>OX421466.1:4800000-5469166 GCA_949126895.1 Eilema caniola
AGAAACCAGTATAAAAAGTATAAGGGCAATAACCAATGAGGTATTGTTAATGAAATTTTTAAGCATTTTGTTTTTTATTTCATGCTTTCTAGTTCTCTTTTCGGGAGTCCTTGCTGCCAACAGTTTGGACCCAAGGAAGGTTTCTTTCTCTTTATGTAACTTCACTTGAACGACTTTTTTGCAAGGGCTACATAATTTGTAAGCTTTTTCTAACTGCAACCTGAAAATAATTGAAACCAAACATTAATTCATTGGAAATCAGTTGTTAGCATCACAACTTTTGCGAGAACTGTGTTTTGGCCATCAATTCTATTGTCATCTATGGAAGAGGTCTATACTAAATAACCATAAATTTTCAGAATGTACCAGTAGATGAGTAGACCCTGTTATGGCCCTTATAGGGTTACGTATTTTAATCCCGACGTATTAAATATCTAATTTTATAAGGCCTATGAACACGCGGCCGATTATTAAAAAACCCCAACATTCATTAACCGAATACCAAATTTCATAAGGTTGAACATTAAAATCACGAATTTCATAAAGTTTGAACATTAAAATCCCGAAAAGTTCAAAATAACCACATGTTTTTTTCCACTTATCTCTATAACACTGTCACTGGTTGTAAATTGATAGTATTTATTATCTGTGAGTATAATTGGTAGTATAGTATTTATAGCGGTAATTATGATAGCATGCCCAAAACATACCCAGTTTTAAATCTAGATTAGATAATGTGTGGCATAGTTTTAATTAATAACCTCGTACATTCGACAAAGAGATAGATGTTCATACAACTTTATATGGAAAGGTGTAAGTATACTTGTTATGGACCAAGTGAATAATGCGGGCATTTTGATTAATGCCCAGGCACTATGCGTATTTCCTAGCTCTATCGGGCAAAGTGATTAATTACTATTTAAACTTCATGTGATAACATTGCCCGGTCATTATAATAATGGTATTGTAGTTACTGGACAATTGGGCAATTTGAAAATAAAGCCGAGTTTATCGTGGTACGGGGAGGGAAGGTCGCCTACGGTCATTTCAACTACTAGTTGATGAAATTACGTTTACAACGCATAGTTCAAGACTCGGCTACTCATTAATTCACTTGGTTGAACTATTTTTAATTGTACTATTGATCAATTCATGTAATGGTTGTTTAAGATGTTGATTATTTCAACTAATGGACGACTCATCTATGGTTCACGTATGGATGGCTATAAAACCTGATCTATCTAAGTCAAATTGCGCGATATCCTAATGTACCCATGTCGAGGTGCGTCAAACTACGCGCCTCGCCATGGATAGATATAGAGGTTAGAAGACTATGGCGGGAGCGGGCCTTCGTGCTCATCTTAATATATATAAATTTCGTGTCACAATGTTTGTCCTCAATGGACTCCTAAACCACTTAACCGATTATAATAAAATTCGCACACCATGTGCAGTTCGATCCAACTTGAGAGATAGGATAGTTTAATCTCAAATTATAGTCCGATTCGCGATAACCGACATCCACGCGGGCGGAGCCGCGGGCGACAGCTATTTTTTATATAGCCTCCCATACATGAACCGTAGGTGATTTGTCATGAACCGTAGAACTGAAATAGCGTTCAATCAAACTTAGGTTGAACAAATTATAGATGAATAACACATTTACTACTCTACCCAACAGGTGATAGGCAATATGTATAATGCCTGATTATCGATGATTATTCATGATTATTTCGATAATTATTATCAAATTCCCTTCTCATATTGGGCATTATTCATACTTGGTCCACAACATACTTATCTCTTCTACCCACTGTACAGTATAATCCAAAATCTGCTTATTACTGGATAATTGTCTAAGGGTTTACTTTGATATGGCACTTTTATCAAAACTGTATAATATGACATTGACACACAATAAAATATAATGTGACATTGACAAACAATAAAATTGGTCATGGCATAAGTAAAAATCGATTTTCGTTCATCCCAACCAGTCACAGTGTGGTCCCTAACACTATAAAGAAAAATTAAAAAATATTCCAACTTTTCTGGACTCTAGCAGATTTAAATGAAATTTTGAAGCATTTACTATAACTTTTCAAATCGATTAAGATAGGAAAAAGTGAATCGCTCAGGTGGGACTCGAACCCACGATCTTTCCCTTACAGGAAGAATGCTATGACCACTGAGCCACCGAGCCACACCATCGCCCTAAGACGGTAGTATGGGAGAATTTGGATAGCTTCAGGTGTGGCTCGGTGGCTCAGTGGTCAGAGCATACCCCCTGGAAGGGAAAGATCGTGGTTTCGAATCCCACCTGAGCGATTCACTTTTTCCTATCTTAATCTAGCAGATTTGTCATAAATCCTTACCTAAGACTATAGGAATAGTCTTCAGAGGAATATTGCTCGGGAAATATATCTTGGACCTAAATGTGCTCTATGTATATGCAGTACACGTTTCTTGGGTGTATTTTGAGGATAGCACAGGGTGCTAATAGAGATTAAATTCACCAAGCATAGATTTGGGTCCAAGATATGTGTCCTGAGGTGCACCTCAGACCCGCCATGGTCCAACTAGTTGGACCACTGCTCTGCATAGGATTTATGTAATAATCTATAGAGTTACAGGACCACTTGTGTTATGAGAAATAAAACTAAATGCTGAACCCTGAGTATAGTCTATCAAAGTTTATAGTTACCAGTAACAAATATTAACAGATTTATTATTAGATATGATCCACATAATATCAGATAAACCGCCACTGCTCTAAGTACTAACAAATCCGAAGGGAGTTCACGACTGGTAGGCATTTTCCGAGTAGTTAAAAAGTGTACACTAACAAATGGGATATGCAAACATGAGTCTTTGAAGTGACTGATAACAATTGCCAAACTAGTTGTCGTAACTGAGATAAGTAAGGATGTGCTAAATACATCGTCCTCATATGATGTGTACACAGAAGGCCAATGGCATAGATTTTTGGATTTTGTACAAATATTTTAAACTAAGTAAATAGTTTATGTAGAGAGTGATTGCTATGTACTTCACCAAATTCAACCCCACATTTGGGTAAATCTTTGTTAGGATTTTCTATTTTGAGACTCCATACTTGCATGGAGTAGACTGTCTAGTTTTGTTGACGGCAACAGGATTATCCATATTAACGATATGCCCATATAGTTGTACACTGAAAGATCTTATGAGCATCTTCGAGAATGCAAGCCAGGTAACAGCACACTGAGATAACAGAATTTGAGAGTAGAAGTGCTTTCTTCTTCAAAGAATGATACTAAATAAAAAGTCAGTTTTTGGATTGAAGTATGTATATGAGAAAGTTTGTCAAGTACAAATTTTACATGGTGGATGACAGGGTGAAATGCACTATAGCTACTTCACCTTAGGCCTTGCTCTGCGACCCATAGAAAGCGTGCGGGTTAGTCGGTTTGAGTCAGAGAAAATCTCCCCCTCCGGAGGGTTATATCCATGGGGATTTCCCACATGTTAAAAAAGACAAAAAGGGTGAATGAAGGCCATGAATGGAACTTGGACCCCCAATATGTCTGACAATAGAGAAAGCTTGTCAAGTATTTATGGATAGAACCAGATGGCAGGCTATTGTCTCTGCCTACTCTGGAGGGTAATAGGAGTAATTATATGTATGTATAATATGAATCAACCAATAAATAGGTACATATTGTTAATAAGGAAGTAGGTAGCTTATAAGTATTTTAATCTAACAAATTCAAATAATTTTGTAATTTACCTATAGGACTCAATTTCCTCATCATATTTCTTCTCATTCATAGGAACAAAGTTGGCTAGCTGTGCAACCTTCAGTTGTTGGTTTATATTACACATCTTGCAGAGACCATTCTTGGGTGGACTCCTTTGAAGTACCTTTGGTGTCTGTTGAGTTTGATCACTGAATGCAGTTATTGGTCTATTGTAGTCACCATCCTAGAATTAAAAGGTTATATGTGTTATAGTCAACTTTATCTATAGGTTGGCAAATTCGCTAATTAGCATCATGGAAACTGGCTTTCCTCTTAAGGTGGTGAGTTCAGTCACTCACTCCTTCACTCCCACAAAAGGTAAGGTTAAACAAATCAGGAAAATGCTTACAAGAGCAGAACTGATGTCTAAAGTGCAAACTTCAGCTAGCGATAACTGCTGAAATAGAGATGAGTGATATTTAATATCTACATTATTAAGTTACGTTTTAGCTCTATCTAATAAGATACCTATACTTATGAAAAGGAATAGTTTACATACAAAAAAGATTTGGGCCTGCCAACTATCTATAAATAAATTGTTGAAAACTGGATTCACGGTTATATTGTCGAATATTTTCGGCAAATATATATCATCCTACATCAGTACCTAATGCTGAAAACTTGCCAAAATTATAGTGTGAGAAAAATGTATAAGTACTTGCCATAATAAAGTACTATAATAGCATTCTCTTAAATCATATTAAGATAAGGAAATCCAACATCGTAAGTTACATAATAGATAAGCATTAAGCATTTAATCTATGAAAAAAAATTATAACCTCACCTTGGTAAATCCATTGTACTGTTCACACTTTCTACATGTCCAGCTATTGCGATCCGGATATTTAACCCAAAAATTGCTATTACAGAACCAACAATTTACGCGCCATAGTAAAGCTGACCTGTACAGAAAGAACAAAATATTTTTCACTGATCCTGACGAGCGGGAAAGCGTAACCTGTAACCTCACTTACTTACCGTAACATATAAAGTAATTTTATGAGTAACGTAGTACATAAAACAACGGCTACACTATTCAGCACTGATTCCATTTCCATTTTATAAATATATTTCATTTTGTCACGTTTTATATAATTAAAAAGCTTAATTTCTTAACCTAAAAGTACACCCATTTTGAATGACAGCTTAATTTTAATACCACATTCCAAAATGTTTTACTTTACTCTATGGCAAATCTACCAAACTAATAGACAATGGATTCAATGTAAAGCAGAGCAAAAAGGCTAAGGTTCTAATGTAATCGGAGACAATAAAAAAATTTAACTGTCATTTCTATTTCTTGATAAGGATGTGCCTTTATTTTGTTTACTTAATCGATAAGAGAATCAAAATAATCAAATAACATTACAAAATCTTATTAGATGTGAAAAATAAATCTAGCATTATTGAAGGCGGGCTATGACAAGCCTTCGAATATCAACGTCACGGCGGTTGCGTGGCAACGTTTTACTTCTAACAACGTGAAAAAGAAATGTCTTTATAACTTAGTAAATTTTATTTTATAATAAGATAATTCTGTCTAATATGCATGAAATCTACGCATATAATTGTAACTAGCATCTCATTACGTGCCTCCCATAATCCCCATCAATTGGTAGCAGAGCCTAAGGTATTTATCGGAAAAAGATGTCGACGTCCTATCGTATCGATACTTTGACAAAAAATAATTATGATACATGGAGTATTCAAGCGCAAGCAGTACTAATAAAAAACGGCCTGTGGGAGTGCGCTAACGGCACAATAAAAGAGCCGAAAGATGCAAGCGCGAAACAAGAATTTACACAAAAGGATTTACTGGCAAGGTCAGAATTATTGTTACTAATTTCTCCATCAGAAATAAAAGAAGTGAAAGGGTGCACAACATCACATGAACTATGGAAAAAACTCAAGGACATTTATCAAAGTACGGGACCCGCAAGGAAAGCAACACTGTTAAAGCAGCTTATTCTAAAAAGCTGATAAAGACATAAAGGAGCACCTCATGAACTTCATGGACACTGTTGACAAACTTGCAGACATGGGCATTGAATTACATCCCGACTTACTAAGTATAATGATGTTGTACAGTCTTCCATCAACTTACGAAAACTTCCGGATTGCCATAGAAAGCAGGGACACACTTCCCAAACCGGAAGAACTAAGAATTAAAATATGCGAGGAGAGTGAAGCCAGAAATAACCAACAAGAGAATGAGACCGAAGAAGCATTTTACAGTAAGAAAAAGAAATATTGTGAAAAATGTAAGAAGGTAGGCCATACAACACAAGCTTGTTGGGGAAACAAAAAGAAAAATAAACAGAAAGAAGAAAAACCCAACCAAAACTTCAATGTTAGTTTAAATACTTCCAAAATGGAAAATACAAGTGATAACTTGTGGTGCCTTGATAGCAGGTGCACTTCCCACATGTGCAGTGACAGAAACCTCTTCACAGAAATGACGAAGGAAGGTGGAAAACTGAAATTAGCATCAAGTAAACATACGGCAGCAATCGAAGGAAAAGGAAAAGTGACAGTCCAAAAACAAAAAGGAAACTATTTTCTGAATGACACTTTATACGTACCAGATCTGTCAACAAAGCTAATGTCAGTATCAAAGATCACTGAAAATGGCAAAAAGGTTTTATTTGAAAAAGAGGCCGCCTACATTCTAGGGAATAACGGTGA
Source organism: Eilema caniola (assembly GCA_949126895.1). Taxonomy (NCBI): domain Eukaryota; kingdom Metazoa; phylum Arthropoda; class Insecta; order Lepidoptera; family Erebidae; genus Eilema; species Eilema caniola. The sequence continues at coordinate 4,806,465 of OX421466.1, forward strand.
AAAACTATTGAAAGCTACGAAACATAACGATTTGTATTACTTGCAATTCATTTCAAGAAATGAAAATGCTAATTATGTTCCCGAAGAAAATAAAATGATGCAGTGACATTGGAAACTTGGTCACATCAATGAAAAAGATTTACTTAAAATGTCAAAGGAAGAATTAATGTATGGTCTTGATTTTGAAGGAAACCGACTAGATTATTGTGAAACCTGTATAAAAGGTAAATTATCACGCCTTCTATTTACTCGGCATGATGAAATAAAGACCACAGAGCCGCTTCAAATAATACATAGCGATGTATGTGGCCCATTTGAAATAGAATCATTAACCGGATCAAAGTATTACGTCACGTTTATAGATGACTATACAAGACATTGCTGAATATACTTTATGGCTAGAAAAAATGAATTATTTGAAAAATTTAAAGAATACAAAAGCAAAGTAGAGTTATTTAATGGATTAAAAATAAAAAATCTACAGTCTGATAATGGTAAAGAATACCGGAATAGAGAATTCGATGAATACTTAAGCAACTATGGAATTCAAAGAAGGCTGAGTGCCCCATACACGCCTCAACAAAACGGCGTCTGTGAGAGAAAAAACAGATCCTTAATGGATAAGGCAAGATGTCTAATGATACAAGCCAAAACACCAAAACACTTATGGGCTGAGGCGGTACATACAGCTAATTATCTTATAAATAGAAGCCCATGTAAGGCGATAAAAGATGAAACACCATACATGAGATGGACAAAAAGAAAACCGTCGGGAAATCACGTACACATCTTTGGTAGTAAAGCTTTCGTTTTACAGAAAAAGAAACGTTCAAAATTATTACCTAAAGCTACTCCAGGTGTGTTTGTTGGCTATGCAAGTAATGCAAGAGGTTTTCGGATATACATTCCTGAAAATAATTCAATGATCATAAGCAGAGATGTAAAAATAATTCCGAAAATGTATTATGACGAACCCGATGAACCTGTAAACATCAATGATGAAAACAAACAAGAAAAAATGAAAGAGTATACAAATATTGAAATAAACAGATGTGATGAGCTCAGATATGATGAAACCAGACATGGTGAAAACATGCGTGAAGAAAGACAACCTATTGAATTAGCTAGAAGTCCTGAGCCAACAATCAATGAATCATTATCAGAAGATTTTACTGATGCAACTGAAATAATCGATGAAGAAGAAAGACCTAGAAGGGAAATTAGACCACCCGTATGGTTAAAAGATTATATTACTGAAGGAGATACAGGTGAAAGTAATCTAGCTTATGAACTAGCATATTTATATGATGATATTGACCCAAATGAAGATTGGAGTGATGCTATACGATCTGAAATTAGATCGCATGTAAGGAATGGAACATGGAAAATAATAAAGAAAGAAAATGGTATGAAAACCATAGATTCCAAAATGATATTACGGAAGAAAATGAAACCTAACAACGAAGTAATAAATAAAGCTCGACTCGTAGCAAGAGGCTTCAAACAAAGGCCCGGTGTTGACTACAGCGAGACATATGCACCTGTTGCTAAGATGAGTTCAATATGGACTATATTTGCTATCGCTGCACAGGAAAACTTACATCTGAATCAGATGGATGTTGTTACGGCATACCTGCACGGTAATATTGAGGAAACAATATATATGGAATTACCAGATTATGTAGAAACATACTTAAGACAGATACTAGTCGCAGAATTAGAATCTGAAGATTTAACTATATATAACCTAGCGAAAGAAATGCTAACAGACTTAAAAGGTATAGAAGGAGAAAAAGTATGTTCAATACAGAAATCCCTATACGGACTTAAGCAGGCAGGGAGGCAATGGTACATCAAACTGGATTCTGAATTAAAAAATATCGGATTTCTGCCCTCTAAAGCAGAACCCTGCGTATAAAACTACAATGCGAAAAACACAAGAGCCATTATCGGAATATATGTTGATGACATGGTGATTGCATGCTCAAATCCTAAGAAATTAAAAGAAATAAAAGAGATGCTACGCAAGAAGTTCGAAATGAAAGACCTGGGTAAGCCAAAATGTATACTGGGCATAGAGGTAGATTATAAAGACAAAGAAATAATACTCAAACAGTCGACGAAAATAGAAGAAGTCCTAGAAAAATACAACATGAAAGACTGCAAACCAGCGTCTACTCCAATTGAACCAGGCATGACACTAGAACCGAACAAAAGTGGTTTACCAAACTTACCATATATAAAAACTTAATCGGTACCTTAATGTTTATGGCCGTAGCAACCAGACCAGACATTGCATTTGCAGTTAGCTACCTTGCGCAATTTAACGACTGTTTCGATGAAAGTCACTTCAAAAGCGCAAAGCGTATCTTGAGGTACCTTAAAGGTACAAAAGAAAGTGGTCTTAACTACGTCAAATCAGACGAAGAACTATATGGCAAGGCTGACGCAGATTGGGGGTCATGCAAAATAGACCGGAAGTCTTATTCAGGCTATTGTTTTAAATTTGCTGGAAGTGTAATAAGTTGGGCCTGTAAACAACAAAGAAGTGTAGCACTTTCTACAGCAGAGGCAGAATACATTGCGCTCACTGAAGCTATCAAAGAGGCCATCTATTTAAAAGCTCTATTTGAAGACCTCAACATGCAGCGTGAATCAGAAAAAATAATTATATTCTATGATAACCAGTCTGCCATCAAATTGTGTCACAATCCCATAGTGTCTTGTAAATCAAAGCACATAGATTTAAAAGCTCACTATATAAGAGATTGTATCAAAGAAGGAGCTGTTGACATAGAATACTGTCCGACGGAAACAATGGAAGCGGACATATTAACCAAGTCATTGGCAGGTCCCAGACTCCTGCGCCTCCGTGGGCTGATGGGTTTGAAGCCTTGAGAAGGAGTGAAGGCGGGCTATGACAAGCCTTCGAATATCAACGTCACGGCGGTTGCGTGGCAACGTTTTACTTCTAACAACGTGAAAAAGAAAATGTCTTTTTACAAGCTTTTATTTAACTTGCAATGTATGTTTGTTCGGGTGGAATCTTACAACTCAATTTTAAGGCACTTGCCCTCAACCGATTGAGCTGAAATTTGGTATGCACATTCAGTTCGGATGACAATGCAAGAAAAAAAAAAAAAAAAAAAAAGATTGTTTTTAAAAAGGTTTTTCGAATATATCTTATTAGCTTAGTAAATTTTATTTTATAATAAGTTAATTCTGTCTAATATGCATGAAATATACGCATATAATTGTCACTAGCATCTCATTACGTGCCTCCCATAATCCCCATCAATTATTACTAGTATTTTACGAAAATCAATTAAGAATACCTCATTTATTAAAGGAAATAATACTTAAGTCATTATTAATAACATTCTGCAGAGTAGCTGTGATGCTTGCCAATGATCTTCAATGCGATATTATAGATGTGAAACGCTGCAGTGACTAGCTTACGGTCATTGTCGTTCAGGCTCTTATCATTGGTAAACTTTGGTCTGAATCGTTACATTACTCATTTCATTAGTGCCTGTAAACTAAGATCTGATGTAGGAGGGAGGTCAAAAAAGATTTCGTTCTGGAACCAACTCGGGGAAATGCTTTGTAAAATTATCATGCACCCGCATGATAAATAAGAAGTAAGAGATTTTGTTTCCTTTTAATAAATTCCTTTAAAATGTATTAATTGACTCAATTGAAAATCGATTTTTGCTGGTGAGTTCTCACTCACACACACATCTGACAGCAGTGACTGACAGCAGTACATCACTATAATAATTATTCAATGAATTAATATTTTGAGGTTATTCGTCAAAAACACGATTTAATAAACTGAATTAAATCTCAATATTTTATTATTTTCCCTGACTGGGCATCACGCCTTTACAATATTTTCTTCACACGATTTACATTCTTGCTAGAATGTCACCGGAAGCTATCTTATATTTGTGCAATTACGACGACCAAGTCAACAGTGGTGAGTTAATTTCAATATTTATATAATAATGGTTTTATATATTTTGATAAGTCGCTGTCAATATGATATGTATTTGAGTATTACATTGGTTTGGGGTTCGCATTCTAGCACTCATTATTACAAGCTATATGTAATTTTGGTTAGAGAGCAGTGAAATATTATTAAATTTTTTGCCTTAAATATAGGTATTTTCATTTTTTTCAGGTAATGCAACTCTTAATAAATTATGGTCAGAGAAATGGTCAGTAAATGACATTGATTTATGCCAAGAGTTGTTATCAACAGAGTTTGAGACAGATGTTCTCAAGGATGTAATAAAAAAACATCAAAGTGATAAAACTGCATTGGATAATATTGTTTTTGCTTCAATCAGTTCATTCTTAACATTTTGTGATCGCAACTGGAATCCGCACCCTGCAGATTTTAATCTAGAAGCATTCTATGGTGTACAATGGCCGAAAGAAATTGATGCAAACTTGAAACTTCAGCGAGATTCTGAACCAATGTATGTTAACATATTGCATCCCGAGTTATTGTATTTCTCAACCCAGGTTTTTAATGCTTTATGTAGTGTTGATCAGAGTCTGGTAAGTGTATGTTTGTCACAGGATTTATTATCCTTTTGTAGATTGATTAACTCCATTTCTATTGCTTATAATACAGAAAGTATATTCATCAAATTTGCCATTAAAAATATTATATCTCATAATTACATGTCCGTAGAAAAGGTTGTGTCAAATATTAAAATAAATATTTTACCTTTTTTTTTGAGAACAGACAATTATTTTGTTGTTTCTCCTTTCAGTTACATCTATGGTGGTACTTCAGAAGCAAAGTGGTTCATCAGAGAGTTCTAGAAGACACAAGTGCCACCTTGTACTCGGAACTTGAGATTGTAATAGCCAAGCTGTCCAATCTCCTTTACACAATTAATGACAAGCCTCGGTTGCAGATCCTGCTTTGTATGGAAATAGCTCAGGCATACTTAATATATGGAAGGGTACAAAGAGTTGAAGAGTATTTAATAAAGGCTAGGGATCTAGCAGGCTTGAAACTGGAGTTAACAGGTATAGACATTACACATTTAATAAATCAGTTTTATTAAAGTAATTCTGTATAGACCATACTTTTGCTGCTATTTCTACTACAGTAAATATGATTTTCTAGGGACTGGGGTAAAAACGCGTCTTATGCGGGAAATCGTAATGAGAGGGAAGGGGAAAATCCAATGTACTACATATTATTATTGACTGTCATACTGAATTTCGAAGTTCAAAATAGCGATGAACTGTAGCCCTAAAGTACCGAAACGTGACTCACGGTAGTGCGAAAATTCGCCAAATCGATACCCATAATTTCGAATGTTTTCTACCGCGAAGCACGGTAGTGCGAAAGTATTCCACATCGATTCACACATTGTTGAATGTATTCCAGCGCGATGCACGTCAGTGCGAAAGTCTAGTAAACAACAAGTATGCCACATAGTCACACATCCTATTTTCTGCTAACTCGAGGGCTACAGTTTTGAACTTCAGATCAATTTTTAGTTCATTTAGTGCGTATCTTGGAATGGTTTCTAAAGAAATTAGTTACGTACACTTAGAATATTATTAAAAAAAAAACTCTTTATTGTACCCCAATTACATTTTGTTACATTTCATTATAAATAATCTAATCTATGGCGCTCATTAGGGGAGGGATATGTCCAGCAGTGGACTAATATAGCCTGATGATGATGATGATGATGAACCTAATTATAAAATTTTTAATTAAAATAATCCTGAAAAACAACAAAACTGCGCCTGCTGCATTGCGCTTAGCATGTTTTTTTCGCGGTACAGTTAACGGCAAATAGGTAGGCATTTCGTAATTACACTTTCGCTATGATTGTTAATAATATTATTATTGCCTGTTGGTCACTCACTTATAAATAAATGGTATACTGTAATATATTTATGTTACTATTATGTAACATTGGCTTATAAACAAGGTAAAAAAATATTAAAAAGCATTCAACAATATAATTATAATAATAGTTCGTAATAATTTATTTTTGACAGTGTGGGTAGATACATACAATACATAATATGATTTTATTTATTCGATCTTACTTTAACATCGGGTAAGTTACTTCTTTGTTTTGATTTCGTAAAATATATGTTCCTTGTGAGTTTGTCAAATCTCAGAAAAATAAAGATCTCTTACTAGTGGACGGTTTTCTGTATATGTTAAACAAACAGTGCAATGATACATTCTATTGGTGTTGCGTCAGGAAAAAATCTTCGCGTTGTTGTTCTGCGATAATCACTAAAAAGATTAGTGGTAATCATTTTACGAGTAAAATGAATAAGGTTTGCCATATCCATGAACCTGATCATGATTCTGCGCGGGCACATACTTTGCGAGCTGCATTGAAAAGGAGAGCAAAAAATAGTATAGATCGACCTGTACAAATCATACAAAAAGCCATACAGGAAGTACCCTCTACATCGGCTCCTTTTATACCTTCTAAAGCCGCCATGCGAATGGTTATACAAATAGAACGTGTTCGAAACGAACCAAAACTTCCAAAAAGCTTAAAAGAATTTACTATAGCGGATCAATTCACTCACATTGAAGGAGAACAATTTTTAATTGGCAATTTCAGTGATGAAGATGTTGGTACTGTTATTGTCTTTAGTACCAAACAAAATTTACGTCTTTTGCATCAATCAAAGTTTTGGATAATGGATGGTACATTCCAGTGTTGTCCAGATTTGTTTTACCAACTTTATTCTATACATGGACTTGTAGGCCAAAATGGTGAGACCAATCAAATACTACCACTTGTGTACGGATTACTTTCAAATAAAAACAAACGATTGTACGTAGTTTTTTTAGAAATCATTCTGAGACACACACTTAATGAACTAAGCATTGAACTCAAGCCTGAATTCATAATTACAGATTTTGAATTAGCACCTATAAGAGCCTGTCAAAAGGTGTTCCCCAGTGCACAAAATAAATGCTGTTACTTCCACTTGTCGCAAAATATTTGGAAGCACATTCAAAGTGTGGAATTGGCAAAAAAGTATATTATCAATAGTGAATATATAAAATGCGACACCTGGCAGCGTCCGTGCAATCCGTCTGAAATACCAGAAGCGTTTGAAATTGTTCGTGACCAAATCATTCTTCAAGAAGCCAGTAAAGTAACAGATTGGTTTTTTAAATATTACATTGGTGGAACGTACACACGAATCCCAATTAAATCTAAAAAGAATACGCATAAATTACAGCTAAAAAGGTTGCCTCCTATATTTTCGCCGCAAATGTGGTCGGTTTTGGATTGCGTTAATGCAAACATTCCGACAACCCAGAACGCCATTGACAATTGGCACAACCACTGGAATAGCCTCCTGAATAGAAAAAAAGTAAACATTTACAAAACATTAAAAGAATTAATTAAAGAGCAGAAAAACACGACATTTGAAGCAGCAAGGATATCTGCAAATATAAAGAATAGAAAGAATATAAGAATAAAAAAGAAGTATCTCAAACCACACAAAAAAAGTAAGAGATCATATGTTACAAAAGGAATCTATGGATTTCAAAGACTTTCTAAGCGGTCTAGCATATCTCGCTTACATGAAGATTTAATTGTATTTTTTTTGGTATTTTTTTGGTAATTTAGTCATAACAAGGGCCAGTTGTTTTTTTTAAATATATCTTATTTTGATATTGTATCTTTTTGTTGGTTAATCATTAAATTTCATGCACCCTTTTTTTCAATTGTTCCACTTTTGACACTTATATAAAAACTGACGCTGTTTTGATATTATTTTAAGTTCCAGTAAATCTATATCTATACACACTCACACAAAACATCCATTCGTCAATTATCGATTTACAGCAAACATTTCTGTGTAAAGTAAGAAGTAGCATGCCTTCGCATTTACTAGACTTTCGCACTGACGTGCATCGCACTGGAATACATTCGACAATGGGTGAATCGATGTGGAATACTTTCGCATTAACGTGCTTCGCGGGAGAAAACATTCGAAATTATGGGTATCGATTTGGCGAATTTTCGCACTACCGTGAGTCGCGTTTCGGTACTTTAGGGCTACAGTTCATCGCTATTTTGAACTTCGAAATTCAGTATGACAGTCATTATTATTATATATGATATCACGTCAAGTACCTATAAATCTGTACTAATATTATAAATGCGAAAGTAACTCTGTCTGTCTCTCTGTATGTTACACTTTCACACCTAAACCACTGAACGGATTTTGATGAAATTTGATATAGGGGTAGATTATACCCTGAGAAAAGACATGGGCTATCTTTGGTCGCGATAACCGACAACCACGTAGGCGGCGCCGCGGGCAAAAGCTAGTTTTAAATAATAATTTATTTTTGTTTGACAATAATATCGATGTAAATGTAAATCATACGATTTTTCATTGAATTTACATAAGCTTTGCAATGCGTTTTCACCTTTACTCAAAGAAGCTACATAGCGTCTTAAATTGCTGATAATGACTAAGCATTAGAGCATTTTCATTATCATCATGTAAGGCCTCTTTTTGTGCATTATTCACATTCTAAATATGATCTTCAATTGATTAAATTCCATAGGGTCCAGATGCACATTGTCATCAATGGAAAAATATCCTGGAAAACCTTGGAGGTTCTTAATATTCTTCCAACATGATGTCAACCTTGCTATTACTGAAATCTGCTGTTTTGTAGCAGTTTACAATGGTTTCCACCTTAATTGCGTCCTGCTGCGATGTTTAGAATCGCATCATGCAAAGTCAAGGATCTTTGCTATGAGCGTCTTCCATTTCTTGAAGTTTTCGACATATAAGTCTTGTCCTGTAACCTTGTATACAGACTTTAAGGACAATGAAATAGGCATATTAAGTGGGATGACGAACCTATTAAGAAATTTATGAAAACATGTCTCAAGTTGTTGGGTTCAACGGTATTTAATAAACATTTTTATTCCTAAAAGAGTATAGGGGCAGATAATATTTTCTTCAGTTATATTATAATATAGTGAAAGCTGTGTGTGCTCAGTGCTCAACCAGCTACATATAAAAAATGCTAGCTGATGTCAGTTATCACAACCAAACATAGCCTATATTCTTTATTAAGGTTTAACATTTTTACCACGGACTTAATTGCACTGATTGAATCAGACTCCAGCTTCTTCGCGGATGATGGCAAATTCTTTGCCAATCCACTAATAAAATCGGGACAGCTGCAGGCAGACCTTGATAGATTGCAAGGATGGACCACAGATTGGGGGTCAAAGCTCAATGCCAATAAATGCTCTGTCCTAAGACTAGGAAAAAATAACCCAGAAGTACCCTATAAAGTAGGTGACATGACTATTAGTACTGTAAAATCGCAAAAAGATCTGGGTGTTATCATGACCAACAATCTAAAATGGGCAGAACATATAAATACCATTATCAAAAGAGCCAACTCCTTCATTTATGTCATACGAAGATCTTTTCAATTTATGGAACCTGCAGTGTTCATAAAGAGATACAAGACATATGTCAGACTGTTGCTGGAGTATGGATATCAGATAGTTAGTTAGTTTTAGTTTAGTTTTAGTTTACCTGGGCTGTTCCGCACTTAGCCTCTTGATTGGGCCATTGTGCGTACCATCTTACCTCTTATTCCAACCAACCCAGATCCTCCCAAAAAGCCAGCAGCCTTTTCAGGTTTCCACATGCTTCCCGGAGTGACGCTGGTGACTGGAGGAATTTCGCCCGTTGTGCGGCCACGCTCGTGCACTCTGTAAGCACATGACGTGGCGTTTCTTCTGCCCCCATGCAGCCTCTGCATAGGGGGCTGTCCGTCACACCTATTGTAAACAGATGCTTGTTTAGGGGACAGTGACCGGTCAAGATGCCGGTGACCTTGCGGATTTGGTCCCTTTTTAGCCTAATGAGATTTCGGCTAAACGTTTTTGATGCTACCGGAACTGCATTCCTTGTTTGCCTGCATCCTTCAGTGTTTGTCCATTCTGTTAGATGGGTTTCTTCTGTACTTTTTCGTAGCCAAGTTTTGACCTGTGCTTGAGGTATGGGTAGTATTGGTTCCGGTCCATATACTGTCGACCCTGATCCTCTCTTGGCCAATTCATCGGCTGCGTCGTTGCCGAGGGAGTTGCTGTGTCCTTTGATCCATTGCAGCGTGACCCTGTTTGTGTTTGCAATGGATTGGAGTCTGTTATGACATTCCAATATGAGGACAGAGGTTATGGTGTTACTTTGGAGAGCTTGGAGCACGGATGCACTGTCTGAGATGATCTTTATGTCTAGATCTCTGACATCTCTGGCGGCAATTGTCTCCGCCGCTCTCGTTATGCCAATACATTCGGCTTGAAATATTGTGCTTAGCTTGTCCAAGGTGGTTGTTATTTTGATATTTAGGTCATTCGAGAAGACGCCTGCTCCGGTACCATGTGAGGTTTTGGAGCCGTCTGTGTATATCCTAACTTCTTTGACGCCAGAGCTATCTCTTTTTCTTCAGAAAGTTGGATATGATACTTCCGTTCGAAGACGTGGTGACATGGTATTCTGTCTATGGGAGCCTCAAGAAGTGGTATCTTCTTTAGGATTCCCTGTAGAATCTTTGAATGCTTTGTTCCAGTATTCTCTTTCCAAAGCCCATTATTTTTCAGTCTTAAGGCTGCTGCCTTGGCCTCCTCCTGTATGATTAGATGCAGCGGTCTCAGGTTTAGGAGGTGCTCTAGTGCGACTGATGGGGTGGTTCTCATGCATCCAGTGGCTGCTGTACTCGCTAGGCGTTGTAAACTCTGGGGCTTTTCTTTCACAGTGATCAGTTCTGTTCTGGGCCACCATACAACTGATCCATAGGTTAGAGAAGGTCTGATAATTGCCGTGTACAGCCAAAGTGTTATCTTTGTGTTTAGACCCCAGTTCTTACCAACGAGTCTTCTGCATTGCCAGAAAGTTATACAGGCCTTTTTCATCTTAGCATTTATGTGGCTAGCCCAATTCAACTTATTGTCAAGTATGATGCCCAGATATTTAACTTGAGTTGTTAGAGCTAGTTTGGTGTTAAATAATTTTGGTAGTTGTAGTTCTGGTAACTTTCTTTTGTTGGTGAAAAGGATAAGTTCTGTTTTTTTCGGGTTTACTGATAGTCGATGTTCTTCGCACCATTCTTCCACAGTCTGAAGGGCTGAGCGCATGATTTTGCATAGCACGTTCTCAGCCGTTCCGCTTATCAGTATTGCAAGATCATCCGCGTACCCGATGGTGGTGTGTCCTCTCTCATTAAGTCTCTTTAGGAGGCTGTCTACTACTATATTCCATAAAAGTGGCGATAGGACGCCTCCCTGGGGGCACCCTTTGACTACCTTTGCTCTTGTGGTAGTGCTCATCACTATCTGGACCGCTCTTTTGCTTATTAGCTGAGTGATCCAGTCCCTTATGGTTGGTTCTACCCTACGCCTTCGCAAGGCTTCGTTGATGCTGCTGTGTGCCGTTTTGTCAAATGCCCCTTCTATGTCTATGAAAGTAGCTAGTGTTGAGGCTTTATTTGTGATAGCCGATTCTATCTTATGCACTACCATGTGCAGTGCGGACTCTGTTGATCTACCTTTCCTGTACGCATGTTGCTGAGGATGTAGTGGGTTGTCTTTTAGTGTTCCATCCCTTAGGTATCGATCTACTAGTCTCTCCAACGTTTTGAGGAGGAAAGATGTGAGACTAATGGGCCTGAATGATTTGGGATGTGTGTAGTCTTCCTTACCTGGTTTTGGTAGGAAGACTATTTTTGCTTCTCTCCATACTCTGGGTATGTATTTGAAAGCAATGCAGGCCCTGTAGATTGGAAGTAGATATTTTGCTATCTTTGTCAGTTGCCATTGTAGTAGTGCTGGGAATATTCCATCCAGCCCTGCAGACTTGAAAGGTTTGAAGCTTTTAATGGCCCACTCTATTTTGTCTGCAGTTACTACCTTTTTTGCGATTTCCCAATCTTGGGTTGTTGGTACACTGTAGTGTTCCGGTGGCCAGTCGATTGAGTTGGTGAATGGTGTGACCTGACAACCAGGAAAGTGTGTTTCCAGCAGTACTGCGCTGGTTTCACTTTCCGTTGTTGTGTAAGTGCCGTCCTCTCTCTTAATTGAGCCCATGAGGTTGAGTTCCCCCTTGGCCAGGACTTTCCTTACTCTTGCGGCTTGGTTTGTCGAATTTATGCTACTACAGAAACTCTGCCATGCCTCAGTTCTTCGATACCTGATGCGTTTCTTGTAGTGTTTTTGTGCGTTTTTGTATTTATCCCAGTCCTCAGGGGTTCTGGTGTTTTTTGCTCGGTTATAGAGCTTTCTCAGGCCTCCACGTAGTCGCTCGAGTTCTGGCCCCCACCAGGAACTCTTTTCTTGACCTTTGGGTGTCATGACAGGACATGCTGGCTCGTAGCTTTCCAGTAGAGCTGCAGTGAAGGACTGTACGTTATGTTCAATGTTATCCGTACTAAGTGTTGAGTCGGGTAGTTGTGAGTCACTTAGTCTTTTGTTTAGTGCGTTGGTGTACCGTGTTATATCTGTTTTACGGGGGTTACGATATGGGACAGGGTCTGCTAGTTTAAATTGTATTTGAAAGCAAATTCGGCGATGGTCTGCAAAGGATGGGTCCTTTGACACGTGCCAACCCTTAATGAGGTTGGCTGCCGAGTGTGTTGCCAGCGTGATATCAATGATTGTTTGACACCATGAGGTTACGAAAGTAGGTTCCGTGCCTATATTCATAATGTTTAGGTTGGTTTGGAATAGGTATTCAGTTAGTAACTCACCTCTCTTGTTCGTGTCCTTACTTCCCCACAGAGGATGGTGAGCATTGCAGTCTGTGCCGATGATTAAGTCCCAGGTGTGAGCCTCGCAGTGTTGTACCAGGTCGGCTAGCTCCTTTGGAGGTGGTTCACCTTCGCCCGGCATATACACTGAGGCTAGTACTAGGATGGTTGCATTATCTGAATGGATTTTCACAGCAGTGAGATCTCTAGAACAGAATTGGTTAAGCAAAGTGGTATTTATAGCGTTAGGTACAAAGATGCAGGTTCTCGGTTTTTCAACCGTCGTATCTCGTATTAACTTACCGCCTATGTTATTTAGACCGCAGATTACGTTCTTATTGATCCAGGGCTCCTGGATTAGGGCTACGGTCTTTTTATTTACCTCCAGCACTCTACGTAGAGTGGCCGTTGCTGCTTGTTTGTGCTGGAGGTTTGTCTGGATGACGTTTATGGGTTCAGGGGCTGGTGTGGACGTCATCGTCATCGTTGACGTGTCCTCCCTCTTGCAGCGGCGAGCTACACTCTGGAGCTGGAGTCCCTGCCGCTGTTCCTTCCCCGGCCGGTGCTTCTTCTTGGGAGAAGAAGCGAATGTACCCACTTCCCGACATGTGAGCAACTCGGCGGTCCCTGGTGGTTATGGCGTCCTTCTGGTCCTCGGGAATGCCCAGAATTAGGTGTACCACCTTCTCTTTAGAGTTCGGGTCGGTGGTTTGGTCATCCACTGTCATGTCGTAACACTGCCAGGTATCCACTTTGTACCAGGGATTTTGGGCACAAAGCACTCTGCGCAGTGTTACGGCTTCGGTGATGCGAGTGTGGAGAAGAAGTCCGGCTTTCAGCCGCTTCTTCAGATCACACTGCTTGACTACGGCCAAGGTGGTTTCCGCTATCGGGGACGTAATGCTTCTTACAGCTTTTTCAAGCCAGGTAAGGGCATTTTCGTCTTCACACCACATCGCCAGCACCCCTTCCAATAGGAAGGGTCTTCCGCGGAAAGATGGAGCTTGCTCACCCGAAATTGTTGACGACAGCACCGACTGTAGGATGCTATCGTCAATAGCCTCCCTCAGCTGGTCTGCCTGGAGTTTTGTAAGGTCCCTCGGCGGAACGGTAGTGACCGCTACTCGCAGATGCGACTGACTGGCATCCGCGTAGCTTACCGTCCGCTTGGTTCGCGAGTCAGTTTTCGCGCGTTTGGCTTCCCCTCTGGGGGACCGGGTATCGTCCAGACGAGCGCGCTTCGAAGAAACACGCTTGTTCTGGACGGGCCCCACCCCCTTTTGTTCCTTTTCAGGAAAATTGGGAGCCATCGCAGCGGTTCGTTGACCCCGAGCACCCCTGGGTTTCCTTTTGTTCTGCTTGCTCGGTGGTGGTGGAGGGGCTGTGGCTACTGCCGTCCCCCTTGAGGTGGATGGTGTGGGTTCGCGCTGCGTCTCCGCTGCTGCGGCACCCAACCCTGTTAACTTTTTTGTGGGTTGCAAGGCCTCCCTTCTCGCGCGCCTGTTGGGGCGACTGCGTTCCGTTCGGCCGAGCCCTTTTTTGGTAGCGGCCGCTGTCGGCTGAGCATCCCTTTTGCAAGGGCGCTTGTGACCGACAACGGTCCATTGCACGACACTTGTGGCGTTCGTACGCGGTATAGCCTCCGAGAGGCTGGACAGGTCCAGGCTTGAGCCCGGTCCTGAACACAGGTTGCCCCCCCCAGAATACAAGGGGCAGACTGAGCTAGGCTCAGTGAGGGATTCTCCGCAAGCGGTACCCTCCTGGGGTAATGAATTGTTTTCCTGTGCGTTCATTTTCTTGTGGTTTCGGGCAGAGGTTTACTCACACTACCTGCCCTAGGTGAGTGTGGTACAGCTTTCTGGGGGGATTTAGTGCCCCACGGCAATGTCTGCCGGGGTGTGGTTTTAGGCCGCCACGGTTCGGCACATTATATTATATATACATAATGATAGATACATATATAAGTTGTTTAAAATAGATAAATAGACAATTACATAAATAGGAGATGCCACGCTTTTAGGGGGTATTTAGCGCCCCTTGGCCTGTGGTGGCCCGGTCGGGTTAGTTGACCGCCGCCCGTTGTTCGGCGTTGTTGCTCCATTAGCACCACCCGGGGGACACGTGTAGGGTGGGCCTAGGAAAAGGTGGTAAATCCTACGGACGTTGAGCAACCTACCTAATCCCCCATGGATATCAGATCTGAAGTAGTAGGGGTACTTTGTTAAGGATATCGACCTGCTGGAAAGTACCCAAAGAAGAGCTACTAAAATACCTTATGGTTTCTGACATAAGCCATATGAAGAACGCCTGAAACTGCTAGAACTACCGACACTCCGGGAAAGGAGGAGAAGGGGGGACCTTATAGAAACCTACAAAATATTAACTAACAGTTACAACCTGCCGGATATACGAGATATATTTCAGCTTCGTCAAAAAGTGTACTCATCACGGGGACACAGCCTCACTCTAAGTCGGACACACTCACACTCCCTTGCCACGTACCACTGTTTAAACAACCGTGTAGTGGGTGACTGGAACAAACTTCCCGAAGATGTGGTGAACGCGCAATCCGTCAACAGTTTTATGTTTCGTCTGGACAAATGGTTGAAGACAAATCATTAATGAACAAGAACACTGAGTGTTATGGACATACCAATATGTTGCTGCTCGTCCATTAGAGAATAATAATGATAATAATAATAATCTACCCCTGTACCTTCACCAAATTATGTTCAGTGGTTTAGGCGTGGAAGCATACAGACAGTTACTTTCGCATTTATAATATAAGTATGAATATGGTTATGAATTGCATACATTATAGCTAATTATAATTTTGAAAATTTAATTTTGGTCTTATAATTACAGGCATTCTGGGTAAAAGAACAAAGTTTCAGCAGAATTCCTTGCCTCAGCTTGCTTTATCCAGTGAGCTGGACTCTGCAATAGAAAGACCTTCAGCTGAGGAAAGCCATGGCAATTCCGAGCTGCCACCAGACATCGAGCTACAGGATGACGTCAGGCTGAACAAGATAGAGTATGCCGAGAAGATCAGCCAAGCAGACCTGCCCAGTTTAGAACAGGTTCTTTGTTTATTGAATGTGTAAGTGTGTAGTATTATTGGTAAATAATCATTTTGAGTCAAATAGTAATTATTATCCCTGTTCCTTCGACAGCTTATTTTAGGGTTGATAATCGTATGGCAGAGTAAATTGAAACGCACGTGATGTTCCTTTGGCTTTGTATTGCGGACTACTACATTACAATGATTTGTTATGACCTTTATACATTCAATTTTAACCTAACAATCCCATAAAAATAACAATATTTGTCAAAAATGCCAAGCCTCGCCTCAGTTGTTCTACTTTAAAAAGTTGTGGGATCCATGTCATACCATTATTCAGTCCCTACTTAAGGAACCTTCTGTCATAAGTTGTAATGTTATTATCTAACCTAACAACATAATAAAGTGACTATATCAATATGAAAAATCTTTAATGTTTTAAATAAATATATTGACACAACAATACCACTATTACGAAGTGGATATGTTAGACTCAAACAGATTAAAACAGCATGGTGTTTTATTAATCATCCTATGTGCAATAGCGTCTTCTATGTTGGGCTCTTGAAGGATATTGATGGTGGTGGATATTCCTCCACCCACACAGCAAACAAGGCTCTCACGACTTCTAACTTAACATACAAGCAATTATTCTAATACATAAGAATTATGCAATTGCAGACAATACATAATGAAGTCCCAACCAAAAGACGCCATCATGTTAGAAGAAATCCAGCCCTACATTGAGACTGTGCTGTCTCAGAAGAAGGGTGCCTGGTCTACTAGAGTGGCCGCTCTCCTCATCAGGTGTAAAGTGGAGGCTTCACACAAGAGAACGGTCGAGAGAGCTATGTTGCAGTGTGAGGCTATCGTCAACGATAAAACCGGAGCTACTTCCACCACAAGGTGAACTAATTTATTTGCATAATGATATTATTTACTTCCAGCAAGAGATGCCGTTGACGGACGGGTGATCCGCGTGGGCCATTTCACCCAATTCCCCTATTCCTCCCCTGGGGAGGCCAAGGAGCGTCGGGCAATCAAAGCGATTCGTCGATTTTACCTAGTCGACCCCACCTATTTTTTTTTTGCAGAATCTTACGATCTGTACCACCTTCAGATCCTCGAAAATAATGATAAAGAACAAACATATGAACACAATTTTAAAAAGAAATCCTCAAAATATTTGCTTACTTTACTACTATCTAGTTTAATATGCACCCCACTGGGCAACCGGCAGGAATCGTATAGGGACCCGTCGCCACTAGTACACTGGTACAAATTATAGAAAAGCTCCTTTCTTTGTTGCACGATTAAGACCTGGAACTCCTTGCCAGCTCATGTACCCTACAGTCCCGGGTCCTTTAAGCGGGACGTGAAAAAGCATCTGATGAGACCGTCAAGCTGAGTGCCACCATTGTTAACATGGTACGTGTATGTAGTGGTGACCCTCTTTCCTGAGACTTTGCCTTCAGCTTACCATCAGGCGAGGTGAAGTCAAATTGAAATGTCCTGTATAAAAAAAAAAGATAATAAAGGACCCTAACATTTTGGTTACGCTTATATCATACCCTAAAATAATGTGCAATCACTAAAATACCGTCAAGTGATTTCAAATTTCCTAGAGGACACACACTCACTTGCCACTATTTCGTTGCAGATTATCTTATTTATGGGCTACCGGACTACAGCCATCATGGACGTGGCGGCAACATCTAGCCGACCTATACCTCAGTCTTGGCCTGGTGAAGGCTGCGCTAGAAGAGTACCAGAAACTGCAGCTTTGGGAGGACGTTATTGTTTGTTATACTGCACTGCAGTTGAGACATAAGGTATACTATAATAATTAATAAAATTGAACCTGGATGACTGAGCTTCGCTCGGTATTTTTTTCGTAACAACGCCATCTGTTGGGATCTATAGTGTTGTTGTGTCGTTAAAGCAGTTAGTTGCTCACATCGCCAATAGATGTCAGGAAGAGTCATATTTATTTTTATTTATTTTAAAAATAAAATGACATTTTCTAAAAATGAAGCCTAGCTAGATAAATTTATCGCCCGCTGTTTACTAAATTTCATGAAAATCATTGGAGCTGTTTATATATCGTCTCGTTTAAAGAAATAAGATGATTCTGATTATGAGATATTAACTAAGTTCCGTACATACATGCATACATACACGGCTGTGTGTGTGTGTCACTACATTAGACATATTTTATTGTTCTCTTTGTACGTAATAAACGCAAAAACCACTGAACCGATTTTGATGTTTCTTTTTTATTCACGCGGGAGGAGCAGCTGTGTTTGCAATTTGATTTTATGCAAAGACACTGTCTTTTTTGTTTTAGGCTGCTGAAGTAATTCAACAACAAATAGATATAAATCCAACAGTAAAACTCTATTGCTTATTGGGCGATGCTACTGGTGAGTCTAAATTTTTTTTTTACAAAACATTTCTTTCACAAGTAGTCACAAACAATTGACAACAAAATGAGAGTTCTTGTGTTGATATACGCTATCACTAACTTTCTACTAAATGTTGTGTTGCCATACGCTATTATTGATTTTCTACAAATTTTTCTTACAGATGACGTAAAATGTTATGAAAAGGCTTGGGAGTTCTCGAATCATAAAAGCAGTCGGGCTCAGAGACACTGGGGTAACTTTTTATTTGACCACAAGAAATATGAAGAATGTATTCCACATTTTGAGCTGTCAGTTGATATCAATTCTATACAAGAAAGAGTCTGGTTGCGATTAGGGTGAGTGAAAATAATATTTTCTATGGAATTATTTACGTAAACAGGATATGACTGTATGTATTAAAGTGGTAAAAAATAACATGGAACACTTGGCGGTTATCATTCTCGCACCAGCCCCTCTAGACAAGTGGTAATTCGCTAGTCGGCGTTTGGTGGAATAGAATGACGAATATATGGAATTATATTCACGCCGAGTCCTCTAGATTATTCTTGAAAATATATATAACTACATGTAGTATCGCCTAGTTATAACCACTCTTGCACTAAGTTTAGAGAAAATAAATTCTTTTTTTTTTTTTTTTTGTGCGTAGACATGTATTGTTACCTTTGCCTTGCGACATTCGTTCAAGCTCATTCGCATTCTAGTGCTCAACCACTCAACACGTTATCTGTTCTCGCACGGTTTATTTAAAAATGTTAAAACGTAAAACGACTTATGAAGAAGATATTGACCGTTATAAAAATAAAATACAAAGATTGGAGAAGAAACTTAGTAAACGACGAGTTAGTGCATCAGTACTGACTGATTGTCTTCATCATCTGATGAGGCCGTCATGCCCGAAGAGGATCTGGGTGCAGGTATTAATTTTTTTAATTTTTTAGTAATATAATGAGTGATAAGTGTAAAAAAAAAAAAATGCAACCGGAGCAGTCGCTAGGGCTGTTCCACCGCATCATTAAACTTCTATAAAATGAGCTTGTACTAACGTAATTAAAACGTTTGCAATCGGAGCAGTCGCTGGGGCTGTTTCAACGCATTAAAATACGTCGGCACTTCTGCCGATATTATAGTTGATAGATACGTATCGACGTGTTCAATATATTGTTTTATGCAACCGGAACAATCGTTGGGGTTGTTTCAACGCATCAAAATAAGTAAAATTGGTATTTTCTAAGAAAATATTTCAAAACAAGTAGCTACCCACATTGTGGTAACACAAATTATTTTATGCAATCGGAATAGTCATTGGGGCTATTTCAACGCATTTAAATAAGCTATCAAAATTATCATACACGTGATAATCTTCAGATACCCAGCTCTACGACCTGATGACTGGTTATTAGACTGGCCTGAAGATAACATGCATAACCCCAATGAATCAATTGAAACTTTGCCAGGGCCAAGTACGGTTTCTGAACAAAATGTTATTGTCCAAGATACCGATCCAAACACTCCTGTTTTGAATACAGAAATTTTGGGAGATGACCCTAGCATTACTAACAAATATGGCCCAGAAATTCGTACTGAACTTGCTAACCGCTTATTGCATATAATTAAAGAAGGCCTTACTAAGGAAAACAGAAAAAACCTAGTTTCAAAGTACCTCCCACCGTCAAATTGTATCGAAATTGATTCCCCTAAATTAAATCTAGAAATCAAAGCAGCAATCACTGAAGCCGCGTAAAACGCGATAAATGCATTTTAATAAAACAAAAACAAATGTACAGTGCTATTGTGGGTCTCACGGACATAATTCTATCACATTCACAAGATCTATCAACAGAACAGATTCTATCACAAGAATAAGATTTATTTTATTTGCTTTGAAGAAAGATATGAAAGAGCATCTTAAAAATACCAAAATTGATACATATCTTTTCGGTAAAAACTTAGCAGAAAAATTAAAATCGGCCAGAGCCGTCAATAAATCTGGCATTGAGCTGAAAGCCGATTCTAATAACAAACTGTTGAAAACATTAAAAGAGGCCCTGCGAGACCTTTAAACCGCAAGGCTCCTCTCCAGGCGCGCAGGCCACCTGCGGGGACGGCGCTTGCGCCGATGAGGAGCCACGAGCCTGCAGCAGCGCACGGTCGGTATGCTACGCCAGCGACTCAACACCAGCCGCCGCACGCACTCTCATCGAAGAAGTCATCACGGGGCCAACAGTATCCCAACCGCCGCTACTAGACTCAGTTAAGTATGCAGGCCTTTTATCTCAGTTCCATCATAGGTGGACTCTTATCACTGATGATCAGATGGTGTTATTGTGGATTAAAGGGTATAGAATACAATTTGATTCGCCTGTTGTGCAACATGTACTGCCTCATAAAGCCAACTTATACATACAACGAAAAGTTACACTATTTAGAAATTATTAAAGACCTAATCAGAATAGATGCTATATCGCAGTGCTCCCCGTGTAAGGGTCAATTTATATCGAGCACCTTCTTAGTGCCAAAACCATACAGCAAAAAGCGATTTATATTAAACTAGCTGTCGCCTGCGGCTCCGCCCGCGTGGATGTCGGTTATCGCGAATCGGACTATAATTTGAGATTTAAACTATCCTATCTCTCAAGTTGGATCAAACTGCACATGGTGTGCGAATTTTATTATAATCGGTTAAGTGGTTTAGGAGTCCATTGAGGACAAACATTGTGACACGAGATTTATATATATTAAGATTTTAAAATCTCAATAAATTCATTAGAACTGAATATTTTAAATTATGAGATTTAAGAACTGCATTAAAAATTATAAGATATAACTGCCAAATGGCATCTATTGATCTCAAAGACGCTTAATTTTTAATTAAAATACACAAAGACTCTCGAAAGTACTTGAGATTTATTTTGAGGATCAAATGTTTGAATTTAGCGTTTTACCGTTCGGGCTTTGTGCTGTACAAAGCCCGAACGGTTCAGGAGCCGTTACAATGTAAATTTTTGGGTTTGATTTTGGATTCACACAAGTTCCAGGTTAGGTTACCATTAGATAAAAAATCGAAGATTAAGACTCAGCTCCAAATCTTTTCAAAATTAAATCGTTGTTGAATTAGAGATTTTGCTCAATTACTAGGGTTATTAGTATCTTCATGCCCAGCTATAGAATACGGTTGGCTGCACACGAAAGAAATGGAACGCTGTAAATATCTCAATTTGATAAACTGTAATGACTATAACAAATTTATGACATTACCCACATCACTCCAAGCTGTTTTGTTTTTGGTGGTTAAATAAAATAGAACATTCAGTCCATCGAATTAGAGTTGACGTTTATCATGTTGTAATATTCTCTGACGCCTCAACGACGGGGTGGGGGGGGGGGGGGGGCTGCCTGTGAAGGATTAACTGCAAGCGGCCAGTGGTCTACCGTGGAAAAAGGAAAACATATTAACTATTTAGAGCTCCTCGCAGCCTACATAGCTATAAATTTTTTTTTGCAAATCCATATTTTAATTGTCAAATACTGCTGCGCATTGACAATTCAACAGCAGTTGCGTATATTAATAAAATGGGGGGCATCCAATATCCACATCTAACGCAAATAACTCGTGATATCTGGAACTGGTGTGAGACCAAGAATCTCTTTATTCTTGCTTCATATATTAAGTCAAGTGATAATACTATTGCAGATTACGAATCACGTCAAAATCATCCAGACATCGAATGAGAATTATCTGGTTGGGCTTTTAATACTCTCACAATTACTTTGGAGTCCCAAACATAGATCTTTTTGCAAGTCGCATTAATCACAAATGTGATACATATATTTCGTGGCATCGCGATCCAGAGGCTTTTGCGATAGACTCATTTACAGAATCATGATCTGACTTAAATTTTTACGCATTTCCACCTATTTCAATTATCTTAAAACATTGACAAAGATTATTACAGATAAAGCCAGAGGCATCATGGTCGTGCTTTTTGACCGACTCAACCATGGTACCCTTTGTATAGATCTCTTCTCACAACAAAAACTGTAATTTTTTCACCTAAAAGCAATGCGTTGTTATCTCAATCTAGCTCGCGTTGGATACACGACTCGATTATCCTGGTGGCAGGAATATCTTTAGCGCCAAATTCCATGAAACAGTATAATGTATATTTGAAAAAATGGTGGGTTTTTGTTAAACGAATTCTGCAAATGTTTACGAGGCATCTGTACAAACAGTTATTTATTTTTTAACGAAGATCCTTAATAAGGGGTTTCAATATGGCTCTCTTAATTCATATAAGTCAGCTCTGTCATTAATTCTGGGACCAAGTATAAGTCAGGATGATAGGTTAAAAAGATTCCTCAAGGGTGTCTATCGACTAAAGCCACCAAAACCTAAATACAGCTTTACATGGGACACCAACCTAGTCCTAAACGAGCTATCTTTATGGCATCCTAACGGTGAACTTAAGTCTAGAAAAACTAACAAATAAAACAGTTACTTTATTAGCTCTTTCAACCGCACAAAGGGTTCAAACTATTTCTAAGATAAAGCTTAAAAATAAAATTAATAAAAATTTATTCCCTGCGCATCGTTATTAAAATTCCTGATATTTTAAAGACTTCTAGACCAGGTTCATGTCAACCTATTATTAACTTGCCCTTCTTTACAAACAGGCTTGAAATTTGTCCGGCAACAACATTACAATGTTACATAGAACGCACTACATCTTTGAGGAAATCTGAAGGACTATTTATTGGTATTAGACAACCCCATAAACCAGTAGGTACACAGACACTTAGCCGCTGGATAAAGCATACGCTCGGTGAATGCGTGGTCGACACGAGCGTGTTCAATGCACATAGCACGAGTCACGCCGCCTCGTCGTGCGCGCACTCATTTGGCGTAAATTTGGACACAATCAGAAAAACCGCTGGCTGGAGTAAGAACTCTTCGATTTTTGCCAAGTTTTATCATAGACCCATCCTTGATAATGATGATACTATTCTGGCAGAATCAGTGATAAACGGTTAAATCATCTTGATTTCTGTCGTCACAGAATAGGCATTATGTTTTCTTTACTATTGAAGAAGCTTATTAACAATATTTTGTATTTTACATCTAATTATTGTAAGAATATTTATGTTAAATATAGTCAGTGAAGTAGTCCAGTACTGCGTATAAAATTACTAAATACTTTTTCGTTACGTGATTATAAATATTACAGAGATAAATACAAATTACATAATAATAAACGAAACGTTTATTGATTTATATTCTCATTGATGACATTCCCGAAATACCCAATGTAAAATGACTCTCAAAGTCTACATGTAGTTATATATATTTTCAAGAATAATCTAGAGGACTCGGCGTGAATATAATTAATGATTAAACGAACTTACCTGTATGTGAAGTTCTATCATAATTATGTTCACGCCGAGTCCGAATAGATTATAAACCCACCCGCCCTATGCTGCCCATATTTATTTTACCTAATATTTCGGCGATACATCAATGATTTCTATAACTCTGGAAGAACTCTAAACTAAATGAGCTTGAACGAATGTCGCAAGGCAAAGGTAACAATACATGTCTACCCACAAAAAAAAAAAAAAAAGAATTTATTTTCTCTAAACTTAGTGCAAGAGTGGTTATAACTAGGCGATACTACATGTAGTTATATATATTTTCAAGAATAATCTATTCGGACTCGGCGTGAACATAATTATGATAGAACTTCACATACAGGTAAGTTCGTTTAATCATTAATTTGACGTATATGACAGTCGTTAACGCATGTCAAATACGTCATATCCCATTCATTCGTCAGTCTATTTCATCAAACGCCGGTTAGCGAATTCCAACTTGTCTAGAGGGGCAGAGGCGTCGCTCATGTCTTGCCACCTACGAAGGCGTGAAACCAAGACCAAATGCATTTTTACAAAATTTTAACTAAATTGTAGTTAAGTTGTTCAATCAATTAGCCCACTGCAGTCCACCGCTGGACGTAGGCCTCTCCCAATGTGCTCCATTTCGTCCGATCTTCCGCCTTCATCCAGTCTCCCCCAGCCACCTTCTTAAGTTTTTAGATTACTTTAAGTCATGAAAATTCTGTGCAGTCAAGATAGTGAACAAACTCATCAATTTTTTTTATTTTAGTTATGCAGCTCTAATGACCGAGAAATGGGAGTTATCAGCGAAGGCCTACCGTCGCTTTACTTATTTACACCCAAACACGTTCGAAGCATGGAACAATCTGGCTAAAGTGTACGTGCAGCAGGGAGATAAGCATAGAGCTTATAGAGCGCTCATGGAGGCGCTTAGGTTCAATTATGATAATTGGAAGGTAAATATCTATGCGATAAATAACGATACAGATGAACAGCTATTTGGTCAAACTAAAAGTATCTGTTTGTATATTAAAATGTGATTCATTTGCGATACTTATGACATTTTTACTAAATCTTTGTGTGTCATTCTGTCTGTTTGTTCAGTGTAATCCCCGAAGTGGTTAGATCGTTTTTTTACTTTAGGTACCTCTGATGTTATCATTTTATTTAAAAAAATATTTGGTTCCCATACAAAAATGCCCTGATTTGATCCATGTGGATAAAATCGCGGCCACGGCTAATCTAAAATAAATCTTAGAGGGGCCACACACACAGTAATTTACCAAAAAATGCTTCTTGACAAGATATTACAGCTTTTGCTGCGTAAATCTAGGTAAATTTACTGCTTTGATAAATTCCCTACTTTTGTGTGTGCAATACTATTGTGTATTAGGCAAACATAAAACAAAGATATCTTATTTTATCTACACTCAAATCGAAAAATTCGAATTACGAATTCAAAGACGATTCTATACATACGCACTTTATAAACGCATATACATAACATTAAAAATAAAACTTATTATGGTACCGCCAACTGTATCATACGAGTAAAACTCACTATAGTACCGCTATCTTTTTTTATTAATTAAACCAGTCTATGGTTTTAGGCTGAATATGAAAAAAAGGCGCACGCATGCGCACTGCGCAGTTTGAACTGTGAAAAAAATGGCGCCTTCCTTGTAACCTGCCTATTTAGTTTAATTTCAATTTTTCCTATAAGTGAATATAAGTAGTGTATGAAACTGCATATAACTTAGGTATTAAAACACTAGGTATTAAAAACCTATTATCGCATAAACAGACTCTCGTGTTTTTAATACCCCTTCTTATAATATGACAGTTGCATAAACTACTCTTAAGGCAAGCTTTTTTAAAAACAGTGCCTCGAGCAAGAAAAACATTCGAATTCGTAACGTAACCGTATTGAAAGAACGGAGCATTACGATTGGTTCACAGTAGGCAGACGGCCAATCAAAATGCTTCGTTATAAATTTATAGTAGTTTATGATACTGCTGCATAATAAGGATTCTTATAACACGAATTTTATATTATCACACGAGTGTTATAAGACCAAGTTATGTACAGTGTCATAAACTACTTTATCTACTCTCATACTATAATACATAAACTAATTTATTTTACAAACCAAACCAAACTTTGTTTAATTTAAATGTATAGAACAAAAAAATAAATGTTCGCGCCAACGCGCAAACATCGATTGCGCATGCGTGTTTCTTTTTTTTTCCCCGAATCGACGGATTCTTTTTTTAAAGTAGAGGTTTAGTCCAGATGGAGGTTGTATAGGTGTATCGTTATGATTAAAAAGTTATTTTATGATATAGGTGTCCATACAAGACCTGTATCGTAATAAATCTTTTTTTTTGGCCTGTGCGTAATGTTTGTCATAAGAGTTTTGATTTCAATTTTATAATCTTTGTATTATAGTATCAGAGTAGATAAAATATTATTCAAGGTCGAGGCACTGTTCATATTGTACAGTGAGTCTTAATTTTCCAGCTATGGGAGAATGTAATAATGGTGAGTATGAATACAGGTCACTTCGAAGATGTGATCCGTGGCTGCCACCGCATGCTAGACTTGCAGAACAAGTTCGAAGATATTGAGGTGCTATCGTTACTGGTGCGCGCTATTGTTGAGGATACGAAAGATGCTGATGGAAATGGTGCTAGCAGGTATGATCAATTATTGGTAGCATGATAGATATATGTAAACAAAAGGAATACTAGCAGCTAAAATAACTAATATCCCTGTTAAGCCCTCCAGCTAAGCTAAATCGCTTGTTAGGGCTGGGTTTAAGCTGGTAGTGTAATGGTCAGGATTCGAACCCGAGACCTCTCTATCGTAAGGCCGACTCCTTAACCATTTGCCTACCGATGATGCTTTACAAACAATAAATCAATCACGCCATCTGTACTTTATGAGTGCTAATTGTCTATGGTATTAATAATGATATAAAAATAAAAATATGGAAGTGTTTCAGACCATGGCATATTATATGTAGGTAGTAGCAACAGTTTACACATAATAAATAGTAGATCTAATAAATATCTGTTATGAACTATAAATCAATGTTAGTTATTTATTATGTTGCATAAATAAATAACTAATAATTACTTTCTGAATGAATAATTGCATTTTGTTTATAACTATTAAATGTACAGTATTTTCTTTTGAAATACCGATCATGTAATAATATTAAATCAATTCTTATCATTAGTTTTTGGACTAACCAAAGACCAACAGATGATGAAAATGTAATTGCAGTAGAGATTTCACCCTCTGTTCGTCAGTCAATTATAACAAGTTTGCATTTTCAGATTACAAAAAAGAGTACTTGAGTTATTTGGAAGAATAACATCAATACATCAGAACAAACCCGAGATATGGCAGCTGTACTCTGATATAAGTCCGACGTATTTATTAGGAGCTCAACGATTACAAAAAGCGTATAGGGGTTATACACAGGTAACATATGAGTCAATACTTGTGATTGGGTTGTGGAGTCAGATGGCAGTCGCTTCACGGAAAATATTGGAGTACAGCCAAATCCGCAGTTAGACTGGTGAAGCGGATCCCAGACTCCGATGCAAAAGCTTCGGATGCGATAGGGTTTAACGTTAGGATGTAGAAGAAGACTGGCGATTGTCAAGGGAAGGAAGATGACGAAGTGAGTGACTGGAGGTTTTTGAGAAGTAATTTTTGAAGTGAAAACTTCTTTAGCGGCGTTGGATGGGTAAAAATTGTTAAACTCGCGTCAGGATCGCTTGACCTTTGGACCGTAACCGACGACTGACGTCATACAATATTAGGTATAGACTGTTCATTTTGCAATTTACTATAAATAGCTTCGCAGCATAGCGGTAAATGCTTCGACTGTTAGTCCTTATGGTTTCAGATGGTACTGGGTTCAAACCTGGCCTTATGACACTTTTTGTGATTATTTTTTCTTTTTGTAATTTATTACTTTTTGTGATTATTTTATCTTTTTGTAATTTATTAATTTCTTCTGATAGAAAATTAGCAGAAAATTAGCGATAGGGTCTATGATTGGCGCTGTATTATAGGTATGGTATGGTATGGTATGGTATGTTTTTTTTATCTTTTTCTATGTATATAACGAAGAAAGAAAGAAAGAAAAAGTTTTCACTTCTGTCGGCACTCCCAGAGTGCAACCCGTCTTTTTTTTAAAAGCGGTCGTTTAGTGTTAAAGCAAGAAGCATGGCGTTTTGTAATAGTATGCTAGTTAAGGCTTCAGCACAGCAAATACAGGTCCGCAGGAACGCGGGTCAGTAGCAACACGGGAATAGGCACACTGAACGCAGCGCCAGTTTCAATCAATTTCAATTAGCCCACTGCAGTCCACTGCTGGACATAGGCCTCCCCCAATGTGCGTCATTTCGTACGATCCTCCGCCTTCCGCACCCAGTTCGCGGCAGTTTCAAAGAAGTTTCAACACTGGACCGCGTTCAGTATGACGGGCAGTAGGCTGCAAGATGTCGAACGACATGAACTCGGCTGAAGAAGAATTCTTTGTGCTTTTGGCTCTTAGGCGGGCTTAATGATATCAATAAAAAAGATAAGAATATGGCGAATATGCAATTTTCTCCCACAAACGCAGCTTGTATGTTATATTTCCGTAACATTTGTCTTGAAAATTATGCAAATATTTATTTTTCCGCACTCGATAATCTTTTTACTAGTATCCATCAAGCAATTGTAAAAAGATATAACAAGTTGTCTACCGCTTTCGACGCGCTGTGCTGCAATGCCTGCAGTGTGTCGTACAGACATGGCCGCCATAGCTATACAAATCGCGGGCCCGCGCTCGAGCTGCCCTGCACTGCTGCAGTCCCGCTCCCCGCCGCCTGGCTTGTCACCCGGTATTGCGGTACAGTTGCGGCACGGAGCAGTTTGAGCGTGGGCCCGCGCGTTTAAATTTAGTGTAACACAGTTCAAAGTGTTTCTTATATCACAACCCGCATTTAAACACTATTGCTACTGGCCTGCATTTGGTGTGCTGAAGTCTTTAAGGCTGTTAATGTACAGTTGCGAGAGTTTGGTATGGCCAGTATTATATTATCTCTGTTATGGCAGAAAAGTCTGGGTGAAAACTGCCTACTCTGTGTTTTTTTTTTAAATAATGCTAATGTTTTTTAGTAAAGCGTAAATTGAATGAATAATTATTGAAAAGTTGAGTTTCAAATACCCACCTGTATTTTCAGAATTAACAATTGTTTAATTTTTTCAGAATGGCAATTGGCCTAGCGACCCAACTACAACTAAACAAGTAATATCACTAGCCCAAAATCTTTTGGAAATTAGCATAAAGGCAAGAAAAGAGTCAGAAGAAAAAGATATACAACAAGCCAACCAACAACTGTCGTCTGCAAGACTAACAGGCCAAGCCGTCATAAGGGCTGCTGAGAAACAAGATTGGCCTGACACTAAAAGTGAATTAGAAAAATTAAAAGATTTATTTTCTGATGTTACTGAATATATGAAATCAATTATGTAAATACTATTTTGTTTCATTTGATTTTATTATGATATTACCAGATTGCTATTAGTAATAGGGGTTCTTGATAATACTGGTAGATGGTACAGTAAACGTAAGACAAGTAGGCCGACACGACAGCTTTTGATATGATTTGACTGCTACACAAGGGCGTTTTGGCCGGTACACGAAAATGGACGCATCGCGGTATTATTTTATATTCCTAAATTGGTATGAATTCGAGTTTTTATGTAGGTATAAAAATGGTGGATTTTTAGACAAAACGTCTTGGACATCGCTCATCGTCATCGTCATTAACATCATCAAAAAATGAAGATAATAATTACATTTAGATATGGCTTAAAGGTCTTGTAACCATCCCAATAATATTTATAAAAAAGTGATTCACAAATCAAATCGATTCTGTAATCATTTCGTTTTGTTTCTGATGCAGTAGAAAATAATACAATAAACCAATAGGGTTATGGTGCACGGCAGGTTATGATTTTAGTTGTTAAGATCCTAAAATGGAATGTGAACTCTAAGCAAGCAAACAGCTTGTTTTAAAATATTATATACCTACTTAACATTAAATTTTACTTCTAGAAACAAAACGTCGTTATCTGACATTATTGTGCGAAGGGGTGCCCGACTGTCAGTGTCAATTTTCTGACAGTTTCCCTAGAGAAAATAAAATATAATTGAATAATTACTTATTATTGTTCGTACGTTCATAAAATGTTGTATTAGTCAGAACTAAACCATGGCTGCAGCTAATGATGAGGAGATATTGGAAGGTTTTCTTTGCCCTATATGCAAAGCGGACTTAAAATCCGCTTCGCAACTTACAAGTCATTTTGAGAGCTTACACCAAGAAGAACAGGATGTACTAAAGTCTCTGAAAGAAATATTTGGTAAAGCGAAGAAGATAATACTAAATAATGACGATACGGACTTGAAAGAAACATTTGATCGTGCATTAAAGTTTAATTATCAAGAACATCATTATTTGAATGAGGAGCAAACAGTGGGTGTGTGTAGGAGTACCACAGACTATCTGAAGGCCGTGAGAGGCGCGCGCCTGGAGAGGTATGCGACAGAGACCAATAAACTGCTAATAAGATTGGATAAACTAGTATGTAATATGCCTAGTGAACCTAACCAGAGGAAACTTCATGAACAAGAAGTGAGTAACTATATCTAAATTCACAGTTGATATTTATTGAAACTAATCTTAAGTGAACAACCAAATGTAAAAGGAATATAATAGATATTATGCTCAAACCAACTCAATCCCAATATTATATCAAGCAATGCCTGCTGTCTGTCTGATCCTAACCTTGTACCAATTTCAAAATGGTATAAATCTACTGTGGTTATGTCATGCAAAATGTGAGAGGGTTTAGAAGCTGCAATGTCTATATCACAACACTACAGCAACACTGTTACTACTGTAAGAATGTCCATGAAGCCTACTACATTTCTTTATTATTTAAGAATATCTGTAAATGACAGTACTTCAGTAAAGTATATTCTCATAGGCCCTCCAGCTGGGTTAAACTGCTAGTTTAACCTGGGTACTCTTGACTGTAAGACTGACTTAAAGAGTAAGGAGGTAAATGACGAGTCCATGAAAAATGTGTCATGAGAAAATGTGAAATCACATATTACTATGTTATACTTATATATATTTATATATTTTTTCCTCTATGTATCTTTGTATTAAGAGAATCAATGGGCTATTTACTTATTTTTATGAATATTTAATGTATTATGTGAAAGACCGTGTCAATCTTAAATCCTACACTTATCTTTGTGTCATGTGTGTACAACACAGTTGTTGTCTTGATTACTTGAATGACTGTTGAGAACAGCTTTGGAATTGATAACATCATTAATTCTGTTATCAATACACCTCTGGATTATAGTAATTGTTATCCAGTTAAATGCTATGTGCAATAAATAGAGCTAAAAGATATACCTGTGTGTCATTTTATTTATTTATTTAACAAATTACATAATATGAATATAATTAACAGTATAGTAAGTAGTATTATTAAACCATATTATTACTATTTGCTTAAAACAATGGATATTCGATTGTTATCTTACATAAATAATATTATTGAACTACCTACTTTCAATTTACATTAAACTGTTTTTTTATTGTTGTGTTTTAAATTTTATAAAAAAAATATTTGCAACTTTGACTATAAATATATTGAAACCACTAATATCATTAGTATGGACAAAATGTAATCTAAATTTAAAGCATTTACAAGCATACTTCTAACACAAGCAAATTTTTTTTTTTTTGTAAATGCCTCATGTTGACAAAAAATCATATGAGGCATACCCTTGTAGCCTGGCTGGGGGTATCATATCAGACTCGAACTGACTTAAACCGAACTTACTTACCTACTGCCAGCAGGAGACGCCGCGGCCGGACTGGTGATCTCTCCATCGGTGTGTCCATTTCACCCATTTCTTAGCAATCACGGCGTTTCGTCGAACCTACATATTTCCTTGCAAAAACTTACGTTCTGTTCCACCCTCAGATTTTCGATGTCTTTTAAATCTAGTTTGTCCGTTCCCATGATTTCCCATCTTTTCAGCGAATACATGGGGCGTTCGCCTAACAGGTGAAGGCTGGTTTCCTTGGCGTCCTTGCACTCCGGGCATCTGGGGTCAGTATCTGCTTACCCAGTGGTATTGAGCTATTTGTCTCTGTCCCTTCCTTGCATTTGATGTGTACTCTGGAGCCAAAGACCTTTGTTGATTCCTTTCTGGAGCCATCTTTGTCTATTTTCCAGTTGTCTCTCTGTCCTATATGTATTCTATATTTTTTGTTAAATTTTCGCTCTTTCTTAATTAGGTCATTATTTGAGAGAATCATTACAGTTTATCTTCATAGCCCTGACTGACCTTTGCATGGCCTTCGTCAAATATGTTTGCTGTCCAGAGGCCAGTGCTTCTAAGTTTTCTAAGTTCCTTTCTTTTTATCTCTAGATCTCCCATTTTGCATCTTTAGTCCCAATATTATTTCAAGCAAGTCACAAGTTATTGAGAAGACTTTATAAAGCTCTTATGAACAAAATACACAGAGTGCAGAATAAGCATCATTAAAAGATAAATGTTTATCATTATTATTAAATAATCAGGCAGGCAGTTATACAATTGATTGTTGCCTATATCCAGTCTCTAGGCCGTGCGAAATTTTGTGTGTTTCTAATCAGATCTCCACGCTAACGACGCTCCTTCAGAGAAGTTTATTAGTTGTTCTAGCCTTTCCTCGTATGGTCGTCTCTTCATTCTCACACCCGAAACGTCGGCAAAAAGTAAGTTTCCAAAAACATTTAATCGCGATAGGTCCCGTATTAGCTTATAAAAACTATGCGTCCCTTCAGTTGCCTAGGAATCTTTGTGAAACTATATTCTCCAGTTGTTGTATACCTTTGACAATAATATGTTAACAGGGACTAATTCAAAGTTTTTTTTTATCTGTAAGCAGTCTCTTGACTAGCAACAGATTTGTTGTTAGCTGTTTTCATTATGTAGAGTGTATCTCTTAGTGGAGATATCTACTCATTAGGTTGTGCATATCAGCTAGGTACAATATGCAGCATGTTGTAGATTCCAATACTCACAAATAATTGGTTTAATACAATACATAGTATACCTGATTCCAGGTAGTACCCTGGCTGGATGGTTCTTCAGTGAAGTTGTGCCCCAACTGTGCGAAGACCTTCAATCTGACAAGGCGGAAGCACCACTGCAGATTATGTGGGTCAATTCTGTGTCACGACTGCTCCATGTTCCTTGATATTAACATAGCAAGTAAGTCACATGTTTGTATTAATTCATACAGTGAATAAATAAATAATAAATAAATAAAATAAATATTCCACAACATTTTACACAATGCCTAAATAGCCATGGTAAGCATAGTTTAACTAGCTTGTTTTATGCAATCTAGAATGCGGATAAACATACTTAGATTTTATTTTTGTTAATACATACATGTTATACATAGAATACAAAGATTTGCAATGAGCGGGGAGTGAACCCGTGCCTCCTGCGTAGCGGCCGCGTTCACTACCGCCACGCCACAGAGGCTGTCTGTACTGGGCAGACCAGCCAGGGTCAAGCTCACAGTATACATACTGACCAAATTTATAAAATTTAAAGAAGTATATAAGGATAGAGTCAAATGGCGGGCTTCTGTCTCTTCCCCCTGGAGCCTGGTAAGCTTGTGTATGTTTTTAGGTTTATTTGGTGTTAAGAGGACCATATGCCGTCTGACTCGAGAGGAAAACATATCCCAGAGCCTCATCCGTTAGTAGGAGGTAGGACACGACGGTATTGCCGTCCAATTGTGCCATCCGACTGGGGAATTACCTCCGCCCTACAGAATACCGCGGCCATAATAACCTCGTGCTGTGTTCCCGGCGGTGAGTAGGGTAGCCAGAGCTCACTGGAGAATCTCACTATGCTATGCACAATTTAATAAAATATATTGAGTAATAGAAGACAGCTCTCATTTCTTGACACGGACCTTATAGCAAATTAATTGTATCAACCATTATTTCTCAACAGGAACAGTGGTAGACCCATCAGCCCCGCAAAGTTCAAACCAACCCGAGCATGAAATAACTGACAAGACTGGTCTCCGTCTTTGCGAGCACTGCTTCAATCTCATCGAGTTAAGGAAACAAGTACAGGACACACGGAATGCGAAGACGGTGCTGGTGACCGCTTACGAGCAGATGAGGAGCTTGATGGATCAGGCCAGGCCGGCCGTTGCCATGTACGAAAAGGTATTTTTCGTTTAACATCCTATTAATACAGTTATGTGAAAGTGTGTATGTGTGAGTATGTTGTTTAGTTTAGTTTAGTTTAGTTTACCTGGGCTGTTCCGCACTTAGCCTCTTGATTGGGCCATTGTGCGTACCATCTTACCTCTCATTCCAACCAACCCAGATCCTCCCAAAAAGCCAGCAGCCTTTTCAGGTTTCCACATGCTTCCCGGAGTGACGCTGATGACTGGAGGAATTTCGCCCGTTGTGCGGCCACGCTCATGCACTCTGTAAGCACATGCCGTGGCGTTTCTTCTGCCCCCATGCATCCTCTGCATAGGGGGCTGTCCGTCACACCTATTGTAAACAGATGCTTGTTTAGGGGACAGTGACCGGTCAAGATGCCTGTGACCTTGCGGATTTGGTCCCTTTTTAGCCTAATGAGGTTTCGGCTAAACGTTTTTGATGCTACCGGAACTGCATTCTTTGTTTGCCTGCATCCTTCAGTGTTTGTCCATTCTGTTTGATGGATTTCTTCCGTACTCTTTCGTAGCCAAGTTTTGACCTGTGCTTGAGGTATGGGTAGTATTGGTTCCGGTCCATATACTATCGACCCTGATCCTCTCTTGGCCAATTCATCGGCTGCGTCGTTGCCGAGGGAGTTGCTGTGTCCCTTGATCCATTGCAGCGTGACCCTGTTTGTGTTTGCAATGGATTGGAGTGTGTTATGACATTCCAATATGAGGACAGAGGTTATGGTGTTGCTTTGAAGAGCTTGTAGTACGGATGCACTGTCTGAGATAATCTTTATATCTAAATCTCTGACATCTCTGGCGGCAATCGTCTCCGCCGCTCTCGTTATGCCAATACATTCGGCTTGAAATATTGTGCTTAGCTTGTCCAAGGTGGTTGTTATTTTGATATTTAAGTCATTCGAGAAGACGCCTGCTCCGGTACCATATGTGGTTTTGGAGCCGTCTGTGTATATCCTAACTTCTTTGACGCCAGAGCTATCTCTTTTTTCTTCAGAAAGTTGAATATGATACTTCCTTTCGAAGACGTGGTGACATGGTATTCTGTCTATGGGAGCCTCGAGAAGTGGTATCTTCTTTAGGATTCCCTGTAGAATCTTTGAATGCTTTGTTCCAGTATCCCCTTTCCAAAGCCCATTGTTTTTCAGCCTTAAAGCTGCTGCCTTGGCCTCCTCCTGTATGATTAGATGCAGCGGTCTCAGGTTTAGGAGGTGCTCTAGTGCGACTGATGGAGTGGTTCTCATGCATCCAGTGGCCGCTGTACTCGCTAGGCGTTGTAAACTCTGGAGCTTTTCTTTCACAGTGATCAGTTCTGTTCTGGGCCACCATACAACTGATCCATAGGTTAGAGAAGGTCTGATAATTGCCGTATACAGCCAAAGTGTTATCTTTGTGTTAAGACCCCAGTTCTTACCAACGAGTCTTCTGCATTGCCAAAAACTTATACAGGCCTTTTTCATCTTAGCATTTATGTGGCTAGCCCAATTCAACTTATTGTCAAGTGTGATGCCCAGATATTTAACTTGAGTTGTTAGAGCTAGTTCTGTATTAAATAGTTTTGGTAGTTGTAGTTCTGGTAACTTCCTTTTGTTGGTGAAAAGGATAAGTTCTGTTTTTTTCGGGTTAACTGATAGTCGGTGTTCTTCGCACCATTCTTCCACCATCTGAAGGGCTGAGCGCATGATTTTGCATAGCACGTTCTCAGCCGTTCCGCTTATCAGTATTGCCAGATCATCCGCGTACCCAATGGTGGTGTATCCTCTCTCGTTTAGTCTCTTTAAGAGGCTGTCTACTACTATGTTCCATAGAAGTGGCGATAGGACGCCTCCCTGGGGGCATCCTTTGACTACCTTTGCTCTTGTGGTAGTACTCATCACTATCTGGACCGCTCTTTTGCTTATTAGCTGAGTGATCCAGTCCCTTATGGTTGGTTTTACCCTACGTCTTCGCAGGGCTTCGTTAATGCTGCTATGTACCGTTTTGTCGAAAGCCCCTTCTATATCTATGAAAGTAGCTAGTGTTGAGGCTTTATTTGTGATAGCCGATTCTATCTTGTGCACTACCATGTGTAGTGCGGACTCTGTTGATCTACCCTTCCTGTATGCATGTTGCTGAGGATGTAGTGGGTTGTCTTTTAGTGTTCCATCCCTTAGGTATCGATCTACTAGTCTCTCCAGCGTTTTGAGGAGGAATGATGTGAGACTAATGGGCCTGAATGATTTGGGATGTGTGTAATCCTCCTTACCTGGTTTTGGTATGAGTATGTTGTTACACTTTCACGTGATCTATGATATGTGGTAAAACATAGTATGATTCGTGCACCTTATTGTTACATTCTTAGGCCGAAAGTGCTGAGTTGATTAATTAATAATATAATTGAATAATAGATATTAATACATATAACCTTTCGTACATATATTCAGTTAAATAAAGCGAAAATGATAATATATGAGTTGTGTTGATTTCAAAAGTTTATACCGCGCGATAACGGAATCTATTTAGTGTAAATTCCTCCACTGCTTTTGAAATCAAACTCAACCTTTCCATAAAATTTTCAATTTACTAGTCAGTGTTTTTCAATCTTTTTGAATACGCGACCCCTTTACAGGTTTCAAAATTCTGGCGGCCCCCTTGGGCGGACAGACGAACAGTTAGTAATTTAAATGACTACGTTTGCGATTCTCTGTTTTTTGGTGCCTATATTCATTATTCAGACCTGCACCCAATCTCTAGCAGTTAAGGTTTTACCTTATGTATTTAATGACGTGCCTAAGCAAGAAACAAATTAAGAAATCTGTCAAAGGTAAAACCTTGCAAACTCGGCTTTTTAGAATCGTTTGTGAATATATAGGTTTGCTTCTTCACAATCTCCTTCGTCCGTGGCACCGTGAAGTGGCTATCCGAAAGATTACTTTACCAGTTAAAAATAAAGTCGAAGCATTTCGTGGCAAACTTTATTTTCACCTCTCCAGCTCGAAAAGCGCATCTAGATGCGTGAAAGCTCGCAGATTTTGCCCGTGAGTGTAAGTAAAAGTGATTTGAATTTCGAATACAACTTTGGAACTTGGAAAGACTCTGCTTAATAAGGTGGGCGATGGAAAATGTTTAGAAACTCAGTCTTAATTTTATTATTTTTCACGTGAACTATAACAAATATAACTAAATATTTAAAGAATATCTCAATTACATACTTTTATACTTTAACTCTTTTCTCGCTGGTCGAGGTGAAAATTTGCATGTGTCACACGAGAGCACATTTTTTATATCTCGTGCATATAATATAAATCACCCAGCAGCAGTTTATGTTAGAATCACTCGCTGCGCTCGTGATGCAATTCTACACTACTTCGTTAGTGCGTGATTCAATGTCGACACTCACTGCAAAAAGTAACTTTGCTCACTTGTTGAACTTACATTCTATGCATGATACAGAGCTTTCATAATTGACAAACAAAATCAACAAACCTTCCGGACTTGCACTCCGAAACAGACAATGGGTACAGATGATTCAGAGCCCTGGAAAGGAAATCTTATAGAAATACCTGCTGACAGTAAAATGTCATTTCAACATTTCATGGGCCGAGTGTTTTGGGTGAAGAGAAAACGTAATTTTAACGAACTTCAAAAATGTATATTTTTCAAGATTCTATGTTCTGTGTACTTATATAATTATTTTATGTATGTCTGTGTACATATGTATATACATTGTCATAGCTTAAAAACTGATTTTAAAAATTATTTTTCCATCGATTGTGGCTCCAAGTTGATCCCACATTTTATTGAAATTGGACCTTCGGTCCTGGGGATAGAGCTGCTCCTCAAACTTAAACACAAAATGTGACATAAGACACACGACACAAAGTATGTACCTAACCGTATAACTGTCAGACTGACCACAAACTGGCAGACAACAGCCCCTCTAGACAAGTGGCAATTTGGTGGCCGGCGTTTCATGGAATAGAATGACGAATGTACGGGATTTAACATATATGATCGTTAACGCATGTCATAAACGTCAAATTTCATACATACGTCATTCTTCAATACGTCAATACGTCATTCTTCAACTCTTCATTCAGAACTCATTTAACGATAACGATATCCATTTAGGGTTATTGTCGCAGTAGAGTTGTCTAATAATGATCGCAGACGTGCTGCATTGAACTTGACTGGTATACTGTTATACTGGAGCCATATACCGATAGTCGTACGAACTATCGTCAAACGAACTAGGTGGTTCCCATCCCCGCCTCAAAGTAGTAGAATAGAGGAGAATTTAGTAAGGTCCAGACGTGCAGATGCATGATGATGAGAGCATGCGCCCTCTAAAGGACTGAATGCGGAGTTAAGGTGTTTTTTGATATCGTCTTTAGTGATGACGGCAGTCATTAACACCGTCCATTGGGTTACCGCAGTTATATGCGTTTAAGCCCTCACATTCTCCACCTGCATAAATTAAGTTTAGGGAGATCGCCATACCGGCCATCGGAGGTAGTTTTTCCTGGGGAGGTATTCAAAAGTTGGTATGAGTTTCACTTTCCATTGTATAAATAATTATAGACTTACTTGACTTGAGACTTCGCGGCCTTTAGGGGTAAAGGTGACCCCAGCTACCCACAGATTGAAAAACATTAGACTAGATTGGTTCATTCAATACGGTATGAACCAGCTAATGGCCATAATTTATTCAGATGTGTCAAAGTCTCTTCGACGGCGAAACGACGTATAACCTGACCGATGTGAACGCGATGCGCGGGCGCATTGGCAAGCTGGCAGAAGGCATTGACCTGCTGAGTAAGGAGATCGCGACATTTCCCGCCGAGCCGGGAACAAGGCAGGCGCGGTTACAGAATTCAATCAGACAGGCGGCTTCGCATTATATTAAGGTATGTTTGATTTATATTAAATTCTTCTAGGTAGTATCACAGATATATAATATCATACATAACATACATTCTTGTACAGATGCACAATCAGGAATAAAAACTGATTACACTGGTAACTTCGAAAAGCAGGCAGGCAACTATTGTTTGCAGGAGTTGTAACTAGATGGCGACATTGTTTTGGCAAACTTTTCTAACTTATACTATTAAAAATTAAATTATTAAAAATAAAACTCAACACATTATTGAATATGACTGAATAAAGCAATAAATATTCTAATCTATATTGATTCTGCCAGATTCTGCAGTGCTATGTTGCTAGATGGCGGCGTCCTAAAATAGCACTATTGTCACGAAATCTTTATTTAGGTATCACATAACATAACCAACGAGTTTTATATGCTTCATCATTTCAGCCGAAAGACGTCCACTGCTGGA
Organism: Eilema caniola; assembly: GCA_949126895.1. Lineage (NCBI taxonomy): Eukaryota > Metazoa > Arthropoda > Insecta > Lepidoptera > Erebidae > Eilema > Eilema caniola. The sequence goes on from OX421466.1 coordinate 4,845,816, forward strand.
CAAAGGCCTCCCCCAAGGATTTCCACAATGACCGGTCCTGCGCCTTCTGCATCCATGCCCTTCCCGCGACCTTCACCAGGTCGTCGGGCCACCGTGTGGGAGGCCTGCCTAGACTGCGTCTTCCGGCGCGTGGTCGCCACTCGAGAACTCTCTTGCCCCAACGGCCATCTGTTCTACGAGCTATGTGCCCCGCCCACTGCCACTTAAGTTTGGCGATTCTGTGTGCTATGTCGGTTACTTTAGTTCTCCTGCGGATCTCCTCATTTCTGATTCGATCACGCAGGGAAACTCCGAGCATAGCACGCTCCATCGCCCTTTGGGTGACCTTGAGCCTTCTTATGAGGCCCATAGTAAGGGACCAAGTCTCAGTTCCGTAGGTCATCGCTGGCAACACACACTGATCGTAGACTTTAGTCTTGAGACACTGCGGTATTGTGGACGAGAAGATATTACGAAGCTTCCCGAACGCTGCCCAGCCGAGTTGGATTCGACGATTGACCTCTTTCTCAAAGTTGGACCTGCCTAACTGGACTGTCTGTCCCAGGTAAACATATTCGTCGACAACTTCGAGTGTAGAGTCTCCAACCTTTAAAGAAGAAGTGGGTGCGACATGGACATTTGACATAATTTTCGTCTTGTCCATGTTCATTTTGAGGCCCACTTGTTGGGAGGCTCTACTGAGGTCTTCGAGCATTGTGCCTAGGTCTTCCAAGGTCTCAGCTATGACTACGATATCGTCAGCGAATCGAAGGTGAGTGATGTACTCGCCGTTGATATTGATGCCGAGTCTTCTCCAGTCCAGGAGCTTGAAAACATCTTCCAGGCCGGCGGTGAACAGTTTCGGAGATATAACGTCTCCCTGTCTCACCCCTCGCTGCAACTGGATAGGTTTTGAGCTTTGATCCTGGAGGCGGACTGACATGGTGGCGTTTTCGTACAAACACTTCAGCGCTTCGATATATCGACAGTCAATTTGGCACCGTTGGAGAGACTGTAGCACAGCCCAGGTCTCGATCGAATCGAAGGCTTTCTCATAGTCCACAAACGCCAAGCAGAGTGGCTGATTTTACTCCTCAGTCTTCTGTATAATCTGTCGCAGCGTATGTATGTGGTCTATGGTGCTAAAGCCTTTTCGGAAACCGGCTTGTTCGGGAGGCTGGAAGTCGTCGAATCTGCGAGCGAGACGATTCGTAATGACTCTCGAAAACAACTTGTAGACATGGCTCAGAAGCGAGATGGGTCTATAATTCTTCAACAAGGTTTTATCACCTTTTTTGAAGAAAGTGCCATGCCTTAGGCGTTCGTCCCTCGAGTATGACGGAATCAAATAGCTTCTGAAGAGCTTTAAGTATCGGTGTTCCACCAGCTTTTAGAAGCTCAGCCGTGATCCCATCATCACCCGGTGCCTTTTGTTCTTTAGCTGTTTGAGAGCCATTCTAATCTCGTACAGGCTGACGTCCGGGATATCCTCGGTATAGTGTCGGGTCAATCTGGCTCTTGGGTCTTTGGCCAGATTATTAACAGATTGCCGTACACTCGTGTATAATTGTCCGTAGAACTTCTCGACCTCTTCCAACAGCTCCAGCTTTGACGAAATAATTCTGCCATCCTCTGCCTTCAGCTTAGTCAGTTGGTTTTGACCAACAGACAGATCCCTTGCGAAAACCTTTGAGCCTTTGTTGCTCTCAATCGCCTCCTTAATACGAGTCGTATTAAATTGGCGTAGGTCGCGAGTCAAGGACTTGGAGATCTGTCTGTTTAAACGCCGATACTGAGTAGCATCTTCAGAGGACTGCAGAACCAAATTTCGTCTTTGTTCCATGAGTTTGTTGGTGAGGTCCGAAATCTTTTTGGTTCCTTTTGAACGACGGGCTTTGAAGATCTTAGACCCAGTCGTTTGGACAACTTCCACAAATCTGTCATTGTAATCATCCACATTTTCGCAATCTCCCAGGCATTCGAAGCGATTCTGCAACTCGAGCTGAAAGTGCTCAGGGTTCTGGAACTGGATAGGTGCTGGTCGGAGCGTAGACTTCATCAGTCGACATCTTTCGAGCTTTGTTCTAAGATTCAATGTGCCTCTTACCATCCGGTGATCGCTTCCTGTTTTTACTGAATTGATCACGGAGACATCATTGAATATGTGCCTCTTCGTCGACAAGATGAAATCAATCTCATTTTTTGTGACACCGTTAGGGTGTAGCCATGTCCACTTACGCTGTTCCGGCTTTCCGAAGAAGGAGTTCATCATAAAAAGGCCCTCCTTCTCCATGAAGCCGGCCAGCAGATGGCCACGTGCATTCCTCTTTCCATATCCAAATTGCCCCACTCTCAGCTCGTTGTCGCTTCGTTTGCCCAGTTTCGCGTTAAAGTCCCCCATCACAACGGTATAGTGTGTTCGGGAGCTATGCATGGCTTTAGAGATATCCTCATACATAGTCTCCACCTCGTCGTCGGGGTGTTTCGAGGTCGGTGCGTGTACCTGTATGACCTTCAGCGAATACCGTTTGGTGATTCTGAGTATAAGGTACGCTACCCTCGTCGAAACACTCTCGATCTGGACCACGTTGTTGACAAGGGACCTGTGGACGATAAACCCGACACCACCCTGGGACAGTATGTCGCCCTCCCGGAAATAGAGCAGGTTACCGGATTTGAGGATCATGGTGTCCTGCCCCTCTCTCCGGACTTCACACAATCCTACGATATCCCACCGTAACCTGCTCAATTCTTCCTCGAGTTCAGCGAGCTTCTCGTCGGTTCGCAGTGTGAGCGTGTTGTACGTTGCCAGGGCCAAAGGTCGTCGGGGTTGGTAGCCTGGCATCTGCCGGGGATTCTTCGCACCCCTTGCCCCGCCGTTACCATGGCCGCTACCATAGCCAGGAATAGCGGGGCCGCCGGGGACTAGGGGCCGTTTGTTGGGTTCGTTCATCATGGGGGGTTATGCCGTAATCGCCACGCTTGGCAGGCGGGTTGGCGATCGCAGTTTGGTGGCTAGTACGCGGAAAGATGCTGCTGCCCATCCTCCGGTATTTGAATCCCTTAGTCGCCTCTTACGACACCCACGGGAGGAGATGGGGTGGTGCTATTCTAGGGCCACACCACAGGCCATTTATATGCTTACATGCTTACATTATCATGTGTTTAAGTTCTGAAATAATTTACGTGATTCTAAATAGGGAATGTAGTTAAACTACATCGCTTGGGAAAATCACAGCAGGCTGTCTGTCTGTCTGTCTCCAGGCCATATCTCATGAACCGTGATAGCTTGACAGTTGAAATTGTCACAGATGTATTCTTTTACCGCTTTAACTACAAATGCTAACAAACAAATAATCTTGTATAAATATAATGATACGGAACTATTTATGTGCGAGTCCGACTCGCACTTGGCTAATTTTCTAGCATATATATATATGCAGTATAGTTTTTCTTTTCACTCTTCTCTTCCTGTAGATAGCAACACATGTGCTACCCTTCTCGTATTGCATATACTCACGCCTATAAATCCTCGAAGGGGTAGGCAGAGGTGTATTAACACCCACACTTCGCCAACTATGATTTTCGGTCCCACGTTATAGGGAGCGACCCTTTTGCCGTCAAGTGGGCACTTAGTCCTGGGTTGTATGTTTACTGTTGATTGGAGAAGAACAGCCGAACAGCAGAGAATATCCTGACAGCTTCTGTGGCGTGGCGGCAGTGAACGCGGTTGCTACGCAGGAGGCGCGGGTTCGATCCCCGCTCAGTGCAAATATTTGTATGCATGAATATGATTCTATGTATATTATGTATGTATTTACAAAAAAAGTATTTAAGTATGTATATCCGAATTCTAGATTCCATAACACAAGCTAGTTAAGCTATGCTTACCATGGGTCTAGAAAGCGTTGTGTGAAATTTAATGTTATGGAATATTTATTTATTTATATCCTTTAGTCTCCTGCCACGACCGCCAGATTCATCAAAACTAATTGAAATATTTCAGGAGGATCTCCTGTCCCTCCGAAAGTTACCAACCGAAGCACAGATCGAGGAGGTACGCCGACAACGGTACGAGCGAGCCGAGAGACAAATACAAATGGAGAGAGAGAGAATGGAGAAACAGAGAGACAGAATGGACGAGCTCGCCGGGCCCAGCCACAGCCGCGTGCAGAATGATGATGATGATGACAACCCGCTGTTGGAGCAGATGAATATTATCAGAGGGTATATCAAGGAGGCGAGGAAGGACTTGAAGTTTGAAGAGGTGAGTTATGTTATAAGATAATAGGTACAAAGCTTACACTCCAGCATATAAAATCTGTTTTTTTTCTTAAGACACTGAGGCCCATGATCCACCTGACGGAAAGTGGTTACCGTGGCCTATGGACGTGTGTAACCAGGGGAGTCAGCGTAGAAGACAAAGCAGGAATAGCCTTTGATCTTCCCACTGACAGCACAAAAACTCTCCGATGAGCTCTGGCTACCCTACTCACCGCCGGGAACACAACACGAGGTTATTATGGCCGCGGTATTCTGTAGGGCGGAGTTCCCCAGTCGGACTGATCAGTTGGACGGATTTACCGTCGTGTCCTACCTCCATCTAAGACGGCCAAGATGGACGCAGTCCTCTTTTAATGAGGCCGTCAAGCTGAGTGCCACCAATGTTAACATGGCACGTGTATGTAGTGGTGACTGTCTTTCCCGAGACTTCGCCTTCAGCTTACCATCAGTCCTATATTTAATTTAAAAAATAAATGATAAATGAAAGCCTGCTAAGATCTTTCAGGCCCAAACAAACGTCTCCTGTTGATTAACGGACGAGACTCTGACGCAAAAAAATTCTCGGTGTTGGGAGGTTAAACAGCAGTCGTTCCTGCAAAAGCATAATAAAGACAAAAATCCAAAGAGCGTACCCGGGGCTGCACAGTAGTTAAGCTTTGTTTGTAATCGGAATTAACGATGTCAAAACCAGAAGGTATAATTCTCGTAATAGATATCTAATTAAAATTGAGTACCATTCTGACCTTTGGAAGATTGAAATTAGATCGAGACTGAATTTTTATCACGAGAATTATTCTTCTGGTTCCTCCTTTTAAACCACACCCCTTTGCATTCAGTAAATTTTTAATTATTATTTTCAGGTGGCAATATTAGAAACAAACTTGAAAGAACTGAAAAAAGAATACCAGTTACAAAAGCTGTCCAGGACCTCTGTTGCAACTAACTAGTGAACTAAGTTAGAAAACAAGCACATTGCCCACCTGATGGTAGCGCTTACCACGACCATGGGGCCGCTGAACGTTTACCAGTGACGTCACTCCCACCCGCTTGATGGAATGGAAATGTAGAAAACGAGAGGCTAGAAAGGCAAGGCTGAACCATAATTCACTAAAATTACGTTTTTAAAACGTGTGATTTTAAAACTCAAAAAGTGTTAAGACCTTCTAATTTAATCAAACTATGAGTGATGCTGAAGATTTAATAAATTCATGAAAACTAGATGAAAACGTATGTAGGTTTTGTGTTGATAAATCACACGGAATACCAAAGATATTTTTATGTTTTCTTTCAAATCGAATTGAAAACGTCACTTCCCTGAATCGGACCTCTGAAAATGATTGGCCAATAGCGTAAGTCTCTAGAAACTTATGAACAGCAAATCTGGTTTGAGATAATCATACCAATTTAATTTATAAACTACCTGTAGATACTGTCAAAAGACCCTTCACGAATTTGAGCCTCATTTTGTATTTTGAAAAAGACCAGTACCTCTAGACAATTGGCAATTCGTTGACCGGCGTTTGATGGAATAGAATGACGAATGTATGGGATTTGACGTTTATGACAGTCGTTAGCGAATGTCAAATGTGTCAAATCCCATACATTCTATTCCATCAAACGCCGGCCAACGAATTGCCAATTGTCTAGAGGGGCAGGTCAAAAGGCCCGCAACAGGTAAAGTAGAATCGAAGTGGAAGGATTGAATAAAATTTTAAATCAATTTGTATGCAAATTTTTTTTTTATTTACTATTTATGTACACTTAAATGGCATTTATACAAACAAACAAGTGAAATATTATGTACAGGCCTAAATTACCAATCAATCAATTATTTTATACAACTGTGATGGCAGACAAGCACACGGCTCACCTTTTTTTATGTAGGACACGTCAATTTGACTTTACCTCTCTTGATGGTAAGCTGAAGGCAAAGTCTCAGAAAAGAGGGTCACCATCACAAACACGTACCATGTTAACAATGGTGGCACTCAGCTTGACGGCCTCATCTGATGCTTTTTCACGCCCCGCTTAAAGGACCCGGGACTGTAGGAAGAAGGAAACACGTGAGCTGGCAAGGAGTTCCAGGTCTTAATGTCGCCTGAAAGAATGTAGAGGTCTGATGGAAAGTGGTTACCGTGGCCTATGGATGTGTGCAATCCATCAGTCCATCAGGTGGACTGTGTGCTTGTCTGCCACCTCAGTGTTATAAAAAAAGCATGTCTTTTGTTATCCCTATGTATCTTTATATCAAAACATGTTTCAACACGATAAGTTGCAATAACCGCGGTAGCCTAGTGGTATGGGCAATGGACTGCTGAGACGAGGTCTCGGGTTCGATCCCAGGTTTTCCATGGCACACACCAATGACTTTCCGATGCTTTTCGAAGTTATGTGTGTATTTATAGCAGGTTTATAAGTGCCCAGTTAATGGCAATAGGCTCGCCACCTATTACATTGGGACCAAAAAACGTAAACCGGCGAAATGTGGGTGCTAGCACCTCTGCCTACCCCTTCGGGGATAAAGGTGTGATTTTATGTTATGTTAAGTTGCAGTGGAACGCAGGCGAGACTGAATAGGTGAAAATGTATGGGCGTATTAATATTGTGGTTGAATACTGGCTACCGAGCATTCCTAGTGTATTTTCAATGAGCAATAAGTATTGATAAGTCACGGAAATTTTCTCTCAAAATGTATAAAAAATTGAATTGAGTGACGCAAGTCAATAAGATTATTATAAGAAAAAAAACGTGGGTGTTGATACACCTCTGTCTGCCCCTTCGGGGATTTACAGGCGTGAATATGTATGTTAAAACTAGCGCTTGTATTCGTGAGCGGCCTTTTAACGCATGCACTCTTTTGTATTATAATTTTATTTATCTAAGTAAAACACACACTTGTTAATTAATTATTATATTTTATACTTTATGTATAACACATAAGCATTAAAAATTATAAATTAGAGAAGCGTTTTATTTCAACCATGTGCAGTTATCCAATATATTCGCGGCCCAAGAAGTAATTGTACACCTTAACATGTAAAGGTCTATGTAAAGGAGTACCAATACCTTAAACTCTATAGACGCAGTAAGTGTCACTTCAACGTGGCATAAGGCTGACCCCACATTAGGCGTGCGAGTAGCGCGGGCGCCGCGTGAACGTCGCGTTTTGCTGCCCTGCGGCGTTTGCAGAGAGTGCACGCGGCGCGCACACAACGTTAACATGCGTTAACGACTGTCATATACGTCAAATCCCATACATTCGTGATTCTATTCCACCAAACGCCAGCTAGCGAATTGCTACTTGTCTAGAGGGGCTGAAGGGGGTTTAACGCCAAGGCGAGCGCCGCGTACAGGCCGTGCGCTTCCTACACACACGTCACACGGCGGTAACACGCGGCGCTTATGCTGTGCGCCCGAGGAACGCGCTCGCCTCATGTGGGGGACGCCTAAGTTGCTACTTTGGTACAGTTGACATATCCATACAACCCATAACATGCACTCATTGATAGGTTAACGAACAATATTGACGATGAGCTTACTCACACTGGAGAGCTTTTCTGCTGTCAGTGGGAAGACCAAAGGCTATTCCTGCTTTGTCTTCAACGCTGCCGGCACTCCCCTGGTGTTGCACATGTCCATAGGCCACGGTAACCACTTTACATCAGGTGGGCCGTGTTCTTGGCTGCCACCTCAATGGTATAAAAAAAACGCGTTTTTTGCAATGCACTTTGTTAGCATTGCTGTACACCTATACTTTTTTGGCCGCGTATTCTTACGTGCTCAGCATTCTCTGAACTTATCAAGCTTGTCTAGCTGCTTCAATAGATGCGGCCGTGTGCACAGAGCCTTCCTTATAGCCTCATTAAGCATAATTCGCTGGTAGTACGGTGGTATCGGCGTATCCTCCAAATGGAAGGTATGAATCCTTCCCAAAGTATCGCCTACAAACACATTATCCCCAGACCCGGAAAAATGGATGTATGTCAACACAACACTTCCAGGAAACGTGTACTCCGCACACGGTATATGATTCTTTCGACGTAAATCCCATACTGACAACACATTCCCGCTGACACATATTATTATCGTCGCATTTATTGGACAGAAAGCGACCCCGTACACAGCGGATGGATGTAGCAATGTCATGATTACTTCGTCCATACCTTCTATCCAGAGTCTTACAGCGTTGTCAGCCCCGGATGTGGCCATCAAGTATCGGTGAAAAGGACAAAGCTGGATATCGTACACAGGACCAGCGTGAGCTCTGAACACGTCAATGTGCTGATTTAAGTAGTGTGTCGAACATTTATGAATGCATCCCTCGACAGTGCCGACGAAGTATTCGTGGCTTACGATAGGGTGCCACAGCATGCATAGCACGCCCGGGTATCGTGTGATGGCGACGTCATTTTTCAGACAAGTTTTGGCTGTCTCCAAACCTTTCAGTTTACCTTCTACAGTTGTCACCCGCATCATTGGAGTACAAAGGAATTCATGAGTTTTGGTGTTCGTAAACCTGTTGATTCTTCCGTCTTCACAAGTAGTCATGACGTATTCAACATCTTTGTCCTGAACACGCCAGCTCGTGACCCATATCGGGTCGAAGCAAGGGTTCGTATCGCGGTGACTCGTCGCCATTGTTTTGATAGTATAGGACGTGATGTCTAATATTATGACGTCACCGTTCCAAAAACCGCATGCCAACCAGTTAGGGTTTTTATCAGAGAAACGCAAGGATGTAACTGGACAGTCGAATCGATATAACCTTTCCGGAATACACGGGTTTTTGGTACACCAAACGCAAACCATTCCCGTTGTTTGCTCAGCATACCCAAACTTCCCATGAGCAACTGCTAGAATATTTGGATTGTGTGTATTGAACGATATGGCTGTGATTGGCCTGTTTGCAGTTTCATCGCATTCGAACGTCCACAATGGTCTCATAGAATAAATATATACCAAGTCTAATGAGAGTGGATCTATTTGTATGAGTCCGCGGAACTTTTTCTGTGCATCGCCATATTCTAAAGATGCAAGAACACGTTCTGTTAGAAGCACAGCATCGTAGAATTGTGGCGTGGCTGCAATAGATTCAAAAGTTTTACCCTTAGTTTCTTCAGGTCCTGCAGCTTTTCTCTTTTTCTTCCTTAGAACCGAGGGCGCTACAGATTGATACAAAACCATTTCGTCTTCTTTCTCCTCTTCCCGTTTCATCGCGAGACGCGCGTAAGTGTCGTGCATGTCCCACATCGACGCAAATGATATGGCATTCTTCTTCTGCGGCCTTGTCGCGATTGTGTGTCTGGTTTGCGTCACTTTTTCTTTGGTTTGCGTTTCCTCGTGGACCATTTTTCGATTTCTTCCTTTCCCGACCGTGATGTATTCATAATACGTATTTTCTTCCTCAACTTCATTTGCTTCAAACGTTCCCTTCTCGTAGGATATACACGGTAATTCGAATAAGAAATAAGTTTCAGATTCTTTGAGTATAACGAATATCTCTGGTGGGTAAGATGTTACCGGTATCATTTTTGGTAAATAAAATGCGGATGGGGCTAACTCTAAGTCTGCGTCATAGTCTTGGAGCCCCTCCTCTGTATTGAGTGTGTAATCGATATGTATGTCGTCAAGGTTGATAGTTGTAGCGAACACCGTCATATTGGTGGCCATTCTAGACTTCGATTTGGCAATTTTGAGTTGAGCATCGTCCATAATGCGTGATCTGGTATCATAGGCGGCATGTTTAGCTGATTCGTCCATAACCTCAAAATTTGGGTCTGTAATATCATCTGGCGTCAGGTCGACGCCATCAACGATCACGTGAACATTTTTCCTTTTCTCTAAGAAGGATGGTGCTTTGATTCTACTAGATCTGGATTCGAGTCCACCTCCTAAACTCCGTACAGGTTCCCCCAAGGAGTTGGTTGAAAAATAGACCGAGCTCTCCCTCATTAGTTCACTGCTAGAGATGGCCATGGCGGCAGTTTCAAAATGCCAAGAAGATAATCAAAGGCTTTTATATTTATGAATTAATTATACTTTTCTGTTTCTATTGAATAATATAGGTAAGTTCAAATCGTAGACAATTCAAATTGACTTTAAACTTTCAAATTCATTAAAGTTGTCATTATGATTTTTATTAAATTGTTCAGCAAAAAGTACCTATAGTACCTACAAAAGAAAAATACTAAATCTATGGTACCTACCTTACTGCTATTAACATAATATAAACTTTTTAATTAAAATATTCATAAGCCGTGGGACGAGAGGGTGGTGTGTACGCTCCACCATCAAATTATCAGTAGTTCTATCAAAAATGCCCTTTGTATCTATGCTCTCACATTCCACCTTTCCAAAATTTGATTTACTTTCACTTTTTCATCATCATCACTATCTTTACTGACTTCAATCTCTTTTTAAAGCGGTTAACAAGGGGTTATAATAAAGTCTAAAGTAGTATTGCACAATGCAATTTAACACAAAAACATACCTGTTACATACATTGTTTTTGCTTCGTCGTAGTCAGGTAAAAAATAATGTACTTACCTAAGTATTCTATGGTGCTTATTATACCCTCGTACGAACATACATGAATTCTGTAGAGCATATCGCACTGACGCGGGCGCATGCAACGTCGTGCTTTGCCAAGCGTGATTCCGCTCATTGGCTTCACCTTACTGTGTCTGCACCTACGGTCTTAATCACTTGCCCTCAGTGTCTATCTTTACTGACTCTATCTCTATCTATTTCCCGCGGCTTCGTTCGCGTTGAATTTTGATCCATTCAACCATGGAAACCTATTCCGGGAAAAAAATCAGCCCAACACGTTCAGCTGCAGGCGCGTTTGGTTTTATACCACTTATCGAAATTACTAATATTCCCTCTAACCTCTCCAACTAAGCTAAATTGCATGTGGGACAGATAAGCACATGGCCCACCTAATGGAAAGTGGTTAACCGTGGCCTATGGGCGTATATAGCATCAGGGGCGTTACACTCGTGTTGCCGATCACTTTAGATTGAAACATAAATATCAAAAAATCTTCACAGAGTTTCATGTGTTTAGAACTTGTCTAAGTATTAGTAGTAGGTGGGTATATTAGTGGGTAGCTGGTGGGTATATTAATTGGTAGCTGGTGGGTATATTAATGGGTAGCAGGTGGGTATATTAATGGGTAGCAGGTGGGTATATATGCTGATTGACAGACCAAGTTCTAGCGCGGATATATCTTCCTTAGGGTGGGGCAAATGACAGTCACTCTCCCAAAACCCAAGATAAGCTATACCGCGGCCATAATAACCTCGTGTTGTGTTCCCGGTAGTGAGTAGGGTAGCCAGAGCTCACTGAAGAGTTTTATGCTATCTGTGGCAAGAAAAAAGGCTATTTCTGCTTTGTATTCTACACTGACGGCACAGAAACTCTCTGTGTTTACAGGGTCAGCAGCACGAGTGTGACTCCCCTCACTTCTGGTGTTGCACACGTCAATAGGCCACGGTAACCAATTTCCATCGGGTAGGCCGTGTGCTTGTCTGCCACCTCAGTTGTATAAAAATATATTAAAAGCCAAGCCGTAGTAAAAGTCTCTAAATAAATAAAGATAAAAATCTATTATAAGTTTATGGAATGATCATAATAGACAGTTCATAAATCATAACAGTCATAACAAAAACATGAGCACGAATTGGCCATCACGATTCTCGCAATATTGTTACGTAAAATGATAATGCTCGTATTGAGAGCGAAAATTAGCACTCACAAATTGTACGTAACACTAGGTAGGACCGCAGGTAATGTATAGTTTTGAACCATGCAATTTGACGGTAACTAACTAAGAAACAAATTAACTAGTATTAAAGTTTTCGGGATATTTACCATGTAATGATTTGTTGAGTTGCCGATATTTCGGCACTGTTGCAAGCGCCATGATCACGGAAGAACTCTTCTTGCAACAGTGCCGAAATATCGGCAACTCAACAAATCATTACATGGTAAATATCCCGAAAACTTTAATAATAGTATGAACAACCATGATTTAATTGAAACCGAAATTAACTAGTGTTGACTAACGTGACTCTGGTACACTTGACATTGGCGTTTCGCCGTAAATAATTTTATAAATATTTTACTTGACATTTCCTCTACACCTTGAGGTTGGCAGAATCATCGGTACCTACATAACTGATGCAAGGCGCCATTTGAATTAAATAAGAAGAAGAAGACCACTCCACACCGCAAGATAAACTCGACAATTGATTTCATTGTCTTTTTAATTTACTTTAATACCTATTGTATTATCTCTTGTATTCTAATGTTCCCTCTTCCTTTTCTACATCCCAGCGTTAATCCCAATCGCATCCGAAGATATATCAACTTGGAGTCTGAGGTCCGCTTTTACCAGTCCAACTGCGGATTTGGCTAAACTTCGACATTTTCTGTGAAGCGACTGCCATATGACCTCCACAACCCAATAAGGCGATATCGAAGCATTGCAGTTAGACCAGTTGTTGGACTTTTGAGGGCTCCAACTACCCGTAACGACTGCCATAGATATTTGTATGGCAACCGTGAACGACGGCGACGGCTTAACGTGCTCTCCGAGGCACGACCTATATATATCTATCTCTCTGGAGTTATTCTAATGTTAGGGGACATTGGGGTTAATGAACGCTTGAAAATACTATGGATATCACAAAAACTGCAAAAGGAAAATGGACTTTGGCCTCCCATAAACAGCAACTAAACTTCAATTAATAAATAATACAATATTGCTTTTATTTCCGAAATCCTCTCGTCATCATCACATCGCTAGACTTGGGTGAAACTAAAGCTTGTACTTGGGAACCCGGTGACAATTTTTCTACTACTCTTGAGTGGGCTTATCTCGGTTTAACAGGGGCAACTGCTGTCTGATCCCCCAATCCCGAAAAGGTAACCTACGCCAGGGCCTCGTTCAGTAATCAGCAGATGTGCCAGTTTACATGTGAGATTCATCTGGCCCCAAAGATTAGTAGGAACTGCCATACATCACCAGCGCTATGGCAGTAGGTATTTTTTTTTATATTTCGAAGAGAAATACACTGCTCTAGAATATTCAATACGCAAAACAAAGACAAAACGCAAATACCTACAGGCTGTACTAAGCCTTTATGCAGACAATGTTTAGTCACCAAAGTTCACAAACGAGCGAACCCATACCATATCGGGAGGGAGTGTATTAAGATGTAAGTTTATCCACCCCGTGACGCTACCGGCGCACGCGCACCCAACCGTGACACCAGCTCGATAGTACAGCATTAGTGTCGTGGGCGCGTGCCGGGACACTACATTACACCTTAGACCAGTCATTTGTAAAGAGAGTAAAAAAGTGACTGGGAATACGACACCAGCTCGATTGTAGGTACAGAATTTAAATAGACAAGACATCTGTAAAAGGAGCAAGAAAAAAGTTACAGAGAAGAGAACAGCGAATAATAAGGTCAAGAGAGAGTATCAAGATGAAGAAGATGTTCAGCAAGTTTAAAGAGAGTGAGTTTAGTCGTAAAGCTTGTATAATTTTACTAGCTGATCCGGCGAACTTCGTACCGCCAATATTTTTCCGCCCGCGTGGCGTCAGATCCCATTCCCGCTGCACCCTCTACTATATTAAACATGTTTAATATATATCAACCTTCCTCTCGGATCACTCTATCTATTAAAAAAACCGCATCAAAATCCGTTGCGTAGTTTTAAATATTTAAGCACACAAAGGGATATAGGGACAGAGAAAACGACTTTGTTTTAAACTATGTAGTGATTATTCATTAACTTACTCACGCCTGTAAATCCCCGAAGGGATAGCAGAGATGTATTAACATATTTAAAACCCACATTTCGCTGTCTATGATTTGTCGGTCCTACGTAATAGGGGGGCGAGCCTACCGCCGTCTCGGGTACTTACTCATGCGCAGTATGCTTACTATCATTTTGTTATTTTGTTAGTACATCATTCTGTTATTCAACATTTGTTATTATGAGTTTAAGAATTGTTTTTTAATGTTAATCGAATCGTTAATGTTTCCGGTGTTACGATTGCGTACAAATTGCGACCCTTTCCGCTGTGGCGCGGACGCAGCTGGCCCGATCGATTGTCCGATAATTGCAACCTAAGTTACTGGTAGTTTAAAACTTGAAGTTATCGACCTAAGGTTTTATGTTAGTCAAGATAATATTCAGGGGAAGGTATAGGGGAACAAGTTTTTTTATAACGGCGAACTGATTCATTGAAAAAATCCTAAAACCCGATTGTAATTATCTGCGATAATGAGGTCCAATATCCGTTCTATGTCTACAATCTGTGCACAAGTGCAAGCTATAAGCACAGTTAGTAAAATTTTATTGCAATTGAATTAACGGCACGAACGTCACGTACAAACAAACAAATCAACCTTAATTTTAATGAAAATAGTGTTTTAGGTGAGTCTCATTTTGGCCTGAGGTCTAATTTCATCCATATTTACCTAACGGCAACCAATACCTATACCTACCTAATTACTATAATGCAGTAGCGTAGTAGAAAAGGCGTTGGCTTTGCGATCGAGAAGGCGTGGGTTCGAAGTACGAACACCGTCAATTAAAAATCCAAAAATCTACGGGTATACTTGTATTTATCTGCATTCTAAAACCTACAAGCGCCATGCTTAGTTTTCGTCTAGTAGTCAATGTGCAACACATTGTAGAAAATGTAGTTATGTATTTGATAAAACCGTATAAAATATAAAATAGATGCCTTAATGTACCATTGTACGTTGTCGCTGCGTCATGTAGTACGTAAATTAATAATCTTGATGGCTAGTTCCAGTCATAATCAACTACAAAAACACTATGAGGCTAAACAGCACATCAGCCATCAGATACTAGAGCTCAGGTTAATTTCTGTACACCGTTCGTTGTCTGCCTCGGCTGATGCGTCGAGTCGAAACTCGAGAGCATGCGTGCGTGTGCGCGCATCGATACGCGCTGTATCGTAATTGCATCTCCCATAAAGAATGTAGGTAATAATAAAACTTTCCAAAGCCGTAACATATAGGAATTTAATTCATCTTACAAGAAAAAGTTGTAAAAGTCTGTGGGATATTGGGGGCCTAGTGAGGTATTCAGATGTTCGGGGTCCAAGCTGACCTCTGTCCTGCTAACTGGTTCACCGAGTTTAGTTGTCAGTCGTCAAATGGCAGTCGTTCGCATAAAAATCAAGGTGACCACGTCAAGAGAATAGGAGAGCGACCTCCGGGCTCTAAAGACTCGAATTCTCGATTCATAACTAGATCAGCTCCTCTAGAAAAATTGCCTATCCGTTGCCCGGCCTTTAGTGGAATACGGTGGTGCATGGGATTTGACGTATATGACATGCGTTAACGACTGTCATATACGTCAAATTCCATACATTCGTCATTCTATTCTACCAAGCCAAGGAACTGCTACTTGTCTAGAGGGACTGAGGAGGAAAGATTGTAGTCTAAGTAGATGATAGTTCAATACATATTTTTTTTACAAGCTAAATTATCGAAATAATTAATATTCCCTCTAACCTCTCCAACTAAGCTAAATTGCTGATGCTAGGAGTGGGTTCACGTTGGTAGTGTAATGGCCCGGATTCGAACCCGGGACCTATCGATCGTAAGGCCGACTCCTTAACCACTAAGCTACCGACACTGTTGAAGCTTACTAATGCAGATGGATATATTTACCCACTCATATTACACTGAGAGGAAATCGAACCCGTGATCTCCGATGCAGCAGTTGAATGCTCTACCACAGCCTCATCATCATTTCAGCCGTAAGACGTCCACTGCTGGACAAAGGCCTCCCCCAAGGATTTCCACAGTGACCGGTCCTGCGCCTTCCGCATCCATGCCCTTCCCGCGACCATCACCAGGTCGTCGGTCCACCGTGTGGGAGGCCTGCCTACACTGCGTCTTCCGGCGCGTGGTCGCCACTCGAGAACTCTCTTGCCCCAACGGCCATCTGTTCTACGAGCTATGTGCCCCGCCCACTGCCACTTAAGTTTGCGATTGCATAACCCCCCATGATGAACGAACGAACGAACCCAACCACAGCCTACTTATGCCTACTTATTAATAATTGAGATGAGCTCTTTCTATCGCTACACAATAAAAAAGTTATACAGTCGACAAAGGAAAAGTTCTATCGTATCTGCTTAGTCGACTGTACCAGATCTACTGTTAATAAGTATTGCCAAACTATAAAATATAATTTCGCAAAAGCTTATTAAATCCCTTGCCTCCACTTAAATATTTAAAAAAAAAATATACGTCCAGAAATTCGCACGTTCAAAAATTGTGATAAGGTAAAACTTATTTTACGAAAGTAGGTAGGTGAATCGTGTTGCAGATCTTGCAAAGCTTGAAAAGCGATTGCATATTCGAAATTGTTTCGCTGTTCGCTGGGTCGTCAGCGTGACAGGGCGAGTGTCCACAAGCGGCGCGGGCGCAGGCCGGGGGTCGAGAGGTCGTGAGCTCAGACGCGCTCCGCCCCCCTAATTGCCGCGCCCCACGCAAATAAATAATTTTTATCCACTGCGTCGAGATCACGCTCCTTCTTGACCTTAAATTATTGTACGTAAAGCTCTTTTTTGTACGTTTTGTATGGCCTACGCAGACGAAGAACTTTTATTGGTGTACTTTTTAGTATCGTGACTTTATTGAAGGACGAAAGAGCACATTGACAAAAAAATTAAATAACGCATTCAACGGATTACAACTTAAAAGTAATGCGAAAAGTCCCCAAATAATTAACGTCTATAGACCGGATTAGACAAAAGCATGGAGTAGTCCTCGACAAAATAGAACTAACGCGACTAGAAACCATCAGTCTCTTTACCACGATTCCCGTTATCTCCGAAAACTAAATTACATCGCTCATATTTGGAGTGGGTTCACGTTCAACGTCGATAGTAAAGGCAGGAGTCGAAATCGGGACCTTACGACCGTAACTCCCACTCTTTCACCACAAAACTACCACAGCATGTTCTTCATTAAATTCCGGCACAATAAATGATCGTAGGTACTTCGCATACATTGAGCCCGTGTCCGTGGTAAGTACTAGAGACATTACATTAAAAACTCACAAATAACAAAGAACAAATGGAAAGTCACGCTTCTTATTATTGGAAGTATTGCAGTTTAGACCAGTTGTTGGACTTTTTAGGGCTCCAACTACCCGTAACGACTGCTATAGATGTTCGTGTGACAACCGGGACCAGACTAATGCAAATAGAATTATGCAGTAAGCGAAAATCGAACCCGCACCAGTTGGGATTTTTATGCCTTGCGGACAAAAGTTACTCGTCTGCGCAGGCCTTTAATCGACTGTGTAGATGGAATTCCATGTGAATGCCGAAAACAAGCCGAGCGATGATCGAGCTGGCGCGATAGCATCGCTACGTCGAATTGGTAATGCACGCTTGCGATTGGAGCTGACATAACTAGATGTAATAATTAAATCAGTTAAACAGTATCGCGTAATCTAGTAATTTTATAGCACCTTAGAGCGGGTTTCATAGGAGCAGAATAAGTAACTGCGTTATTAAGTTCGACTAAGAAACCTGTAGGAAATGACCAGAATTTCACCTTGTGAAATGTCTCTTTAGAGTTTTCAAAAGAAGTTTAATTCGTTCAGTTAAGTTCATGTAATCCAAACCATCTACCTCTTGTTTTATGACTGGCAAAGCTTGCAACATGAGTTCTTGAATGTAGATAAACATACAAAACTTCTTAAAAATAAGTATACCTATACTTATACATATCTTAAAAAAATTCTGTTATATTATTATTTTGACATATTATATCCACCATATCCATATTACAGACGATACAAATATTTGCACTTAACGGGATTCGAACCCCTTTGACCGCTTCTGACGTCGCAGACGCTCTACCGGCACGCCACCATCATGACAGCATCTACTTCGATTTGCCAACCGATATTTAGCCGCTGTAAAACAAATGGTATCTACAAGAAATGACAGAGCACAGCTCCCCTGAGCCGTCTCCTCAAGCACGGGCACAACAAATTACATTTTATGTTATGACAACTTATTCAACACTAGCTTTACCCGTGACTTCGTCTACGTAGACTTGGGCTTTGACTTTTTGCGCTGAACCCTATTTATTCAAATAAAAGTAGCTTAGCTTAAATTATTCCTTACCAATAAATATAGCTTTAGTTGCCTACCAATGAAAATTCCGTCAAAATCGACCCTATCATTATGGAGATTAGCTGAAAAAAGCCGATAGGACCAAAGCACAGAATAAATAATAGTCATTAACAGTTGTTATTTTAACATGACAAACCGACCAATTTAATTTATTTTTATAGAGATAAAGATGTGTAATCTTAGACGGATGGCCGCGTAGCCAGTGAGTTAGACTCAGTGTTCAAGACCCAAGGCGAAATGACAGGGCCTTCCTAGTTTACGTCGCTTCAGAATAATGGCTATCTGTGGTATTCATGACGGAAATTGTTACCCAAGGTGGTTCGATAACTTTGGAGTGACATAATTAACAAACTGAATTTTACACGCCATGTAAAATTGAGAGGCGTAGTGACTTGTCAGTATGGACAGTAGTGTTTTTATACAACTGAGGTGGCAGACCAGCACACGGTCCACTAGGTGGAAAGTGGTTACCCTGGCCAATGGACGTGTGCAATACTAGAGTCTGGCCAGCGAAGGATGGTTCAAGAAAACGGCGGTAAATTTGAAAAAATCAACAGGTTGCAACACTGAGTATACACCGATAAAACGGAGTTGATACTATCATTTGCTTTTTTTTTATAAGGTACGTGTATAAACCAGCCTACATTGTAGGTACTAATGACGTACCTATGTTCAGTGTATTTTTGGAATAAAATCCTTAAAAATAGAGAATAAAAACATGCACTTACGCAGCAACCGAAAAAAAAATCACGTGTCCGTACTACTACAATACAAACAATTTCTTTTTTAGCTAAGTATTCATGACAAATACTACTGCGTAGCTTCTCTTAGAATATTGAACTATTTTTATTTATGAACTATTCTGAAACTTTAAATGCTAAAGAAAGCACCATTACAGCCGTAGATAACATTAACCTATTTCCCTAGATAAATTTATCGCAACATTTGCGAACACCGCTGAATGTGGATTACGATAGCTGTAGCTGCATGATTTACTGCAAAATAAATGTACAATAATGATATATCGCATTTTGTGAAGATGTCACCACGCATTGTGCAAAGGCATCTGGTGTCCGCGACGAATTGCACCGGATTGTACAGCCAGCATCAAATCGATCTTGATGAACAAAGTACTAATTTTTTTTTTTATTTAAGAATATTAGCAATCGAAATTATCGAAATTACTAGATAATATTCCTCTAACTAACCCCTCCAACTAAGCTGAATTGTTTGTGCTAGGAGTGGGTTCACGTCGGTAGTGTAATGGCCAGGATTCGAACCCGGGACCTCTCGTTCGTAAAGCCGACTTCTTAACCACTAAGCTACCGAAGCTTCAATGCCTTGATTTTCCCGTCTTCCTGTTGAGGCATATGTTCAACAGTGGACTATGTGTGGCTGATATAATGATGATGTTGATGACGTTAGTTTTAAGATCATTTTGAGACTTTACAGTGAAGATATTTCTTATGCTGACTGTACCTGCAGGTGATTACCTATCCGTCACAGTCATACCACAGCCTATACTATGTTTTTGTTTTGCGACATTAGGAAAGCGTTCCACTGACCCCATCACTTTCTATTGTAAGTCCATCATTATTTAGATAGAACTAATATTGATATAAAAATATTCGCAGTGTAACTTTCTTTCGCAAAACCAGTTTTGAAATAAGTAAATATATAAGAAGTTATACTACAACCGTGAGTTAGTCAATTAGGTATGTACCTATTTACCCACAGATATAAAAGATCCGTCACTATTTCGAGCCCTCTCCTTTCCTACATAGGACAACACGAGCAGGGCTTAGATGTCACCCGTATAATAAATATATAAATAGAATATTCCTTCAAGAACCAAGCGGTTTGGTGACTCCTTTCTTTTTCGCACCATTAAGATCTGGAACTCCTTGCCAGCTCACGTGTTTCCTTCTTCCTACAGTCCCGGGTCCTTTCAGCGGGGCGTGAAAAAGCATCTGTTGAGTGCCACCATTGTTATCATGGTACATGTATGTAATGGTGACCCTCTTTTCTGAGACTTTGCCTTCAGCTTACCATCAGGCGAGGTGAAGACAAAATGACGTGTCTATATAAAAAAAAGACGGGTTGCACTCTGGGAGTGCCGGCAGAAGTGAAAACATTTTCTTTATTTATTTCTTCGTTATATACATAGAAAAAGATAAAAAGAACATACCATGCCAAACCTATAATATAGCGCCAATCATAGAACCTATCACTAATTTTCTGCTAATTTTCTGTCAGAAGAAATTAATAAATTACAAAAAGAAAAGATAATCACAATAAGTAATAAATTACAAAAAGAAAAAACAATCACAAAAAATCCCTGGCCGGTGGTTTGAACCCGATACTATCTGAAACTATAAGGACTCACAGTCGAAGTGCTAACCGTTTAAGCTACGACGCTATCTATCGTAACTTGCAAAATAGATAGTCTGTACCTAATCTTGTATGACGTCAGTCGTCGGTTACGGTTCAAAGGTCAACTAATCCTGACGCTTCCTTAACATTTTACACCCATCCAACGCCGCTAAAGAAGTTTTCACTTCAAAAATATTGGTGCTTCTTCATCCTAGCGTTAATCCCAGTCGGATCCGAAGCTTTCGGGACTACTATCTGACCTCCACAACTCATTGACAATCGAAGTATGCAGTTCGACCAGTTGTAGGACTTTTTTTTAGGGCTATAACTACCCGTAACGTTAGTACTATTCATTATTCTGTGCCGTAACGACTGCCATATGATAGATGTTCGTATGGCAAACGGGACCGACGATTTGACTTGCTCTCTGACGAACGACCAGACCAATGCAAATACCAATATTCATGCATACAAATATTTGTCATTAGCTGTTGCCAGCGGCTCCGCCCGCTTGTCGGTTATCGCTTAGTGTTGAGTCAACGCTATTTATCTAGAATAAAAGTAGCTTAAGTTACTCTTTATTACATCAACAACCTACCAATAAAAGTCCCGTCAAAATTGGTCCAGCCATTTCAGAGATAAGCCGGAACAAACAGACAGACAAAAATTGTAAAACAATGTTATTTTGGTGTAACGTATTATATTCATATGCAAGTAGTAAAAAACGGTTATTTCAATATTACAAACAGACACTCCAATTTTATTTGTATGTAAGATGTAAGATCTGCTGCCTGCGCCTCCTGCGTAGTTAATTTTTCTGTGGTAGCGGCCGCGTTCTCTACCACCACGCCACAGAGCCTGACAAAGATCCATTACCATCTTGAGTGAAAATATTAGTCCCTATTAAACATTTATTTTTAATTCTTTAAAGTCCAATCTGAATCTATGCTGCGTAGCTCTCGTCTGCATATTTTTGTTTATACATAGGGAGAGCATTCAAAAATATGCAGTCATTACAGGATGGATACAATGCGTTATTCGTGCAAGTGTGTACGTATGCGGTTAGGGTTGTCATCCTTTATCTTACCCGGAATACGAGGTGGTTTTATAACTTCAGGCTGTATCGGATCTTTAGAACAAATTAATTGTATTTGTCATAGGTAAATGTTTATCATTAGTTTATTTAACTATATTATAGAATTTAATGTTTTTAGTCAAGAAATTATATATTATTGTAAGTTTCCATGGTGACCCTACCTGTGGGCAGCGAGCGCTAAGCTCGAGACGTAGTAATGTACCCGCGCTGCAATTTTACCTTTTCGCCGATTGTGGCGTGCAGTGCGATGTAGGTGCATAGGGGAGGTACCGTTCGCAAAACCGTTGCTCAATAATTAATTACAAAAAATTATAACAATGAACATAACATAATATTACTACAATATTACAATGATGGGCTGACGACCTGAAAAAGGTTGCTGCGACAGACTGGATACGGAATGCGGAAGAGGATGAGGAAGAGGCCTATGTCCAGGAGTGGACTGCAGTGGGCTGATTGATTGATTTATTGAACAAGAAAACAAATTCTAGAGCTGGTTATAAGGCCGTGTTTCGGCTGGTGAGTTGATAACAAAAAAAAATGGTAAAGAATTTATTTTTCGCGATTTATTATTGATTTGTTCAATTTTAAAATATTCGTATATCTTTTGCCAATATGACACAAATGTGTCGTGGAAGATATTTCGTCGATATAAAATACTAGCTTTTGCCCGCGGCTCCGCCCGCATGGCTGTCAGTTATCGCGACCAAAAAAGCCTTTGTCGTTTCTCGAGGTCTAATCAACCCCTATGCCAAATTTCATCAAAATCGGTTCAATGGTTTAGGCGTGAAAGCGTAACATACAGACAGACAGACAGACAGACAGAGTTACTTTCGCATTTATAATATTAGTATGGATTTTTGCATAACATAATCAAATGAAGCAACAAGAAATAATACCTAAGTAATTTAAGCGCATCGAAACAAGATTAACCAATTTTAAACAATTGCATAATCGCATGAGGTTTGTAATAATAAGTTTAAAAGCCCAGATTAATACCGCTTATACGAATTCCACACGTGACGTAACGATTACGTCATAATAACACAAATATAAATGATTACATAAACTTATCTTCTAGATGCCTGTTAACTGTAATAAACATAATTCGGGTATTGTGTAAAATACCGCGTATTTTGGGTGTGCCTGCCAACACATTTAAGGACCAACTCACTCTCACCTGCTAATCGGTGCACCATCATAACTGCGGATAGGGTTCTGGTGCAAACTTTCCTCTTAGGATAACGTGGCCAGACTGTAGTCATTCCCGGAAATGTCTATACAAAAAAAAACGGACGTGAGCCTCTAAAATGAAAACTATGAACAACTAGGACATGTGTCTTGTTCTTCCTCCGAAGCACCAATCCCTTTGCACCCAAAGCTTGCATTTTAAAGTTTTATATATATATCATCATCATTTCAGCCGAAAGACGTCCACTGCTGGACAAAGGCCTCCCCCAAGGATTTCCACAATGACCGGTCCTGCGCCTTCCGCATCCATGCCCTTCCCGCGACCTTCACCAGGTCGTCGGTCCACCGTGTGGGAGGCCTGCCTACACTGCGTCTTCCGGCATATATACATATATATTATTTTTTTATTTAGTTACGAGACAAATGTAGATTCGTCCACATTCAGCTTTAAGGCTATAAATATTTTTAGTTGACGTCTGAAAAAATGCCGCAGGGGAGTTTGTTGCGCTGTTTCCTTTCCACCAGCGCCTTGGAGGCGGTGGTAAACTTAGGTTAAGTAGAATTTATTAATGACGTCAATAAGAAACAACCATGCTGTTCGAGATTAAATAAAAATCTTTGACTTTGACTTCAAAGCCCAGGGTACATTCTACTGCTCCTTTTTCCATAATATGGTCTATAATTTCGTCTGGTTGGTTTTTAGAGGAGCTACTGCCGTCAGACCTCATAATTCCGAGAAGTTATACAGGTATACTAACACAGGGTATTTTATAGAATACCGGATTATACACATTTGCTGTAACTTCCTCGTATCATCTAAGTAAAACTTTCACTAGA
This sequence comes from Eilema caniola, assembly GCA_949126895.1. NCBI lineage: Eukaryota > Metazoa > Arthropoda > Insecta > Lepidoptera > Erebidae > Eilema > Eilema caniola. The sequence goes on from OX421466.1 coordinate 4,869,788, forward strand.
TTTTATAAATATCTAGGCATAACACTCTTCACTTCCTAATGAAATTAAACAAAATACACTGGCTACGTCCGAGGTCGTGGGTTCGATATCCACTTAATGTTAGATGGTAGGTAGTCGCTCCTATAAAAGCCAGGATAAATGGTTTCAGGTGAGTGCATGGGCCCGGTTTCCAAGCATAAGTTCTGGATACAACCGGGGTTAATGCTCGGATATTGGTGATGATTTTAACATGGTGGGCAGTGTGGGCACCTAAGTTTAATAAAACATTATAATTACCTAACTATTGCAATAAAATAAATACGTATTGTTTTTATTTTGTCTAACGTATCTCGTTGTATGTTACTGTGTATTTAAATATTGTTTGAAATTATTATCTAGCTCTATCAAATTATTTTCTATCGATGTATTTGGATATTGCATTAAATCACTTAAATCAGTAGAAAGTGTAAAACTTTCTAATTATTGTCAATCATCACGTACTATCATCGTTGTAAAAATATCTACCTATCACTTATTGAATTTACAAATTATTGTCGGATGCGTATCTTCACAGATCGAATACTGAGGAGGCGAGATGAATTAATTTATATTGCTAACCGATCCGATGGTAAGCGGTTACCGTCACCAATGAAAGTTTGCAATATCAGCGTTAGTGCTGCCACTAGGAAGGACGAAAGCGAGAAACTATGAGAATTTCGTGTTAAAGTAGGAAAATATTACGTAACTATTATTACGTAGTGAATACATACATACATAATATTCACACCTATTTCCCATTGGGGTAGGCAGAGATATTATCTTACCATTTGTTACGATCCTGGCATCCACCTTTCGCTTCTTCTAATTTCGTTAACAAATTGTTTTTATAAGTTACATTTTCGTATACGGCGGTTGCGTGTATCTACTCTCAACCCTGGTAACTCCTTGTTCTCGATATGATCAAATTGATCATCTTTCGGGTTCTTGTAACTACTTACATAGTCGGTATGCTTCTAATATCTTCATAAATTTGTCACCGCTCTAGTTTATTTCAAAATTCTTCCTATACCAAATATAAACAGCCCCTCTAGACAAGTGGCAATTCGCTAACCGGCGTTTGATGGAATAGAATGACGACTGTATGGGATTTGACATATTTGACATGCGTTAACGACTGTCATATACGTCAAATTCCATATATTCGTCATTCTATTCCACCAAACGACAGCTAACGAATTGCCACATGTCCAGAGGCCAAGATAAGAAATGAAATAGATGTGATTGTGAAAGATAGATTTGAGGAAGATGTGCATACACGATCCGTCTTTATAATGATACCGGATCACGATACTGTATCGCAATGTTTATAGGCACCTTAATCGCGCCGAAATTCTATAAAAAATAGACAGAATAAATAAATAAACATCGCGAATCGAACAATATAAGGACGGATCGCTTCTGTTCGATTCGCGTGGTTCGTGATCGTGATTGCGTTTGCTCATCAATATTATCAAATCAATGCATGTAGAACGCTCGAATCGCGATATCCTTACGTACATATATTGACCATCTAATCCCTCCCAAATCTTTCATTTCTCAAGTCTTTCATTTGAGTGAACCGAAAAACTCTTAAGGGAAAAAAAATTTGAAGATGCGGTAAAGAATTCAGAATACTTTTTTGCTGTCGCTCCTTAATGTCCAGACGCGTTCCCACGATGCAATTATCGGTTGCCTACACTTACCCTTAATTTGAGCCTGGCCTCCTCCTCACAGGCCTCACCACTCCGGCAATGATTCTGACAGGAATTCACGAATTTCTCCGGTGGAATCATGAGTTTTGAATGGGAATTATATTGTTGGTACTCAAAATGGTAGATGGGTAGAACTGTCATCAAATGTTAGTACTTTAAAGTGGTAAAGCTACCACCATATAGATATGGTAGTTCTATGACTAAATAAATTTGAATGACTAAATATCCATGGGGAAGTGTGTGTGTGTGTGTGTGTGCGTGTGCGTGTGCGTGTGCGTGTGCGTGTGCGTGTGCGTGTGTGCGTGTGCGTGTGCGTGTGCGTGTGCGTGTGCGTGTGCGTGTGCGTGTGCGTGTGCGTGTGCGTGTGCGTGTGCGTGTGCGTGTGCGTGTGCGTGTGCGTGTGCGTGTGCGTGTGCGTGTGCGTGTGCGTGTGCGTGTGCGTGTGCGTGTGCGCGTGCGCGTGCGCGTGTGCGTGTGTGTGTGTGTGTGTGTGTGTAACAAAACTTTTTTTTGTGACAGCTTACATCACACGAGATATGTATGTATGACACTGACTGACAATAATATATTTTTATATCTCGACTTGTACATTCTAAAGCAAGATTTTACCAAAGAATACTAAGCACTATACTAATAAGACTGTAGCTATCGAGAGGACGTATGTTCGCATCCTGGCTATAGATGACGCGAATCCAGTACCAAGTAAGCTAGCTAAGCATTTAGCTCAGATATGGGGTTGGTGGGAACAATATAAATTGACCATCAAGAAATAATGAAAGGTCCATCATATGAGTGAACCGAAGGATTCCTCAGATGAATAAAATACCCTTTTCCGACGAAGTATCATTTTATTATGCATTAATAATATAGAAAGTTAAAAAACGTTAGACAAAGGTCGAGGCGTGCGATAAATCAACTCGGGGACAGTTAGAAAAGCTGGCGTCAGTACTGTCACGTAACACAGCGAACTCACCTCTGCCCTGTAGAGAACTGTCAAGTAGCATATTGTGGAAGTGTTGATAAATAATAAGAACCCTTCAATCGTTAAACCTCCTTTAAAACTAGGAAATTTTTCAACAAACTCAGAAAATACTAGTAATATTGTCTCGTCCGCGTAGAATTGGGTATTTGGCTGACTATTCAAATAAGTTACTTTTTTAAAAACGTCAAAACCCGCGTGGTCAAAACAGTAAATTATAAGGAAAATTGTAGAAAACTTTATTTGTGACGTCATAATATTTAATAGTTTAATCATTTACGTACTATTGAAGGTTGGGTGGCTGATTAACAAAAAAATAAGTGATTGAATAACAAACACCCAAACAAAAAAACATCTTCATCAAATTGCACATTCATAATAAGCATTGCTCGTTCCATTATGTCTTGGACCTAAATCGCGATATATAAATAAAAAGCCCTGGCGCGCGCGGATTGCTTTGTAATAATATCTATACTTAGTGAATTTGAGGTCGTTCACGGCCGTAGTTCTCGTTTTTTTTTTTTTACTTGCTGGAAATCCCACGGATACCCACCCCTCCGGAGCCGGAGGGGGAGGTTATGTCGGACCCAAACCGACCAAACCGCACGCCGTCTCTGGGTCGTAGTGCTAGGCCGAAGGTGAGGTTGCCATGCGACATATCCCTCGCACCCCGGCTGACCCAAGGCCATCCCTCTCGGTCTGGCCCTCCTTGGGAGGGGGGGACCACGCGGTCTCCGACTCAACCCCGGTGTGGGGAGGCGCGCATCGTCCTACGATGCGCGCCGCCGCCAGCCGTACTACCCAGTGCTATCCTCAAAATACATACATGAAACGTGTAGAGGACATTTTGAGCACATTTTAGGTCCAAAAACACACATGGAAAGAGCAATATGTATCTATTAGGCATGGTAGGATTCGTAGGGTAGAATAACGTGGCAAACAGTGACATGATTGGTTATATTTTGAAAAGAGAATCAATCTCAGTGTTGTACCTACTGTTTTTCTTTTCTTTTTCTAATTCTCTACTTTTTTTCCCTTATCCAGATAACACCAAGCGAGTGCTGTCTTCTCTTGGCATATTAAAAACTCTCATATGTCACAAGAAATCAAGTGGGCCCTCCTGAGGAAATTACCTGATATTAAATTTAATCAAACGTCATACCTATAGCTTTTAATAAATCCACCATACAAAACCGTTTGTTCAACCGTATAGTCAGTTATTGTATTTCTTTTGTTCGTCCAATAAAATACCTACTGTTAACGTTTATATGATAACACTTACAGTGATTCAACTGCAAATTACAATTCTACTCATATTATGTTCACTTTATAGCTCCTATAGGTACCGTACGGATTGTAGAATGTCTTCACAATGATGAATTATTCAGATCTTTAGAAAGATTTACCGTGGCGTGTCGTTACAACAATTTTATCGCGAACTTATGGATGGGACAACTGAAACATTAAGTTGTTCAGTTTCGCTGGTCGGAGCGGAAAAAGGGAATTTACGCAGGAGGATAATTTTCCTCATATTTTTCTTTCAAAATTTAGTCTCAAAATAATCTCAAACTCCCAAATGTCAAAAACGATAAAGATTTCTAAGAAAAGAGAGGGCCAATTCTCGTGATAAGTATTTAACTTTTCGATGTAATGTTCTATTTTGAAAATGGTTTTACGAAAATAGCGTTTTTGATATTTCATTTGATTTTGACAAATCGGAACTGAATTTTGAATTTTAAATAGATCGACCTTCTCATGTCAACGTAAATATAAGTTATTGATAGTAAAATAGACTTGAAGCAATTTAAGCAGAAAAAATAGTCGCAAAGTTTTTTACTTTCGTAATAAGAAATTTACACAAATATGACGTTGGACGTTATACATGTATTAAATTATACATTTAGCACGTTTTTATAATGACCTACAACACGAGATTTTGGCGATAACGTTATATTACCGAGCACTTCTAAGCGCATGGAGGCGTTCCTAAAAAATATTTTGTGGATGAACATAATGACTTATAGATAATGATCTCGATAATAACATGTTTAAACTAATAGCTAGTTCATATTGTATAGTTTATTATGTGAATCTTTAATATTATTATCGAATATCGATAGGCAATTTCTTTTAGACATAAATTTAGATATATTATGTTTTTGTGATGTTATTGGTATTTAAAGATACATTTACATATCAATGTTTACAAGTTATAAGTATGTCCGATTTACAAAATAATGTAATTCGTTAACGCCTCCAGCTAAATTGCTTGTGTTAGGAATCACTCTTTGTATTACGTCGCGTCGATGAGCCTGGAAGGCAGGATGCGAACTCGGAACCTGTAGGGGGTTACAAGTACGGCCACCAGCCCCTCTAGACAAGTGGCAATTCATTGGCCGATGTTTGATAGAATAGAATGACAAATGTATGGGATTTGACGTTTCAACTTCAACTTCTTCGAAATTTCCTCTACAGCAAATCGCCACAGTTTTGGCAATGTCAAGTAAAATTAATTATAAAATTATTTCGTTTATGACATGCGTTAACGACTGTCAAATACGTCAAATCCTATACATTCGTCATTCTATTCTACAAAACGCTAGGCAACGAATTGCCATTTGTCTAGAGTGGCTGTTTGTTACTCTAGCAAAAGTAAACCGGTGCAATAGCGACATCTAAAAACTTTAGATAGCCCTTGGTGCAGTATCCCTGGGAATTTTCACTTGTAAAAAACGGTAATTAAAACCCGAGAGCAGTGCGGTTTTAGTCTGTTGAGTCCAAAATTACCAACACTAGATTTTATCCAACGACCCTGTGTTTACAGGGTCGGCAGCACGAGTTTAGTTTGACTCCCCTGGTGTTGCACACGTTCATGGGCCACGGTAACCACTTACCGTCGGATGAACCGTGTGCTTGTCTGCCACCTCAATTGTATAAAAAAAAGAATTGCTGTAAATAAAAACTTGTTAGCTAAACGAATATTTACCGGTGAAATTCAATTTTTTTTCTTTTTTTCACTGGCGAAAGCCATCTTTGCCAAAAAAATGTCGTCACGGTTGACAGAACTTGTCCACCGTTACGTGTGACATGGTATAGGCTCGTTGCCGTTCGGAAACAGCAATAAAGTCTCATTTAATTTAGTTGCGATGCCATTGCGTAATTTATTTCGGTCATTAAAAATCAAGTGCTTAATGTTTCTCCGCTAGTTGTGTTTTGTACGGTTAGATTTTAATGTAGCTCTAAATAAATCGATAGCCAATAGGAACGGAATATATACTCTGATCGTGCGGTATTATTTTATTGAATTGAATTTACCTTTTTATGTTTTTTTTTAACTGTTTCCTAAATGTAAGGTACTACTCTGTCTATACCTGCGGATCTCTATCGTAGTATGGCGATAGAGCGTTCGAGTCAATTCTGACTCTATTTTTATTATCATATACCTAGATACTAGATAGATAGAGAAAGGTAATGGTACCTTTATAAATCTATGCCAATAAGGGAGCAAACATTGACGTCGAGATGGTTTAAGAATCATGACTTTTTACTAACGCTCTGGCATTCTTAATTAATAATTTTGTATTTAATAGGTAATTATTAATTATAACTACGACAGAGTCCTATCTACATTATCACCAGAAATAACCGGCAAAATATTGCGCTTACATTTGATTACCTCCCACACATACTTAATCAATACTTTTTGATAGCGGTGTTAAATATTTTATGAAATAAAAAAAAACGGTAATAATTGTGTACACAAAAAGCGCTTTCGCCACGGGACGAATCCTGCGCCAGTCGGGATGCGTGTACCTGTACGCACCAGTACGCACGTTTCGGCAGACGTCGTGATTCCGCGGCATTCCGTCTTATTGTGGGACACATTCCCCACATAGCGATATGCTCGTGATTTAACTTGAATATTGTCTTCCGTTTTCACGCCTGTTATAGCCCCTCAAAGGAACACGGAAAAATAAACGAGATATTTTTGGGGCCATTGTTAAGCGTGCTTTTCGATGAGTTCGGTTTACATAAGAATTTATTCGATACGATGTCGATTTGATGCAATTTAATATGTTAATTTTAATATTGGAATTTTTTTCTTTTGGTAGTGTTTTTGGAACTTTCGATATTTAATATTGGAAATTGGAAATTTAATATTGGATAAGAAAAATGGGAACATCCAAGAAGTGTCCATGTTGCTTGGTAGCCGGTTCAAATTCAGTCTAAAATGTTCACATTTTCCGATGTAAATCTATTAATATAATATATAGGTAATATTATATTAATAGCTAGCGACTTCGCCCACGTGGAACTTAATTTTATCACAAATTCAATAGCTTTGAATAGCATAATAAACCTTAGCATAATAATATGTACCTAAAGTTCGACAGCGTGGCCGCAGTAAAATATATAAAACGTGGTGGGTGGCAGTTCAGTGAAAGTAATTAATTTCTGGCAATAAACGACGAACGCGGCATAAAACTCCCACTTCATTTCCTTACTGAACCAAACGATACGCTGCTTAACCAATATGGTACCAATTCTGCTGTTACTAAACTTCTAACTAGACAACTTAGAAGTGATCAAAATTTTGTTTAGTCCAGTAAATTTAATCATATTTTTAGCCTATTACCTGCGATACCAAATTATTTACAACTTTGAAAATACACTAAAGTGCATTTTAGAATTTGCTATCAGTCCCTTTCTTGGGGTAATACTCTCACCAGCTGAGTCTATTGAGTCACCTCCACACGTCTTGATGGACATTCGAAATTCTCCACCGCGTACACCTTGCAGCTAGTGCTATCAAAACGATATAAACCACGAAGAATATAAGGTATTTTCAGCTCCTCCAATATCCTTATTGTTGTGGGTTTCGAAATAGTTTGAAGACAACTTTTCCTAGAACTTAACAAATGTCATTTCTTATGGTTGAGCCTGTAGAGGAGTTGCGGTAATTGACGTGTAGGAGTGATGACTTCTATTGATAATGATGATGATAATCTCCTCAAACTCTAATTTTTACATATAGCATAGTTTAAAGCGCAGAATACATAAATCAAGTGGTTTAAAGGACCCAGGTAGGTACTTAAAAGAGATGCACAACAGAATAAGTACCAAAGTATTTTAAATTATGTGTATACTGTGTAACATATTGTGTAATTACGAGCATATTTCGAGTATGTAATAACAATTATTATGTGAGAGCGGTGTAATAACATTGGACGGAATAAAACCGTGAAATTGGCGGCGCAACGTCCGCGACAAAACCTCTGCCGAGTCTACTGTTGTCTCACTTTCCAATCTTGTGGAATGTAAAGGCGGTATATTATATTATTACTGTTGCATTTATTTTATGTTATTCATAAATAATGGAAGTTGTGAAATTGTCACCATTCGAGGTAAACAAAAATTATAAAGCGTAGGCAGTAACCTAATAAAATTTTGGAACCCACATTATAATAAATATTATCGATTACAAAGTAAGCTTGTTGCAAAATATAATCATAAATTATATTTGGTATCATATAAATATATATTCGATATTGTAAAATTAACGTATTGGTACCCTGATGTCATACCCACTTAAAATTTGTATGGTGGTATGATTTGCAAACTGCAGACTACAGGCACAGTGTAAATTCTGTGCTATAGGAGAGTCGCCTATATACTAGTGTCTGAAAATTAAATAATAATAGATAATAGCAATATAATATTAAATAATAGCAAGGTCAAACTGTCAGCAGGGCTAGTCAGTCCGTTGGAGGAGGTAAAACCCAAAAGTAGACTCCGGGTTTCAAAGTTAGAGCCTGGAAAGCAACCGGGACTTTACGCTCAAATCATGATGACGAGATTCCCGCATTATAAAAAAATTACTTAGTTTTTTTTATTAGTGAAAAGCAACAGTACCTAACTATCAGCACACTACATAGATAGATGTTTTTTAGGTAATAGTGTGAAAAAAGCTAGTTAGATGAGGTTTCTGAGCGTGTAGTTCAGTAACTATCTTTAGAGTTCGGAAGCATGACAAGTCTACAGAGTTTTACAAAATGTACAAAAAAAAAATCCGGGTCATCAAGAGATCATCAAGGTATAGGGCGCCTCTCTAGACAACTGGCAATTTGTTGGCCGGCATTTAATGGAATAGAAAGACGAATGTATGCGATTTAACGTATTTGATTTGAATTTGTTGGCCGACGTTTGATAAATGTATGGGATTTGACATGCGTTAACGACTGTCATATACGTCAAATCGCATACATTCGTCTTTCTACTCTATTTTTTGTATTTTGTTTTTGTACTATCAGTGCGAAGACCAAAGGTCTAGTACTATTATCTAGTCTGTGCCAAAGGCTAATTCCTGCTTTGTCTTCTACGCTGACGGCACAGAAACTGTGTTTACAGGGTCGGCAACACGATTGTGACTCCCCTGGTGTTGTACACGTCCATAAGCCACGGTAACCACTTTCTATCAGGTGGGCGAAGTGCTTGTCTGCCACCTCAGTAGTATAAAAACGTGATTAACAGGCGTGAGTATATAGGTAACTATGTAGGTATGTAAAAAAATAAGTTGCTACCGAAATCTTTAGTTTGGAGCCGTGGTACACTGTCTCTATTCTACTATCTTTATAGATTAGTTATATCTGTTTTTGGCAGCAGGTACTACCGTTTGTCCTCCAACCCTGAAATGAAAACCTGCACCAGGACAGCTTAGTCAGCACGTGTATACTCAGCATCAGATATTAAGAGCATATCAAACTGTTTTATTGATTTAAATTGTATTATCGTCCGAATAAAAGGTGTGTTACAAATATCACAACAATCTGTCAATTGGAAGGGGGGGGGGGGGGGGGCTATCCAATACAACAAAGTACTCAAAATGATATTAATACCTTGATATTCAAGATAGTCAAGATCAAACTGATGTTAATTGTACCGGGTTGCGGGTGATGTCGGCTTGAGACACAAAGATCTGTTTTAATATACTAACTCCATTTGAAGTACGCTAGACCGATCAGAGAAAATTTAATGTGGCTATAATTTATACGTTTTATGTTCATCCCACATATAAAAATGTGTATCAATGTAACGTAGTCATGGAACGTAGAATGTTGATCTACATTTGTAGATTTGCATTGCGTGTATAGCGCATTTTACATGTCGACAATGATTTTATAACATGGCATGCATGATGGCCTGAATATCCACAAGGCAATTAAGAGTCTTTTAAGTTTTAACCGACTTCTAAAAAGTTCAAGTAGGTTTTATGTTGAGTTCTATGCGGATAAATATATTTGGATACTTTTTTTTGTAAATGTCTACATTTTTTGAAAGAACATCTATTAGTAACAAAAATAACTAATATTCCTGCTAGTTGCTTGTGTAAGAAGCGGGTTTACTTCGGTAGTGTAATAAACAGAATTTGAACCCGGGTCCTTCCAATGCTAAAGTCGACTCTATCGCTAAGCTATCGACGCTAATCGTCAGTACTTAGCTTTTTTTCTAAGAACGCGTCTTTTTGCTTGTCTTCCTCTTCGTACAATGAAATTGCTTGTGTTAGGAATGTGTCGGTAGTGTATTGTAATGGCCAGGTTTCAAACTTGTTGTTAGGATGTACGGATGACTCATTAACCACTAAGCTACAGACGCTTCATTCGTTTAGTTATTTTTTATAATTATTTGTTTCAAAGAAAAATGTTACTATCCCTTTTCAAATTGACATACACTATTTATTCATAATGGTAGTCAGCCGAGCAGTCATGCGCTATTGTTGTGTTATCTTTTAGAGTATACACTATTCTGTTTACAGAAGAATGATGTCGGGAGAGACAAACTGGCAGGGAACGTTCCTAACGAAACATAAACACAGGTGCGTTGTTATGCTTTGAAGACATGCCAAGCGTGAGAAGTGTTAAAAGGCTGGTGTATAGATCGTATTGTTTAACTTTTAGCACCTGGCAATTAGTAGGTAGCTCGTAACTCCCACATTTCTAACATCTCTCCCACCCTTTTAGACTATCGCGTAGGCGAGTTCTGTTCGCGCAAATGTGTACGGACCGGGCTCACGACTGACCGTCCGGCGCGGCGGCTGCGAATCGCGTCCCGAGGCGAACCTACGTCTTCGAATATGATCGCGCCCGTTGTGTACTGTGAGAATGTGCTAAGATTTTTTAGAGGAGGGCGATTTCGATAGCGTATCAGTGTGAGGAGACGAACAGAGTTGAGCGGACAGTGTTGGGCGCGAGCCCGCGGAAGGTGGGCGGCGCGCGAGTCGACCTCACGCGTACGGGAGCAGCTCTCGTAGTGCGGGAGCGCGCATCCCCTCGGGAGTCGGGACGGCATTGTTTCGCGCACTCGCCCACTTGCATTGTTATGACTGCGACTTGCTTATTTATGCCCAATAATCCGCTCAGCTGACTATGGTATAAATCTCGTTATTAACAGTATCCGGTGAGGAATTACGGTCCATTGTGATTTTTAATCGTTTATTATTTACTTGCAGAAATTACGTTTAAAGAATTACCGCCGCCGTATAGTGAACGAGTGAATGATTTTGATGGTAATGAACATCGAGGACTAAATAATACGGTACGCTTTGTTTCAAAAACAAAATAGTCAATAGTATAGGTTGTGTACAGTGTTAATGGTAACAGAACAAAATTATAATTTTCAGACTACTACTCCAGCATGCGAAGTTATAGACTTACTAGCGAATTGCAAAATATCATCATATCCAATAGATGACAATTCCGACACGAGTGTAGAGTACGCGGAAATTGTAGATATGGGTCTCTGGCACTCCACCCCCTTAGCGCACCGTCATAAATCAAAAATATCCCTCACATGGGTGTTAAAAGAAAACTTGGAAAATGCAAAACTGACGACGGGCAAGTTACAAACTGAGGATAGGTTAAAAACTACAATAATTGGAAGAGAATTTGACAAGAACCGTAACCAGAAGTCGAATGAAAACGAACGTTACAGAAAGTGCAAGTCTAAAGACGCGAAGGAGAGGGTCGTAGGCCGGAACGAATACTATCATAATCTTAGATTTAGAAACGCGTGTGAGCAATTTGCTAACGTTCAGGACACATACTCTGATACTAGTGTTGCTACTGAGGAGTACGTGAGGAAGAAACACAGACATCGCCACCGGAGAAAGAAGAAGACGCAGAATGGAAGATTTGGATACGACATCAGGGATTTGGACAGCTTTCTAACAGAGGTAAGTTGTTGTTAAGTTAAATCGATTTACAGTTCGAGAAAAAGGTCAAACATCAAGCAAAACGATAAGAGCCCTTTAATACGGAGTAATAATATAACGTAGGTACCTAACTCATTTTCATTTGCGTAAAGTCATTCATCATCTCTCGACATTCGTTATGGCGGATACGAAAGGATCCTTTTTTACAAAAGAATTTAAATGCACCTGTAAATCTCGATCATTATTCATTTCTTCGACGTTATTATGACGTTATGGTGTATGTACGGTTTTTGTGCATTACCTTTGAACATAAACCCGATTGTACAACGTAAGCCGCAAAATTGCCGCAAAATTGAAGTCCGCATAAATTGGAAGTCATTTAAAATTGCCGATGTTTCGGCTTTTTTTTATTATAAATTCGGGTGAAGAGTTCGTGACTGGGTATATCTCGAGCGATTTAATTTTTTGAGGTTCCCGCTCGTGATAATAGCCCATAAGTGAATGTTTTTAGACTTAAAGTAATATAGGGCTACAAGATAACCTCATGAGAGTCAGGCCATTCATCAGTGCGGTTTATTAAAACAACAATACATCTTCGTTGAGGATTGCGTTACGGTGTTAATTGCATCAGTTCATAAGATAGTAATGCTATAATGTGCATAGGTATTACATGGTAGACTTTTGAATATTGACTTGAGAGTCTACAATTACTTCTACTTAACCTTTGAAGACAAAAGCTTTAATTATTTGAGATTTTATATTAATCCATCCGGTACCCGAGCCTGAGTGAAGCGACAGATATAGAAGGAGAAATTTGAATTGGTTAGGGCGGGATCTAGTAGCTTAGCTGTCAAAGAATTGCCCCTGTAAGACAAAGATCGCGTTTCAAACCCCTAGACCGATTCATTTTTTTTTTCTATTTAAATCGATTCGAATAAAATTCGTTATACTTAGAGCATCTCTTGTTTTGGGTGTCATTCCTTTATTGTGTTTTATTGATATGTTTTACTTTTTCGTGAGCATATGATCTCCCGAGAGGGGAAAGCCAGCAGGTGCAGCGATCATGTGAGGTAGAGCCTCAAAGGTAGTAGGGCCCGGTACACCAAATTTCGCTCGAAGTGAGATACAATAAGCCCTTATGACTCCAAACGATGTCAATACTGCCGCTCCTGCTTATATATTTTATGACAACCATATTATGTTAATTTCTGTGACCGCCTTTATATTGTGTAGTATAAAGCATTCACTTTGGTCTCTTACTGTTAGACACCGGTAAATCTAAGCGTAAACCTAGATTGGGTATGACATTTAAGGTGGATATTCTAGAATGCCACACAGCTGAATCTCGCTATATCTGAGGATAGATTGTATAGACAATCGTCTAGACAACCTGTCAAATATGTCTATCTGTGTTTACAATGTTTTCTCAGAGAAATCAAAATTCAGCTGAGTGGCATTCTAAAATACGGACCTAATAGACTAACCATTCACTGACCGAAGCTCTTTTTAAGATACCACACCGGTGATAAGATAATTGAACTAAGCTTTATGATTAAGTATTTGAAACGTAGACCGTAGCAATCGAAAAAAAATCTCTTTTTTATTCTTAAGTTATGGAGCAGCATTGCAAAGCCTTCGCAAGAATCTTCCAAGTTTTAAAAGGTATAGCCCCACTAGACAAGTGGCAATAATACGTTTCTAGAATATAATAGATTGATTACGGTATGGGTTTTTTATGCCATTTAGGTGGCAGACAAGCACACAGTCCAGCTGATGGAAAGTTACCGTAGCCTATAATAATATAGACGTGTGTAACACCATGGGGATCAAAGTCACCTTGTCAAATCTGTAGAAATATTCTAATGCCCTTCTCAAAAAACCCCATATAGTAGTCGCTTGGAAAATCCACAGCCCCGGTAAATTTTTTTTATACAACTGTGTTGGCAGACTAGCACGAGGCCCACCTGATGGATAGTGGTCACCTTTGGTCTATGGACGTGTGCAACACCAGATGAGTCATTTTCGTGCTGCCGACAGAGAGTTGTTGTGCCGTCGAGTAGGAGACAAAGCAGGAATAGCCTTTGGTCTTCCCACTGACAGCAAAGAAACTCTCCAGTGAAGTCTGGCCACCTTACTCACCGCCGGGAACACAACACGACGTATTCTGTAGGGCGGAGGTATTTCTCCAATCGGACTGCTCGATTGGACGGCAATAACGTCGTGTTCTACCTCCTACAAATTCATTAAGTCATTCCACAACTTGACCATGCGCGGGATGAAGTTACTTTTCTACCACGCAGTGCGTATCATTTCCGGACGTAATGTACGTGTGCATACATTGACGTCTGTCATAAATTCCTAAACGTCAAACTACGTTTCAATTCCAAACATTCATCCTTCTATTCTCAATACGCCGCCGGTCAACGAATTGCCACTTCTCTAAGGGGTTCGGTATTATAGCATCTATCAAAGCTGTCAAGCTTAATGGTCTGAAATTGTGGTATTTACCTACTTTTTAGACTTCAGCTAAGCTTATACCATCATGTTGGGATTCAATCGAACTGACGCGACGGATCAAATATATAAAATGTACCTATCTGTGTACCTATAAGTAGTCAGCGAAAGTTTTATTCTAAGAAATAACATGCCACATTAATATCTATTTACTTAATACTTTATTAATTAATTAATGAATCATGCTATCGGTAATATATATTATGTTTAAACGTTAATTAGCCTAGTTTTCTTGACTTCTCTTCTATGTGCAGGTAGATACTACTAGATTGGCTGTTCCGAGGAGGGCCAGACCAAGAGGAGGCACAACCTCACCTTCGGCCTGGCAGAACGACCGACCCACAGACGGCGTGCGGTTTAGTCGGTTCGAGTCCGACATAACCTCCCTCCGGCACCGGATGGGGGGGGGGTATACGTGGGGATTTCCAGCACGTAAAAAAAAACTAGACTGGCTGTATGGAACTTAAAAAAAACAGAACAGAAGTGAAAAATTCAACTTTCTGTGTTTACAGGGTCGGCAACACGAGTGTGACTCCCCTCGTGTCGCGCACGTCCATAGGCCATGGTAACCACTTTCCATCAGGTGGGCCGTGTGCTTGTTTGCCACCTCTATATATGAATCACGGAGCACATTATTGTACTACGTGATTTGAATGAAATTTTTAACATCTCTGTGGCACTCGTCATCAACATAAGATAAAAATAATTCAAAATAAGTCAACTCTAATGAATAAAAGTATCTTATGTATGACGTCAAGGATCTTCAATAAACTGCCGACTGAACTATGCTGCGCCGATAATTTGTACGAATTTAAAAATAAGCTGAAGAATATTTTGGTACAAAAGGCATACTATAGTGTGCAAGAATAATTAGATGACAAGTGTTTGTAATGTCTGACAAAATCTTAAATTTATTTCGTTGTGACATTATGATATTATCTACTGCTTGAAATTTGACATATTATATAAATCGAAATTTTATTCATTATGACATTACATATTTATTGACATTGTTATTAATTTTATGAAAATTGGATTTATTGTGTTTTTTTTTTCTATTCGGTATAACTTAATTGTATTATGTTATTCATTGTGACATTGATTATGGTTTGTTTTATTGTTTATTGACATTGTTATTAATCACTTAATTGATACAAAATGATTTACCGGGGCCGTGGATTTTCCAAGCGACTACTATATGGGGTTTTTTGAGAAGGGCATTAGAAGATTTCTACAGATTTGACAAGGTGAGTTTGATCCCCCTGGTGTTACACACGTCTATATAGGCCACGGTAACTTTCCATCAGCTGGACTGTGTGCTTGTCTGCCACCTAAATGGCATAAAAAACCCATACCGTAATCAATCTATTATATTCTAGAAACGTATTATTGCCACTTGTCTAGTGGGGCTATACCTTTTAAAACTTGGAAGATTCTTGCGAAGGCTTTGCAATGCTGCTCCATAACTTGAGAATAAAAAAGAGATTTTTTTTCGATTGCTTCCTTTGGTCTACGTTTCAAATACTTAATCATAAAGCTTCATTATATTTATAATTATCTTATCACCGGTGTGGTATATTAAAAAGAGCTTCGGTCAATGAAAGGTTAGTCTAAGGTCTGTATTTTAGCCACTCAGCTGAATTCTGATTTCTCTGAGAAAACATTGTAAACACAGATAGACATATTTGACAGGTTGTCTAGACGATTGTCTATACAATCTATCCTCAGATATAGCGAGATTCAGCTGTGTGGCATTCTAGAATATCCACCTTAAATGTCATACCCAATCTAGGTTTACGCTTAGATTTACCGGTGTCTAACAGTAAGAGACCAAAGTGAATGCTTTATACTACACAATATAAAGGCGGTCACAGAAATTAACATAATATGGTTGTCATAAAATATATAAGCAGGAGCGGCAGTATTGCCATCGTTTGGTGTCATAAGGGCTTATTGTATCTCACTTCGAGCGAAATTTGGTGTACCGGGCCCTACTGCCTTTGAGGCTCTACCTCACATGATCGCTGCGCCTGCTTAACAGTAGACGAGGCTTTGGCGCTAGCTGTCCCCTCTTGGGAGGTCGTATGCTCCCGAAAAAGTAAAACATATTAATAAAAAACAAAACAAGAGATGCTCTAAGTATAACGAATTTTATTCGAATCGATTTAAATAGAAAAAAAAATGAATCGGTCTAGGGGTTTGAAACGCGATCTTTGTCTTACAGGGGCAATTCTTTGACAGCTAAGCTACTAGACCCCGCCCTAACCAATTCAAATTTCTCCTTCTATATCTGTCGCTTCACTCAGGCTCGGGTACCGGATGGAATAAAATAAAATCTCAAATAATTAAAGCTTTTGTCTTCAAAGGTTAAGTAGAAGTAATTGTAGACTCTCAAGTCAATATTCAAAAGTCTACCATGTAATACCTATGCACATTATAGCATTACTATCTTATGAACTGATGCAATTAACACCGTAACGCAATCCTCAACGAAGATGTATTGTTGTTTTAATAAACCGCACTGATGAATGGCCTGACTCTCATGAGGTTATCTTGTAGCCCTATATTACTTTAAATCTAAAAACATTCACTTATGGGCTATTATCACGAGCGGGAACCTCAAAAAATTAAATCGCTCGAGATATACCCAGTCACGAACTCTTCACCCGAATTTATAATTATTAGGCGCGGTTCATACAAGAGACGTGGCGGGGACGCATTTCGGTGGCGGACAATTTAAGTAACACAGTATAAACCTTATGTAGTGTACAATAACGTCGTTTTTGTCTAAGATGAAAATTGCGTCGTAATTTAGTGGCGGGACGTCGCCTGGAGGCGCGGGCGCAATTCTCCTCCAAGAAGACAAAAAGGACGTTATTGGACACTGCATAAGGTTTATATTGCGGTACTTAAACATTCATACGTCCCCGCCACGTCTCTTGTGTATAAACCGCGGTCAGGTAGGTAATTACCGTCTTGATGTTGACTTTTTCGATCTTACATCTATAGAAAGGTTTGCATACTAATTGCTTCTAAAATTATTAAATACTAGGTTATCGAAGTAATTAAATTATTTATCTACTTAAATATATCTTATCTTTTGATTGAAATTACTTTTTGGAATCGAGAATATAAAGTCAATAAATTAAAAATTTGGGTAGATACATTATACAATTATTAGAATTTTATTAAAATACCTATACGACAGGCAGATTAATCACATTAATTAGTTAATAAGTTTACCTACATTATTTTTATGGATTTGAGTCAGTTCGATTACCGGGCGTCAAGCGAGTTGTCGAAATTTTTTGAATGCAGACTTTTTTTTTTAAATAAAGGAACATTTCCTTGGAGTGAAATTCGCTACCCTCAGTATTTAGAGTAGGTACTTCCCCTTCAGGGAAGGTCAAAATCCACCCTTCGTCATGTTTTTATGTTTTATAGAGGGTGAGTCTATTGCTGTCAATTGAAGAGATCGTCATGGGCTATTTACCTTAGTAGGAAAACTGCCAATTTTATCAATTTTAATAGTAATTTAGATAGATACTTTTGTATAAGCAGAATCGACACTACATCAGTCATATCGCACACCGTAAAAAGAGTAGTTACATACGGATACTACATGTACCTATCAAGAACAGTATAAGACATTTGTATCATTACTATACACCCACAGCTTTCCGTAAGAGGTTTCTATGTTGCTAGCCTCAGGTTAATACTGAGATTTTAACGGAAAATCCCACACTACAAACTCGAGTTGCCGTTAACTTAAATAATTTCGCGATAACAACAATGCCTGACGATGTTTAAAAAGATCTGTATTGTCACACTAACTGTTACCCGCGGCTCCTCTCGCGTGGTTCTATTGAACCGATTGATAACCAAGACCTTTCAAACAAGGAAAACAGCATCCAAATCCGTTCTTGCATCCATCGCGGACAAACAGATAGTAAGAACTCAAAAAAAATGTGTTCAGAATCGTTGAACTAGCGATATCTACATAAATTTATCCCTCTGTCCAGTAGGATCCACTATTAGACAGGATTCAATTTAGACAGGATTTTTTTTTAATCTGTCCAGGTGATACTCGAACCCGTAACCTTTCCAGTGGTCATACCACTGAGCTACTAGACCACGACCGAACTAATCCAAATTTCTCCCTAAATTTCGTCTTTGAGGCGACGGTGGGCGGTGGAGATATTCTTACGATTTTTCGGAACCAATTAATTATTTTTCAATAATTTTTAAACTTTGATTTTGGACTACTCCGTCCAAAAAATTGAATGAAATTTTTAAAGCATTTTGCATGCTATATTTTAATTCTTTAATCATAATAATCATAATCATAATCATTTATTTGCGAAAATGGGTACATAAGGTGTTTACAGAAAATATTTAATTTTTGAACAGCCAAATTCCGCCTCAAGGCATGCAAATATAGGTACTATTTAAATTTAAATTTGAAATACATTCAAATATCAATCATCTCAACTTTCGTAAAGATTTACCGTAAAAGATAAGATATATTTAAGTAGATAAATAATTTAATTACTTCGATAACCTAGTATTTAATAATTTTAGAAGCAATTAGTATGCAAACCTTTCTATAGATGTAAGATCGAAAAAGTCAACATCAAGACGGTAATTACCTACCTGGCCGCGGTTTATACACAAGAGACGTGGCGGGGACGTATGAATGTTTAAGTACCGCAATATAAACCTTATGCAGTGTCCAATAACGTCCTTTTTGTCTTCTTGGAGGAGAATTGCGCCCGCGCCTCCAGGCGACGTCCCGCCACTAAATTACGACGCAATTTTCATCTTAGACAAAAACGACGTTATTGTACACTACATAAGGTTTATACTGTGTTACTTAAATTGTCCGCCACCGAAATGCGTCCCCGCCACGTCTCTTGTATGAACCGCGCCTAATACCTACTATTAGATATATTATTGTAAACTAGGTCTGTATAATGGAGATATTTAAAAAAATGGGTTATGTTATATTAACGATTCTCTAGGTACACAAATATTTATGTTTTGTTGGATTTTTAGGGATGGGCCGAGTACTCGATTGGTAATCGGTACTCGGCGGGTTTTTTGATACTCGTACTCGGCCGAATAACTCGGTTTTATTGCCGAGTATACTCGGTTAAGGTAAAGCAGTTTCTCCGTCTACGTAAAGCAGTATATTCAGAAAGATATAATTAAAACAACAGGGTTAATTAGAAAGTATTTATTACTAATTTAGGAAATCTTTGACATTCTCAATTACGATAATGCATGAGTAGTAATGAGACAAAATTAGGAGAATGTTAACAAAAATAATCGATATTCAATATTTAATAGAGGTAAGTTATGAATTTATGATGTAGGAACACAAGGCTCTCTGCACGTTTTGGTGACAGCCTATTTCTTTTTTCTTTGTAGACGTTACCAGCAGGGCTAACATGCGCGCCACGAGATAGCTATCTCGAGGCATTTTGCCGTTTTATGTCGATATGTCGACTGTTGGTAACATGCAGGGCTAACATGCGCGCCACGAGATAGCTATCTCGAGGCATTTTGCCGTTTTATGTCGATATCGACTGTTGGTAACATGGCAAATTTCATGGCGATCTGTCAGATGTCGACATAACTCGACTTCGAGAAATCATCTCTACTTGGTGTCTGCAAATTGTAACATACGTGCCCTTATTTACTCGAATTTTGACATTTAAAATGTTTTGTCTCCCGTCGTTCATTTGGTCGACGAGAAGTTATCTCGTGTATTCTTTTCTTGAGCTTGGTTCATTTTGGACTAAAACAGCGACTGCAAGCCATTTTCGACCTTAATGACATTTCCTTTGTTACGTGTCTTTTCGCATTAATTGATGACGCTGATCACGAATATAAGAAAAAAATTCAATAGCATGTCATGTCAATAAGGTCGAAAATTGTTTGCACTATTTTTTCATACCTAGCATCCCTAACTAGTCTGTGCTTTCGAGCAAATGGCCGTATCGGGCCGATTTTATCAGATAAATGTGAAAACAGCAACTAACATGTTTAAAAATGTGTTTGCCAGACAATAATTGAAAAAGTTTGACGCGACAAAATATGTCGACGTTACTTCGCTCGAGAAGACTCGAGATGATATCTCATCTCGATTCGAGATATTTGACGACGCGCGCATGTTAGCCCTGCAGCTTCCGAAAACAATCGCTAGCAGGTGCACATAGAAACACTCGTACTAAACGTGCCAGCTCTAGATATCTAGTTTATGCCCTGCCCACCACTAGTAAGGACTCTTGTCTTTTGCCAACAAATTTTCTTTAAAATAGCGATCTAATTTTTAAGCAATGGGGCATTTAGTTAGATTCGATGATTTTGAGATAATTCCCGCAAAGTTTCATTTTCCAAACCTTTAAACTCTTCTGTGTGTTTTATTTTAATATGGCCAATACCACTACGTGAAACCAGAGAATTGCATTAGGTACATTCCACTTTCGTTTTATTCTCTTCAATTTCGTCGTAATACGTCCAAATTCGGGATCTTTTACGTGAAGTTATCAGTTCATCACAGTCAATTGTTAATTAACATTTTTTTTTAATTATTTATCTTCTATCTTTCTTACTTATTTTACACTTTTCAGTTTTTGCAGTTCATTTTTTTAAACAGTTTTTTTTGTTGAAAGATCTATCGTGTGTATGGGAGGTATCTCATACACTCGACCCGGAAGATAGAGTGATTTAGGCTATAGCTATTGGTGAAGATCAAAATCATCAGCGTCCTAACCAGCCCCAATCGCTGATTGACAGTATAGAACCTTCTCCATTTTTGAAGTCGGTTAAATATTCAATTTTACGGACCCGTCCGCGCCCCCTATTACAAAACATAGATTTTATAGTTAGGGGGGCGAAGTTCAAAAGGATTTTAGTGCTAGTACCTACCTAATATTTAATTAGGTAAGTAATTACCTAAGCTAGACTTTCACTTCTTGTTACTTTCAGTGACTTGTCTTGGAGTCGATTATATTACCTAAACCACAGATAACATAATACTAAAGTACAGATACCTCATCCCATACAAAAAAATGAGGCCATCATAACTCGGGCAATTTTACGGGCTAAATTTAAATATTAATATTCGCCACTAGATGACAACAATATAGCCCGAGGTTCAGCTTACGTTTTACAGTAGTAGCTGCTAGATGGTGGTGTACTATATTTTCAACGATAAGAAGTGTCATACATAAATGACAATATAAATAAACATAGGTAGGCACAATATTACTACTATTTATTTAAGAAGATTGACTGTGAATGATGTTAGTATAGACCGCATCTCCAAACTCGCAATCGGGCTTTTTCCACAGCGGATCTTCGCAAGAAAAAAGGGTAATACCCTCGTTTGCCAGATAAGAGGGTTCTTGAGTGTGTTGATAACGAATTAGATGTCATTTTTGGAATCCATAATGGCCACCACGGTGTCCTAGCTAAATTGCAATATGGGTATGGTTTTATGGGTTTTCGAGTATGCTGAGTTCGAATTTGACGTCAGTTTTGGCCTCCAATATGGCCGCCGCGCTGTAGATAGAAAATTGCAATATGGGTATGGTTTAATAGGTTTTTGAGTATGCTGAGTGTGAATTTGATGTCATTTTTGGAATCCAATATGGCCACCACGGTTTCCTAACTAAATTGCAATATGGGTATGGTCTAATGGGTTTTCGAGTATGCTGAGTTCGAATTTGACGTCAGTTTTGGCCTCCAATATGGCCGCCGCGCTGTAGGTAGAAAATTGCAATATGGGTATGGTTTAATAGGTTTTTGAGTATGCTGAGTGTGAATTTGATGTCATTTTTGGAATCCAATATGGCCGCCACGGTTTCCTAACTAAATTGTAATATGGGTATGGTCTAATGGGTTTTCGAGTATGCTGAGTTCGAATTTGACGTCAGTTTTGGCCTCCAATATGGCCGCCGCGCTGTAGGTAGAAAATTGCAATATGGGTATGGTTTAATAGGTTTTTGAGTATGCTGAGTGTGAATTTGATGTCATTTTTGGAATTCAATATGGCTGCCACGGTGTCCTAGCTAAATTGCAATATGGGTATGGTCTTATGGGTTTTCGAGTATGCTGAGTTCGAATTTGACGTCAGTTTTGGCCTCCAATATGGCCGCCGCGCTGTCGGTAGAAAATTGCAACATGGGTATGGTTTAATAGGTTTTTGAGTATGCTGAGTGTGAATTTGATGTCATTTTTGGAATTCAATATGGCTGCCACGGTGTCCTAGCTAAATTGCAATATGGGTATGGTCTTATGGGTTTTCGAGTATGCTGAGTTCGAATTTGACGTCATTTTTGGCCTCCAATATGGCCGCCGCGCTGTAGGTAGAAAATTGAAATATGGGCACAGATAACATAATACTAAAGTATAGATACCCCATTCCTTACAAAAAAATTAGACCACCATAACTTGGGCTATTTTGCGCATTATTTTTAAATATTATTCACCACTAGATGTCAACGAAATATCCCGAGGTTCAGTCTACATTTCGCAGTAATAGCTTCTAGATGGTGGTGTGCTATAGTTTGTCAAGAAGTATAAATAATTAATTTAATATTCTCGTGTCACAATGTTCGTTCCCATACTCCTCCGAAACGGCTCGACCGAAGTCTAAGAATTGGCTACTATTTATTTTACATACCCCAGTCCGCGATAACGGACATCCACGCTGGCGGAGCCGCGGGCAATAGCTAGTAATAATATAAATTACCAAAGAGGTAAAATAATATAGATCGCATCTTCAAACTTGCAATCGGGTACTTCACATTTCTTGTATGCTGAGTATGAATTAGATGTTAATCAAAGTCCAATTTATACAATATTGCAATACGGGTATGGTCTAACTTGTTTTTGAGTAGGTGTGCTGAGTACGAATTTTGTGTCATTTTTGGTGGTTATGTTGAACTCGAACCGATTAAAAACGCACACCTCATGCCAGACTAGGTATATCCAGTCGAGTTCAACATAACTGTTATCACCGGCGGCTGGCGCGGCGGCACGGCGCGGTGGTCGGTGGACAAGTCAGACTCGAACTCGAACCGACTAAGCCGTCGCGGATGCCCCGCGTATATGTCGAGTACGACATAAGCAATCCCGCCTTACATATGTACTTATGAACGACGTGGGACGTCGGCATACCTAGAATGGGACAAGAATATGTAAATATCGTATGTAGGTATCTATGCACCTATATACACGAATAATATGACTAGGTTCCTACTCTCGCCATTTTGTTCCGGCACGACGAACGGCTCAAAACAAAGTGCCTCAGCCCCTTGACTTTTACATGAGCGACTGCCGTTTGACCTACTATCCTCAAGAAGCAAAATTGCACGACAGTCGCATCCATTAATCAGTGGGTGGTACGAATAGCTCAAAATGACTCAGCCCCTTGACTTTTACATGAGCGACTGCCGTTTGACCTACTATCCTCAAGAAGCAAAATTGCACTAGAGTCGCATCCATTAATCAGTGGGTGGTACGAATAGCTCAAAATGACTCAGCCCCTTGACTTTTACATGAGCGACTGCCGTTTGACCTACTATCCTCAAGAAGCAAAATTGCACTAGAGTCGCAACCATTAATCAGTGGGTGGTACGAATAGCTCAAAATGACTCAGCCCCTTGACTTTTACATGAGCGACTGCCGTTTGACCTACTATCCTCAAGAAGCAAAATTGCACAACAGTCGCATCCATTAATCAGTGGGTGGTACGAATAGCTCAAAATGACTCAGCCCCTTGACTTTTACATGAGCGACTGCCGTTTGACCTACTATCCTCAAGAAGCAAAATTGCACTACAGTCGCATCCATTAATCAGTGGGTGGTACGAATAGCTCAAAATGACTCAGCCCCTTGACTTTTACATGAGCGACTGCCGTTTGACCTACTATCCTCAAGAAGCAAAATTGCACTAGAGTCGCATCCATTAATCAGTGGGTGGTACGAATAGCTCAAAATGACTCCGCCCCTTGACTTTTACATGAGCGACTGCCGTTTGACCTACTATCCTCAAGAAGCAAAATTGCACCAGACTCGCATCCGTTAATCAGTGGGTGGTTCGAATAGCTCAAAATAACTCAGCTCCTTGACTTTTACATGAGCGACTGCCGTTTGACCTACTATCCTCAAGAAGCAAAATGTGCCAGACTCGCATCCGTTAATCAGTGGGTGGTACGAATAGCTGAAAATGACTCAGCCCCTTGACTTTTACATGAGCGACTGCCGTTTGACCTACTATGCTCAAGAAGAAAATTTGTATTAGAGTCGCATGCATTAATCAGTGGGTGTACGAATAGCTCAAAATTCCTCAGTCCCTTGACTTTTACATGAGCGACTGCCGTTTGACCTACTATCCTCAAGAAGCCAATTTGCACCAGAGCCGCATCATCCGTTAATCAGTTGGTGATACGAATAGCTCAAAATGACTCAGCTCCTTGATTTTTACATGAGCGACTGCCGTTTGACCTACTATCCTCAAGAAGCAAAATTGCACTACAGTCGCATCCATTAATCAGTGGGTGGTACGAATAGCTCAAAATGACTCAGCCCCTTGACTTTTACATGAGCGACTGCCGTTTGACCTACTATCCTCAAGAAGCAAAATTGCACTACAGTCGCATCCATTAATCAGTGGGTGTACGAATAGCTCAAAATTCCTCAGCCCCTTGACTTTTACATGAGCGACTGCCGTTTGACCTACTATCCTCAAGAAGAAAGCTTGCGCTAGAGTCCCATCCGTTTATCAGTGGGGGTGTACGAATAACTCAAAATGACTCGGACTCCTTAAATTTTACCTGACCGACTACCGTCTGACCTACGGGTCCTACCCCTACTGTTAGGACAGTAGAAGAGCTAATGGAGCTAATGGAATCTTTCAACAAAAATTCTTTAATTGAGGAATGGTCACCAAGTCACCAATCCTATGAGAGATTTGACATCGGTCTTCGAAGGGCTCCAACTTTCTTTAACGATTGCCATTTCGCATTTGCGATATTCGTGTAGAAGCGAGAAAGTCGTCTCATAGGAGCTCGTTATAGGTAGGTATATCATCCGCTTGGTTGGCTCGTCGCCGTGTGTCGTTGTATGTGCGGTAGGTACTACTACTACTGACTACCTTGATGTAGATACATTTTATTAAGTTCGCTTTATGTACTTAGGTATAAATGTTACCCTATTCCTGTTGAGTAATTGATCTGATATTAAATTTGATAGGTAGGTAGGTAAGTAGGAAGGCGTGTGTCTTTTCAGACGACAATATACCTGCCTGAGATGTCATACTTTCAATTAATAAAGCCGTTTAACTAAAAGGTATTACGTAGATACCTACCTACCTTCTTGTTATTTTCACGGTCACCCATCCGACCCACCGACCTGGCTAATATCGCTTATAACTTCAAATGTTAAGAACGGTCACCCAGGGTTGTGCAAAAGTAGAAAGAATACTAATTTGGATACGGATTCTCAGTCGGGCGTCGGCCACCGGGGGTCTAAGCTCCAAAACCCGGTACTTACCGATTGAAAAAGTAATTTTAAGAGTTCTAACTCCAGTGGAAACTGGAAAAATGCCTGTGGCAAAATTATATAAATTCATTATTTACACTACACCAACTCAGAAAGTACCCCAGTAGATAGGTAGTCTTTAAAAAATGAGGCAGAAAGTAGGAACCTACCGTTATTATTTCAGTAGAAATATGCGAGAAATATTCCAAATATCATTTTTTTTTTCAAATCCGTACTCAGCATGTTTAAAAGCCCTTGTTATTTCTAATAGGTAAGAAGCAGGTACTACCTACCTATCTAGTACTACCTACCTAACCTAGTATTACCAACACAAGGAGCGCGCAACAGGAGCGTTATTTTTCTTAATTTGTTTAAATTGCTTTAAATATTTCAAATTGACTGCTCCCCGCTTAATGGTAAACTGGGGTGCAATCCATAAAATAGTGACCGCCATTACAAAATGCTGTCCCTAGTTTGACAGTTTTGACACCCTCAGAAGGTATTATGCAAGTGCCTTCTAATTTTCCCTTATTTTAATAACCTTATTGATAACTTAGAGCGAAAAAAAATAACAAAATACATTTTGGCGCCAAAAATCCAACGTTTTGCTTTTGTTCACCCAAGTACTAATATGTGAACTAACATGAACAAATATGTACCCTAGAACACTGGGGAGAGTTTTTATAATTTTTTAATTTTAAACAAATAATATTATTATGACTTATTCTTTTCGCGTGGGGGGTTAAAAATAAATAAGCATTCTAAACGTTTTATAGGATTGTTTAATTTTCATTGACAAAGTGACAACCCTAACACTCAAGTTGGCGGCGTTGTATGTTCGGAACAAAGGGCGATACCTACGAAATTTCGTAGATTATAATAACAGCGGTTTTCTTCAACAATAAACGTTAAAAAAATACAGAACAGAAGTAACTTTTTAATTGTTAGTTTTAATCATACTCCTAAAATAATTAAAAAAGAGACTAATCAATTGTTAATTGCAGTAAATCTCGTTCGATATGTTTTTTGTTTGAGTAACAGCCGTGAAAATATAGAGAATTGAATAACACGCCATCTATTGTGTGTAACGTAGTGCACAGTATCGGCAGTATCATTATAGTACCGATAAAAGACGGGAAGGGCGCTGCATAATTATAACAAATTGTCGAAATTAGGTTTCAAAGTTCATTATTATATGTTTATGAGGAACAAATATTAAAGTTTTATGAGAAAATAATATTTATAGGATTCAATTCTTGTTCATTTAGAATTTTATGTTAAATTGATACACATAACGCCATCTAGAATATTTTATTAGTCACTAATAAAATTTGTTCGTAGTGGGGACCCAGTGCCTAAACTAAACCATTTTTCCATCAAGCGGCGTTGGCGTAGTGGCTAAAGTATTCTTTTGAAAATGAAGATGCCGTAGCTTCGAACCCAGTATACGGCCGACGCGGCGACGTGAATCATCTCCAAGCAAACGTGCTTGTCTGCCAAATCAGTGACATTAAAAAATATATTTAATAACATCTGCCCCTGCGTGACTTAGAAGGTTCTTATTGCTTGCGGTTACGGGGATATTACAAATCAGTATTTTTCTCTAATTCTTCCAGGCTTCAATAGATCGTCCAGGCAACATACCAGTAGTGATAGCATACCCCAGCACATTGTACCAGACGCAGAAAGAGTCCCAAGAAGAGCTGTCGTTGCCTCTGGGCACCGTCGTGAATGCTGTGTTCAAGAATGAGCAGTGGCTGTATGCCCAGACGCCGCATGGAGAGGAGGGGTATGTGCTGTACAGCGCATGTTTACCGCTAGGAATCTTACCAAATAGGTTGGTATTGAGACTGCTTTAACATTAATTAAATAAATTAATCAGTTATTGGTATGTAGTTTAAAGGAATTTTACATACATATACTCACGCCTGTAAATCCTCGAAGAGTTAGACAGAGGGGTATTAACACCTACATTTCACCAACTATGGATTTTCGGTACCACGTACCTAATAGGTGAGCCTTTTGCCGTTAAGTGGGCACTTAGTCCTGGGCTGTATATTTAAGTACTGTCCGGTGGCGAATAGCCACAGGAAGAGATAGGCTGACCCTTTTCTACTCCACCGACTAATCCACCAACACGATTTTATCATATCAATTTTGTCATAGTGAAATTTCTCGTGTGGAAATTCTACAACCAGGCGATTATTTTGAAGTCGAACCGACTAAACCCACATTTCTAATGGCTTACCGCGAAAAAGGAATGTTTAAACTTTTCGGAGCAGATGTCACCATTGACAGCCGAAACCATAAGGCCATCAGGATGATTTTTAAGAAGGATCTCCAAAGAGCCAGAACCAGTGTTACTGCTTGTCCGGACGGTGGTCTTCAGACCAGACTGAATAAGTCCGCTTCGCCTGGAGTGATCTTTTGATCTTTTGGAGAAGTTTTTTTTTTCGTGGATGGCACCGGATTGCAAATGTGGTTTTGCGAGGCTGCCAGAAAGAATACCTTACGGCTAGTGATGTTTAAATTGTCACATAGCTTGAGGATCAAAATTTGACGTTATTATGTTCAATCAAATATTTAGGATACCTAAGATAGATCATAATATCCCACATTAGACGATTGAATGACCTCTATTTTTTAATAAAACCTTTCTATTTTCCAGAACATCACCGCAGAAGAAGACGCCATGTTGGGAAAGCAGCACCGACATCTACCCGCGTCCATGCGGTAATTTGACCGACAACGAAAAGGAGCAAATGCGCGGTCGCACGCGTTCAGAATGCCGCTACCAATACAAACGACGACAGAAAAACTCGTGCGCAGAAAAGAATTTTGACAACTTGTATTTAAAGACTAAATCCGTTTCTTCGATAGACAAACTTGTTAGGGATAAAAGTTTTAAGCAATTAAGACAAACTTTGCTGGTGGTTAACTGTGATTATAGAGGCAGTGTGTTGAATAAAACCCTGACTGTGCAAAAGGGGGATGTGGTAGTTTTAGTCCAAGGTGGGGGATTGGAGACTGATGTTGACGCGGATTGGTTCTATGTGAAGAAGCGGGATGGGAGTCAGGGGTTTATACCTGCGGCTGTGGCAGGACACGGTTACATTTAAGGCATGTACAGTCGACGTTAAAAATAGATTGAGAAATTCTAAGTTATTGTTCATTCTAGTAAATATTTTATCTTGAGATTTTTGTGACCTTTTTTCTACAATTAAGGCTGATAAAAATATTGCAATATAATATTTTGTAATGTAGCGATGCTCTGAAATCTACATTTACCTACGTTTAAAAAAGCATTATAGAAGGGCGATCCAATGATAAGAATAATGAAGATGTACCTGTCTATGCTATACTAAGTACTTGCCTATACCAGCAAAGAAATATACTATACTTAGCACTTTTATTTTTACCACCTTTTTTTAATGCATACTTACCGCTCTCTTTAATGCCCGGTGGACATTATTACAGTCCAGTGATCCAGCGAATTACTCCAGTCTAATGCAATCCAGCCCCTCTAGACAAGTGGCAATTTCCTAGCTGGCGTTTGGTGGAATAGAATGACGAATATATGGGATTTGACGTATATGACAGTCGTTAACGCATGTCAAATACGTCAAATCCCATACATTCGTCATTCTACCATAGATTGACTAGACACTAGACAAGTGTCTAGAGGGGCAGTCCTGTGCTCGACTGGATTGCATTGTTCACATTATTGCAGTGTTTTAAATGCGCTTGAACAAACTTCTACTGGACTGGACCACTCACTAAAATGGGTTCCAGTGATGGTTCACATTATTCCAGTTCCATTCCAGCACCGGATTCGCTGGACTGGAATGCTACTGGAATAATGTGAACCGGGCATAATATCTTTAGTAAATACGCTACTTTAGCTACACAACATACATCCAACGCCATCTAGCGCAGGCATACCAAACTACTTAGTAACTACCAGTCTTGCATCGCGCTATGACAGTTTTTATGCTTATTAACTTAAAAGTACTTATTTATAATAGTCGTGAGTTATAAGACTATGATACATAGTCAATTTTTATACTCAGACCGAACAGCTAAACGGTTCTGGATTAAGTGATAAAGATTGTCTGAAATAGCTCACAGGCTGCATTTTACCGCAGGAATAGATTCTGATGTGTTGCAACGAGCATGATACTTTTCCACGGTTTCAATTGTAAATTAAACATTTTGAACTGTTCATTCATTTTATTCTCTTACACAAAATCTCATAAACACCAACTCACTCACCGAAAATGCAAAATCTGGTCTCTATAATTAAAAGTAGTACACAGATCTATCTCCGGACTCGAACCAGCGATGGCCAGCACTTTATTCGGCGTAGTTCTTAGCACAGCCGAGTACACCGTTGTAGCTGACACTGGCAGTTCCACTTTCACTTCTCCAGAGTAACATAGTTGATACAAATGCTTGGCAGCTCCGCCAGCGACGACGCAGTCATCGTTGAAGAAGGAGACGTGAATGCCGTGGTCTGGGATGTCGAAGACTGTGACCACATCCAGGGAGCGAAGGTGCCAGAGTGAGAGACGTGGACCCCCGCCGCATACCTGATTATTATAGTTATAATAATTATCAAACGAAAAGTGGGGTAACTACTGTTAATGGGGACGCCATTGCCTGGACGGGTGATCAGCCATTCTATGTGGGCCATTGAACCCGTTTCCCCTATATAACGACTGTCATGCATTCGTATGGCAACCAGGACCAAACGGCTTAATGTTCGAAGCACAACCAGACTTATGCAAATACCTATATTCCATTAAGCGGAGATCGAACTCGCGCCTCTTGTGAAGCAGCTGCGTTCACTACCACCACGCCATTTAGGGTGTCTAAAAGTGGGGTAAAGTGTTAAGGGCAGAGGCGGCCTTACCCATTGCGAGGCTCCGGGCGGCAGGTCTGCGAGGCCCTTTGTCCTTCATAAAAAGTATGTGGTGCGAAAGTAGGTCCGGTTGTTTGGTTTAGGTAGGTATTTGTCATGTTTAAGGAGAAATGCTAAAATTATAGAAATAAATTAAATTTGAGTTTAAAATATTTTACATTGAAAGATTTAGAAAAGTCAACACGAGAAACGTCGCGAGAGAGCGTTATATTTATTATTTACTATTTTTTCAACAATTTGAGTCATCACGTGACTTGCCATTATTTGTATTAGCTCATTTTGAATACTTTTTCCGATATAGTGGTCATTAATCGACTTATCCTTTACTTTTCTTAGGTGAAGATCCACGTAGATTTTCTTCAACCTGCTTTCTTTTGATAGCTCGTTTCCTTTTTGGACTCCCTGACTCAAATTTTCTACCGGCATCACGATAACGCGAACTCACTTTTATTTATTTTTTTAATGAGCTTAGATTGTTGCGCGAGGCCCCTATGAGGGCGAGGCCCCGGGCGATTGCCCTGTTCGCCACCCCCTAAGGCCGCCACTGGTTAAGGGTGTTCTTGGGGTCAACTACGATCCTCGCGGCTCGGGCCAACTTCACCTACAAGCCACTTGTTAACGGGTGGACCTTTGGTCTAGCTAGCTAGCTTTGTGTAGGCTTTTGTATAGTCTTCTCGATTCTTCGTCTTCTCTATTTACATTTTCTAAACAGTAGTAGAGAGCAAATGTCTTTACATTAACAAAAACTGGAGAGATTTTTTGTGCTATCAGTGGGAAGACCTGCTTTGTCTTTTACACTGACAGCACAGAAGGATCGGCAGCACGAGTGTGTCTCCCTTAGTGTTGCACACGTCCATAGGCCTCGGTAACCACTTTAAATCAGGTAGGCCGTGTGCTTGTCCTGCCACCTCAGTTGTATAAAAAGGTACCAATTGATTTTATTTATTTATTTATTTAACTCTCTGCACACTTGACTTTATATTCGTCTCGTTTTCGTATCATTTTCTTTAGGTGAAATATTTTGTACACAGTGTCGATAGCAAAATTGTTTGAAAGTATGAAATTGAAGATTTTTTTTATAATGTATGGGAATAATGTAAAAAATGTTCGCCAAATTAATACTTCCAAACGATTTTGCTATCGAAACTGTGGCCAAATCTTTTTATCCGAAACGACTATAAAATCAAGGTGTATATGTCGCAGCCATCTAGCTTAATCAGTCGTTCAATTAACTGCCTAGGCCCTTTACTGAACGGCGCCGTTCAATTAGCGACTTGAATGGTGTTTGGATCAATGAAGTTTAATTACTTGCCTAGCCATTTAACGGAACAGTTAGAAAAATGACTTATTCCAGTTATATTTGCATGGTTATAAAAAAAAATAACCACGAAGTCTAATGCAGGAGCTCTGCTCCGCTTCGATTCCGCATTAGATCTCCTAACCTAACCTATTCTAGTCGGATTGCGTAAGTTTCTCAATAAACGTATTACTAATTTCTGTGAATACACCTCTGCCTACCCCCTCGGGGATTTACAGGTGTTCTTCTTCTTCTTCGAGTCAATGGCCAGATACAAGACTTGATGGCTTGAATTTTATATTTTGTCGGCCCAAAACTTGGCCACAGCCACAGCGCCATCCATTGCCATACACAGGTCCTCGGTAGTACAGGTGGAGGGGCACAGTTGGCAAGAGAGCAAATGCGACATAGACTGAGATTGGGCCCCACACTCGCAGGTGTGAGTGTGTGTAAATATGTATGTAATTTTCTACCTTATTTCGGGGTGGTGCCCCATCCTACGAATGGCCTAAGGATGCATGTTGTAATAATCATTACGGCTGAATATAATTCAGGCCGTTCATTGAATAGCTCTGCGTAGTTCACTGCCTAGGCAGTTAATTGAATTGCTGATCAATCTAGTTGGCGGCGACATATAAACATAAACTGCGTTCCTATAAATGTTAGTAATCAATCATTATATTAAAACAATAATTCATTAGTCACAGTGCTAGGTGATGAAGAAACTTAATATTAGTTATATTATGTTTCAATAAGTAACAGCTATTAAAGAATTCATTTATGGCCTGCTGGTAACTAGAAAAGCTGTTTCAAAGAAAGAAGTGACGGTAGCTTAGTAATTAAGTATTCGGCCTTACGATCGAGAGGTCCCGGATTCGGATCCTTTCCACTCCTAGTACAAGCAAATTAGCTTAGTTGGAGGGGTTAGAGGGAATATTAGTTATTTCGCCACTAATAAAAAAAGGTAACAATGAAAGCGGTTTATGGGATGCAGAGATTTGGTAGTGATTTAATTCAGATTAATATGACTTTCAGGCGGTTGGTACACTGGCCCGCATAACGCATCGTAGTGCAAGTGTGTGCTCTTACGTCGCTTTTAAGTATCTCTCTTTGTATTGAAACCATGCATTCACGTATGTACAGATTTTTCCATATTAAAAACACACATTCTATGGGCTACATTGCGTGGCCTACTGCCTTATGGTAACAACTGCCCTTTGGAAAACCTTTGCCAGGACTTTGTGGATTAGTTAGAAGCTATACTGGCTTGCAAATGAGGTCAGTGTAATAAACACCCATCTGGATTTTTCATATCTGGTATTTATATTTATATATATTTTTAATACTACTGCTACTAGCAGCCAGCAGCTAAATTGCATGTGCTAGGAGTGGGTTCACGACGGTAGTGTTATAGCCAGGATTCGAACCCGGGACCTTTCGATCGTAAGGCTGACTCCTTAACCACTAAGCTACTGCTGACCGGACAGGTGATCAGCCCTTATATAACGACTGTCATACATGTTCGTATGGGTACCAGGACGCACAGCTTAACATGCTCTCCAAGGCACAACCCAACCAATGTGAATACTCATATTTAGGCATACAATTATTGGCATTAAGCAGGGATCGAACCTGTGCCTCCTGCGTACCAGTCGCGTTCACTAACGCGACACGTCGCCACAGAGGCTGGACTGGACAACCATTAGTCAACAGGTATACTGGCTTGCAGATGCCGTTAGTGAGGCCCTAAAAACATCCCATCAGATTTTTTTATATCTGGTGTTTTTGGTACTGGTCAGCTTTTAGTAGGTAACCAAATACTTGATTGCTATGATTTTTCACAGTTCATACTTACAATCCAGTCATCATTCAAGGCAGCAGATCCGACCCACTTGCCAATATCTGGCCTGCTCACTTTACTGTTGCTATGCGGTTCGATTTTGTTGTGACTGTTGCGGGTTCTTGTGTCCCAAAGCTTCACTGTGCCATCCTCGCTTGCTGAGATTAGTTGCTGATTCCTGTAATATTAGCACGTAGAGATTTTGGGTGAGGAGCATTGATGTAGACAAAAGTAAGGTGGAACATTTCAAAGATCATTACTGTCATTACCAGCTGACTTGTCTAACTATAAAACTGCGGTATTACTAATTGGTTGTGGAGGTTAGATGTCAGTCGCTTTACAGAATATATTAAATTTTAGCTGCATCACACTTCATCACAGTTGGGAAAAGGTTCAGAGAATGATGATCAAACCATCATCATCTCAATGATGATGTCCACTTGAATCGGGGTCACATCCAGGAGCCTGGGATCTACTTTCCAATGTTTACTTGTCCACTTTGTAGTTGACCTCTCTAAAATATCTACCTATCTCTAAGGCTCACAGTGCACATGTGACCCTTGACCAATACTTTTACCTTATAAGATTTTAAATATCTCTGACAATATGTTGGCAATATTTCAGCATGATCAGTTTAGGCATTATTTCATGCAAACTCACATTCATGTCCATAATTTACTTACAAGAGCCAGTATATAAGTAATTCTGAATAATATGGCTTTATGACAATTCCAGTTAGGAGGCATGTGCTGTGTACCATTGCAATGATACTTACTTTCCATGTACTGAATGTATAAAATCAGTGTGTCCTTTGAAAGTGGACAAGAGTCTCCCATCATCCATATTATACACATAGATGTTATTATCACCACACCCAGCATACAACTTAGCCTCATCTTCAGGTAACCATAAACTGTTCACATCTATCTGTTCCATAGACATCTGAGAAGATATTTTGATACTCCATGAAGGTTTACTAAGTTTAGCGCTGACAATGTTCTTCCAATCCCATCCACAGATTTGATTGACGGATCCAATTATTATAAACTTTTCTGTGCTTGCTAGGCTGCATATTTGTTGACCTGATTCAATGCTATGGATGTGCTTTGGTTTGTTATAGTCTGGGGTCAACAGTTCAACAACTGGATTCAGAATTCGGTCAAGGCTGAAACAGATTACACAGTATTATAATAATAAAACAATATCTCGACATCACGGTAAATGAAGCATTTTCACCATTTTAACAATACCTGTAATGTTACGTTTCCTTCGCTTCTCACATAGTAAATTAAAAAAAAATGTATTTAGGTCATGTATTTTTTGAAGCACTTATACATGTATACATTATTTATAAAGGCTCAGACGCAGAATGTCCACTTCTCAAAATGTCCACTGGTCGCAAAAGGTCTCTTTCACAGAATGTCTCTTTCGCAAAATGTATGTCTCTTTCGCAGAATGTCCACTTCGTAAAATGTCCCTTTTTTACACAACTCTAGGTTACAGACAAGCACACGGCCCACCTGACGGAAAGTGGTTACCATAAAATATGAACGTGTGTAGCACCAGGGGAGTCACATCAGTGCTGCCAACCCTTGTTCTGTGCCGTCGTCCCTTTTCTTACAGTCCCATTTTTATTTTTAACTTACTTTTGTCATAATTTCATTTAGCAATTAGCTTACACACGTCGAAGCTTGACATGTTTATTTATATGAAGAATATGGGTAATATAGGTAAGCAAAAAAATTGAAAATATAGTACAAATCACATTTATTTCTTTGTTTAATTGCTTGATTATGCATGTGCAGTTTTTACACATTTTGGTTTATAAAAATAATTATAATAGAATTAGGTCGCAATCATAAAAATTAAAATAAAAAATATTAATCATTTCATGAAGTTATTTTACTCTATTCTTTTGAAAGCTGTAAAAATCTATTTTTATAAATTGTGGCAATGTTATAGTACATTACTGCCGCGGCCACCAATTGTAGTGTTGCCGGACGATCGTGAAGTATGCGGGCCGAGGCGCAGCCGAGGCACGCATTACGGAGTCCGGCAACGCTCAGTTGTGGCCAAGGCTTGTATAGTGCTTTTCTCAAACAATGCGCGGAAATTAAAACTAAGTAGTATCTAGGCAGAATTTTTTAGTTACCTACTTTTCAAAATCAATGACGAACAACGAACAACAGTAATTTTTCACGCGGCGAAATGTTCATTGGTTTTTTTATGTTTCTTAATAAACAGCATTCTATTTGCAAGCCAGTTCTATATTTAAATAACGCCTTGGATAAGTTACCTCCTTGGTTGCCATGGTTCGGAGTAAAAGTTGGTTCCATTTTTAAATTACACGACAGATATGAGTTTACATAGTAATTTATTTGGCCGCTAAAACACGACAGATATGGATTTTCATACAAATTTTGCTGGCCGCTGCTCGCATGTACAGCAATTTCGATTTATCTCGAAGAAGGTTGTCAAAATAATGTTCACATTTCCAAGCATGTTTGAGAAAAATGTTTTTGTTGTAATTGAAATTGAACCAATAATGTCTTATATTTTTTATCAAAATAAATGTCTTATTTTCCTCTATTGCGCTGTACATTTTTAAAAAGACTGTCCCTTATTTGTTTATATCAGTATTTACATTCTTTTTTCAACTTAAAAAAAAACATGTCTAGACTTGGTTTTCCTTGGCCAGACCGAGAGGGATGACCCTGGGTCAGCCGGGGTGCGAGGGATATGTCGCATGACAACCTCACCTTCGGCCTAGCACTACGACCCAAAGACGGCGTGCGGTTTAGTCGGTTCGAGTCCGACATAACCTCCCCCTCCGGCTCCGGAGGGGTGGGTATCAGAGAGGATTTACCGCACGTAAAAAAAAAAGGTTTACGTCCTGTATTAACGTGCCGGTGCCAGCCTTCCAAAGTATTTGTCGTTCGATGGCGTTGGAAAGCACAACTCAATAATGTGGAAGACATTTTGGGATACCATTGTTATTCGAAATACTTTCGCAAACGGTTCATTTCAGAACTATCCGGTGCCTGGTTTAAAATATAACACTACGTAGCTGGTATTTGATCTGCTGGCACGAGCGGTATCATAGCAGCGATTCTTGCAACATTTCTAACTTCTTTTGTTTTTTATAAGCCCAGTTTTTTAGCATTCTAATTATTATTATATCCTATTAAAAGTAAGTTAAAAATAAAAATGGGACTATAAGAAAAGCAATGACGGCACAGAAACTCTGTTCTTACAGGGTTGGCAGCACTGATGTGACTCCCCTGGTGCTACACACGTTCATATTTCATGGTAACTACTTTCCATCAGGTGGGCCGTGTGCTTGTCTACCACTTAGTTGTTTAAAAAAGGGACATTTTACGAAGTGGACATTCTGCGAAAGAGCCATTCTGAGAAAAGGACATTTTGCGAAAGAGACCTTTTGCGACCAGTGGACATTTTAAGAAATGGACATTCTGCGTCTGAGCCCCTGGTTTAAAATATAACACCACGTAGCTAGTATTTGATCTGCTGGCACGAGCGGTATCATAGCAGCGATTCTTGCAACATTTCTACCTTCTTTTGTTTTTTATAAGACCAGTTTTTTGCATTCTAATTATTATTATATCCTATTAAAAGTAAATTAAAAATAAAAATGGGACTATAAGAAAAGCAATTGGCACAGAAACTCTCTGTTCTTACAGGGTTGGCAGCACTGATGTGACTCCCCTGGTGCTACACACGTTCATATTTCATGGTAACTACTTTCCATCAGGTGGGCCGTGTGCTTGTCTGCCACTTAGAGTTGTTTAAAAAAAGGGACATTTTACGAAGTGGACATTCTGCGAAAGAGACATTCTGCGAACGAGACCTTTTGCGACCAGTGGACATTCTGCGTCTGGGCCTTTATAAATAACATACATTATACATAACCATTACAAATCTGTTGTCGGTACAAAGTTTATTGGTGTATTGGGCATTTTATCAATTTTAATATGAAATAAGTACTTACTCAAATACAGCAATTTGACCGTATATGTTACCGGCTACCAAATACTTTCCACAAGGCGACAATGTCTGGCAGAGCACTGTATTATACAGAATTTTATCAAGCATGATGAATTTTTGAGCTTCCTAGTATTGTATGTACTTATTTACTGTATTACTTAATTTAATTCCTCATTTCAATACAAAAACAAGCAACACAAATACTATTATAACCTAAAATATGGAGGTTTGTATTGTATGAAAGAAAAATACTACATCAGACATCTATGGTTTTTGTAATCTACTTTATTTTTTGAAGTTTTTGGCATGGTTATAAGTCTTTTAAGCCATGTCTTTATTTAGTTTTGTTTATTCACTTTTCATGACGTTGACGATGAGTGATGATTGCCATGACGATGACGATGAGTGATGATTTCTGCTTCAGTAAAGTTGTGGGGACTTTACTGAAAGCTCCCCCAGGAAAATCGACTTTTGTGCACAGATCTAAGGTTGTCACAGCTGAAAAAGCATCGGAAAATCAGAAATGTCGAGATTTAGTTCCTAGTCTAGTCATGCCTAGTCTATTCAAAAAACAGGCCACGAACCCAGATCCAGGCTTAAAAATTATATATTTTCTATCGAATAGCCAGTGCAACTAGTTATAGAGGTCAGTGGTATAGACATATTTTTTTAAGACAGACAAGGCATTTTTTGTAAACTAGAATAAGTCAAAGCGGTTCAGTCGGTCTCGAGTTTTAGCGAGACTAACAGAATTGCAATTCATTTTTATATAAGATTAGGGATATAAGATAAGTGTAGAGTCACAGTACTGAGAGCCAAAGAAAAAGCTGTGTTACCTGATTTATTCCGGACACTGACACTTGACAGTCTTTCATAAATCAGACAATAATACGGCAACATCGTCATATTAAAAAAAATTGTAACTACCAAGATGGACGTGTCTATAAAGTCTTGTCTTGAATAAAATATATTAGTGATAGTAATTTACTTGTAAATGGTAAGATATTTGTCTAGATATTTGACCTAAATATGTTTTCAGGACTATGATTTAATTCTAGTGCCATTCCGTCTGCTAACTCGAAAGATGTGTTAATAACAGGTTGCGTCTCACCTTTTCACAGCATGTCATAAAATTGATTTATGCTTTTTAGGTAAATAAACCGGCAAAATGTATAATGGAATTGGTTTAACAACGCCACGGGGCTCCGGTACCAACGGCTTTGTGCAAAGAAACTGGGCAACAGTGCGGAAAACTAAAGATTCAGTGAATTATCGTACTGAGGAAGAAATAGCCAAGCTAGATTCAGTTTCAAATAAACAACCTAACCGTGAGATTCTAGACCATGAGAGGAAAAGAAAGATTGAAGTCAAATGTGCTGAGCTCGAAGACAGTCTTGAAGAACAAGGGTAAGTGCTTTCTTCAAATATTTCCTGTTCTTTCGTTTTAATTTTTCATGACGTAATTAATTTATGGTTATCATATTTATTACAAATATCGATCGTTTACTCTTTCATATCACCAGGATTCTAATATTAAAATTACCCTCGAAATGCAGCAGAACTTATGGCCTGAAATAATGTTTTATTCCTTGTCAGTCCACTGCAATAATTGACAGACAGTCTCTAATAAGTAACACTAGTTTACTATCAATGCAAAGATATTGGCAACCCATTTGAAATATCTGCTAATAGGTTACTCAATATATTATGGCAACGAATTTAAAATCTTTCATTCATTGATATTCTTATTGGGGATCTTCAGGTAGGTACAGGGGCTTACACTGGGTTGTTACCCTACTGCTTGATCTTATAAAATATAGATGCATACCTAAAATTTATTATTATGCAGTATCACAGTGGACAGTATATTTTGTATAAAAGTTACAAAACATTTGCTTGTTAATTTCAGCAACTGCTTGTGTAAAACAATTATGTATATATAATTTATCTATACATGTATAATTTTATTATTGAACAATATGAATAATTTACTTTTAACAACAATAAAACATGCCATAGAAAAGAGTCGCATGTATGTATGCTGAAAAGAACAAAATGATTTACAACATACATTTTTTTTAATGTCTCTACTTATAGATAGATAG
The DNA here is from genome assembly GCA_949126895.1 of Eilema caniola. NCBI lineage: Eukaryota > Metazoa > Arthropoda > Insecta > Lepidoptera > Erebidae > Eilema > Eilema caniola. The sequence goes on from OX421466.1 coordinate 4,909,940, forward strand.
TCTAATTCTAAATAGAATCCTGGCCATTGCACTACTGCTGCACACCCACTCCATATCCAAGCAATTGAGCTTAGATAGCGGAGTTAGAGGGATAGGATAGGGACTCTTTTGTCTGCACTTATCCTCTCTTTTGGGCCATTGTGCATAAAGAGTACAGGTTACTGGAGGTACAGCAACCTCACTGTCCCTAGGATTTGAGATTGTTGAAGGGCCTCACATTCCACTATTACCTTAGTGGGTGTTTCTCGACGCGCAGAAAGGAGGCTGTCCATCACACTAATGGAGTATAAGTTACAGGGTACTAATACTTATAAAAAGAAATCAAATTTATGTATGTATGTATGTATGTATGTGTTGATGTATGTATGCCTATTACCTGGGGTATACAACTCCTCTCATTTTGTAATTCCTCTATGCAATCCCAGGTTCACTAGAAGAGAACTCAACTTTAAGTTAAACTCGCCTTGGTACATTACATCTCATAATTTTTGTAAAAATGTAATTCATGTGTACAATAAAGAGTAAATAATATGAACAAACTATGCTATAGTAAATATATGGGAGCTGCAAAAGTATAAATGATTGTGATTTTATAACAGTTTAAAATTGTGCACACCCTATTATGTGGGACTGAATACAATGTTAGGTGAAATGTGGGTGTTAATTCACCTCTGCCTAACCTTCCAGGGTTAAGGCCTGATTATATGTATATATGTAATTTTGCAATATCTGTAAAAACTATGAAATAATCGCTGGTATACACATGAAATTTTCTACCTGGTCCATGGAGAAGGAAATGATAGCGGAGATGTTGCAAGGCAATCGAGTCGTGAGCCTTCCATAGATTAAAACAACTCGATTGGTCTGTGACGTCACCATCTAGTTCTAGTGAAACATCCTTGTCATTTTTGGTTAAAAATTCAATGATAAAAATAGCTATTAACCTGGTTTAAGAATGAAGTGTGCAGTACAAGCATGTACAAAGTGTACAGATAAACAATTTAAAAATTTTAATGCTATAACATTTCATCAGTAAGTCCACTATATTAATATTTTAATTTTGTTGAAAACTATGTCTTTACTAAACCATCTAGAGTAGAGAAGACATAAGTATCCTTGTCTTACATATGTACTACATAGTTGTAATAATAACTCAATCCATTTTATGAATACAATAATCTCGCCTGAGTTCATTAGCAATTTCAAAAATGTTATTTTATTTATTAAATGGTATATTCTGCCGAAATTAAAATGAAAAAAATTAGGCCATCTGTGGGCATAAGGCCAAATCATTTAGGTAAATTTAAACTAAAGCCCGCCATTCACTACACGCACCGCGAGCCGAGCCACGAGCCGTACAAATCCATGGACAAATTCGTCATCGCCCACACACTACGCGAGCGCCCCTGCACCCTGCACGTCTATATTTTTATTGTTGCTGGTTGCCTACTATGGCAGCGGTGCTTACAAAACGCAAAAATGTCGCTCTAGTAGGATGGAGATTCGTATGCTACTTGTTCCAGTTTTTGTTTATTGCGATAAGCTTTACTTTTCACGTAAAAACTACTGAATGGATTTTAATGAAACTGCACAATAATATAGCTTATACATCAGAATAACACATAGGCTATAATTTATAACGATAACCGATATTATAGCGGTAACTGACATCCACGCAGGCGGAGCCGCGGGCAAAAGCTAGTCTTGAAATAACAGGATAAATTCACAGCAGGCATTCAGACAGGACAAAACCGACGCGGGTTCGATCCCCGCTCAGTGCAAATATTAGTATATAGTAATAGTTAATAATGGGTAGGTATACATATCTTAGACCGAATTCGCGAGACAAACGAGGGCATGGCGCGCGCGGATCGTTTTAAAATAACCTATGCTTGGTGAATTTGAGCTCCTCCACCGCCATAGTACCACGTGCTATCCTCAAAAGACTTCCAAGAACCGTCAACTGGGTCAAATAGGTCCAAGATATATGTCCCGAGCTATATAGTCGTCCTCGGAAAGTACGTTTAGCCATCGGTCCCGGTTAGCATACAAATACCTTTGGCAGTCGGTACGGGAGAGAAGAGGAACAGGATAAATTCCTGCCAAAACTCTTACAATTATTTTTATTTTACGTATATGTACCTGCGTGCACGAGAGCGCGATGGCAAATGACGAGGTTCGCCGACAAATCCGCGGTCGCAACCACACGCATAGATTTGTCCGGCGCGGCTCGGCGCTCGCGTCTCCGGACGGCGAGCCTCGAGCCGCGAGCCGCACCGAAAATCAACACATTCACACAGAGGTTTGTCCGCGAACTTGTCGCTGACGAAAAATCCGCGGACAAATCTCCGTTTGAATACCAGCCTTGAGCTAAATGATTTTGCTATGATCCGAAAGATGGCCTTAATTTTTAATTTTTTGTCCTTTAGATTATTCTAGAATTCTGTGTAGCGCTTAGTAGCGAATAGTCAAACTATAACAAAAATCTTCAATGAAAACACTTGTACTATTCCACATTATTTATTAAATTCCTGACCGGTTTCGCCTTACGGCATTATCAAAGGTTGATACATTTTTTTTTTTTAGTACAACTGTTTTCATTGAAGATGTGTAGCAAGTTCCACCAAGTGCCATCAATCAACAGTAAAAGCAGTATAACAAAAATTACAAGCTCTGTTTCTGTTCGGTTTCGCTATATCGCACTAAATGGACACGGGGGACGAGGTATGACGTCATGCCCCCCGCGTCTTCCCTCCCTCATTTGGCCACGCGTTTTTCTTATGAGAAATTTGACTAAGTCACTTCCGGTACTTACCTAATCATATCCTGTCCTCCGTTACCTGGTCTTATATAGGTACAATTTATTAATCTAGTCTCTCCATGACCATGGCCACTGAAAGCAATAAACTTCGGAAACAGTGAAAAATGCATGTACCAGAAGGTATCTGTGAAAACTTTTAATTAGCCATCATTATGTTATTAACCTTGCAATTATTAAAATTAGCTGTAAGCTTCCCAATGAACTAAAAAAAAAAACGCATACTTCGTTGCTATGAAATCTTATTTAAAAAAAAAAACATTTTTTTTTATCTGCAATCGGCTATTAAGCCATAATCCGATGAGTTCCTATGAAGTAGCGTTTAGGTGACACCGCTCAGTCATATAATAGAGTGAGGTGGTGGAAATTTAACTTCTTTAAACTGCTTATACTGTTGATTGATGGCACTTGGTGGAACTTGCTACACATCCTCAATGAAAACACTTGTACTATTCCACATTATTTATTAAATTCCTGACCGGTTTCGCCTTACGGCACTATCAAAGGTTTGATAATGCCGTAAGGCGAAACCGGTCAAACCATTGATAATGCCGTAAGGCAAACCGGTCAGGAATTTAATAAATAATGTGGAATAGTATGAGTGTTTTCATTGAAGATGTTTATCTTCTTTGCTCTAAGTCCAGTATTTGCCCTCTCATAAGGTATGTTACTCGTACATTTTTGTTCCTGTTCATTGAGTCCTTTGCCAGGTTATTCCTGTGATGTTCTAGTCTTTCCTCAAATTTCTTGCTGTTGTTAAAAACATACCACCATGCTTCATTGTGGCAGTTAGAAACAAAGTCTTCGAGACTTGTGACTTGGGTTGCAGGTGTAAGGGACCCCTTTCTGACATACATCAACACTCAACTTCATTAATAGTGTTTTTTTCACTGAGCAGAACCTGTTAAAACGCTAAATAAAATATCTTACCTGCACAAGTCCAGATAGTTTAAGGTCCATATTCCAGAACAATCCTCTGTCCTTAATCTCTATTTATAACTAGATCTGAGGACAGATTGTAGTCTAGATGACAGTTTTAATGCCATTCCGAGGGTCGATTCACAGCTAAGCATTGTTCCGCAATACAGGCCTAAAAGTTTTCCCCCTAGAAAGCTACTGCTCACCAGTTCAAGTCCTATCGACTTGACTTTTTTGAATTAAATTTAAAGGACAAGATAAGTTACTAACATATATTTTTTAACTTTGAACATTTTAACAATTATCAAATTGAGTACCATAAAGTTGAACGAGAAAAAAGCTACATGTTGAATGAAATAAATCTTATATTTCTTATCAGCTGTCATGCACAGCAGTGAAATTCCCGTAGCGCAAACATGATGTAAATGTGAATATCGATTGAACCTATTTAAAGGCTAGATTTGCACATCTAAACGAGTACAATATTAATGCAGTTGCTGCTACGGCTACTTTACAATCAATATGGCACATTCCATACTCTCTTCACTTTGGCGATCAATATTCACATTTACGCCATGTTCGCGCTACGGGAATTCCACTGCTGTGCGTGACAGCTTATAAGAAACGTAAGGTTTGTTTCATTCAACATGTGGCTTTATTCTCGTTCAACTTTATAGCACTCAATTTGTATACTATGGAACCTAGTGTCTCATGACTGACATAATTATAATAACCAATCATCATCGCGTTGTTCCTGGTTACATAAAAAGCTTGCACTTTGAAACCCAGGGTTCGCTCCCCAAACCTTACATCATTTTTGGTCTTAAATTATATTGTATTGTTCTAACCTAACCTATCCAAGTCGGATTGCGCAGCTATCTCAATAATTCTGTGAATGCACCCCTATTTACCCCCTCGGGGATTTACATTATGTATGTAATTTTCTGTCTTATTTCAGGGTGGTGCGCCATCTTACGAATGGCCTAAGCATTAGCCAGCCAGCCCCTCTAGACGAGTGGCAATTCGTTGGCCGGCGCGGCGCGCGGCGTTTGGTAGAATTGAATGACGAATGTTTGAGATTTGACGTTTATGTCATGCGTTAACGACTGTCAGATACGTCAAATCCCATACATTGGTCATTCTATTCTATCAAACGCCGGCCAACGAATTATCACTTGTTTAGCGGAGCTGCCCCTCTCAAATGACAGTCGTTGACGCATGTCAAATACGTCAAATCCCATACATTCGTCATTCTATTCCATCAAACGCCGGTTAGCGAATTGCCACTTGTCTAGAGGGGCAGGTTATTAAACGTAACGAATAAATATCTTTCATGCTGTTCATTGAATGGCACTGTTTAGTTAACAGCCTAGGCAGTTAATTGAACGGCTAATTAGACCCAAGCTATTTGCCTAGCCGTTTAATCAAATGGCTGAATTCCATTCAGGCCGCTAATTGAACGGCGACATTCAGTAAAGAGACTAGGCGGTTAATTGAACGGCTGATTAAGCTTGTTGGCTGCAACATACATATATGTATCACCAATTAAGCCACGCAAAACAGAGACGTGACGTAAACACGCGACGTTATAATTTTGGAAAGAGAACAAGCGTAAATCGTGTTGCGAAACGTGCGTATTATGTTAAACATTTTTTAGTACCTACAGTATTGTGGTACTACGCTACATGCGATGGGTATGGGGCACTTCCATCATTTTAAGGGCTCCGTACCCAAAGGGTAACAACGGTAGGTACCGTATTAGGTACTCAGACTCCGCGGTCTGTCTGTCACCAGGATCTCATGAGCCATGATAGCTAGACAGTTGAAATTTTCACAGATGTCGTATTTCTGTTACTAAAAACAGATAATGGTATCGAATCTTCGTGTGCGATTCCGACTCGCACTTAGCCGGTCTATTATTTTTTTCATTTTGTACATTATTGCTATAAGAATAGCTATGGAGGTCATTACGGGTAGATAGAGCCCTAAAAAGTTCGAGAACTGCCCCTTTAGACAAGTGGCGATGACGAATGTATGGGATACGACAGATGTGACAGTCGTTAACGCATGTCAAATGCGTCAAATCTTAATCATTTGTCATTCTATTCCACCAAACGGCGGCCAAAGAATTGCTGCTTGCCTAGAGGGGCTGATCTAAGTACCTACAGAACTTCGATATCGGCAGTGGGTTGTGCAAGTCACGGAAAATATCGAATTTCTGCCGAGTTGTGACTGAGTTACACTTGCAGGATAATCATTCTTTGCATTATTTATGCAAGTCAAAAGGGTCCAATGTAATCATTGCATGCGTAATTATTCTGTAAAGTAACTTCTGACCCTCCAAAGCTGTCTATCTGTCAATGGGAAAGGCAAAACGTGTATGTCAAAGGGGTTTAAATGAGAACCGGTAGGACTCAAATCATCCTTTCGCCTCCGAGCTACACGAATAAGGTTCGCATTGAATGTTTTTCAAAACAGATGACAGTACATGATTCTGTCATTCGCTTGCAATAATAGTTGCAATGAACTGAACGAATGAGGTGTTGTAGAGGATTGCCAGTATCTAAGTGGATATATTTTTAGTCCCATACAGACTGTCTAGTCTAGTACTATACATAAAAACTGAAACAAGATACTGGAAATATTGGTTATTTGGTACATGAACTGGTGACCTGAATTGAAAGGGAGAGGGAGATTCTCCTTCTGTAGTAAAATAATTTTCAATAAATGTGGAATTACCCGTTAACAAATTAGCAAATCTCAAATACATATAGCAAAAACACAGAACTACGATCTAAGTTCAAAACCGGCAATACAGAGTTACAATGTTTTTCTAAAAATAAGAATCTTGACATTTGTCAATATCGCAAATAAAATCAATTTTCACTTGAGGCACGTGACGATATCGATTAATATAACTCAATAAAATATCCCTTGTTTTTATTTTATTCAATAGCGAATTCCACCCCTTATATAGGACTATGTCCGCACCCCAGTTTAGGGTCGCTGCCCCGCTGCGCCGGAGTGAAATCAATATATCCAACAGAGCGCGACTAGTTGTACGACACCCTTCGTTGTAGGTATTATTCAATAAATCGGGCTTCCTCCTCATTCGGTACACAGTTGCACAACAAGAACGTCTTATCGCGGTTTATTGTTTTCGAAAAGTAATTCTAAGCCGTTATAGCGGCTCGGCGTATCATGCACTGGTAGGTATAACGTTGAGAAATTTATTATAAGATTTTCATTTCGCCGGTTGGCGTACTTGATCGTTCCGTGAGACATTCGTACATTGGTATCTGCGTGTAAACGGTTCGCGTGTGTTTCGGACGGCGCGCGTATTTTCAATATAAATGTGTTTGATTAAATATTATATTTTTATGTGAGTAATGAGTGTGTCCCTGGTATGGTTGCGTAGGTTGCCGAAAGAAGAGATAGCAGCGCGGGTGGCTGCGTTCAGAGCTAAGCTGTCCTCGACGGGGAACGAAAAGGACGTGGCCAGGGACGAATTCGGGCGAGTTGCGTAAGTATTTTTTTTATTTTACGACCTATTTCGACGAAAAGGCCTTCGCTTTAATTTATTACAACGCATTTATTCCTTTTTTTATTAAAATAAACTACAAATGTAAGTCGGATTTATGGCATATCGTAAAAGGAGGCAAAATTATGTACAGCGAACTACTAACAAATTATGGGATGATGTGATGCGCGTGCGCCTGTAGTGTTATTGTGCAGTCATGACAATTAAGTAGGTAGTGATCGTTACAACATGACTTTTGTTCAAAGCATCGTGATTATAAAAGCATTAATTTTTTATGTTATCGTTTACTGCATGAGACAGTTCTTTCATTATTTTTTTAAAGAGCTAAAAACATTAAAATGTGTTTTTTTCCGGTAACGTTATATTTGTATGCAAACCACACACGCACAATTTGTATTTATTACTTGTACATTTAGTGGGCCATACTTGTTGTCGTTTTTCGGGCACGTTAGCAGAAAATTAACTAATTAATATACATTCCAATTTGAAAAATGTTAATTATGTACAGGCGTAAACGGATGCTTTACCGCAGACTCAAAAATGTAGTACCTACTTATTTACGTATTCACTTTACAATCGAATACTTACCAAAAACAAAATCGATTGATTGGAAACGGGTTTATGCATAATTCTTTTTTTTTTTAATTACTAAATAACCTGTAAGTGTGCTAATAATTTAGTTTATCTGGACTCTAGATTTTAAAATTATTTTTGGATTTGACAGCCTAGTCTTGAGGAAGGTTATACACATTAAAAGGCGGGAGAAACCGCAGGGTACAGTTAGTCAATAATGTGAATACATCAACATGCTTTACTGTGCTGTTTCTTGCCAAGCATTTCAAACTAATACAAAATCCGTCAAAGCAATCGTGAAGTTTTATTGCAGTTCAAAATTACTAAATAAAATTAGCAGTGAATCAAAATTTTACAATAGACACTGAATGCCATCGGTAATATAGGTCAAACTGTGCGGAACAAGCACGCAAACAGACACTTAGATATATTTCGGTAATTAAAGACTCAAATAAGTCATCATTGCGTTATTAAATATGTATTGCAACAATCAATGAATTGAACAAGCAGACACTTAGATATATTTCGGTAATTAAAGACTCAAATAAGTCATCATTGCGTTATTAAATATTGCAACAATCAATGAATTAGCCTATTGCAGTCTACTCAACTGCTGAAAATAGCACTGCACGCAATCTAAGAATCGGACATATATATAGCGAATCTGACAATTTGAGAATAGGATATTTATACGAATCGAAGTTTTTGAATATGACATTTTGCGAAGACCAATATTTCAGCTATCCAGCGCAAGTATTGATCAATTAGTCAAAATATTCTATATAGAAAGGTATTTAAAGGTTTTGGTCAAGGATAAATTAAATATAAAAATACAGCATCCATATATTAGTAATCGCAAAATTCAAAACGTCCAAGAAATCACTTGAATTTTGACATTGTTATTGCATTTTTACCAAAAATTGTTTAAACATAAACTGAATATAGGCACTTAAATGATGGTAGCGTTATACCGCGCCACAATCGGGTTATAATTTTTTTTTATTTAAGAATTTTTCTCTTGCACAGACGGAACGAATCAGCTAGTGCCTATACTGATAAATAAGCTAAAAAATATCGATAATGCTGGAAGTAAACACATATAAAATTATCAATCACATTTGCAATAACCTATCTGTAATTAAAACCTTATCAAGATAATTTAAATTGAAATTTCATCCGCCATCAAACAAAATTAACATTGCCAACGTGAAATAATCGAGTTTAATTAATTTGATTGGTAATTTTCAAGCGGTAAATTAATTTTCTTTGGCTATTAGTATGACAAACAATACCGTGGTGGATTGTTTAATTTGGATTCGGTTTTAAAATCTACATGAACGTGTAATTTTATTTAGTTCCCTAGTTGATTCTGCCCGCCTTATAATACTGAACTCTTTCACGACCTACAGAAACTTATTCCGAGGATAAAAAGTTCTCAGTTATCTTGTTTTAACAAATCCATTTATAGTTACGTTAAATACGTAACTATAAATGGATCTGTTGTACTCGTTATAATCCTTATACGTTATCTTCTCAGAAGGTGATGTGAATGAGGAAATTCCCCAGTACCCTTCAACACACAGAGCAGCATGACTGTCGTTCTTTACTTCGTAAAATCCATACATATTGCGAAAAAGAAAGTAATACCTACCTATATTATGTGCTTATCCAATCGTTTTAAAAAGAGGAAAACTTCTGGGAAAATCAGATTTTTCCTGCTGTTTGTTATCCGTAGATATTCATAACTAAAATTTAGTAATAGGGGTTAAAGTATGCAATTGCCGTTTCATTGTAATAGGTACTTCGAATTGACAGAACCTTCATGGTTTGAGATTTTTGAGTGAAACTTTTTCCACATGGTACCTATGTAGTTCTTCATTTAAAAATGTGCAACATTCGATTATCGACTTTCAGTTGTTTTTTTTATTCAGCTTAGACAAGAAAGATGGATACTTCGAAAATTCGAGTGATTTTTGAATACGAGTCCGACGCGGAACTAACGCGGCAGAAACAGCTCGCAATATCAATGTTGCGTTTGGAGAGGGGATTGCTAATGAACGCACCGTGCGATTTTGGTTTAAACGCTTTCGTGACAGAAACTTTGATTTGAAGAACGAACCACGAGGAAGGCCGTCCACACAGGTGAATAACAATGAATTGAAAGACATGGTGGAAGCCGATCCGAGCCAAACTACCCAGGAATTAGCTGCATGGTTTAACGTTTCCTTACCAACAATATTGACTCATTTGCGTCAAATCAATAAAATAAAAAAATGTGAAAAATGGGTACCTCATGATTTGACTGATCTGCAGAAAGAAATGCGTGTTGAAACTTGTGTTGCCTTGTTGAATCGATAAAGAAATGAAGGAATATTGGATCGAATTGTGACATGTGATGAAAAGTGGATTCTTTACGATAACCGTAAGCGAAAAATGCAATGGCTGACCCCAGGTGAAACGCCACAACAGTGTCCTAAAGCAAAGCTTACCAATAAAAAGGTAATGGTAACTGTTTGGTGGTCTCAGCATGATGTTATTCACTATAGCTTTCTACGATCTGGTCAAGCAATAACGGCAGATGTCTACTGTGCCGAACTCCGAACAATGATAGCAAAACTAGCAGTGAAACAGCCCCGACTCATGAATCGATCTTCACCATTATTGCTCCATGATAACGCGAGACCTCATACAGAAAGAGAAACCGTTTTAATTCTACAGGAACTGCAATTAGAAACTATCCGTCACCCTCCGTATTCGCCAGACCTTGCTCCAACAGACTACCATTTTTTTCGTGATTTGGACAATTTTCTATGTGATAAAAAGTTTTCTTCTCAGGAGGCAGTACAAAATGCTTTCACACAGTTTGTCGTATCTAGATCACCAGAGTTCTATCGCAAAGGCATAAATGACCTTCCTACTAGATGGCAGCAATGTATAGATAATAATGGTAATTATTTTGATTAAAGAAATACGTTAAATTAAAAAAAAAACGAATTTCAATTTGTCAGTACAAATCGGCAATTTCATACTTTAACCCCTAATATCAAGATACATATATTACCTCATCTGTAAGCCTGGGCACTTGCTGATTGACGGGCTGGCAGTCAGTCGACAATCTCTCCCATAAAAACCATATAAACCCAACCAAAACGAGGATAAGTTGTAAGCGGATCCCGGGTTCCGAGGTGATACCTACCTATTTTATTGAAGTAGTTAGCCTTGTATGGGGCGGTTGTAGGACAGTGTTTCTTCCTCTCTCATGCAGGCTCTGCAGAGAGGGCTGTCAGTGATTCCTAAAACAAAAAATGTGTTTATTGAAGGAGCCGTGCCCCGTGATGGCAGCTGTAGCCGTAGCCGTGATACCCTATCTAGATTATAGATACGTCTTCAAAGGGTACATCTATGTTTCAAGCGTCCTAAAATAAAAAGGTGGTTATTGAAGAAGCCGTGCCCCGTGATGGCAGCTCTAACCGTAGCCGTGATACCCTATCTAGATTATAGATACGTCTTCAAAGGGTACATCTATGTTTCAAGCGTCCTAAAATAAAAAGGTGGTTATTGAAGAAGCCGTGCCCCGTGATGGCAGCTCTAACCGTAGCCGTGATACCCTATCTAGATTATAGATACGTCTTCAAAGGGTACACCGTCGTCTCTAAAAACTTGAAACATAGTTTCAAGTTTTTAGAGACGACGGTAAACAGCACCATGAAATACAAAAATGTTATGGTACTGAAAAAAAAAAATCGGGCTGCTCAATATTAGAAGATTCCATTAAAATGGGATCAATAAAATCTTACGATATCCATACTAATATTATAAATGCGAAAGTAACTCTGTCTGTCTGTCTGTCCGTATGTTACGTTTTCACGCCTAAACCACTGAACCGATTTTGATGAAATTTGGTATAGTGGTAGATTAGACCTTGAAAAAGGACATAGGCTATGTTTGGTCGCGATAACCGACATCCACGCGGGCGGAGCCGCGGACAACAGCTTGTCGTTTATATAATAGAATCGAACAGGTAATATAAGCTAAATATATCCGCATTGGATTATCTTACCCGGCTTCATTACGTTAAAACAAATATTTTACCTGACATTTTTATAACTACAACTCAACTGGCGAGTTATAAATTGCGTTATCGATGTAGCACAACGAAAATAGAATCGATTGAATTATTATGAACGCAAATAGAGCGCCCTCGTATTATAAAGATAGACCTACACTACATACATATATTTTGCTAATTATCTAAGCGATATTTCAGACAATTAAGTTCAGAAGTTTTGGTTCTGGCCTCCGTGGCGTTGCGTTAGTGAACGCGGCCGCTACGCACGAGTCGTGGGTTCGTTCCCTGCTCAATGCAAATTTGTACGCATGAATATGGTAATTGCATTGGTCTAGTCGTGGCTCGGAGAGCACGTTAAGCCGTCGGCCCCGGTTGCCATGCGAAAATCTATGGCAGTCGGTACGAGTAGTTGGACCCCTCAAAAATCCAACAACTGGTCTAACTGCAATGCTTCGATGTCGCCTTTGGGTTGTGGAGGTCAGTGTTAGTGAGGTACAACCTCCTTGTGTAAACTTTAACTTAAGAAAAAAGTGTTTTTATTTAAATTCTTGTCAGTTGATGATTGTCACTCTCTCACAGAATATATTTTTCTCCAGAAAAATTTGTTTCAATAAATAAGATAATTTATCTCTTGTCAGGGTCCATATTCCATCTGGTTATGGGCCCAGAGTGCTGTGTGACTGTGCAGCTTTAGTAAAAAATAGAAAGTGTTAGTGACGAGCGTAAAAAATGTCGGTCTCCGGGAATTCGTCGGGGAGTTGGCCCGTCGAGAAATTACAAGGGGCTGAGGACTACGCATCGTGGAAATTCACCATGTCGATGGTATTGAAGCATGACAATTTGTGGGAGTGCATACAAACAGAAAAAGGTAGTGACGACGGAAATAAAAATGAAAGAGCACTAGCGAAAATCTGTTTGTCGGTTGGAAAGGCGGCTTTGCCACATGTAAGGTCGTCTACAAGCCCACATCAGGCATGGCGAGCTTTGGAGAAAGCCTACGAGGACAAGGGGCTGATGCAAAAGTGCAGTCTACTGAGAACTCTCTTTAACATAAAGCTAAGTAACCAGAATTGCATTAAAGAATACGTGTCTAAGATCACGCAGGTGGCGGAACAATTAAAAGACATCGATTATCCTATTAATGATGATTTTTTGGCTGTGGTTATGTTAAGTGGACTAACGGCAGACTACGATCCCTTGGTGATGGCTTTGGAGAATTCTAATACGACCTTGACGAGCGATTTGGTCAGGGCGAAGTTGCTGGCGGAGAAAAAGAGGCGTGAGGAGCAAGCGGGACCGTCGGAGAGTACCACAGAACAGGTTTTCATTACGAGAAAGAATAAGAAACAGGTTCGATGCTTTAGATGCAGAAAATTAGGACATCTCAAATACAACTGTCCTACTAGAGAGAATGTTAAGGAGGAAATAAAATCAGTGAACAAGGAGACAGGTTTGTTAACTGCCTTGACGGTAAACATGGCAAAGCATCGGTGGTACGTGGACAGCGGCGCAACAAATCATATGTGTAATCGGAAAGATATAATGCAGGACATGGAAATCGGCAGGACTCTTTCGGTGAATGTTGCGAATGGTGAAACGTTGCAGACGGCCGGTTGTGGAAAAGTGCGGGTTGCACTGAAGGACAGAATGATGAATATAACCAATGTTTATTATGTACCTAACTTAACTGCGAATTTAATATCTGTTAGTGAGTTAATTAGGAAGGGTTATAGAGTTATTTTTGATAAAAAGCGTTGTAGTGTTATGTCAGGTAGGGATGTAATAGCGACTGCCTCTTATGTACATGGTGTTTATGAATTAGACATAAAAACACCTGGGGTTGTCATGAATTCTTGTGTAGAGTCAGGTAGCTGTGTTGAGATTCCTCAGGTACAGGAAAATGCAGTTGGCTCAGGGTCAGCGGAAAGCACTGCAGGAGGCGCTGATAGCAAGGTGACACAGTTAGTATGGCACAAACGTCTTGGTCACCTCAATTCGAGGAGCATGAATTTAATGAAGCGAAGAATGGTAACAGGTATGTCTTATGACAATACTAATTTTAAATCTTGTATTGCGTGTATTGAGGGAAAACAGACTAAGTTACCATTTCCGAAGAAAAGTTATTCTAGGGCAAAGGAGGTTTTAGGTCTGGTGCACACGGACGTGTGTGGGCCGTTAGAGACGGCATCTTTTAGTGGATCCAGATATTTTGTAACCTTTATTGACGACTTTTCTAGGAAGTTTTTTGTTTACTTTTTGAAGAACAAGGGTGAAGTTTTTGATAAGTTTAAGCAGTTTAAGGCGCTTGTTGAAAATGAAACAGATAGGAAGATTAAAATTCTCCGGAGTGATAATGGTGGAGAATATATTAGTAATTTGTTTCAGGAATATTTGCGGACGTGCGGGATACGTCATCAAACTACAATCCCGAGATGTAGCGAGCAGAATGGTGTGGCGGAGCGGGCCAATCGAACCATTATAGAAAAAGCTCGCTGTATGCTGTTGGACGCCGGCTTGGATAAACAGTACTGGGCTGAGGCGGTAAATACAGCGGTTTATATTATGAATCATGTACCAACGAAGGCTGTCAAGGGAAAAGTACCTGAAGGAAAATGGCTAAATAAGAAGGTAGATGTTGCTCATTTTCGTACATTTGGATGTGTAGCGTACGCGTTGCAGCATAACACAAAGAAATTAGATCCAAGGAGCAAAAGGTACATTTTTACTGGATATTGCGATGACAGTAAAGGGTACAGGTTGATGGATCCCTCGTGTCCTCAGCATATAGTTAAAGCTAGGCACGTGACATTCCTAGAAAATGAGTTTGTGAAGAAGGTTAGTCTATCACAGGATGAAACTCAGGAGGAATGGTTTGAATGTCCAGTAGATACTTCGGATGTTAGTTCTGAGGTAATAGAGGATAGACAGGTGTCAGTAGATTCTGATGATGCTATTGAGTCTTCTGAGAGTGAAGAAACACTAGTGAGGGACTTGTCTGATCCAACTTATGTTCCAGGCTCAGAGGAGGAGTCGGATACGTCTACTGATATGGAATATGAAGATGTAGAGGAACTACAACAAGAGTTGGCGGGTTTGTTGGCCAAACAGGAAGATGTTCCAGAGACAGTGCAGGAGGCTCTTCATTGCAAAGATGCAGGGAATTGGAAACAAGCCATGAAGGAGGAATATGACTCGTTTCTAACGAATCGTTGTTGGATTTTAACTGATTTGCCGAAGGGAAAGAAAGCAGTGAAGTGCAAGTGGGTGTTTGCTAAGAAGCGAGGTGTTACTGGAGAGTTTACGAAGTTTAAGGCAAGACTCGTTGCAAAAGGCTACAGTCAGCAGTATGGCATTGATTACAATGAAACATTCGCTCCAGTTGTTAGATACTCGTCGTTGAGAATATTGTTATCACTTGCAGCGCAATATGATTGGCAAATAGAACAGTTAGATGTGAAAACTGCATTTCTGAATGGAGATTTACATGAAGAAGTCTATATGCAACAACCGGAAGGTTTTGTAGAGAAAGGAAATGAGAAGAAAGTCTACAGATTGAATAAAGCTATCTATGGACTCAAGCAGGCTGCTAAATCATGGTATGAAAAGATAAATAATGTTATAGTTAATAAACTGAAGTTTAAAAAATTATTATCTGAGCCATGTGTGTATGTTTACAGCCAGGATAAGGAGTTTATTATTATAGCTTTGTATGTGGATGATATTTTGCTGTTTTCTTCTGAGAAAATACAGAAGAAAAAGGAGGAAATTAAAATATCATTAAGTGAACATTTTGAGATCAAGGATCTGGGTAAAGTCAAGCATATATTGGGCATGAGAATTACTCAAACGGATAACGGCATTACCTTGGATCAATCTGAGTATATTAAGAAGATATTGGAAAGATTCAATATGTCTGAATGCAAGCAGGTCAAGTCGCCGATGGAATGTAACTTGAAGTTGCAGAAGAGTACAGAAGAGTGTAAGCTGGATTATAGGAATTTAATTGGATCTCTTTTGTACTTATCAGTTTGTTCCAGACCTGACATTTCTTTTGCAGTGAGTTATTTAAGCCAGTTTAATGACTGTTTTTCAGAGTCTCATTGGAAAGCTGCGAAGAGGGTGCTGCGTTATTTAAAAGGTACTCAGAGTTGTTGTATTACTTTTAAAAAAGGTGGTACAGCAGAGATTGTAGGACACACTGATGCTGATTGGGCTTCTAATGAAGTGGATCGTCGCTCCTACACAGGGTATGTGTTTAAGGTGTTTAATAACATTGTATCTTGGGAGAGTCGCAAACAGCGTACCGTGGCTCTGTCTACAGCAGAGGCAGAATACATGGCAATCTCTGATGCCTGCAAAGAAGCTTTGTATCTGAAAAGTTTCTTGGCAGAGTTGATCGGGTCGGCATACAATATTAAATTGTATACTGATAATCAGTCAGCGCTTAAATTGTGTTCTAACAATATTATGCACGGGAGAACTAAACACATCGACATTAGGCATCATTTTATAAGGCAGTTGGTCGATGATAGAACAGTTTGTTTGAACTATGTAACTAGTAGTGAACAATTTGCAGATGTTTTAACGAAAGCGTTAAGTCAGGACAAACATGCTAAGTTTGTTAGTGAATTGTTTAGAGTTATTTAGTTGTTTTATATCAGGACTGTTATTTGTTTAGTTATTTGTATTCTTTAGTTATGTTTAAGGGAGGGTGTTAGTGAGGTACAACCTCCTTGTGTAAACTTTAACTTAAGAAAAAAGTGTTTTTATTTAAATTCTTGTCAGTTGATGATTGTCACTCTCTCACAGAATATATTTTTCTCCAGAAAAATTTGTTTCAATAAATAAGATAATTTATCTCTTGTCAGGGTCCATATTCCATCTGTCAGGTGGCAGTCGCTTCACGGAAAATATCAATCAATATAAATTCGCAGTTGGACTGGTGAAGCGGACCCTAGACTCCAAGTTGAAAGCTTCTGATGCGACTGGGATTAACCCAGGACGAGGAAGAAGTTTTGGTTGTTGATTCAGCTTAATTGATACTTCACTTTGATTTATAGTCATATACTTGCAGGCACATGGGGTTTACTTCGGGTCTAGGGCCTCTTAGTAGCCCATTGTAAGCTTGCACTTACAACCTGCGTGGATTTTACGGGCGAGGAGATACGACAACCTAATACAAGAATCACCACATTCAATTACATCAGTCACTGACTACACATTTTACAGACACACTCGCGATCTATAACCAAGTATATTCAACCGAACTAGGAGCGTTCTGCTAGACACGTAGTGCTCGGTTGAGGTTCACAGCGATACTGATCACGATTCTCTGCCCGCCCCACCAAAGTCAATGATCTGTCAAACTCAAATTGACAGTCCGAATGAACGAGTGAAGTCACACTCGACCATAGAGCACTAGAGTCTTGCATTACGCCAGAGTGAATTTCATTCACTCTAATCACACAATAATTATTACGCGCCGTCATACTTATAATGTTCTTACCAAGACCCTTTTTACCTTCATCAGGGCGCATCCAATGGCGAGGGCGTAATAAAAATGTTTTCAAAATTCAGTAACAATCTAATGTCGTAACACAATTTTCAAGATTAAACACACACACCGTGATTATTTTATTTTTCATTTGGAAGATTGGGATGAGATTGTGACAAAGTTTCAAAAAGATTTTTATTATAGTTTGCCTTCTTTTGCTGTAAATAAAAGGAGATATAAATAATATATAAATCACGTTTATGAATATACGGGTTCCGCATAGGTTATCTGTGAGACAAAACAAGGAGTAATTAAAAATCTTTACTATGTGAAAAACCATAAAGTGAAAAACGAAGAATATGTATTAGTTTTACATATTATAAATATACATAAAATAATCAGGGAGGTGTGTCCTCGGTGTTGGATATAAAGACCCCGAGACACATCGGTCGTGTCAAAAAAGAAACAGCTGTATAGTGTACGTATGATAAATGTTGTATTGCATTTCGAAGCATAAGGATACCCTTTCACGATACTTACTTAAACTTAGAAAAATTCTAGATACTTCGTCACCACATGAAGCACTAAACAAAATAGTGACTTCCTCCTTTCACTATCAAACAAGTGAATAGAACGGAAGCTCTGATTCATACAATCAAAACTTCCGTTATTTGTTAGATATGATTCCTATACAGGCACAACCGAACTGGGCGTTGTCTATCACCAATGAGCCGAACCATCAAGGTATATCGCTATCCTTCGTTATATCAACATTAAGTACTTATATGCAACTCTCTCCTGTGAAAGACGGCCACATTTTTGCAGTTACAACTGTTCTTAGGCCATGATCATCTCTTACTATCAGGTGCTTCGAAGGTCGGACGACTCCGGTCTCTCCAACCTGGGGAAGGTTCTAGACAAGTGGCAATTCGCTAGTCAGCGTTTGGTGGAATAGAATGACGAATGTATGGAATTTGACGTATATGACAGTCGTTAACGCATGTCAAATACGTCAAATCCTAAACATTCGTCATTCTATTCCATCAAACGCCTGCTGGCGAATTGCCACTTGTCTAGAGGGGCTAGAGAGGAAAGCCCTAGTCTCGTCCGTCAGTAGATGTACTTGTTTAAAGTGAAGTTGACTTGACTGGAAACAGATACATACGCCATGTAAGTTAATGTATGTACTAACTACTACTACCAATCGGTACGCCGTTTATTGGATGGGTGATCAGGCCTTCTGTGTGGGTGATTTTACACAATGCTACTAATATTATAAACGCAATTTTTTTTTGTAAATATGGTTGGATGGATGTTTGTTACACTCTCATGTAAAAAAACTACTGATGGATTTTAATTAAACTTTACAATAATATAGCTTATACATCCGAATAACACATAGGCTACAATTTTTAACGATAACCGATATTATAGCGATAACCGACATCCACGCGGTCGGAGCCGCGGGCAAATGCTAGTTGATGATGTTCATATGACAACTGGGACCGACAACTAAACGTGCTACACACGCAAATTTAATCTGATAACTTAAAAAGAATATGAACGTTACTGAATTTTTAAGTTCTCACCTCAAATGACATCGTAACTGGCGATGGCAAACAGTCGTTAGTGCTATCAAACCTTCCCAAACAACACCCCATTGCTGTAAGCCGACACCAGCCTAGTTACTTTCCTTAATTGCCTTTTACAATGTACAGTCAACGACAAAAGCTGCTCAGTAACTTTTAAACTTTCGCGTTCCATAATACAATAATGGTAACGGGAAATATCGCGATCATGGTATAGTAATCTGAGTACCTTTTGGTATGCGTCTGACTCTTGCTTAGAACTAAACGTTAAATGGATTTTTTAAAGCAATTTGAATGCGATTAGAACTACAGTCCATCAAATCTAAGAGGTACCGTTTGACGTTTCATATTTTTCAAACCGAAACAACTTTGTTCATACGTACATTATTCAGTTTCGATAACCTTTTTCATAAAACCATGAATTTAGAAAGATTTCATTATTGTATCTAAAAATGTACAATTCTTAATATCTAAATGTAATTGAAAACTTTCAAACAAAGCAAAATAACACATATTTACACAGTAAATAATTTCTAATAGTTATATTCTTGACCGCATTACAAAGTTACGTAGTTAGGTCACTGCACGTAGTGTTGCGACTCTTCGGATACACTTGTATGCAAAAAAATCGTTTACATATACGAAAAATCGAATGTATTATTTACAAATTACACTTGACAACCAAACAAATATTTTTTCATGTGAATGGGATTTATCTCACATATTACGATTACATAACTAAATAGTTATGTAATCGTAAAATATGAGATAAAACCCATTCACCAAAAATACGTATTTATAAATCAAATATATTTGCTTCTTTAAAAAGTTGTCGAAAGCGATTTGTCGATTTTTGATTTTCGCGCCCAAATAAGTCGGGGTTTCTCGCGCTAACGCTGTCGAAATAGTAAATGGAGTCAGGGATAGTGTTTTTTACATTTATTTTTGTGTATGATAGTATGGGTTTGCATATTACAGAGAAATAAACAAATTTTTAACAAGCACATCCATTGATTTTACAATTACAATTTTTTCTTCTAAGTCTTATTTCTACGTCTAAAACTAATAAAAATAAGGTATGTAGAACCCATTCACAAAAATGTTGTTGCCTGATGTTATAAATTAACGACGTTACTGCGCGACCGCATAATGCACTGAATACACAGATACCCTAAAATAAATTAATTTAATTATTTTTAGGTCAATAGGCAAAATCGCAGGTGTCCAAGTCTCTACAATTTTTTTTTTCTGGCAACACTGCCAACTACAAGCGCACGCGGTCCGCTCGGTCGGTTCGGCGTCAGCAGTCTCTCGCCATCTTGGAAGCTGACTGTGCGCGTACTTGCTTTCTCGTTTGTGTTTTACAATTTGTGACTTGGCTATTACTTTTCTGGACTGATCATTCTTTATCCGTTTACCTTGGCAATATTTATACTGGACTCCGAACTAAGCAAGTGTTTATTAATAATGTCGAAAAGAGGACGTACTTTGAACAGCCAGGCTCGTGAATTGGTGGTGAAATTACACGAGTATTTTGAGCGTGAATCTCAAAATGGTGGACTTCTACTGCCAGTTACACAAGTTCGGGATCGCGTCGGTGAAGCTCTCGGTATTGGTAGCCGCACCGTTGGCAAAATATTAAGTGAAAAATATGGGCCTTCGGGGAGTGACAGTAACGTACTTCACACACCGAAAAAACGAAAAAGAAATAAACCTGTGACAGGCATCGATGAATTCGATAGTCATGCTATTAGAAACCATATATACGGGTATTTTACAAGAGACGAATTTCCAACATTGGCAAAGTTATGTGCAACTTTAAAAGATGCCGGGCTGTATAAGGGAAGCATAGAGTCGTTGAGAACGGTAATAACAGGAATTGGCTTCAGATACAAAAAAGTTGACAAACGAAAAATTGTTATGGAGCGACATGACATAATTATGCAGCGACTAACATTCCTGCGCGAAGTTAAACAAATTATAAACTGGGATAATGTAATATTTTTGGACGAAACTTGGCTAAATTCCAACCATTCTGTGCCGAAAACATGGACTGATGATTCTGAAGCTTCGTGCTCGAAGGTGCCGATAGGAAAAGGTGGACGCCTCATAATATGCCATGCTGGGTCAGCGTCTACAGGCTTCGTGGAAAACTCTTTATTAGCTTTCCAATCCAAAAGCACTAAAGAGTATCATGAAGAAATGGACGCAGTAAGGTTCCGAGAGTGGTTCTTAAATTTATTACAGAATATCCCTCCTAACAGCCCAATTATAATGGATAATGCCCCATACCACTCTGTGCAAATTGATAAAGCACCTACGTCAGCCAATAAGAAAGCAGATTTGGTGGCATGGCTGCAAAGAAAAGGAGTGGATGCCGACATGTCACTATTAAAAGCTGAATTATTACAGTTAGTGAAATTGCATAAACCACCAAAACCGACATATGTAATTGACCAATTGGCCGAAGAGCACGGGCACAAAGTCATACGACTTCCTCCGTACCATTGCCAATATAATGCCATTGAACTGATTTGGGCCCAAGTTAAAGGTAATATTTTATAATATTATAATAATAACACGAGTACTTCTAACATTTATAATTTAAACAATGGTTTTCGTCTGCTATCAAATAGTTACATTATTGTTTTACAGGTTATGCAGCAAGACACAACACAAAACCACCCTTCAGTGTCAAGAAAATGGAAGGTTTATTAAAGGAAGCATGTGCCCAAGTTACACAGGAAGATTGGAGTAAAGTAGTACAAAAAACAAAGAAAATAATAATGGACGACTTCGAAAGAGACGTACACTTTGATAATGTAATGGACAATCAACTGGTCATTAATTTAAATGACGATGATGACGAAGACGACGATACTAGTACTAGTAGTGAATAAAAAAATATCCTAAACATTTCTTTTATTTAATTATAACAATTGATTTCTTAAAATTCGGATATTATAGTAATCGATCTCTTAAAGTTCGGATATTATAGTAATCGATTTTTTCATCCCATCCCTATAATTCAATTGTCAGAACTGTCAAACGGTACTTCTTAGATTTGACGGACTGTAGTAAGTTCTCAATCCTGACACATTGCAATACTTTTATCAGTAAATTGATGTATAAGTATGTAGTTTTGTAATCTTCTTGAGGACAAGTTTTATTCTATGTTTTGTAATGACAATAGGCTCACCGCCTATTACGTGAGGCGAATGAATACATTGATTGGTGAAAAATGCGTGTTAAATTTACCTCTGCCTAATCCTCAGGAAGTAAAGGTATGTTTATATGTAGGTTGTTTATAATTTCATGAAGAATTAGGAGCGTCTTAAGTAATTGTAGTTTATTGTACAAGGTATGATATGTGAAATCAAAATACCTATTTGGAGAGACAATTTAAGCTGATTTATGAATAGGCTATCGATTACTTTGTAAACAAAGATTTGATTGAATCATGTCCATATAAGTTACAATCCACATTATTGTTCGATATAATTATTTTTGTGAGCTGTGGAGCATATAACAATTTGATTGGAATCAGTTTGGGATATAACAAGAAAACAATTTAATCCTGAATGGATGGATTTGTGGAAGGTTGGTTCGAGACACGGCTACGAATATTAGAGATGAAATTCATTCAGACCGCAGACCGTGTGAGTCTGCTTTATTGGCAAAAGTGACATGCAGGGCTAACATGCGCGCCACGAGATAGCTATCTCGAGGCATTTTGCCGTTTTATGTTGATATGTCGACTGTTGGTAGCATGAAGGGCTAACATGCGCGCCACGAGATAGCTATCTCGAGGCATTTTGCCGTTTTATGTCGATATCGACTGTTGGTAACTTGGCAAATTTCATGGCGATCTGTCAGATGTCGACATAACTCGACTTCGAGAAATCATCTCAACTTAGTGTCTGCAAATTGTAACATACGTGCCCTTATTTACTCGAATTTTGACATTTGAAATGTTTTGTCTCTCGTCCTTCATTTGGTCGACGAGAAGTTATGTCGTGTAAACTTTTCTTGTGACGAGTGCGACTGCAAGCAATTTTCGACCTTAATGACATTTCCTTTGTTACGTGTCTTTTCGCGTTAATTGATGACGCTGATCACGAATATTAGAAAAAAAAATCGATAGCATGTCATGTCAATAAGGTCGAAAATGGTTTGCACTATTTTTTCTCTTTTTTAAATTAAAATGTTTAGTCTACCATCTTTCATTTGGTCGACGAGAAGTTTTCTCGTGTAAACATTTTTGTGCTCGGTTCATTTTGGACTAAAACATGGACTGCAAGCCATTTTCGACCTTAATGACATTTCCTTTGTTACGTGTCTTTTTGCATTAATTGATGACGCTGATCACGAATATAAGAAAAAAAATTCGATAGCATGTCATGTCAATAAGGTCGAAAATTGTTTGCACTATTTTTTCTCTTTTTTCATACCTGGCATCCCTAACTAGTCTGTGCTTTCGAGCAAATGGCCGTATCGGGCCGATTTTATCGGATAAATGTTTAAAAAATGTGTATGCCATAGACAACAATTGAAAAAGTTTGACGCGACAAAATATGTCGGCGTTACTTCGCTCGAGAAGACTCGAGATGATATCTCATCTCGATTCGAGATATTTGACGACGCGCGCATGTTAGCCCTGATGGTCTACTTACTACTTAAAGCTATACTATATAAATATCATTGCATTTGGTATTAGCACATAAAAAAAGTTTGTGCAGTAAATATCTGCAATGGCTAATCAAAACTGAGGGCTTCAAATTATTTAATTAAAAAAAAACACTGTAAATACAATACATTTTTAAAAATGGGAGGATAGATGGCGTTAGCTGTCATATTAACATCGGCTCCGTATTTTTACAAGCTTTTATTTAACTTGCAACGTATGTTTGTTCGGGTGGAATCTTACAACTCAATTTTAAGGCACTTGCCCTCAACCGATTGAGCTGAAATTTGGTATGCACGTTCAGTTCGGATGACAATGCAAGAAAAAAAAAAAGAAAAAAAAAAAAGATTGTTTTTAAAAAGGTTTTTCGAATATATCTTATTTAACTTTCAAAAATAGTAAATTTCAATTTCTAAGTGTGTTTTTATCATCAAACGCCTAACAATTAACTAGTAATTGCCATTAAATGGTAATGAAAGAATACACTAAGTGGAAAAGAAGTTGTAAAATAAATGAACAGTGCAGTGTACAAATCTCGTTGTTCAAACTGAAAATAAACCTGTGATATAACATGGTGAATCGCTTTAATTTTTTTTTGCTTATAAGATAGATAACTCTGTGATATTGTAAAAAAGAAAAAAGAAGTTGTGTGAAGGTAAGAAAGGCAAGAGTTTGTTTAGAGATATTTCCCTCTGATCGAATCATTGGTATCGTTAATTCGAGAATGGCTTGATATAGAAGTTCGAATAATGGTAGCGAATATTATTAATTTGTATTATTTAATTTGTGCTTCTGATTAAACCAATAATAACGCTATTCAGGAATTACTATTACAATATTACAGTATGTGTGTGTGTGTAGTAAACACAATGTCAATAAAATTGTAATCACGGAACATCAAAATAAATATAAGTGGGTCACTTCCTATCACGTGTTTGATATCGCTTCTATTTTGTGCTAAAATGCTATGATGCTCAATATATTTTTGCAATAACTTTAGGTTGGGTACCTGATACAACTTAGAATAAAATTGTTGCCACCTACCTGCGATAACAAGCCACAAAAATGCACAAAATGAAATCTGGATGAGGGAAGGTACTTACAGTTCCGCCGGGACGTCTCAGGCACTGACTCTAAGAGTTTTAATAGGGTTTTATAAATTCACGTGTAACAACGCACGCACGGTCGACCGGTAGATTTTTGAAAGGGAAGAGAGAAAACTTTTGACAGCTGAGGCACGTTTAGTTTTTTCAGATGACGTTGCGTTTAGTTTCGTTTTTAGTTGTATTTTAGACTAAAGGAATAAATATGGATAGAAGTTACGTTCGGGACTGATCTCAATCCGTAACAGTACCTGTTAATTTAAAAAAAAAACACATCACTGTTTTGTGTGAACAATTATGGTAATACATACGGGTTGGCTTTAGAATCGTGCCAATCGAAATAAGGGTTGTTAGGGGTTGTGTTAGATAGGGGTTTGTCTCCCCTTCTCAAAAATACTACTCTCGCCCCGCGGAGATGCGTAGTTTTTTTTTTAGGGCTTTTTAAAGTTTCGTGTAACAGAACGAAGTAATGCGTAATAAAACGTTATATTATTATTATTATGGAGGGAGAGGGAGGAGAGGGGAGAGGAACCCCTCCCGCCACCCGCCCCCCTCGCGGAAACGCTTAGTTTTTAAGTTATGATTATTTGCATAGCCTAACCTAAAAGTATATTTTTGACGTAAGTAGGTAACAAGGACTAAGTAAGTTTCTGATGTGTAGAGACCCCCATCCCCAAACAAATTATTTATAATCCTAATAAATAAGCAATGGATTATTTATTGTTTTTATTTTTTTTCCTTTTTTTTAAGAGCTTTATAATATCCCGACTCAGAGTACCCCGACTCGGATAGGTTAGGTTAGAAGGCTAAGGCGGGAGCGAAGCGGAGCGGAGCTCCCGCCTTAGCATTCGTGGTTATTTTTTTTCAAACCACCCAGAAATAGGAGCCCCGCGGTTATGAAAATAATCATAACTTAAAAACTAAGCGTCTCCGCGGGGGGGGGAGTTGGTGGGAGGGGTTCCTCTTCCCCCCTCCTCCCCCTCCCACCCTCTCACTCCATAATTCGATTGGCACGATTCTAAAGCAACCCCATACATACTAATTATTTACCAAAATTAACCACTTATTAGCAAACTGACTTTTTCTGTATCTGCAAACAAAAGAAAGTAAATTTTTATACGTACCTATTAGTTGACCGTGTAAGCATGGGCAAGGCAAAAAATGGACGCTTGTGGTAGAAGTGTGAAATTTAGGGGTCATAAGATATTTCAAATGCTAAATTATGAAAAAATGTACAATAAAATGAATATATAAAAACAAGCTGGGCTACCGTTATCACACTTATCACTAAGAGGTACAAAAATAGCCTACCTACAAACTATTAACAGACCTATCAAATAAATATACCTACACTAAAATATTCATAACAATAGGTCAAGCGATTTTGAATGAGTTGTGACCTAACTCCTTGACCTATTCTGCACACGCAACACTGCGAAACCAGAATTTTATAAAAAGGATTTCCCATTGTGTTTGCTACCATTACTCTATTACCTAAGCTATATGTTATTGTGTAGGTATGGTTAAGTGGATTTTGTTTTTATATAGTGACAATAAACACACGGCCTCTGCAACCCATCATCTTATGGACTCTATTGTCTACAAAACCCACACACATTAAGCGAATAGAATGGATGTAACCGATACAAAGGCCCACGGTTATCGATCATGGTGAATGACGTCTGTTCCCTCACCCTCTCCTTGTAGGGAGACAGGATAATAATATAGGCGACTCCATTTCGCATGCAAACAGCGGTACATAATGTACTATATCACCGTAATATATTTATACCCGCGGCTCCGCATGCGTTGATATCCGGTTTTTGCGACTTTTAGGTCGTATCTCCGGTTCTATTCAAACAAATGTGATTTAAAAAAAATAAGATTTCAAGAAGAGAATCTTTCTAACAAAAAAAAATTCATAACAAAAAAGAACATTAATATCCGTTCTTCAAGCGACCCGGGGTCCGCGAAGAGTAAAACTTTGGACGCAACTGGAAATAGCTATGAAAATGATAGGGAATGTTTAGGTTGTTTTCATTTTCTGAATAAAGAGTTTGAGAGCCAGCGTTCTCAAAATCTATCAAGCGTTGAAAACAGTCCAGCTGCTTACGTCAAAGATAGAAAAATAGTACATAAACAAATTAATTACATTATGTAAGAGTTTGGGCCAACACGAAGTAAAATTAACAATTTAGGTACATTGTTGACGGTACGCATCGGCAGTACCGGCACAATGGCCATTCAGCCTGAATTTGTTGAACCTCAGCCGGCTTTATGACTTGAAATAAAGTTCCCAAACTTATCTTCCAAAAATATATCCACAGCTTTGTTTGTGTAATAAACTTTTATTATCTTCGCCTGAAACACGCAGCTATTGAAGAACAATTGCGTTTCACCTGACATTTATAGATTTGTTGTACAACATCGTTAATGTACACTTACGTCAGATTTTTTTTTCGTAAACTTTTCATAAAAATAGGTTCCACGAAGGTCGGTAATCAATTCGTTGTTTACCGAATGTCAGACTCATGTACAAGTTGTTTTTAATTATTGGACAATTGTTTGCCATTTCTGAAACCCACCTGGCTATTTTATTTACACTGTGCACAGCTGAATGTTGTGCACGAACTTACTGAAAAAGAGAATACTAAAACGTGGTATTTTCGTCGAACAACTGCAGAAGTTACCCTGCAGATGTTTTAGCTTTGTAAAAAAGTTTTACAAAAGTTGTTTCTTCACTCGTAGCTTTGTAAGCTACGAATTCTATAGCAGTGACCTATAAATTCGTTATGCATGCCCTAGGGAAAAATAAAATACTCCTTAACGCAAAACATGTAATTGGAAGTAAATTAATGGTTGGATTGGGGTTCCGCTGCCGCTAATTTTGTCCCATTAACTGTAGCGGCTGCAGTCCGCTTTCACAACTTTTTTCACAACTCAACGTTGAGATTATCTGCCCAAAGAGCGCGTGATTAAGCGAACCAGAAGCGAACCTGATCGTGAACAAGCAAAAATTGTGGTTTTCGCTTGTTCACGAAAAGGGTTACGGCTTTACCGGGTGGAGGTTTATGTCAGGGTGAAGGCTATGAGAATATTCATCAAAGTAATCCCTATTCACAGTAAAAGAAAATGGCGATAGTTTAGTAGTAGGATCTTGGTTCAGAATATTATGGAATCATTTTGCAATCAAGGAGTTAGCGTTCTTAAACGCCATATTCTGAAATATCTGGATGTGTTTGACTTTTTAATTATTTCCATCGTTAAAGAAACTGCAATGTACCTAGGTAGTAAAAAGGTTTTGCGAAATGGTTTTACATTACTTTTTGATTGCAAACGACTGCTGTTTCGTTGTGTTATCACTGTACATGTAGAATTATTTCTTTTCTTGCAGTACGTATACAGCAAAATAAATCCTAGCCGTAGTATAAATAATTCTTGCAATCAGTTTTGACTGCATGTTTGAATGTGATAAAGGGTAACATGAGAGTTTATGTTAAGAAAACTACCAACGAGTGCATTAATGGGTAACTATCGAAAGAATTTCAGCTCAGTGAGTGATATATAAGTTTAAAGAGGACCTCCAAACCACAGTAGACTTCTTTACAGTGTTCTAACGAAAGCTAGTGATCTCAATAAATACCACTGAAAAATTCTAAGTGAATTGAAAAAAGACTAGATTTGTAGAGACCCCGCGAAAATTTATATTTATTTTTTTACTTTTCAGTAGAGTTATTTGTGCACTAAACAAACTCTGAATTAAACGGTAACTCTTCCTTTATAGCTTGTTAGTGTTTTGAACATCAGTTTTAAAGAGAAATATATTTTTTTAAGTTGAAATTACACATAGAAATTGTTTTAAAAACATTTGAAACTACACGTTTGAAATCATCAAAGTGTATGCATGATTTAAACAAATTTATGGATCACGCGATCCCGTTATACTGGTGTTGCCAGCTATGTTAAAAAAAAATGAATCATGTAGGTGATTATGCGAACCCACGTAATAAGGTAACACTATTTATAATCAAGGTATTATGTAAACCTTGCTGTCCGTGATGTCTTCTGTTCGCAAAACCGATGTGTGTACGGAGGAGTTTGTGATTTGAAGGAATAAAATCTACAAATGAAGTGTTGTGTATGTCAAACGAATCTAATCAAAATATTAGTTAAGAAGATAGAGCTGTAGATTTTGCATAACTAAAACAAATATTTAAAAAAATCTAAATCTACCACATAAAATGTATATGAATTGTAATAAGGGTGGGGTCGACGTATTCGCGTATGTTCGTGGCACCGCGCCTCCGTTACCACAGCAGTTTGGCTAAAGATAGTGATACATGGGTATTTGGCACGAGTCTAGACAGGCCTGCCAGGATCAACAGTGCGTTTCCAACTATTAAGCACAGGTGCGGACGGCCAATGGATATCATTCTAATGTAAACTATAGTACTCAATAAAAATACCGTTTACCGTCGATATCTTCTTACAGTTCTGGCTGCGTGTTTTGCTTTCATGTGTTTTTTTTTTGCGTATGTATGACTTATGCTTTTGAAATACTCAAATGAGGTTCGTAATGAATATGTTTACTTTATTTTTAAATGTGCATTATTAATGCAACCTGTCTGATTGTGAGCTGTGATGAAGTCTAAAAGGTCCACAGAGAAACTTCTGTAGACATAATAGACTTCTCACGCTTGGTCAAAAAATTAAGAACGGCAACATAGTATTAGGGGTTAAAGTATGAAATTGCCGATTTGTACTGACAAATTGAAATTCGTTTTTTTTAATTTAACGTATTTATTTAATCAAAATAATTACCATTATTATCTATACATTGCTGCCATCTAGTAGAAAGGTCATTTATGCCTTTGCGATAGAACTCTGGTGATCTAGATTCGACAAACTGTGTGAAAGCATTTTGTACTGCCTCCTGAGAAGAAAACTTTTTATCACATAGAAAATTGTCCAACTCACGAAAAAAAATGGTAGTCTGTTGGAGCAAGGTCTGGCGAATACGGAGGGTGACGGATAGTTTCTAATTGCAGTTCCTGTAGAGTTAAAACGGTTTCTCGTGCTGTATGAGGTCTCGCGTTATCATGGAGCAATAATGGTGAAGATCGATTCATGAGTCGGGGCTGTTTCACTGCTAGTTTTGCTATCATTTTTCGGAGTTCGGCACAGTAGACATCTGCCGTTATTGCTTGACCAGATCGTAGAAAGCTATAGTGAATAACACCATGCTGAGACCACCAAACAGTTACCATTACCTTTTTATTGGTAAGCTTTGCTTTAGGACACTGTTGTGGCGTTTCACCTGGGGTCAGCCATTGCATTTTTCGCTTACGGTTATCGTAAAGAATCCACTTTTCATCACATGTCACAATTCGATCCAATATTCCTTCATTTCTGTATCGATTCAACAAGGCAACACAAGTTTCAACACGCATTTCTTTCTGCAGATCAGTCAAATCATGAGGTACCCATTTTTCACATTTTTTTATTTTATTGATTTGACGCAAATGAGTCAATATTGTTGGTAAGGTAACGTTAAACCATGCAGCTAATTCCTGGGTAGTTTGGCTCGGATCGGCTTCCACCATGTCTTTCAATTCATTGTTATTCACCTGTGTGGACGGCCTTCCTCGTGGTTCGTTCTTCAAATCAAAGTTTCCATCACGAAAGCGTTTAAACCAAAATCACACGGTGCGTTCATTAGCAGTCCCCTCTCCAAACGCAACATTGAAATTGCGAGCTGTTTCTGCCGCGATAGTTCCGCGTCGGAACTCGTATTCAAAAATCACTAGAATTTTCGAAGTATCCATCTTTCTTGTCTAAGCTGAATAAAAAAAAAAAAATTTAAATGAAGAACTACATAGGTACCATGTGGAAAAGTTTCACTCAAAAATCTCAAACCATGAAGGTTCTATGTCAATTCGAAGTACCTATTACAATGAAACGGCAATTTCATATTTTAACCCCTATTATTTAGGAAAAAATCCTGACATCTGCCAAAATACTTAAAAAAGAGCTTATGTTAACTGTCTTCAGGAACCTACGATCTCTTATGGTTTCGAGTTCCACCTTCTGTCCCAGTCAGAAAAAAAACGCACACTGGAAATACCATTAGGTACCCGAGTCATAGAGTCGGAAGTCCCATAACTTTGTTAGTACGTTACAGGATCATTACAAAAGCTATGTACATTTCTAATGACCTAATCATTCGCTGTCTAAGTTTATTGCTTCACCCTTTCAAGCTGAATTAAACACACCATTAAAGTCACTGCGCTGACCTACTTTGCACTGTCTTCGTTACTAAATATGTTTGTATACAAATAAGGAATACTAAACTATATCGGGCAGTAATGAATCGTTTCGAAAGCCCTTAAAATACCAAAGATACAAAAAAAACTTTATAAATAAAAACATTTTTATAATTTGAAGCAACTTTTAATGTAAAACCGCTGGTTTTTTTGTGCTTGTTTGCGTAAAACACTGATGTCCGATTTCTGAATTAAGAACATTGTCGTTGAGGCAATTAAAATTAACTAAACACAACTTCAATTTTTCAATTTAGACATTTAATTATGTACAATACAATCTAATCTCTTAGCTACTGAAGCTGGAGCACTTAATGAAATCTTAGCTGATCGCGTGATTTGCGTCGCGAATCACAATAAAATGATTGTAATTTTTCAATAAAGCCCAATAAATCATAAATACTGCTAAGCTAATTACTAAATAGGAAATATAAGATTGAAACAAATCTTGGATTTCTTATTTAGTGATTAATAGCTTTACTGCTGTTTGTAAGATACCTAAATAAGATGAAAGTGATTACATAGGGAAAAAAAGTATTTAATCCTAACATAAAACCTCGTAACACAAAATAGCTACGTGGGACTGGTAATATTTCAAAATATGCGTAAATCAGAATGCCTAAAACATCAGTAAAGTATTCGTCTGCGTAGTATATACGTGGACCAGAAAATAAAAACAAGCACAAGTTAGTAGAGTTTCAAGATACATAATAGTGTGACTGATGAACCATGTAGGTAGGTACTGCAGTAAAGATATATTTAATTATTTTTATCGCATTTTGACGTCATAAATATTTGTTGTGGATTTAAAAACATTTCTCTACATTCGAATTATGAAATCTTCTGCTGAATGGCTTTTGCTGCGTATTGCCTCAATTTTGTCATGTTAATTTGAATTATGGAGTTGAACGTCGAAAAGAGTTCGAAAGTCCTCTCATAGTTGCATACAGATCTGATTCTGTATTACCAGAGACTATGTACCTAACACAACTTCTCCTTTTTGATCAATATTTTTTTTATCTAGTCCGAAGTTATCGCGAACGAAAGGGACGTTCTACTTTCCTGTCAGAAGTCATCACCTCCTCATTCACGCCTTTTCTGGATCACTGCAATCGAACACTCAGTTTCCTGACACATAAACATAGACACTTTTTGCAATGATGCAAATGCTTTTTGATCAATATTTTTTTTATCTAGTCCGAAGTTATCGCTTGTCCCTTTCGTTCTACTTTCCTGTCAGAAGTCATCACCTCATTCACGCCTTTTCTGGATCACTGCAATCGAACACTCAGTTTCCTGACACATAAACATAGACACTTTTTGCAATGATGCAAAAAGTGTCTATGTTTGCGCAGTTCCTAATTATTCATAGGGTTGTTAAAATTCTGCATTCTTTCAAATCTGCTCTTCCCTTGCCCAGCATAGAGATGTTGCAAAATTCAATCAACAATATCCAACTGAAGTGATTGGACAGAAGTCATTGATCGGATTCCTGCATTCTTCGCTCTGTTCGTTTTTACTTATGTGGAATGGAGACAGACAGGATTCGACCAACCACTACATTAGGTCCCTTCGGCCGTTGTAATCCACTAGACAGTGAGATTGAGTAGGATCAATCAAATAGCCTATTATAGTCCACTGCTGGCTATAGGCCTCTATATAGGGTGTTAGGGGAATGCACTCGAAGCCGAAGGCCCCTGGTAGTAACTCCGGGTATAATACATATTGGCATAAACTTTTTTTTGATTTGGGCATTAGTTATTTTATTTCATAAAAAAAACATCACTACATAAAAA
Organism: Eilema caniola; assembly: GCA_949126895.1. Classification (NCBI taxonomy): domain Eukaryota; kingdom Metazoa; phylum Arthropoda; class Insecta; order Lepidoptera; family Erebidae; genus Eilema; species Eilema caniola. The sequence continues at coordinate 4,942,845 of OX421466.1, forward strand.
GCACACGCTTGGCACCATTTGTTTTTTTTTTCTGTAGAGATTGTCATTTCATTGAGATTTCCTTATAGGATGGAGAATAAATAATGCTAATGAAACGGAAAGATATGATTTTCTTTTTCACCAAAGCTAAAATAAATATGGTCAATATGTAGTGTACCCGGAATACCTACATAGGTACTACCAGGGGTCTTCGGCTTCGGGAGCATTCCCCTTATACCCGGTATGCATGTGCATACCTAACCGTTACTCGGTTAAGTTAACTTATTGTTATTAGATTATAATTAGATACTGCCCCAGATTGGACTCTCCTAATCGACACGTATGAAAAGCACTATAAAATTCCGGAGGATGTTGGGGTTTCGTCATCTAGACCGGACATATTTCTCTACTCGAAAACGACTAAATATGTGGTCCTTGTGGAACTTACTGTACCGTGGGAACCAAATATACCGAAGGACCACACATTTAAGAAAAATAAATACTATGATCTCACAAACGAATTAATCAAAAACGGTTACGTGGTTAATTTGTATGCAGTAGAAGTGGGAGCGAGAGGTATACCAGCTAAATTTCTCTATAACCTACTTAACGATATAACTAGGACGAATGTCTAAAGCGGCACTAGTAGGTTCGTATCAAATTTGGTTAGGCAGGGAGGGGAACTTGGGTAGTGAAGGTGAGTGTTGATGTACATCAACAAAAGGGGCCCCGTCTAAACCTACACTTGGGTCGCAAGTCCCAGGCACTGTCCCGAGTTCCCAACTCAGCAACGCGATGGACCCGGCACCCGCACAGAGAATCCATGGATTGCTAAGAATATCGTCTCTCTCTCTCTTCCTGACAATAAAATTGCAAGTTTCAATTTTTCATAATCATTTTTTTTTTCTCATTTGATTAAGTATTTTCCCTACAATACAAAAAACTTAAAAATAAGTAATTACGTATCTTTACAACGGATTTGTACCATGAAATTAATTATAACTTCATGCTGTGAGTTTTCATTATTATATTATAACACTAAAGTAGGTAAATGTAATATGAAACCTGTTCAAACATTTTGATTTACTGTTGTTTTATCACCTCATGCTTAGCAGTCACCATACTCTATAGATACCTTCTTAATTTGGATGGTTTCAGATGGAAACACCTACTGATACCATGACAGCTCTTAAGTGATTAACTATCTGGGGACCAGAGTTTACCCTAGAATGGAAGTTTGCAAAAATCGGGTTCCTTCTCGCTACCGAGTAGACGCATATGCTTGTGGTTTAGAAGACAATAGTCTTCTTCATTACAGCGTTAATCCCAGACGCATCTGAAATTTTCACTTAGGAGTACGGGATCCGCTTTTTTCAGTCTTAACTTCGGGTATGGCTATTGTTCGATATTTTCCGCTCCATATTTTCGCTTCGATGTGTTTTAGCAAGCAATGGTAAACCCATAAAATCATTTTAGTCCGTAAACCAGAAAATCGTTTCAGTAATGAGGTTAACTGTAATAGGCACAAAATAATAAATTTCAATAGTAATTAGTCCTCGGTCCAAACAAATTATTACCTAACATTCGAGATGTAGGAATAGAATGAAAAAAAAAAAAGCAAACGGCCTAATATATGTTTGAAAATAAACGGCATGTTGATTTAATTATTACATTACATGTGCCCACTTGTCGTTCAGAAATAGAATATAGGTGTGGTATTTGACGTCTATATTACAGCAGGGACGCAAAATAGCAGTAATTCTAATTTGACTAAAAACAACTTGCGTTCTATTTACATTACAACACAAGTACTAGCTGTTATCTGGCCGCATGAAATACAGATTTTTTCATACTACTGAGGTGGCAAACAAGCACACGGTGGATTACCGTGGCCTATGGATGTGTGCAACACCAGGGGAGTGTGTTCCCGCGACCCACAGGCGCCTATTCCCGGGATAAAGAGCCTATATTCTATTTCAGACTGTGGCAAATTTCATTATCTTATTTAGTATTTCGCTTGAATCGCCGTCACTTATATGCCGCACATACTAAACGTATTACCATATGTATAAAAGCTATTACACATATGGTATTGATTAAGTATTGTTTACCGAAACACAACATTTTATTAGTACCTATCATAATCTTCATAGTCTTCGATAAGATTTTACTATAGTACGGTCGTTAGATACATATAGCGCTCCATGAGAATAATACAATGAGAAACTCTCATTCGTCTTATTATTCAACAGAAAAAGTCTAATAAATAAATATCAGTCTTAAACATGTGCGTTGCGAATTCCGCACACAAGCAATAGCTACGAGGGTCATCTATGCCTCTTTTCCTCTTGATTATAATTATATTTTAAGTTTATATCTAACTCAAAATAAGTCAATTTCCAAAAAAAAAAAATATCTATAAAATCTTCGAACTGACGTGTTAGTTATTTTGATTTTTGTATGTAACTAAAATTTCTGTCTCTGAATCTTTTCACACTCAAATAGTAATGTGATTAGTTTGGGCTACAATATTACTAGGTACAATATACATAATTGTTTCTAAACATGTATGCGTATACAGAGATCAAAACGCAAATGTTTATAGAAAAAAAGATCCTTATTCCATTCATGTTTTTATTAAAGAGAATGAGTCTAAATTAGTTGTCGTCGTAGTCGCCCCTCAAACGGTGTGGAAGGCAATCTCCCTTTGTGATGTGGCGTCGCGGCGCGGGTGCGAATATCCGATGTTTGCGCAGACTGCGCGCGTCGCGTGTTTCCTGTTCTCTCACCGTCTCAACCCCGCAGGCTCAGTAGCGTCGCCGGCCCGCCGCCGGCCGCTCTGCCATGTAACCGCACGCCCCGTGCACACACATCCCATGTCTTCCATTATGTTTTAGGATAAACTTAAACTAGGCTTAAGAAACCAAGTCTTCCAATAGTCAAGTAAAATTAAATATAAGTAGTTTAAGATGCAAAGGGGCAGAGCACCGCGACGCGATCAAAATAACAGACTCGTTTTCGAACGGCTGTGGCGTGGCACTTTTCAAGCCGTGTTGGCAGGCCCGCAGCGTCGACCACGGGCCTCTTCCCACGAACCTAACACCGATATGTCGCTTGTGCCGACGAATGCAACCCAGCAGGGGTCTTCCACTGTCGCCGAAGCGCTCGAGCCCGCACTTAGAACAATTATCGAGGGTTTAAGGAACACGTGCTGCTGCCGATGTAACTGCTCAGCGGCAGATCGCAACAATATTAACGACAATTTGCAGGTCTGTCTCTCCAACGATGAGGAGAGGAAGTCCATGCGATCCGTCATAAGGTGTGCTTATTATCGATAACGTAATTACTCCATTGTACAATATGGGTCAGTGCCCGTCGTGCGATATGCAATCATTAATTGGAAGTTGTGTTCGCAGTACTAACTAAATAATAGAAAATAATAGATCTTTAGGTATTTGATTTCACACAATTTAGACATAGCTAATTGTGTGTAGATTATTCTTGACTAGGTACTAATTTAATTTTAACTGTTCAATAGATATGCTAAAATCTAACCATTTCCCTATTTTAGCGCACTTAAGCTACCCAGGTAAATATGATCCTCCAATCCGATCTTTCTTTGCATACCGCTATAGTTACCTATGACAGTCAATGTTTTGATAACAAGGCTGCAGTGATCCCAGGCGCATAGCGTTACATTGTTGAATCACACAATGGTGGTTATATTATTGTGTGGTTGGTGTGCAGTGTTCGCGAGACACACGCGGTCGCGGAAGCACAGCAGGCGAAGAACGCGCGATTGCGCGACGCGTTTGGCATCTCACCTCGTTTCGTGGAGGGCAGCTCGCTCGACCCCGAGCGACGCGCGCGCGACCACGCGCAACGGTACCCCCTGGTCAGGACGCCCAGCCATGAGAGGGACGAGGGGGACGCACAACCCGCGAAGAAGAAAAAGAAAAGAAGGTAAGAATTACAACTTGTTTAATATCCCCAAATATTTGGGGATATTAAACAAGTATTAGCCACATTTCGAGAGTCTGCTGTGGAATTTCCTAGCGTTTTGCACTTTCGTTTGTAAATCGAACTTATGCGATTGCAGTCTATGTAAATTTGGCTATGACTTCAAACCTATTTATATAATTTTAACATTTTATATTTAACATAAATTACCACATTATAAGTTACCATTTAATTCCCCATTGCAGTCCACTGCTGGACATAGGTAAAAAAATTATTGACTTGCTTCTCAAATTGTATGATTACTTAATTTATATAAATCTGCTAAATACTTATCTATTGGTAACATTTTGGCTAGAACTTACACATTCATCTTTTGCTATATATTTGTCAATATGCTCTTGTTCAAATGAACATTTTCTTCTTTAATTGCTACTGTAATAACTTATTAAGTTGCGAATCGAGATGAAATTATCTTCAGCAGAAAAAATAAGACAGAATATATCTATGCTATCTTAGATTAAATTAATTGGAGACCAGTCAGAAAATCAGGTGGTTTTATGTATATTAACTCGATGGCAGAGCGTCTTGTGGCCCTGAATTATTTTTCATTCCGCCAGATTTCCTTTAATTAAGTACACATAACATATCTCTCTAGAATCGGTTCTGACTTTACTTTTTATTTCTTGCAGTGTCTCACCAGAAGCAAAGAAACTGAAGAAGAAAAAGTCTAAAAAGAATAAAAAAGAAAAGTAAGTACTACCCTTATTAAAAAAAATCGATTTGATTGATTTCTCACTTTGAATATTTTTTGTAAATGTTGGCCTGAATTTCATAGATTACATTTGAACCCAGACAGGTGACCCTACGGTTGTCCAAGAGGCAAGTATAGAACATATTACTTAATTGCCTTGTATATTTTGATATTAACATAAATTTATAAGTATCAAATATGTCTGGTGATCATTTCAGTGAAAGAAAAATGTTGTGGAACTTCATAAATAGGTATGGTATTAGATCATAGTCATATAACGCCTCAGTACATTATTAAGGGACAGGGTACAGGGGAGAACAGCTTCCTTAGACAAGTAGCAATTCTTTGGCTGAATTAATGACGAAAATAATGACAAATGTATAGGGTTTAACATATATGACAGTCGTATGACGTATAACAACGTATGTCATAAACGTCAAATCCCATACATCCGTCATTCTATTCGACAATACGCCGGCCAACGAATTGCCACTTATCTTTGGGGGCATCACGAATCCCAAACTTACTTAACTAGCTTGTTTGGGATTCGTAGAGTGTTCTCTCTGTTGTAAATCTGATTGACAGTTTTATATCTTAACAGTGTAGTTAAAACTGTGTTTATAAACTATTAAAACTAAATTAACTGTTTTAACTACTCTATAAAGATATGAAGCTTTAGACACACATCTATAGTAATAACAAGAAAGAAATAGTACCTACACTAGACATTTACTTCTATTTTCTTAAGGGTATGTTTTTGTCTAACTCACACACATACCATTTTTTTTTATCTATAAGCCATACATAATTTTATTATAAGCATCACATGTGACCTCATTCCTTATTAATTAAACAGCTGTGGTAGTCAATGTCAATATACCTTATATTTACATTTAAATGCGATATTAAACTGAGCACTTATATAACAGATCTTCGTTCTTTCGGGATAAGAAAATGGTGAGTATCGTGTGTCAAACGAATGTTAAAAAGCTTTTAAAATAAACAATTCATAATACAATACAATTCACAGTACAATTAAATTCAATATTTGGTGAAAGAATTATTAATATGTAAATATTCTGACATAGGTACCTAGGTCCAACCTAAACTTAACTTATAAAATGGGTTCCAAATTGCGCATTACATACTCAGATACATTTCTTTTTGTAAACACCTTCATATTATAGAAGGCAACTATATATTACGGATCTTTTAGTTAAGTATTAACGAAATAGAAAATAATAGACATTAAGTCGTAGTAAATCTTTTTTCAAGAAATTCATTCGCAATGCTTGACATCACTGGTTTCTTATCCCGAATAAACAAAAAATATTTTTGAATGGAACTATTATAAATATTATCTTGTCTCCAGGCAAGAATCAAGCAAGAAAAAGAAGAAACGTTCCAAATCCCCAGACACGGACAGTTCTTCGAGCTCCGAAGGCCATGACAGTGACTCCGCGAGCTCGGAAGATGACAAACAAAAGAAAAAGAAAAAGGTAATTGAAGCTTATAATCCTATTTTGCAACAATACCTATGACTAGGAGTGCTGCCTTCAAAGATTATGTTTGGTTCGCTTCGGAACGAGAATTTGCATCAATACTTATTCATTTTACTTATAATACAATAAAAGGTTATTTCGTGCCAAGAAGACAGCTATCCAATAAGCACTGTTGAATCTAGAAAATCAAAAAACATAATCTTTGATTCAAAGGTCTAACGTTACTGTGTGGGGTTTTGGTTCAAACAGAATAGAATAATTCCACACGATACCTCGATATCTATAACTTGGGATTCTTCCGGTGCCTACGACTACACTTGACTTCACAACCTTACTCGGAAAACCCCATCCTTTTCTAGAATAGAACGAGCTCGCAACTACCAGCTCAAGTAGCACATAGCTTTCTTTTTTTTATGTTTAATGATGTGTCGATACACAATGGCCTGATATGATAAATTCTCGGCACTATCTTCAAATCAATATTGGCTTCACGACTTTTGGTTTGTGTATAATTCCCTCACAGCCCTGTCTCCATCCCACTTTTCTACCTTAGCCGACTGTCGAACTAAACTAACTAACTGTAGTTATCACTTTTACCTCAATTGTACCTCCAGTGCAGACCTTCAAGTGTTATAGCTGAACGTCCCTCTCGCCCAGTGTTTTGTTCGATTAAATCCGTGTGGGTGACGAAACATATTATTTAAATATTTGTCTTCTTACCTCACTTTATTTTGTTTATTTCTGTAAATACAAGAAATAGCCAGTAAAAATTATCTGTTTAACTGTGCATCATTTCATAGGATAGCCATCTTTATCTGAAGAAATAACGTATACTGTAAGTATATCACAAAACAATAACACACAGTAAGAACACTATGTTAGGTGAATACTAAAATTATATAGTCCGAAATAATTTTGGTAATGCATTGTTGACTATGGCATTTGTGACTAACACTGTGATCATGGTGTATGGTGTACAGTCAGGAGCATAAAGGTCCAAGTGTGCACAGTTATTAAATGCATGGTGTTGTCCTTTAAACAGATGGTGGTTTTAATTGTTCGTATACGCGACCTAACTGTGTGTGTGGTATATAAACTAGCCCTTATTACTCCTGGCCACTTCACAAACCTAAAACAGAAGAACAAAATAAATTGTCTATGGTAGTGCTCTTTTTAATCTGTGCACGTTTTTATATCACACACGTTATATTAATAATCCAAAATGTCTGATTATGAAAATGTAACTAATCCATAACATTCTCCCTCTTCTCATTTATCCAAAACTAATTAAGGATGCTCCACATGTTTAAATGGTATACAATACCACCACCGTTTGTTAAATAAGGTACGTTACCGAAGTGTTATATTATACATTTGATTTTTGTGTATTCATGTATCTATGTACATTAAATTGAACCGCTCAGTGTTACTAACATACTGTAATTATATGACAGTAACGCACCGGTGCCAACCAAATTTATACTCTTCATATACCTATTTTTTTTGTGTTCTCCTTTGTTCTCACCATGAGAATGTTATGGATACGCTCTAATATAACATTCTAAATAACGTCCAAATAACACTTCCGAACAAATACATTGTTATTTATACTCGCTTCCATCGATAGCTTTAAGTATAATTTTGGTTTTCTACTATAAATATAATTTGTTTAACGCCTCAATTTTTTACTATTCCTTATTAGAATTGCATGTGTACAAGTGATTATTATTTAACTTTTTTGTTAATTGAAATTCTTCATCCGGTTATTTTGGTGCCCTCTGAAGAATTTCTTGTATTATTTTTAGTGGACTATATTAATTTGCCATTACCACTATAGTCTATTGTATTGGCACTGGTGTTGTATGCGCATCTGTTGGAACAATGATACTTACGCTTGTTGTCGAATTTTGAACAGAAAAAGTTAAGCGGCAGACGTCGCGGCAGTAGCGAGCCTTCCAGCCGGGAGAGGTGAGTCGCTCATTCTTATTAACATCAATTAATGGAAAGACTCTTCTGAACGCTTCTGTCCTTTATAAAAATACAAAAAGTAATACAGTTTGTAAGCAATTTCAAGGCATCTACTAATATCAGGTCTAAATAGGTTGCAATATATTAATATTCTGAGTCACAGTTGTGCTTACGCGACTAGATCTACTTATAACATAGCTATGAACTATAATTTGTGTCTCTTAGAGATTTATTAAATATTGTAGAATGTATTACGACTTTTTTAGATTTCTGCGAATTATATACAAAAGAGTCTAACTATGATAACTTATTTTTATCCTAACAATCAAATATTAAACTCAAATTTTATAGTTCCCCAGCAAAACACGTAAAGGACAAGCCGAAAGAACATGCCATAGAAGATAGGCCAAATGATATTCAACATAAAAAATCAGACCGAGATCGTGAAGATCGTAACAGAAAATATGATAAACGAGAGGAACTTCCCCCCAGGGAATCTCGGCAGAATGACAGACGACGAGACCGCAGTCCTTCCAGGGAAGATAGAGACACGTCACCTGAGTATCGGCAAAGGTCGTACATTACTAAAATAGAGAATAAGAAAAGAGAACAGAGAGAACCTTCTAGAGAAGATGAAAGGCGCAAGGGCTCTAAACAGTCTAAACGTGATCGCCAGAGATCTTCTCCCGAATCTGACTTAGAACCACCCAAAAAAGCAGAAAAGAGGTATAAGAAAAACAGAGAGACTAGTTCGTCACCGCCTCCAGAAAAGAGACGGCGAAAGAGTTCTTCACCAGAATATAGGAAGCGAGATGATAGTTATTACAGCAAAAAAGATACAGAAAAAAGTACTATAGAAACCAGTAATAAAGTTAACCGAGTCGAAAGGGACGACAGGCGAACTTACAGGAGAAGTGAATCTCCAGATTACCGAAAGAAAAGACAAGATGAATCAAACAGTAAGAGGGAAAAGGATAGCAAATACGAACGTAGTAGTAAGAGCAACCATGAACGTTACGAAGAAAGGCATTCAAAGCATAAAGACAGTAACAATGACAAATCACGGCAAAGGAAAGATAGAAGTATTTCTAAAGAAAAGCGAGAAACATCTCCAGAATACAAGGATCGATCTCCCACCAGTAAAAGTTATAAGGACAATAGAGATTCCCGTAAAGATATAGAAAAATCATACAAGAACTCTAGATCGGAAAAGAAATATTCTTCATCTGAATCAGAGTCAGAATCACAGCCTAAACACAAATCTAGAGATGATAAGAACATAAAAAATAAAGCTCGTTATTACAAAGAAAGAAGTTCTTCACCCAGGGATCAAAGGAAACGCAGTCCGACACCCAGAGATCAAAGGAGGCATAGTCCGCCCAGGGATCAACGGAAACGTAGTCCTTCACCCAGGGATCAGCGGAAACGTAGTCCTTCACCCAGGGATCAGCGGAAACGTAGTCCTTCACCAAAGGACCAAAGGAAACGTAGCCCTTCACCCAGGGAGCAGAGGAAGCGTAGCCCGTCACTTGAATATAGAAAAATAGAATCACCTTCAAAAATCAGATCCGACAAATACAAATCTCGACAGAAGTCTGTAGAAAAACGGGAAAACAGCAGACCAAGTAGAAAATCGCCATCACCAGATGAAAGATCGAGACGTAAGAAATCTCTAAGTAGATCTAAATCACCCACACCGAGAAAATCTTCAAAAAAAGATAAACGAAAGAGTGAAACGCCTAGTAAGAAAAACAAAAAATCTTCGGAACGGCGTACCTCCTCCCCTAAAGAACACAGGGATAGGCAAGACAAAGAACGAAATCACGTTCGAAGAGACTCACACAGAGATAGATCAAGGTCTCGCTCGGCTCGCAAAAGCAGAAGCACGTCTAGTCTTAGCTACTCACCTGCTCGCCGGAGTCCAGAACGCTACCGAGATATCATAGAAAAACTACCCGAAAAAGATAAACGCAAATACATCAAATCGCCATCAGACTTGCATCCTAAAAAGAAAAAGACTAAAGACTTAGCAGAAAACTACAAACCTATGGCTGTTTGCATGCGTAGCTCGTCCAGCGAAAACGAAGAAATTGAGGACGATTTTCTGAGATTAGACGATAGAGACCGCCAAGAGGAATTGGATAACAGAGAATTGAGTAAACTGAAGGAAAGACTGGCTCAACTCGCTAAAGCGTCAATGGAACGAAAAAGAAATGAGGAAACTAACGGACCGTCAACATCCCAAGCTGGACGCAGTGACTCTAAATCAAAAGATGATGAAAAAGTAAGAAAACGGAGCTCCAGTCCCGATCTAGAGATAGAGAAAGATAAATCTGTAGAAGTAGAAAAAGAAAGGAAAAAGAGTGAAGAATCACAACCGGTTTCTAAAAAGATTGAAAGTCCGCTGCCAGAAAGTTCTTCGGACTTGAAGAAACGTGATAGAAGTCTGTCAAGGCGGAGTTGGTCGCAGTCGTCTTCGCGGCGGTCGCGATCGCGCTCGCGGTCTCACAAATCAAGGTCACGCGGCAAGTCCTCAAGGTCGAGGTCGAGGTCAAGGTCACGCTCTCGGTCTTCGCGATCCAGATCTCGCTCTTATTCTTCTTCAAGGTAAGTAAGTTTGAATTTAACAATAATTTTCATTTTCTTAAAAGACATACAGAATCCCTGCCTTACGAGTTACGATGTCGTGTCTATTAATTCTCTCAACAATATGCCAATATGGCTACAATTATACCTACTGAAGACAGAAGTGCTTATAAATCAGATGGATATAATAATGTTACATCTTTCTATATAAGCTCTTTAGGTCTCCACCAATATTTTTGGGGCTAAACAAGGAAAGTGTACAGCTGCCAGCTGATAAACCGAGGAGGCTGAGAAGTTTAGAAAGTCACTATTATATCAGAAACTCAGCCCTATGCAGTTAGTTGTATATCACGCGATTTTTTTGGGTGTCTTTTGAGAATAGCACGCAGTGCACTTAAATACACCAAACATAAATCATATCAAACTAATACTCTAACGCCAAGACCTTGTTTCTCACACGACTTGGGGTCAAGATATGTGCAGGGATAACGATTATTTACCTACCGAATATTGCTTCGTTCCAGGCGGTCTCGCTCAAGCCGCTCAAGTTCGTACAGCAGCCGGAGTTCGTCGCGCTCGTCTCGCAGCTCCTCTCGCTCCACAAGATCCTCAAGGTACTAAAATTACTGTATTACAAATGTCAGATTTAAAAGTTTCAACAATTAAATATTTCAGTATATTCTATAGAATGGGTACATATTGTTTATTAGCTGCTTAACACGACTACGCCGTCGTGGAATAAAAACATGTTGTTCTAATTAAGCTTCGAGCTAAATTTTGAAGAAATAATTTAGTTATCTCAGGGTAAAAAGATAATAGACAGCAAATAGTTACTTTTGCATTTACATTGCCCACGGCTCTAAATATAAAAGTGTTACAATTTATCATAAATACTGTGTTGCAAGGACCATGCTCTACATATATTTCTTGTTGGAGTAAAAAAGGAATCATAATATCTGTAATATTTAATTCTTGAAACTTATAGTGAAAATCTGTTTTTATTGAAAATTATTATTTTTAAGATGCGTTTAGACTTACCAACGAAAAGTAAGGTTAATATTGTCATCATAATAGAAACAGTTCGATCTTTGAGTATTTAATCTAAGGAGATGCCTCCACCGCCTGAATAAAATACTGTGCTATTCTATTACCGTGCGGACGAACTACGAAAATAATATACGAACAGAATTTTATTAGTGGCTTACTATACTGGCCAGACGAAAAGTGTCCCATATACCGGGAAATGGGGAAAATACATAAAATGGTCAGATAAATGTTATTTTGTTTTATGGAAAACTATTGACTTATTCAAAGCAAAAATCATTAAATACTATGAGTTAGTAGAGTTAATTACTTGTAATTTTATAATAAAAAAAAATTCAAAAATTATCATTACCATTTTATTTCTATTTACACCGCGCCGTATAACGTTACCTTAGCTTGAGAGATACACAGTTACACACACGAGGCATCTCCTACATTAAATACTTAAAAGACTTAGCAACCAATCATACAAAACAAAATAATTAACAATAATATTTCTGTTTGTCTATGAAATCGAACCTATCGAATGCATGCATGCGTATCATACCGACCGATATCAGAACAATGACGGGCGTGTACGCCGATTACCGTAGATCGAGCGAGCCGCGCGCGCGCTCGCGCTCGCGCTCGCCCTCCATCCCGCGCCGCGCCGGCTCGCCCAGCTTTCTGGACCGCCGCCGCATCACGAGGTGACCGCCTCAGCGCATCGCCCCCTACCCTCGCTCCTACTGTCGGCCGCACCCTGGGCGTAGCCAGAGGGATTTGAGGGGGTTAAAGTGTGCAAACACTCCTCGAAGTTAAAACCTTCTGAAGGCCAATTCTATTAATAAAAACATGTTCGAAATTGAGTTTCGATCTAGTCTCAATCACACAAATGTCAAAAACTGAAGATATTTTCTTAACACAATTTTCAAGGAAGACAAGGAAAAATAGGAAAGAGAAAAATATGTTCTCCGCCGTTTAATATATCATCATCATCATCATCATATCAGTCACTCTCAGTCCACTGTTGAACATAGCCCTCTTCTATAGACTTCCAGAACGACCGATTTAAAGTAGCCCCCTAAATATACAATACAATAAAACAAAAATACAAATGATCGTCTTTGACATTTGGAAGATTGAGATTAGTTCAAAACTAGATTGTGAACTGATTTTTATTAGGAGTTTTCAGATGAACAAATATTTTTAGTTTTGTGATATGAAGCATCCCGATAATAAAATCTGGCTTCTCCCGTGGTTCGCACGGAAATGCAGTCTTGAGGAAATGAAAGCATTGCTGGTATGGGAATTAGTGTCGCCACACTATGATTTCACACATTCACACATCGGGAATAAGAGAGAGATCGAGATTTTTTAAAGCGTTCTTTCTATCGCACAGCTTGATATCTTTTATAGATAACACAAAATAAAAGGCCCGTTTTGACAGTTCACGCCCATGAAGTTCTCTATTTTTTACCGACCGAAATGTTCTGAAGGTAATTAAAATTTTCATTGATGTGTACCGCCCACTCGGCTAAATGCTGTGCATAACGAATATTTCATATTGCCCACAGACTATTTATTAATGATTGGTTAAGGGAAAAAAACATCGATCAAGATATATTTTTTGCAAGGCCGACTCTGACTTGGCTGGCTTTATTTATTTAAAATTTAGTGTTTAGACCAATATTAATTTCACCAGCTGTGTGGTGGTCTTCACTGAAAATTATGAGCTTGGAGCTCAAAAAGCCATTAATAGCGGCCACAGATGCATGATTTGAGATTTACATGGTTAACATAACTGAACATAACTGAAAATGAAATAATTATAAATAATTATAAATTATAAATGACGATTTTACTATAGCAAAAATATAAAAAATATAAAGGAAGAACACCTTTTTTACCTTTCGTAACATTTTATCGTTTCAAAATCCCTACAATATCAAAGTTTAAGTTCAATTTTCTAATCAGGACACTATTCCAATGCCTTTTTATAATACATATTCAAATCGATCAAATACTCATGCAAACTTGAATCGATTTATCGTGAATCGAGTCTTTGGTTACATCATCATCGTCATGAAGGCAAATGTCAAAACGGGTCTTTTATTTTGTGATAACTGAGTAGTTAATACGTAGTTTTAACATTTTGTAGACACAAACTGTTTTAACAACTCTATAAAGGTATCATGCACGAACGAAAGAGCGCTTAACACAACTTTAATAAACCGATTTTTGCTAGGCTTTCACTTTTCTTCTCCGTCGAGCCTATTCTAACCAATTACGGCTCAAAATAGTGAGAGGTTTGTTATAATGTTCGATAGAGCAGTTGGTAGCCAATCGATGATAAGCGATGCTGTTCCTCTTGATTTCATATTCTGAGCTAAGTCCTAAGTTCTGTGAAAGAATTTGACAGATGACATTGACAGTTAATTCATTGCCAGTGCAAAAACAAATATATATTTTTAATTGTCAGTTTATCTGTTGCATTGCTTCACGTAACATAATTTTCCTTTCACGTAAAGTAAGCGAATGAAAGCACTGTATTCTGATTAGGGAGTTTTTGAGTGCAATCATTGAACTTTTTAATTTGATATTCATATCACATAGATACAATTTTTAATATATTCAAAATATCATTGAAAAAAGAAAGACATTGGCTTAAACATTTATTTTTATAGGTAACCCTTTTTACTTGATTCGATAAGTCACTATAATTTTTGTGGTGTCTCAAATGAACATTTCAATGGTTGCGCAGTGTATCTAACATTTCCGGTGTGCCGCTTTTATACTGTTTTTGTATTATATAGACGTGTGCTTGTTTTATTTGAGTTTGTGTCATATCGTGTAGTTGCAAGTAGTATATCATTATTGCATTCTCATAATTATATTTACAGCCATCGTTGAGACGAGGGATTTGGGTTATTCATATTTTTAGAATACTAGTAGTATACTGCAAACAAAAAATCTGGAAAACATGCTTATAAAGTTATAAAAACGCCTAATAACTGCTGATCTGAATTTGCTATTGGTGCAATTAATAGCAAATTCCCCAAACGCACCCGAAGTGAGCTCTATCGTTTGAGTGACGACATTCAACATAGAATTTGCATATCACGTAATAAGACTACAGCGGCCCGCTTTTGTCACTAGCAATAGTTACGTGCAGATTCGCGTAGCCTCGCTGTCTTCAGCTGAACCGAACCAAATTAAATCATTATAGTAGTTTATGATACTGTTGCATAATAAGGGTTCTTATAACACGAGTGTTATAAGACCAAGTTATGTACAGTGTCATACACTACTTTATCAACTCTCATACTATAATACATAAACTAATTATTTTACAAACAAAACCAAACTTTGTTTAATTTAAATGTAAAATGTTTGACGCCAAAGCGCAAACGTCGATTGCGCATGCGTGTTCCTTTTTCTCCGAATCGGTGGATTATTTTTTTAAAGTAGAGGTTCAGTTCCGATCGAGGTTGTATAGGTGTATCGTTATGATTAAAAAGTTATTTAATGATATAGGTGTCCATACAAGACCTGTATAGTAATAAAACTTTTTTTCGGCCTGTGCGTAATGTTTGTCATAAGAGTTTTGATTTCAATTTTATAATCTTTGTATTATTATAGTATCAGAGTAAATGAAGATTCAAATTAGTCTGTAATATTTTGCATAAAAATTCCGCTCCCGGCCGATGTTCTTTCAATGGGAAATGTCCCTAATACTAGTCTAATGATATTTTTTTATAATTAATTGAAACCAAACATAGTTATATCGCGGCTCGCAAATCGAAAATTTTCTCATTATGGCGAGTTAGTGAGTCCGATGATTCTTTCTGTAAGGGATTGTTCGCTTGGATATTCACTTTTACATAACTAAATTAAACAAAAAGTAGCTCGTCTGAAATAACTCATATCAATGTTGTGCAATGCTATGATTATGTTGTATGCACGTTTAGACCGTAACCACTACTAGCTCCATGATATGGCACATCAATTCCATTTTATTTTCTTTTTATCTATTTTGTTTTTTTTTTCTTTATAGAAAAAAGTCACGAAAGTATAGCACGAGTTCTGAAGACACGAGTAGTAGCTCCGATTAGTGAAGTGATAGTGCTAGTGTGGTTTAGTTTAAGTTCTATTATATGTATATGTATAAAATATTAAGTCCCTACTTTCATTAATATATGACTAAAACCTTTCATTATCTTTCTTATTATTTTTACAACCCTAGCATGTCGTAAAATGAGAAGAGAGGTCACTCATAGAAATACTCTCAACTAAAACCTGTATTATCTTCTCATTCTATCACATGCTACAGTTATGGGTGTTCATTAATCAAGTATATTCTTATATTGGCTGTGAAAAACATATAAATGCTCATTAGTCAATATTTCATATTAATCCGTTTGAGTGTGTGCGTCTAACAATGAATTATCAGGCTAACAGGGTGTGCTACTAAATTAAAATTATTTGTTATTTTATAAATAAGATACTTACGTATTATTACTATAAATGTATAGAAAAATATCTTCGTACTTCCAATTTTTAGTTATAAACTTATGCGAATGGATATTTTGAAGAGGCTACAAGTTTCAGAACGAAAATTAACTGTCATTCTTTTCCTCCGTAGCGCACCCATAATAGATCTAACGTACACGTCAAACAAATTCAAATATAGAAGAAGATAAGGGCAGTTTCCTGCGCTCGCCGTCAGACGTAGACAGTGTGCTATAGAACATGCTGCCAGTGTTTTAAGTTTCATGATTATTCTGTTTGTTTAACACATTAAAGTTTATTGTGAATACTTTTGTTTTCTTTAATTTTGCTGCATGGTAGCCAAGCTAGCAAAGTACACTTTTTTTAGGCTTTGGATGCTCGATGTGATGTTTTTTTTATTGTAGCTGTTGTGTAAATATAAAAGGTAAGTATGATTTTAATTTTGATACATGTTACGAGTAGGTATCTTTGTCAGACTTTTCAGGGATGTCAATTTGTTATTATTAAAATTCTATTGAAGTTGCGAGTTTTGTATGCTCCTGAACCTAAGTATAATTTGTATTATCTTTATTTTCTAATTCTCTACGAATGATAATTGCCGAGATCTTAAAAAAAAATGGCTAATGAAAATCTTGGATTTCAGTTTTGAGTTTAACCTATAGTCAGTTAAAATTGCATAACATTACATATTTAATTAAATATCAAAACAGAATAAAAAATGCATTCAATCAACTTCACAGCATGTTCTCATAATAAATCATCTAATTGACTAACATCGCCACCATACCTACTAACAATTAACCAATTAACAACAGTGCACGCAAACGCCCGATCCCCTACCGGAGGCCCACGCCTTCGACCCCTTCCACCAGCTACAGCAGCAGATCTTCCCAACGGAGCTGGTCGCGGTCCCCGCCGCCGCGAGAAGACAGGGAATAACATCGTGTACAGAACCGCTTTTGTTACCAAGTCACGCGATTCAGGGCATAAAACATCTAAACTTCTGCATGAAATTATCTGACATAGTTGGAATGGTTAATCGTTGAAGTATTTATTTGCTCAAACTAGTGTTACCACTGCAATCAGTTTGTCCTAACAGCAACAACTGTAACGCAATTTTGCCAGAAAAAGAAAATGGAACACTATAGTTGACCTCATTGTATTAAAACAGGTCCTGCCTATATTGTTTTTTTGCAATATAATCCTATGAATTAAAATGCATATTGGTTGCGCAAGAAGTGGGATTATAGGGGTTGATTAGCATGGACTTTTTTATTCGTTTAAATAATTCTTTAGTCAATCATTTTAGGAAACCTCTGAGTGCTGTTGTTGTATGATAGGACATTGATATCTAGCGAAAGTCGTTACGGCGCTTAATTTCCATATCACGTTGTGTAGAGCCTTAGGTTTGTACCTATATGTTGATACTACACTAAAGTCTAGTGGAGACTAAGCCCAATAATGTACAAGGTTGTATAGCAGTGGACATAGGGAATTATTAACTTAAAGTGTAACATTGAGTATGGGGGTGAAGGTTAGTGATACAAATGGTTTCAACTACTCTGTATAGATATTATAGAGAGGTAGATGAAGACCGCTTCAAAACCGAAACCGAACATTCGGTAGGTAGCTAATTCCATAACTAAGTAATTTTGTCACAAGAATCTCAGGGCAACTTTCGCTGGATAGCTGAAATATGTCCATAGATAATTTGCGTGATTTGGCAACGAAAGTAGTTCTTTAGTCGGTCAACATATGGATCGACATGAAAAAAAATATCGCTAAGTTATTATATAGTCGGATATTTGCATCAAATAATGCACTTCTAAATTTATAGCATTTCCGTATCTACATATACAGTGGGCTGCAGCGTGGACAGCTTAAGAGCTATAATCCTTTGAAAACGTTACCTCTGATAACGAAAGTAAAAAAACACCTATTAATAAGTTACACATTACAGTTAATAACATTGGTGGTCACCTGTGGCTTACTAGATGGCGTGCGGCACCATACTGTTTCATCATTTCTGCAGCCCACTGTACTTAAGTAGATACTGTATATTTGATCAAATTGTATAATACTGTGAGATTCGGTAATAGGCGAATTGTTTTCATTTTATTAATTTATAAAACGTAGGTTAAGACATTTTATCTAGTCAAATATGATTCTCATTGAAATACTCCTTTTTGGAAAAGATCTCTGTAATAATTTATTTCTTTTTTGTTAAATTATTTTGTTTTGTTATAACTTTACACATATTCGTGGTAATTATATTACTCTAGTCAAAAGTGCGTACACACCTAATTTATTTTAAGTGCAATATATTTATTGACCACTAATATTTACACTAATTTAATTTTACTAGTCACTATTTATTTTATTTATTAAATACCAATAATAATGTAGTTGTTAAGATGTAATGTTAGTGATGTAAACAAAGAGTTGTAAACATTTGAAACGTTATTAAGAGCAATAATATTCAATAATACTCAAGGAAATGTTAACAGTATAATAGATACAAAAGAAACACAAAATATTTATTATATACATTTAATTTACAAAAACAAATGTCACCTTTGCACTGCGTAAGAATTGATTCTGCTGATCTGATATAATATATGTATGGTAGACATAGTGTTAGATTATTCCACAAAATTAAAAATATAAAATCATATTGATGTATAGGTATTTCCTGTCACCGTTGCCTAATAAAGTACCCTGATCCAAAATATTCTTTTTCATTAGCTTCAATTCGTTATTCTTACATCTAATTCGATTTCCCAATGCTTAGAAATACTTTGTATATAATATAATAACATGATAGATATAAATATAACATTATATAAAAAATATAAATTATATAACATTCTCTTTTAACTAATCCAATATTGTTATATTTAAATGTTACAAAAATAAAATGCGAATTCAATCTTGAAATTGACTTGTAAATATACAGGAATTCATTCTCTATTGGACTAAGTACGTATATTTGAGCCTTCGATAGTATAAGCAACATTTATCTATTCTTATATATACACGAAATCACGTAAAAAAGAAATTTTTTCGTCATACAGTGTAAAACCAATCTCAAGCCAGCCTAAGTACCACAAATTAAATAGGTAAGAAGGCTACATATCCGAAGTTGCGGACCGATATTTCGGTACGATGAAATGCAGTTATACCGCAATTGGGCCCGCAGACAGCAAATTAAACTTCATTCGGTCTAGATCACACAGCAAACACAGAGAGGAGGCGGTCTATGTAACTATGCACAATGACTTACAATTATGTCCTAACATCATGACAGTAGGCGTGGCCGTAATTTGTATCGGCCCTCATTCTTTTAGACACTCCAATAATTTTATTTGATGGTAGATGGCTACTCTGGCGTCTGAATACGTCCCTGTTACATTTAGTGGCATCTAGTGTAAGATAAAAGTAACATAGGCGTATATTGCAGTGAATAGTTATGCAATTAGATTGGTAGATGGCGGGAACCCCTCACCACACCCTCACACCCGCAACCTTCGCCCCCGCAGTGCAACGCGTACTTCCACAGGGAAATCTTACAACACCTCTCTGTATTTTCTCTGTGGTCTACACACCTTACCAAAGAAAATTCAAAGTCTCTTCAGTAACTTTTTCGCACATGTGATAGACATGTGGTAACTTTTCACTGGTTATTTCCTATCTCTACCTATGTATTGTGTAAATATTTAGAAAACCTATGTCGACTTTTGCTTCCATCACAGATATATATTTAGCACCCACCACCTCGTGTTGAGCTATCGATTCAGTTCTTCTTTTGACTCTGCTGACGTCTCTTAGTGGCTAGGAACATCGCCCATCCGAAGCCGACGAAGTTCATGAAGAGAACTCGTAACTGGAAGGTAAGTAATGACAATTATAGTAAGAACTTTGAGTAAGTATTGTAAGCGACGCGATATTGTATCATTTTTAAACTTAGTAAATATTTTATGTTGTGTTTTTTTTTGCAATGGCAACAAGGCGCGGACCTAATATGTGTTCTATACGCGTAATACACGCTTTTTGGGTGGACGTGCTCAAATTCATCAAGCATTGGATATTACATAACACTCCGCGAGCGACAGTGTTGTCTCGCGACTTAGGTCCATGATATGTATCCCACGGTATACTGTAGGTGGTATGTATATAGTATTTTACTTATTCAATTAAACTTAAAATAGGGAATAATCAGAAAATGGACAGGATTTGAACCGTGGCTATTACTTTCAAGTACACCTGTAACCCTGGAGCTCCCGAATGGTAGAAATTAACTTACGTTTAAGGGCAACAGAGGCGCCATTTACCGGAATTCTTATGAACTAAGGTACAATGAATGATGTTGCAATCATTTTGTTTAAACACTTTGATCATTGCGGATCGGACCGCCTATATATTTACAGGCTTGAGGTTCTTGTTGCCCAACATGTTCTTTCCAAGAAAGGAATGGTTCAATAATAATGGAAGACCAGCATACTCTAGCAATTAACTCCCGATACCTATAGCACTAGAGCATTATAAGTTTTCTATAGGGTTCCTCAGCACGAGTGTAACTCCCCCGGTGTTGCACACGTCCATAGGCCTCGGTAACTACTTTCCATCAGTGGGGTCTGTGCTTATCTGACACCAAAGCGGTATAAAAATAACAACTAAATAATATCAGAGACAGCCTGTTTTCGTCATTAATTATACCCTCTGCTAAGAGGTTTCTGGCCAGTGAATACAGTTAGGCAAAAGAAATTACTATGAACGAGTTTAAAAAGTAGTAACAAACATTTACAGGAAAATGAAGTATATGGTCTAATGTTGGATGTGTGCATCACTAGTCTTATGTAATTTTGGTAATAATTGAAGAGCGGCCACTTGGTATCTGATAAGCTTATAAAGATATCAGGCTAATATTCATGTAACTGATAAATTTCACGTGTGCTAAATTTATATAGTATTTTCGGCATGGTAGTCTTTGCAAAGCATCTAAGGAGTGTATCTAATGCACCTGCTACTAGGGAAGCCGTTGACTGGACGGATGATCAGCCCCCTTGACTGGACAGATGATCAGCCCTTCTGTGTGGGTCATTTCACTCATTTCCTCTATGTAACGACTGTCATACATGTTCGTATGGCAACTGGGACAGACCAATGCAAATACCCATTTTCATGCATACAAATCATATCATATTACGTATCTAATGCACCTACGTGAATTAAGTTTACGAAGTCAAATTAATTCCTTTTTTGAGGATCCTTGCCTGAAGACAAGACAGCTGCAGGTAAAGCATAGATAGTTGATATGTTTGACTAAACCGCATTTTGGCTCCTTTTCGAAGTGCGTTTTAAAGACTGTTAATACAATGAATGACTGAATGTAACCCAATCAAGATCTTTGGGGTCAAGCCAACCTTACTGATTAACAAGCAAGCCTCTGGCACATGCTCTGTTCATAAAATTATAAGATTAGCTCCCAAAGCCAACCGTGTACACTTTGGACACAACTGAGAAATCACTATGAGGATGATGATGACGATGAGTGGATGGAATGAAAGTGGTTCACATAAAATTAAAATAAATTATACATACTGATATTATAAATGCGAAAGTAACTGTGTCTGTCTGTCTGTATGTTACGCTTTCACACCTAAACCACTGAACCGATTTTGATGAAACCTGGTATAGGGGTAGATTAGACGTTGAGGAAGGGCATAGGCTGTTCCCAAGTAGCACACAAGTGCTGTACAGTTACAGATTTACGGTTCACCTAGGTAACGATAGCAGTTGTAGTTAGCTGCATAATAGCAGAGGATGCGTATCCTACGGTGCTATAACTCAGATTTGGGCACAAATTTGACTGCAATTAGTCCTTATCTGCCTGTTTGATTGCATCTTAACGACGTTATATAAGCATTAATTGGGGCACAATTACCCCAAGAGCTGAACATCTGCTGAAATCGAGGGCGTGTGTTACCTCTTAGGCAGTTAATGCAATTAATTGGAACAGTTTTTACGCTTCTATACTGTTGAGAGCACAATTTTGGATAAAATTGTGTCTTTAATTAATTCATTCGTCTCCAATATTACATACGTAAATTTAAATGGTGCCAAACAAAGTATTGCGGCGAGAATGGTGGAGAGTTACTATATAACTTAAACTCTCATTTTTCATAATTCTTACGTGAGATCTTATTGGGAATGCAAGTGTATGGTGAAATACTATCAATATTAGTGGAAAATTTTCACGCGCCCCGAAAATATGAATGTTTTAACAGAAAAACTAAAACCAGATATGGGTCTACTGGTACACAAATTAATTTAAATTTGTTTTATCTGGAAATAGAGTTAGAACTAAATTCTTTGTGCGTAAAGAACTTAAAATTAAAGCTTAATTATTCAGTTGTACAGTTTCTAAAATCTAAAATAAGTTAACAATTAAAGTATATTTTTATAGGTTATAAAAATGAAAAATGGTGGAAAATCAATGTGAAACGTATATACTACAATAAAATGCAATATGCTGTATGTACGTTCACTTGTCCATAATAATTCAGTAACGAGTAAGAAAGGGTGGTTTATGTGCCATGGAAGTAAGCCAATGGCAATGCTATGTAGTAATAATGATTCATATTTACTTCGAATGCTCACGAGTGAACTGAATTCATGCTCATTATGCATTTACCTTTTATAAGCTTTTAGGAGCCCTTATTTGTTCACGTAATGGCGTCCACCGGGAAGTGAACGTCTAACTGAATATATGTATATGAATGTTCACAAAATCTCAAAAATACCAGCTATGGCATTTAAACACTCTGATTAAGAATCATTTTATCATCCACACTAGATTAAGTGCGCAGCCAGTCTGATTATACAGCCTAGTCATGAATAGAGAGGTGCATGTGAAACGAATTAGAGTAGTTTGCTGTTATACATCAGCAGAAAAGCTCTATAATAATGTTCTCGTGAACCACATAAATGCCGTTATAAGAGCAGTCATAACAGCTGAAGAATACTGTCGAAGTTCAATGAAATACAGCGTGATGCATTAAAAGATGGTTAACAAAGTTTACTGAAAAACTGCTTGCATTATAATAGTTCAAATGTTCTTCCTTAATATGCAAGCAATTTAGCGATCCACGCGTGACCGTTAATATGACAATAACCATAATGTGCATCTACTAAAATGCTCTCATAATGCTTACGATGTCCACAACTGCTAACGGCTTAATAATACAACTTCGGTGCACAATACTAGCATCAAGAACACTATAGTGGCGTCTTCATGATATATAATAAAGTCATTGTTCAGCAGAATGTTTTAAATTGGGCCTGAATTTCTGATATTCAGCTGTTGCAGTTGGAGTAAACCCTTATAACTCATTTTAAATGCTCATATGTCCAATGTGACCTAGTGTGATACATTATAATGCACTTTTGTGCTACTTGGGTTTGATCGCGACAACCCGTCGAGATCACCCGTCCGGACGCGGCGTCCCTTCCTGGCAGTAAGTATGTTTGGTTGCGATAACAGACATCCACACGGGCGGAGCCGCGGACAAAAGCTTGTATTTTATAAATATATTCTTACCATTGGGGGCACGAAAGCCAAATTAATAAGCTGGAATAACGTCAGCCATTTCCAATTAGCTTTCAAAATAGGAAGGTACAGTGCAAGCAATTGTTTCAGTGCTGCATTGTGGTTTTTGCCTTCAAACCTGGCCAGTGTGTACAGAGAGAAGGCTTGCATCAATGGTGCATATATTACTCTTTCAAATAATATCTTCTTTACAAGCGGGAACGCCACAACCTCTTCGGGGAATGTCCTTTCTATGAATTCGTAGAAATAGTGAGGTATAGTGCCTCCAAATATTAATCTGCAATACAAAAAAAGGGTGCTTGAAATATGAGTGTGAGTTAAAAAAAAATAGTACCACATGAGTGTTTTAAGACCAAATTATGCACTTTCATACACTACTTTATCTAATCATTCTAATCTCATGAAATAATTAATATAATTAGCTGAAAATTACAGAAAACTTAATATCAAAATAAATTTAAAAACTTTAATCTATTATACTTGATACAATTGTCATACAAGACCTTTTATGAATTTTTATAATCTTATTTTGATATTATGTGGGTAAAGACTGTCATTAAAGTATTGTTTTTAATTTTTTACTGTTAAGATTTTAGTATATGAGTAGATAAATCCATACTAATATTATAAATGCGAAAGTAACTCTGTCTGTCTGTCTGCCTGTATGTTACGCTTTCACACCTAATCCACTGAACCGATTTTGATGAAATTTGGTATAGGGGTAGATTAGACCTTGAGAAAGGACATAGGCTATGTTTGATCTCGATAACCGACATCCGTGCGGGCGGAGCCGCGGGCAAAAGCTAGTAATATATATAGTTCGTGAAATAATTAGATAGTGTAGGGATATTTGTGTCAAATGGCAAAGGTTATTAAAACAAATGAGGTTTCATCTAAATGAAATATTTATATTGTAAATCTTCCTCTTACTTCCTAGTTCAAGTGTGTTATGTTATGCTATATCTGTCAGAATCATTTTCCACTACAAATGGCTAAAGTCTCAGAAAATAGCAACTAATGGAAGTGTCATAATGTGTTTGTTATATTTTAACTAGAAATAACTGATCTAGATTCTTAAAAATATGGCTCAAAGCACAAACTTATGATAAACTTGGATATAAAAATTCTTATTAGAAATTAATTGGTTTTAATTAGTCTTGTTTGATACAAAATTTCTATTTTTTTTGTGTTGTTTGTAAATCTTATATTAAGTACTAGTTTAATGAAAAAACTGGTTAGGGCAGTTTGTTCTTTGTGACTAGCAAAAAATTTTAAGCAAAATTTTATGAGAATAAGATAGGAAAATAGGTGATTCCCTAATATATTACTTAATTACTTTTGATGTTACAAATACATAACTCATAGGGCATTAAATAGAGTTAATTTGACCTATGAACGTAATTGATACATGCATTTAATCATCAAGATAAACTTACCCATAAAGGCCAAAGGCTAAAATTGGATCTATTCTTATACTATCACCAGCAACTAACTGTGAAGCGATGCTGCCCGCCGTACCCACTACACAACTGAAAATATTGTAATAGATATTATTAATAAAATTTACATACGTCTAAAACCAGACTTTGGATCCTAATTTCAAACTGTTAAACTTATTCACTCAATTGTAGGTCGATGACTCTTACCTTGTAATCGCTTTAGTTTTAATTGGATGTATATATAAGTTCGTTAAATACGATGCCACTAAATTCATTATTGGCTTAGATAGTGCCATTTTTATGTGTTTATTTAAAGTTTTATGACAAGGAACTGGCTCACGATCTAAATCGGTTTCTCTTAATAATGAATTATAGAATAACTGATAAAAATATTTGTTATCAATCACTTATCAACATACGAAACGTAGTAGGAGAAGCATAGAGTTTCAAGATAATAAGATACAATATAAACATAAAAAATTGTACACAATCGTATGATGTAGGTCCCTATGTTAGTGCGCGAGTTATGTTGGCGTTGATGACATGTATGACATAACAAATGACAAAACGACAACATGACAAGCCCGACCAAAGAGTATATAGCCCATCGACTAATCTCACCATTCACCAACCCAAAAAGTACGTCCATACATGCCCAAAATAACGTTGTTGGTGTTGCAATTTTTGTAGTTTTAAGATCAATATTCAATTTTCTATTCCATGGTGGAATATCTTATTATAACACAAAATTAAAAAAATTCGATCGTTTGAGTAGCTCTTACCTACTTTTTTCGCATCGTTAGATGCTGCTAAAATTTTGTTTTAGGACTTTTAGCTGACAGCCAAGGAAAGTTTCTTTCATGGTCACAGATAACATAATACTAAAGAGTAGGTTAAAATATTTAGGGCGGTTTGCGAGCGGTTTCGGGGCGTATGTGTGGCAAATGGAAAAGAGAGTGTTTCTTTTTTTTCTCCTACCTACCAGTAGTATTCGAGGACAAGGTATTTATGGCATGTGTCTACTTACTACTACTACTACTACTACATTATAAGGGTACACAACCTTTATTAAATACGCCACTTACCTACCCGACGATTTTCTACCGAAACTGTGCCCAAAATCCTTCGCTCCAAAACGACTATAAAATCATCTGGTATATGTACTAGTCGGCCTGCCCCAGCTTCGCTTGGCATATTCGAAACTCCGTACCACCCTGCCTAGTACCCTAGTACCGACATAAATATACTGTCTCATTGCGACGGATCCATTGCGCAACCGCGACGGATTCGCTGCATGTCCGCTCCGCTCAGAAACCGTTCGCAAAACGCTAGTATGATTATACCCATAGTCAATGCTCAAAGGAAGGTGTAACGGTGTCTAAAAAATAATAAACAATTTTACTTTAACGCACTATATACAATTTTTATTTCATACATAATATTCAACTTTACAAATAAAAAAATTCAATAATTAATTTAAATAATATTACCAAGTAGGCTCACAATACTATACAAATTTTCTTCAAATATTTAATTATTATTATTAGTAATTAAATAACTAGTTTCATCAGTTCCTATGAAGATGTTATATTAATAGTAAGCATCCCACAGTAATGGGAATTTTACAAATAATAATATATTAAAATAACATAGCCAACCTGTAGCGCAACTACACTAAAATAAAATCTAAAATAATGCATATATTGGTCATAATTTCCACGTAATTATTAGGTTAGTTCACATCTATAAAACCGAGTTAATTAGAGATTAATTGAAGTTATAAGTTTTTGCAAATAACTGAAGATTGAAGTAAGAAAAAAAACCTAGTAATCTTTTTAACTTGAATTCCAACTTAAAAATTGATATTTACTTTTTTAATGTCGAAATACTTTTTCAAAATCAGAAAAAAAAAAATACAAATCTTTGTTAAGACACAGATATAGGTTATTAATTCCAACATTAGACTACATGATTAAATTATTAAGATGGAATTCGAAACTTTGTTTTTAGATTTCTCTCTCTTAAGAATTGGAAGTCAGTACATTTTTCTAGACATTCTGAATTCTCTAATTAACATATCTTTAAAAATGTGTATAAGCTATAAAATTAAGCTAAATATCTATGTCGTTTATAAAAAAACAAATCTATAATATTTTGCAATTTTTCATAAGTTAGCTATATACTTTAAAGTTCACTATACAGCTTATCAAGTTGTTTTTGCAAATTATGTGATGTCATTCCCGGTGTGTTTGGCACACCTAAGCCCTGTTTCGAGATAGGGGTACTTAAAAAGTGCATATGTTCTTTCATCTTCATGTACATATCTAAAGCTTGGTGGCCCATATTGGTCTTCACGGGTGTTGTTCTTTTATCGTTAGATATATTAGGCATTGATTTATAGAACACCTTCTTTCTTAAACATAGATTCTTTTTCGGTATTTTGTAGGTTGGTGATTTTGGCGTAATTTGTATTACTGGCAGGGTACTAAGCAGTGGTTTGATATCAACATGGTGTGGTAGGTTTTCCTTTTCTGCTTTCACTTCTTCAATTGGAAGTGTCCAAGAATTTTTCTCAGCAATCTTTGGTGGTTTAGTTACAGTCTGTATTACTGAAATTCCTGCGGAAGCTTTGATTTCTTGTTGGTGTAATAGGCTTTCTTTCTCATCATATACAATTTTTGTGTCTTTAGTTTGAGGTGTTAAAGTCTTATTTAGATAGGCGGATGATTTTTTATCTGTTTCCATATTGTTAGATTGTTTTTCTTTTATTAACCGCCTGACAGACTGCAGGGAGGTCAATTGCGATTCTTTAATTTTGTTGAGCGCGGCAATACTGTTGTCAATCATCCTAATGTTGTGTTCAGTCCTTCTTTCAATCAGCTCCAGGTCTTTCAGTTCTGTATTCTTCTCCGTATTACTATTAACTGTTGCTTTATTGAGCATATCACAAAGTGAGACAATGACACTCTCCTCTCTCTTATTTCCTTGGTATTCCGATGCGTTATCAAAATACATGATAGTATTGTCATGGTAAGTTCCTGAATTGTCAACTTCATGGGAGTGATCAAAAAAGTCTTCGACATTCCGATATTCTCGGAATGGTGTGGAAACTGGTGGTGTTACTTCAGCAATGTTTTCTAGTGTCCGCTCCTCTGACAATGCTTTGGCTTTTTCCTCTACATCGTTTATTTCTTTCTCTTTTTGCAAAAAGCTAGAGTCACTTGACTTCCAAGATTCATTGGACTTTGGAGTGTCAGGTATTGGCGCCACATATTTTTTCTGGTGCACAATCTTTGGTGGTGGTTTCTTTATAATGCTATGTTTTGGTATATTTTCTTTATTTGCTATGGTCATTCGACTTTTATATTGTTTATTTACAACGGGGGTTTCTGATATATTAGATATACCGCTTATTCTGACATTGGAACGGGCTGAAATTAAAAACAAATTATTAGTTACAAGAATTAGCTGCTATGAAGTGAGAAAAAGAGCAGTTAGGTAACCTGCAGCTAACAAAAATATAATTAATTTTACCTTGTGTAAATAGTTTCTTCTTAGCTCCAATATCTGGTTTCAGAAATTTTGTGGACTCATTTGCCATTGTAGCTCTAGAGTTAGGAATTGGCTGCAAAAGAAGAGTTTTGTTTTAATAATAAAAACTATTATAATAAATAAACATTTATCAAATCCTCATATCAAAAAGGCAACCTGTTAATTTAGATTACCGGAACTTTTAGTGTCTTATGCTATCTCAGAATCATTAAATAGACAACTTATTATTTAAATCAGTTTGTTGTTTACACAAAGAAATTCCCTGCATATAACTTCATAACTGCCATTTCAAAATATTATACATTTTATTATAAGAATGATTCTACACATAGTCAAATTAACTCACATTAGGCCTGGGATGAAAATTTAAAGCTTTTTTGACAGGATTGTTTCTCATTTGCCCGTTTGCAGTGCGACTAACAGTTTTGTCAATTTTAACTGTAGAGTTCCATGTTTTCCTCTTAGTGGATGCATCTCCTTGAGCAGTGATCCTGGGAGACTGGACCTTTAGAGCTGGAATGTAAATATGTTAACACTTTTAAGATTGCACAATAGGTAGGTTTGAAGAAATGCTGTGACCGCCAGATTCAATATCCTCCACAGGAGAAAAATAGGGGAAACAGGTGAAATGGCCCACACTAAAGTGCAGATCACCCATCCAGACATAGTAAGTATGTAAGGTTGATCACACATTTTATTGCACACAGTGAAGTAAAAGCTGCCTAGAAGAGCATGTTAATCTGTTGATCTGGGTAGCCATATATAATGAACACCAGTCCATCTACAGAATTTCAGACCACCAATTGGTTAGGGAGGTCAGATTTCAGTTGCTTCATGAAAAATATCAAAGTTCAGCAGCATCATAGTGAGACTGAGTTGGGAATAAATTCAGAGATCATCATTCTTTCAATAGTTTTGTAATCTATGGGTCAACTAGACTTGCTGTAAACTAGCTCATGCCCAAGCTAAGAAGCCACCGGCTGAAGAATGGTGAAACTTGAAGTAAATATTCAAACAAGTATTTATAAGTTTCATATTATCGTATTAGTAAACAAGTATATATATAATTTACTTACATAGTAGGTCAGCTCTCATTTCAGCTGCGGTTAGAGGTTTATAAACCTTCTCAGCAGTCCCATTTACAAATACCTTTGAGGGGGGCTGTTTTTTCGCAGTCAATGTCTGGATGCTATCCTTTGATAAGATACCTAAAAATGAATATACTACAATTGTAACACATATCATAATCATATTAATGAATAGTATTTGGTACAATATCATGTAAATAATCAACAATTATTTGCTGGTTTCACTACACTTGTATACAAACAAACATGACCATTACCGCTCAATCCGGGTAGCAGTTCGGCTAATGTTTTAGGTTTTATACTGGTCGTCGTCTCCATTATGATAATTATAGCTAAGAACACTGCAACGTGAAACAAACTGCACAATAATTCAGTTGTAAATCGTATTGTATTGTAAACATTCAAATAAATTTAATGTAAACCGTCTAATATGTCAAAGCCGTTGTTCATTAATTTTTTTGACAATTTGGCTTGGTTTGGCTTTTCTTTTAAATATTAGATAGCCAGTGGATTGGATACAAGTCCTTGTAGCCTTTTATTTGGCTTCATTCCAGTGCTGCCAGCCTTCTAATATTTGAAAGCTGTGAAACAAAAAACATATTTTGATTCTGTTCCGAAGTCTGAAACCAATTTAATTATATGATTGGTTCTTCTGTTCCTCTTATTCAATATTATCGAGGATAGAGTTAAGGAGCATCATCTCAAATGGGAGAAAAGTTGAAAAAGTGTCCAGCTGTAAGCGCTAAATAACAGTCTTAACACTTTTCGACTAAAGTAAATAATTAAATAGTGAGAATTTCAACAACACGTTGTACAAATCTACAAAGTATTGTAGTAAATATGACCTTAAAGGAAACGTGCATACAGAGTAATTTTATTTCACAAACTGTAAATATTAGGGGTTAAAGTATGAAATTGCCGATTTGTACTGACAAATTGAAATTCGTTTTTTTTTTAATTTAACGTATTTATTTAATCAAAATAATTACCATTATTATCTATACATTGCTGCCATCTAGTAGGAAGGTCATTTATGCCTTTGCGATAGAACTCTGGTGATCTAGATTCGACAAACTGTGTGAAAGCATTTTGTACTGCCTCCTGAGAAGAAAACTTTTTATCACATAGAAAATTGTCCAAATCACGAAAAAAATGGTAGTCTGTTGGAGCAAGGTCTGGCGAATACGGAGGGTGACGGATAGTTTCTAATTGCAGTTCCTGTAGAGTTAAAACGGTTTCTCGTGCTGTATGAGGTCTCGCGTTATCATGGAGCAATAATGGTGAAGATCGATTCATGAGTCGGGGCTGTTTCACTGCTAGTTTTGCTATCATTGTTCGGAGTTCGGCACAGTAGACATCTGCCGTTATTGCTTGACCAGATCGTAGAAAGCTATAGTGAATAACACAATGCTGAGACCACCAAACAGTTACCATTACCTTTTTATTGGTAAGCTTTGCTTTAGGACACTGTTGTGGCGTTTCACCTGGGGTCAGCCATTGCATTTTTCGCTTACGGTTATCGTAAAGAATCCACTTTTCATCACATGTCACAATTCGATCCAATATTCCTTCATTTCTGTATCGATTCAACAAGGCAACACAAGTTTCAACACGCATTTCTTTCTGCAGATCAGTCAAATCATGAGGTACCCATTTTTCACATTTTTTTATTTTATTGATTTGACGCAAATGAGTCAATATTGTTGGTAAGGTAACGTTAAACCATGCAGCTAATTCCTGGGTAGTTTGGCTCGGATCGGCTTCCACCATGTCTTTTAATTCATTGTTATTCACCTGTGTGGACGGCCTTCCTCGTGGTTCGTTCTTCAAATCAAAGTTTCCATCACGAAAGCGTTTGAACCAAAATCGCACGGTGCGTTCATTAGCAGTCCCCTCTCCAAACGCAACATTGATATTGCGAGCTGTTTCTGCCGCGTTAGTTCCGCGTCGGAACTCGTATTCAAAAATCACTCGAATTTTCGAAGTATCCATCTTTCTTGTCTAAGCTGAATAAAAAAAACAACTGAAAGTCGATAATCGAATGTTGCACATTTTTAAATGAAGAACTACATAGGTACCATGTGGAAAAAGTTTCACTCAAAAATCTCAAACCATGAAGGTTCTATGTCAATTCGAAGTACCTATTACAATGAAACGGCAATTTTATACTTTAACCCCTATTAGTACGGTTATTGATTTGACCCTGATCCTGATACCACCTGGCGCCACCTTAATTTAATACATTTTGACGGACACTTTTTCATAATATATTAGATTGTCCTCCTTAACTCTACCCTCCATATTCAATATCAAAACTTACAATTTCCATGAGTTCGGAAAAGAACCAAAGGGTATAAAAAAAAAAGTTGTGAATGTGATCATTGAGTAATGCGATAAAAGCTTCCTTGCTGAACGTGCCCACAATTTGATTGCTTTGTCATGTCATGATGTCATGTAAATAGATGAGAACACGAAGACATTAAGTATACGAAATGACGAAATCGGTGTATTAAATAATAAACAAGTCATTTTCTATATCTTTGAACACTAGACACTACACGAGATAGTAATTAGTTTGTTTTATTGAACTCTTGACTACAAAATATTTAAAAATGGTGACTATAGTACATCTGAAAGGTATAGAGGAATTTAGCAAGTATGCCGAAAAGGTAGATTCGAGTGAAATAGTGTTTTTCTATTTCACCGGTGAAAAGTTACCGGGTGGGAAAAGTTGGTGTGAGGACTGTAATGAAGGTAAGTTTTTTCGTATTGTTTATTCAGTAGGACCTACACAAGTAAGTACTTAAATTTGTAATAATTCGTGCTTTAAAAAATTAGATAAGTAAGTTGTTAAATGTATAGTAAGTACTAAATAGCTATTATGGTCATAATGTGAATTGTGAAGCAACCTTTAAAATCATTAGCAATTAAAACCTTTTTACTAACATAGCTTTATTTTTAGAGAATTTTTAATCTGTTATTGTCAAACAAAATGCCATATGGGCATATACAAAAAAATGTTGTAATAGAACATTTTAATAATTATGAGAATTTTAATTCATATGTAAATGCCATACCTAACAAAACTCCAGATCACTTCTTTTTATTTACTGGAGCAAAGAAAGAAAATGGACGTAGCTGGTGTGTGTACTGTCAGTTAGGTGAAGTTAATTCAATGATTAAGGCCTATTGCAGTCCTCTGTTGAACATAGGCCTGTTCTTAAATTCCATAGATTTATTTAATGGAGATTTGAGGGTAATCTGCTTCATTTTTTTTGTTACTTTAGCTGAACCAGTTGTAGAAGCTTTCCTGTCTGAAGTTAAGAGGAATATAATATTTGCATATGTGGACGTTGGTGACAGGCCTACGTATGTATATCTCTAATTTCATTTACTATTAAAAAATTAAAACAAATTAATCTTCACAAAATTAAACAGGACTTAATCAGATCAATGTAATGACTAGAGCCAATAGTTCAATGAAGAACTATGTTTTTTTTTTCAAAGTTAGCCTGTTGAAGATGACTGATTGTGTGTGTGATTCAAAATTGGTTCTGTTTTTTACTGTGGTGCTAGTATCAACGCAACTGGAGTGCTCCCATAATGAATTGGTTAGGTTGGATTGTGCTAACACATGGAGAAATAGGACTCACATTCAGTGGGGTCTGTCATATCTCACTAAGTCATCAGTTACAGAAATAGAATCATTACTCAGTTATACTGACTAAATGATTGAATGTTTTACAAGTTGATTTTCAGCCATTTCATTGGATGCCGGATTTATACAACTGCCTTTGTGTCTATACCTGTATTTAAGTATCTTCTCTTCAAAATTGAGACTTAAAACAATTTTTTACAGGTGGAAAGACAAAAACAGCCCATTTAGAACGGACAAACGAACCAAGCTAATGGTAATCCCCACCATAATAAGATGGAATGGCGTACAAAGGCTAGAAGGGAGTCAATGTGCTAAAAGAGATCTACTTCAAATGCTGATTGAGGATGAGGAAGACTAAAAGGCAGACCCACAGCATTATATAAACTGTACCTATACCTGCATCAATTTCATAATATGTAAATATATAAAAAGTGGTATATTCTGATAATTAGAAGAGTTTTATTATGAAGATAGAATTTTTTTTAAATGTTAGCGGGACTGGTAATCAATCTCATAATTGTTGACCATTTCATATAGTTGATACTACTTTAAAGGTAATAGGTATACAATTCATGGACTTCACGACATTTGCAGTGCAGTATAGAGTGTCAACACCTTCAGGGTATAAATCAACATCACCTACTATACCACAGACAAGACACCAGCTCCATTTTTTCCTTTTGGGATTCGGGAAACCAGTTGCTCCGATGGACTCCAAAGTGTAAACTTTGGATGCAACCAAGAAATCTCTAGAAGGATAAATACATAAATAAATATGCCACATTTCTCATAACGCTATCTAGACCCATGGTAAGCACAGATTAACTACCTTGTGTTATGGAATCTACAATGCGGATAAACATACTTAGATACTTTTTTTTGTAAATACAAAAATGTAATGCGCATACTACCGCCATGCCACATAGGATGACGATGATGATGGAATGTTAATGTGGATGGATGATGGAATGGCTTTCGCTGTACTTAAATGCGCTTACAGAGCAGGTATAAAAATACTCGACTCTTGAGATATGATTAACGTGATTGTCAATAATAAGGCTAAAACCAAACGAGCGTAATTTTGTGAGTCGTGAGTCGCAGAATTTCGGTAGCATAAATTCTGCTGCATTCGGTTTCATTCAAAAAGGCAGTTGGTGCCACACGACAACGCAAAATGAGTTGTCTGCCGACTCAATGCGCGTAAACTCGATCGAATTTCGGTCGTGGTGAAGGAAGGGCAAGGGAGGGGCGCGGGTGAAGAGCAGTGCTGCCATTTTAGCGCTTTGGGCGCTAGATCTAGCGCTTTTTCAGTGTGTTTAGCGCCCATTTCTGAATTTTAGCGCCTAGCGAATAATCTGACGCTTTTTTGTTTATGGTATAGCTGGCATGGCAACTGGCAATAGCACAAGGGTCAGTGACCTCTGACTATTGAGTGGGTTTACCCAGCTTCTTTTTCTGGCCTCATCTTCGGAATATGCTTCGTAAATACACAATATTTTTAATGGATCCATCGTGCTCGACGATACAAACAGCCCGTACCAACGCTCAATACTGAATAAACCGAAAATACGCGACTCACAAAATTACGCTCGTTTGGTTTCACCCTAAGAGGGCAACAAGATTACAAGCTGTTGCTGTTATCAATTTTTTCATACGTGTGACATGCTTATCACAGAATCACAGTTGTCACAGAGTACAGTTACATGATAAGGGAAATAAAACGAACATATTAATTTGTTGCTACATTTATTGTATTATAACATATCAATACGTATCGAATATTATAATTGCGACATTTTATCTTTGATAAGATATATTATTAATTCATAATAATAAAAATATATGATGTTCTTTAGTTCATAGAACATTAGCAATAGAAGCTAAATATTTATGATATTATTGAGCTACCTATATTATTATTCTATTATAATCACAGTATAAAAATCTAGTTGCTACCATTAATAATTCTAGGATATTTAATACTTTCCTTAATTAATACTTAGGTCTAAATTTGCGTAAGTTGTGAGCATAAAAATATTTTAGAGTTAACGTCGCGACTTAATTCAATTCAAATTCAATCAAGTCCTAGGATAGAACTTATGACTATAAAAATTACAGGAAAACATGTTTGAGCACAGTTGTGGATTGTCGAGAGACTAGTGTATAAAATTTGTAAAAAAAGCATTTGTACAAGGACTTTTATGCAATGCAGTCCGTCAATGTCTGCATTTACTTGGAAACATTTTGTACTTAGCATTTTTTGTCACTTTAGATTGAGTGACATTAAGTACACTGTGGATTGTCTGTATCCTGTGCAGACCTTTAGAAAGGCTCCCATGGTTTCAGACCTTGCAAGTTTAATATTTACCCAATTTTTGTATGTAATCTCTCTTCAATGTAGTTCGAATTTATATTTCCTACCCTCTATTGTTCCATGAATACATAGTTTCCGTGGTACAAGGGAGGTTTGAGGTTTTAGTTCCTATTAGTCTTTCAAAAAGTGACCATTTTCTCAGCAGGTTATGGCCCCACTCCCCTTATAAAATGAGAACCTATTAAAAATAACAGCCTCAGTACAAGAGACCATTTGTAAGTTCAACAGAACCATTAGCTATGATCAGGGTTACTAGGTCTGTCAGATTTTTATAAGCTTTCAACAGAGGTGCGCCAGCGCTTGTTACGTACACAGTAAAGCGGTCTTTGCAAATCTCTGTGCTTACAAATTTTATTCTTCTACCCACATTACCGAATTGCCGATATGCTTATCGTATTTTAGCTAAGTTAAAACCAATATTTGACACCAATATAACCCTTATCGATACAATCTAATATTTACTATTGTTTTATCAATCCTGGTAAAAGTAATAGCATTCATGTATAAAAACTATTTATTAAACAAATGGTAATACACGCATGGTAATAACAGTAATACTTATGAATGATTTTAGTTGTTGATAGGCACTATAATTAAGAACGGATTAGCTTTGTCTGCATTTGTATTATGTGTAGATACACAAAGACAATTGGATAAGTAGTGCCTATAGATATCTAATTGATGATTTAATTGTGAATTTTTATAGTTAAGTATTGGTACTAACATTTCATTAAAACTATCACAGAGTTGCTTTTGTCTTAATAATATGTACCTACGCAAAGCTTAGGTACTTCAGTAAGCCCAGTTGTCCTGGAGTGGTTTACTTCAATTAAAAATAGTATTAGTTTCCGCAGGCCTTATACAAAATAGTTATTAGGTATCTAAGTTATCACTCACATGGATGCACAAATAGGAATTTAAAGTCTGTCCTGTATTTCAATCACACACCTGCGCTGAATGGAATTCGAAAAATTATGGGTACCTAGGTTAATTTGAGTTCAATTAACGTTCAAAAGATAAACTAACTGTGACTTCAATAGAAGAGTGACGCTGCAATCGTATACAAAAGGAGAGATGTTAGCAAATAATTATAAGATCGTTATAGAAATGCAAAATATAAGGTATTTCAGTTAGGAAAGTTAAAAAATGAAATAACCTATGACGGCGAGATGGAAATCTGAATGGTTTTAGTCGATTATGACATAACCACTATCCTATCGCCGTTAGAACTGATAGGGGTGGTCCGCGTTTAAGGGTTATAAACTAAAAAATATCCATCCAAAGATAAATTATCGCCTACAACCTACATACTACGCACCTAGTACTAGATAATACCTAGTATAAATATAAAGAGATGCTTTATATGTTGAGTTCAGTTCGTTCAACTTAACACTGAACACAAATAAAGGGCTAAGTATATTTTGTCATGTTTCTTAGGGATTTTTGAAGTAGGTACTTAAGGTGATTATTGTTTATAAAGGCGAAAATTTTCGTGTCGTGTCGTATTTACAAACATTTCTATGTAAAGAAAAGTTATATATCTAGTTATATTTGACTACTTGATCAGATTTTCAAGATGTGAAATATGCAAATAATCAACCTCGAAATGAAAAAAAACATAAGTGATTAGATACCGAAGGGTACCTAATAAGCCATCGAGTGAGCGCTTTGGAGCCCGAGGTCCAAAGCGATTCTAAATTCCAAGTATATTATAGTATATAATATTCACCATAAACACTCAAACAGTCAAACAGCTTTTTGTGCCTAAATACTTATTTGAAGTTATTTGGAAGTAACGCGAGTTCACCGGTGTAAATTGAGCCAGCTTGTGCAAAAATCGGGAGTGCAGATTAAATTAAAAAGTTTCATTCTCATAATATTAAATTCCCATTTTTTGAATCACGATTTTTTGTATGGGGTATAATATAAGACGAGATCACTTAAAGTAAAAGAAACAGAAATAGGTAAGCAAATCAATTCAACTTTTTTTTTTTTTTTTTTTTTTTTCCCTTTGGCACTAGCAAGCTGTGTGCCAACGACAAAGTTAAGGAAACTACTAAACATTAAAAGGTATTACCGAGGAAAGGAATAGGAACGGAATTTGGATAATTAGATAGGTTTACCTAATAGTTAAGTCCAAAAAAGTAAATTAAAAATACATATAAAGGATCTTAAAATATATAACTAAAAGTCATAATTACAATTTAATATCATTAAGTAGAAGAAAAGAGGAAATAACATTATAATATAGTATGGGATTCATTAATAAGCAACTCATTCGGGTAGGAAGAGGGACCGACAAGGAAATGATAGAATGCAGGAATGAGGAACGGTCATAACGCGGACATGAGAAGAACATATGATCAATGTCTCCAACATCCATTCCACAATCACACAAATCGCTGTCTACAATTTGCAACCTAGCAAGGTGGGAGGGAGTACAAACATGACCTAGCCGCATTCGTATAATAATTGAAGCTGATAACCTTGAACATTCAACCCTACTAAACCACGGTTTTCGTGGGATTTCAGGTTGAACATCGAAATATCTCTTACCTTTAAATTTACAGGAATCTGTGAAATATTTAGACCATCGATCTGTTAAGAAATTCATGGGCAAATTCACGAGATCATGACAATATAAGGTATAAGGATAAATATCACCATCGTGAACTGCTTCTTTTGCAAGTTGGTCGGCTTTCTCATTTCCCCAAATTCCACAATGGCTAGGTACCCAAGTAAATATAACAGAGTGACCTTTGGATCGGCAAATATTAAGTAGTTTTCTGATGTCAAAGATAATCGGATAATATGGTTTCTTAAATGGGAACTTATCTATAGATTGAAGCGCACTTTTAGAATCGGAAAAGATTACAGTCTTTGGGAGCTTGGCTAATAGTACATACTCTAATGCTTTCAAAATACCAAAGCACTCTCCAGTATAAACTGAAGTTTCAGGGGGAAGCTTAACCTTTTGTGAAATTTTAAATTGTGAATGATAAATGCCTATACCTACACAAGTAAAACTACTTTTAGAAGAGTCAGTAAAAATATGGTGCCATTCACACCAATTTTCGTCCACTGTCTTATTGAAATTAAATTTAGCATCTGGGTCTCCTTTATTTATACCTATACTATAGCAGATGTCAGGTGCAAGGGTTAATGATTCATAGGATATATTGTCAAAAAGGGCAAGCGATGGCGAACGAAAGACCCGTCCATGTATTGAATGAAATTTCCTATAACTGTTAATTATGCATGGAGTGCTTTGTCGTCTCCAGAACTTGGAGTTCAGGACAAGCTGATCAAGAGCATCTAGTTTTTTATGTAATAAATGGTTCGTTGATTCCATTATTTTAAATATAAACCTATCCGATAGGTACTGGCGCCGGAGGTAAAGTGGTGGATCCTCACACTCTACCTGCAGGGCATTAAGGGGGCTTGATTTCATTGCGCCCGAAATGATTCTCAGAGCCTTGGATTGTATGTCATCTAATTTTTTGGTACCTTTTTTGTTGCCCCCGTCTAAAAGGAATGTTCCATAATCTAGAACACTGCGAATGATTGCATTGTATAAAAGCTTAAGGCTAGTGGGATGAGCACCCCACCAAACACCCGTCAAACATCTCATAATGTTAAGCAAACGTTCACACTTGTTCACAACATACATAAAATGCGGCTCTCCAGTAAGTTTCTTGTCTAAAATTAGACCTAAAAATTTTACGGAGTCTTTTACGGGTAAAGTAGAGTCATTAAATTTAACTATGGGATCAGAAAACGCTTTTTTTCTAGAGAAAACAACAACAGTGCTCTTGTGAGTTGATAGGCTTAGTCCATTTTCATCCAGCCAACATTTTAGTAATTTGTGAGAAATTGTTAACGACTCACAGGCGTTGTTAATGGATTTATCTATAGAATATAATAATAGATCATCAGCATACTGTAAGATATTAACTGTGCCCTTCAGCGAGGGCTCCAAATCATAAGTATATATATTAAAAAGTAAAGGGCTGAGTACTGATCCTTGTGGAAGACCTTTAAAAACTGAATGAGTTTTTCTGCTACCATCAGTAGAGTACACGGATACATATCTAACGGATAGTAAGTTTAAGATAAAGTTACCTAAAAGATGCGGAATTTTAAGAGCTATTAATTTGCGTTTTAGGATAGATAATATGACATTATCATAGGCACCATTGATATCTAAAAATGATGCAACCACAGATTCGTTATTTGAAAACGCGAGATGAATATCAGTAGTGAATACACTTATACTATCTATTGTACTATTTCCTTTGCGGAAACCAAACTGGCTTCTTGATAATATGTGTTTACTCTCAATGTACCATTCCAGACGGTTTTTAACAAGGTGCTCAGCCACTTTAACAAGAACAGACGAAAGAGCTATTGGTCGGTATGATTCAGCATTGTTGGGTGGTTTACCAGATTTTAAAATTGGGATAACCTCTTGGAAACGCCAAGAAGAAGGGATGTTCCCAGAGGCAAGAGCAGAGTTAACTAGTTTTAAATAGTAATTTAGACTATCATCACTTAAATGAACAAGAAAAGAGTAAGGTATACCATCTTCACCAGGGGCAGAATCTTTAACGGACGATAGAATCCCCTTCAGCTCATACAAACTGAAGGGCATGCACAAAGGAGTACCCGTGTGAATGACAGGGAAAAGAGCTGTGGTGGGAGAGTGTGAGTCTTTCTCTGCAACATAAGGAGGAGCTAATATATCAAGAAAACTGTTAGTCAGAGAAGAAGGTAGTTGATACTGAGAGGATGAGTCATTGAAAGCAGATCTAAACCGTTTAATGCTACGCCACACCTCTGAAGGACACGTTGTCGGAGACAAAGAGGCACAAAAAGCTCTCCATCCTTGAAACTTTTTTCCCTTAAGGATGGTACGGGTTTCTTTCAATGTTTTTGTAAGTTTATCTAAGTTTTCGGGTGACATATCTTCAGCATATATTTTCTCAGCCTTTTTCCTTTTTTTAACAGCATCAGAACAGTGTGCATCCCACCACGGTGGTAACGGAATCCTATTGGAGGAATTATTCTTAATGGGAAACAATTGATCAGCAACATTAATCAGACACTTGGCCAAAGCGTCGTTGCAATCATTCTCGCCACCACGCACAATTTCTGGTAGTAGTGAAATATCGGCATCTACTTGGGTTCGAAATTGGTGCCAATCAACATTATTTAATTTGTACTTTAATCTGGGGCATCGCTTTTTGATTAAAGGACTACTTATAGGTGAGGAGATTATAATTGGAAAATGGTCACTTCCATAAGAAGATGAAAGAAGGGACCACGACAGTGAGGAGGCTAGGTTAGGTGTACATATTGATAGATCCACAGCACTAATTATTTGGTTTGGACCTGTACGGCGAGTGGGTTGACCCGAATTTAATAGGCATAAATTATGATTGTCCAAGATATTCAAAAGTTTTCTACCATTACTTCTCGTCTCGCTACTTCCCCAATATTGATGGTGACAATTAAAATCACCCATAGCTAAAAAAGGTCTATCAAGCGAAGAGATTATGTTTTCTAACTCTCTTATGGCAGAATTGGTAGCATACGGAATATATACAGACACAAAAGAAATATTTTCAATAATTACACCAACAATATCAATAAGAGAAACGTTATTATTTGCAAATGGAATACGAGTAAATGGTAAATTATTTCTAATCAACATGGCTACACCACCGTAGCCGTCATTTCTGTCACTACGTATGCAGGTGTAACCTCTAATACCAAATAATTGCCAACCTATTAGCCAGGTTTCTGATAGAGATATTATAACAGGATTAAACTTATTAACAAGATGAAGAAGATCAGTTTTTTTAGGAATTACTGATCGGCAATTCCACTGGATTATGCTGTCCATTACTGTATTGATTGTTTGGGGAAATGTTTGCAAAGTCATTGATGTCGGCGTGGGACGGCTTTATAATTTTTTTATGAATTAACATACCAATAAGGTTTTTAATCATATCAACAATGCAATCTAGATCATCACTTTGATGGAACTGGGACTGTGCGGGCTCTTTTGATTGAGATAATCCGCAACCATCTTTTGGAATTGGAAATCGAAACTCACTAAGGATAGCTTTATGGGCTGCCTGATCGTAACCCTGTGTTAATTTCGCAGGAGCACGTGGCTTTTGCCAAACCGTTTTCTTATAAGAAGTCGGAATGTTATTAGGACCAGATTGGGAAGATGGTTGAGCAGATTTATAAGGACTAGAAATCAAAA
The DNA here is from genome assembly GCA_949126895.1 of Eilema caniola. Classification (NCBI taxonomy): domain Eukaryota; kingdom Metazoa; phylum Arthropoda; class Insecta; order Lepidoptera; family Erebidae; genus Eilema; species Eilema caniola. Next base: position 4,985,120 of record OX421466.1, read on the forward strand.
CCTCAGCAAATGACTTTGACACTGGTGGATGAAGTTTTAATGCTTCTACATAAGATAAACAGGAATGAGCCATAGAATGCTTTATATCTTTTTGCCTTAGAAATTCAGGACAACTTTTACTAATTGCAAAATGCCTTCCAGAGCAACAAATACATGAAGCATTATCTTGCTCAACAGAACATGTTTCTCCTAAATGGTTTTGAGCACATTTGTAACATCTAGGTTGGCCAGACCGGCACTGATTCTTGGTATGTCCGTAACGACAGCATCGATAGCACTGAATAGTGGGATAAACATAGATGTCAACTGGCAGAGCATTGTAGCATATGTAAACCCTTTTGGGTAACACTTGACCATCAAGGGTGATTACAACAGACTGAGAGGGCTTCCATGTGTATGTACCATTTACATAGACCTTATAATTTAACCGTCTCACTTTTAATATCTTCCCACAGCCAATTGGGACAGATAAGTTATCTAAAATTTCATCAAGTGACCAGTCAGCAGGGACTCCACGGACAAGCCCCATTCTGGTGATATTAAATGTTGGCAGAAATGCCTTAAGATTACTGTCTAATGAACTACATTTGTCAATAAAATTGTTAGCACTTATAAAATTTGTGAAGGAAACAGTGCATTTATTTCGTCCTATCCTTTTCACAGAACCTGTAACTATATTTTCAAATTTATTTTTCTTCAGAAAGTTACCAAAGGTAATGGGATGTAAACTAGTAGGGCTGTTATCCATATCAGCTTTACGTTGTACATGGACTAAGTAAGGTGCAGCATCAGTTTCTATGTACTCTCTCCGACCAATTTGTATAGGTTCAATCTGGTTGACTGGTGCAGTACTATTAATATTTATTTCAGGTTTAGCATCAGTGTGTGTTGGATTGTGAGATGGAAGAGATAGACAGTTGCACTCATTTTCATTACAAACATTAGAATCCTCTTTCAGGTTAACTACTCCTTTATTATTTTTTTTCTTTTTATGACAACTTTTGCACACCCTATGTTGCCTACGTTTTCTGCTTCTGTCATTACCTGTTACTGAATTATCAGTATCTCTACCGCTACCCTGAATGGATGCGTCCGTGTCCATACCTTGATCGATTGTGACGTAACTAGCCACGGGGGGATTTAAGCCAGAGCTTAAATCCCCCATGAAATTTATAGGCGGATCGTTCATACGATCCTGACCTTATAAGAGATTACCATATAATAAACAATATAAATAAACTTACCAAATAAACACCTAAACTACACAGAATATAAGAAGATTACTACTAAGTTATTAACTATACAAATTTTCAAACCAATCTAATTATTTTACACGTTTAAATTAATTTTAAAATTTTCGAAAGAAAAAAAAACACCCGCTCAACCCGAAGTTTCCCGCGCTTTTCATCAATTCAACTTCCTACGAGTCTGTTGTTTGCTCTTTAAAGTTTAAATTTCAAAATAAATAGTAAACAGACCCTTTTCCACGTTTAAAAATGGCGCCAAGCTTAATACCGCCATGTTGTTTTTTTTTTCACAAATAACCATAGCCACCGTGGTTATTCCTACCTTCAAGATAAGTATATTAGAAACCTTCCATCGTCACTCGGGATGACGGAAGAATTCTAACGATGCACCATACATTGAAATCTGCCCAATTATTTACAAGTTATGGTGGAAAAGAACTCGCGTAGCTATATAAACTTCTATCGTGTAAAGAAAAACCAACTTAAAGAACGTAAACATAGAAAAAAGGAATGCCAATAATTTCTATGTGCATAATTATGTAGCACAAGACTGGCTGTATATTACAACAAAATTGTCCTCGCGAAATACCACTAATGGTGGTATTATACCAATAATGCACAATTTTTTGTTGCTATCAAGCTATCATACAGAATAAATGACATTGCAAAATTGTGCTTTATAAACAGACTGTTGTAGACTTGTAGTTTCTACGTCCCATTCCAAATTTAAATTTTATTCCCGCCAAACCCGGGAATCGCGAGCGCGACAGACATTTGGTTCTATACATAGTAGTCGATAAGGAATGTGGTTTATCATCTAATTGTAAATAGTGTATGACGAGTTGATGACATTTACGTTAAGTGTTGTTCAAATTTCACAAATCAGTGCTTGCAGCTGCCAACTTCGTGTCTTCATGAGGGTCATCTGTCAAGTTAAGGTCCTTGGTCGGTATTGAGATCAAGACGTCATAATATATCTTCTTGCTACGTAGAAATGCGCTCTTGTTGTCAAATATCACGGAATCTGTTGATAGAACAAGATATTTATATGAAAAAGGGCTAATGATCGAGCTTACATCAGAATCTTAGTGGATAAATGGCTTCACTATCCAAGATTATGGTCCATCCTTAGACAAACGACAATTCTTCGACCGGCGCGCGGCGTAAGTGTAGAATAGAATGATGAATTTATGTGAATGACACGTATTCTGATGTTTTTGACAGTCGTCAACGTATGCCATCTCATACATTGATCAATCTTTTCTATTCTACAGAACTATTGCCACTTGTCTAGAGGAGCAAATAAGCTCAACTAAAATGGTCAAAAAATTAAAGATGACTTTTATGAAAAATCGTCGTAATAAAACCGTAAATTGGCCCAGGGTCTGCCGTGATGCGACGAAAATGCCTTTTTGGGCCACCTTAGTGTTTTTACACTATACCATACCTGATATTCGATATCGAAGGAAGTCATATGTATTACATATGTATGGCTTTTACATTGTCCGGCCCGATATCGGTTATCGGAGCCGACACCACTGTGTCTAAACAGCAACAAGTAATTTACGACCTTAATGACATTTTCTTATTTACGTGTCTTTTCGCGCTAATAGATGACGCTAGTCACGAATATAAATAAAAAGGAAACGGCACTATGTCATCATCGTCAAGGTCGTTTTTTTCTGGTTTTTTTTTAACCCTAGCATCCCTAACTAATCTGTGCTTTCCAGCAAATGGCCGTATCGGGACGATTTTATCGGATATGTGAAAAAAAGCACATGGTATCGGCTATCGGGGTCGGCTATTGGCGTCCGACACCGATATCGGATATTGGATGAATGTGAAAATACGCTTATACCCCGGCATTTGAGACTCGAGACGGTTTGCAGTTTCAGTCCGTCCGAGTCCGACATAACACCCTTGTCGGGCTCGAACCGACTAAAATGCACACCGTCTGTGGGTCGTAGGTTGCCGTAGGTGACATTAGCTGAGACATATCTCTCGCACCGCGGCCGATGGGGTTATTTATCCATGTGGATTTCCGTACGAACAAGGGTTTCTATTATGCAAAATTTGAACGCACATGTAGCAGGCCCGGTTGCCGCCAGCACGCCGATATCGACGGGCCCTTCTGTCAGTTTCTGCGGTCCGTGTACGACTGTCTCGTTGCCTTCCTCGTCACGTCGCTTGATCGAGAACTTGACGTCGTGGCTTTCCACTCCGCACTCCCACCTGCAACATAAGCCTAATGTCTTATACTCGGACACTTGTGCCAGCATGGGATCCCTTTCCCATTGAATCGTTGGATTTTTAACTAATATATGCTTATACTTTGGCATATTAATGAGCTTGACATAACTTTTATGGCAAACTGTTCTGTAAAGGAAGCATAAGCATTATCAAAAAAAAAAACTCTACAGGCATAAATTGGTAGATACGATTTTATCAACTCAGCTGGGCGGTAAGCTTTAATACTTAAGGTTCTACGATTATAATAGTTCTGTATGCAAATAGGAGGCAACAGTATCTGATAGAACAATTGGGGAACAAGATTACCTCAAATTGAATACGTACGGATTTGGAAAAGGGTTGCAGTTTGATAAACTCGTGCGCATTTTACAGCAACGCTGCCTCTATTGCACATAAGTTAAGGAATGATAATGGGACAAAGACCGTCTGGCAAAAATGCATATGCTAAAAGTAGGTACCTACTAACCTCAACACACTGTCAGTGTCAGGACAAAGTAGGTCAACCTGGTGCTTCTCTCCAGTCTTGATGGTGACTCTCGTGTAATCCTTCTCCGATGTTTCGATCGACGGGTTTTTGGAGTAATAGCTTTTAGGAACTTTACCGCCTGGCTTCACCTGGAAGAGCAGAACATTTTATTTTTGTTACACCATTTCAAGTGGTATCCAGGAACAAAAATACTTAAGTAATAGCTGCGAACAGTAAAGATACTAAGGACATAACTACTATAAAAAGGAAAGAAGTACTTGTACTATTAATACTTTTAAAAAAATCTCGTGGTCAACTCCGGTCGGGACTCTCAACAGTCTCAACTGAAGTTGACTACCAACGTTGGCGACACCATTGCGTTATTTGTGAATCAAGTCTCCCTCCCTCTATTGAAAAAAAATTCGGTAGGTACCAGTTCCGCGCAATAGAGGGCGGGCCTAATACGGTCAAGCTAGCACTTTGCCATAGGACTCATAGGCTGTATGTATGGGTACCTACTGTTGGTAAAAAATTAGAAGATGATCAAAATAAAAAAGCCGTTGCACTAACCCCCAAAGCGCATCCTTGACCTAATCCCTGTTCTCACTTTAACTCACCAGCAGTCCACACCTCGGGTCTCCACTCTCATCAACGATGGTACCTCCGTAGTGCACTGGCAGCTGATCCTTGTCCACCACGGAGAGCACTTGTGCCTGCCACTTTTTAGTGTCAGACCCGTAGATCTTTATTTTGGATATCGTGTACTCATGCATAAACTTCTTGATTACGGAGAACGCCAGCGCGAACACTTTTGGAGCTGGAATCAGAAATTATACCTATTATGATTCAACTATATTATATGGTAGGTACCTACTAGCTTTTGCCCGCGGCTACGCCCGTGTGGATGTCGGTTATCACGATCAAACTGCGAAACGTCCTATATCAATTTTCACCCCTTCTTTTCTTTTAAATAAATAAAATGATGCACTATTTTCTTGTTAGTCACAAATAGTCCGCATAATTTTTATCTTTCTACCTTGAAAATTGTCAACGTGGACGCTGGTGGCGGTATCGAAGGAGCATCGATCCAGATGGGGAGATGAGATATAGCCAGTTCCATGGAACGTCTGGCAGGAAAAATGCCCAGTATTTCCATTATGGAACTAGTCAATGGTAATCCTGGTATCTCCCCTCCCAGATGCTGCCGATACCAAACTGTCTTTAACACTCAACTTAAAGAACCCGGAATTCTCAAAAGAAGGATACAGGAACCAGAAATTACCTACAGCATTCGAAACGAGAGGTGCTCAAACATCAAATTTCATTATGTACTCGTAACATTTAGACATTTATCTGAATGTATTTAGGTCACATAAGAAGGCTAAGTATGCTATTAAAATATTCAAGTACCTATCTACATATTAGGTATTCTAGATTCGCAAGGCCTGTAAGAAAAAATCTGATAATAAAAATTTACGGCCACTCTTTTAATCGCCATTTATCTGTAAATCGTCTTTACAACTAATAGGATTTACACCAATCATGAAGAAACGACATAATAGATGAATAATAACGAAATACGCTGAACGTATTTATGATCACCATTTTTAAGTTTTGGAACTATCAAACAATCAATCAATTTGCCTACAACAGGCCACTGTTGAACATAGGCCTCTCCCGATGTTGGGAGGCCTGATACAGGGTTTTATTTCGAGGTTTCATTCTCTCGCAGTGATATTGTCTGCGCATTTTTCCGTTAGTCGCTTCTTACGACACCCTTCGGATGAGATGGAATGGTGATACTTGTATTCTTTGTCCTTCACCAGGTGGAATTATAACGAATATTATTGCATATATTATATCACAATGAGTGAACAGGCCGGCAGTGGCCCACGGAAACAGGCAACGGTGGACCTGGGCCTCGATTCTACTAAAGCACAGATAACTAAAGTAAAACCATTGTCATACCACATACACTGCAAACATTAACCATTTAATTTTGATCTTTAAACTAATATGCTTAAGGACTAATATTAAATGGCTTTTTGTAGAGTGAATGAAAAAGTGAAATGTGACACTCTTCATTTAATTTTGGACTTTAATCTTGTAACTATAAAGTCTAAAATTTAATACCATTTATTGCAGTGTCTGTGGTATGACAGTTGATTTGGCTTTAGCAGAATCGAGGGGGTACATTATGTCAGATTGTAAGGAAAGGTCAGGTCAAGAAATCCGCAACCCGCGATCATGAAAGTAGAATTATTGAAAGGATCAAGTGAAAGTCAGGATTGTAGCAAGGGATGTTCAAATATGTGGTCTAAGTATAACTTCCTCAACATATTTATAATATCCCAATAATATGGCCTTGCATGCCATCATATTTGCAAAACTGGGAGCGAGCGGGACAAAAACGGACGGTTAACAGCTTTATTTACGAACGGATCTTGATGATTTTTGGCTAAAATATCAAGGGCATGATTTCTGACAGATTGTTGTAAATAAAATATAAGTAAACATTGTTATTTAAAAAAAGATGAAATAAAAATAAGAAACGAAGAACGGACCGATATTATTTTTTGGTTGGCTGTTTATTAAAATAATAAGATTCGTATGTATAATTTTTCATTTTTATTGGATACCAGATAAGGGTAGATACTAGAAATTGTGGCAAAGTGGGGTGCTTGTGAGGTCTACTGGTCACAGAACTACTGGTAAACTTACCATTAACAATAAAACAAATCTTTAGTATTTCAGGATAGTTAGCTTCATAGACTTGCAGCAATGTGATCACCAATTCAGCGGCCGGCTTCCACGCGTACTGCCGTAAATTGAAACCTTCCAAATCGAATATAACTACCATCTGCAAAAAAATGAAATAGCTAAATACTTACAGTCATAACACTCTAAGGGGAATAACGGGCCTCACCAACATTTTTTTTAATATAACAGTGGTGGCAGACAAGCACATGGCCCACCTGATGGGAAGTGGTTACTGTGGCCTATGGACGTGTGCAACACCAGGGGAGTCGCACTTGTACTGCCGACCCTGTAAACACAAAGAGTTTATGTGCCGTCAGTGTAGGAGACAAAGCAGGAATAGCCTTTGGTCTTTCCACTGACAGCATCCTTAGCCACCCTCACCTGCGAGCTAGTACAATAGCTGATTACCGGACGAGGCTCTGATGGCTTGCCTCTCAAGGTTAGGGATCAGGAGAAATGTCGCTCTCGTTTGTGCTGAATTAAAATGAGTAGGAAAATTGATTAAGGCTTCAAAGTGCAGCTAATAACTTGCTGACAACCAATCAAAAATTATAAAAATCACACTCCTGACCCGACACCGTTATCGCTTGCGCACCTATTCACCTAACAATTATGATAACAAAAATTGACTTTTTATATTTAATGTCTAGTTTTACGTTCCGTAACAAGAATTGCCCCTCTAGACAAGTGGCAATTCGCTAGCCGGCGTTTGGTGGAATAGAATGACGAATGTATGGGATTTGACGTACATGACAGTATTGTCAGTCGTTAACGCATGTCAATCAAATACGTCAAATCCTATATCTTCGTTATTCTATTCCATCAAACGCCTGCTAGCGAATTGCCACTTGTTTAGAGGGGCTGAATCTGATGTTGACTGTAGGTACCTATGGATTTAATTTTGCTATCATTATTTACTATTTAGATCTGCAATAATGCCTTACCTTCAAAGCGTTGGGCCCGTGTTCGACAGCCTGCCTCCTCGCGCTCGCCAGATAGTCCTCCAAGTGTCGAAGGATTTGTCGCATCAAGTCGGTTCTGGTTACCGAGTGAAGGAGGCCCCAGATGTCCAGACCTACGAACGGGACGATGATCACTGAAAAAAAAAACATTAGTGAGATTATTCGGTGTTTCTTTATCGTCTACCCTACGGGGGAGAACTAAGGCGTAGGCGAGCCAAAAGAGTTTAAGTATGTGGATGATCTGTAATACCTAAGTATGTGCGTTTGTAGGTTTGTACCTTTGATTCCTCGTAGCTAACAAACGGTTGGAACAACTTCCATGAATGGTAGGTATGTGGGGTACCAGGTATAAACCTACTAAGTATAGGCTGTTTTTTTTAATTTCAGATAGTAAAATGATATTACCTGTGTTGTCGGTTTATTGCAATTAAAAAATATAGTCACGTGCCACAAGTTGTCGATAAATTAAATTTAGTACCTACAGATTTTTGTAGGTTATTTTATATCTAATATATAAAATTCTCGTGTCACAGTTTTCGTTGCCATAGGTACTCCTCCGAAACGGCTTGACCGATTTTGATGAAATTTTGTGAGCATATCGGGTAGGTCTGAGAATCGGCCAACATCTATTTTTCATACCCCGATTCGCGATAACCGACATCCACGCGGGCGGAGCCGCGGGCGACAGCTAGTCTAATATATAAAATTCTCGTGTCACAGTTTTCGTTCCCAAACTCCTCCGAAACGGCTCGACCGATTCTCATGAAAGTTTGTGGGCATATCGGGTAGGTCTGAGAATCGGCCAACATCTATTTTTCATACCCCGATTCGTGATAACCGACATCCACGCGGGCGGAGCCGCGGGCGACAGCTAGTCTTATATATAAAATTCTCGTGTCACAGTTTTCGTTGCCAAACTCCTCCGAAACGGCTCGACCGATTGTCATGAAATTTTGTGGACATATCGGGTAGGTCTGAGAATCGGCCAACATCTATTTTTCATACCCCGATTCACGATAACCGACATCCACGCGGGCGGAGCCGCGGGCGACAGCTAGTTAACTTATATGAATAGTGTTCGAAACTAAAAGAACTTTTTAATTTTAACTTTTTTCTCAAAATATAATAAAGTCAAACCACTTGTAGCTATAAGGGTTGCCATTAGTTTTTGTTCAAATACCTATAGTATTTTTAGGAAAAGCTTGTAAAATTACCAGGTGAACCTTCTTTGTCGAATCCGGTGGTTCCACTGGGGAAGTGTTTCTCTAGAACTTCAGGAGCTTGCCAGGTCGGAAGAAAGGTGTCAATGCCCCATTTTTCACGCCATTTTAGAGACTGTAAAAAGAAAACAGCACTTACTTAATAAATAAATAAGTCAATAGTGATGAATTATAAAAACCGTGTAATTGTAATGATTGAGATGAGAATAGGTTTGAGTTTTGACCACCACGCCACATTGAGTACTTATTTAAAGCATTTATTATAGAGTTGAGCATGGTAATCACAGATTAATAATAGATACTAAATAAGTGTCTAGCAGATTTCTCAGCAGTAATCATTTTGTATTATGTTGAATCATGCATGAATACGCTCGCCACACTGCTATTCATGTAAAGCCACCTTTCCACGGTTCGCGATTTTACGGACGCGTGCGCGGTTTCGCGGACTACTTACCGTGAAATTGGGCTCGTCTGTGATAGTATCTACAGATACGTTTGTCATATTAAACACGTCCGTATCCGCATCATCGTCCGCATCGCATCGTGGAAAGCCGGTGTAAGGTTGCAAGGCTTATCAGCCAAAACAATTTCATAAAAAAAACACCGCGGTTTGAAACACATCCTTCCTTTGTATTGGTGCGACTACGGATCGGTCGCGAAGAACATCACACTTGCTCTATCAAAGTACTAGTGAAAGGTGAATGTCTTTAGAAAGTAAGTCAACAATACGTAGCTATTCAATTTTTTAAATTTTGTGTTCATCAACTAGGTACATGTTCTTTTGTGTTTCTCGCGAATTTATTATGAAGACTTTGCGACCGAAATTCAATCCATGTGGTGACGGAGAAGGAATACAAGTATCAACATCTCCATATTATTATCATCCAAAGAGTGTCGTAAGAGGCGAGTAACAGAAAAATACGATACCATTGCGAAAGAAGGAAAACTCGAAATAATAAAAAAAAGACTCCCAACATTGGGAGAGGGCTATGTCCAGCAGTGGACTGCAATAGGCCAATTTATAGAAATTGATTGACCGAAGTTGGGAAACGTACCTGCTCTTCTAAACTTTAATAGAAAGGCGTTTGTATAACAGAATAGATTGATCAATGTATGGGATTGAGATACGTTGACGATTACCACAAACGTCAAAATACGTGTCAACTACAACTTCTTCAAAATGGCCTCTGCAGCAAATCGCCAAAATTTTGCAAATCTCAAGTAAAATGTCAAAAGAAATTGGTATTTCAATAGAAAACTATGTGAGTATTGTGACTGCCACATTTTCCACGGCGGCGGCGGCCCCCCATACCAGGGGCGAGTCGGGGACCGTGTGGTCCCCCCTCCCGAGGAGGGCCAGACCAAGAGAAATGGCCTTGGGACAGCCGGGGTGCGAGGTATATGTTGCGAGACAACCTCACCTTCGGCCTAGCACAACGACCCTCAGACGGCGTGCGGTTTAGTCGGTTCGAGTCCGACGAGCCGGACGGGCGCCTACTGTGATGTGCTATTAGCTATCTTCTACCGCGATTCAGATGGAGAGAGATGGAGTTATACGGTGCAGGTATAGCCCTATCTCTCGCCCTTTGAATCACACTAAACACTATTGCTTATGTCATGGAAGGTAGCACCAGAGGACTTCGTAATACAAAATAATTTTTAAACTATCCAGAAAATAGTAGCGGAGAGAAAATAGTACTCTGGAGAAAATAGTACTCTGGATTACATCATCATTATTCTGCAAGCTATCTCCTAGTAACGTTCAAAGTTTGTACTTAGGAGCCCGAAGTCCTTAATTGTTTTTAATTGATATGTCAGATTTTCGCAGAGCAACTGCTGTGTGATCTATTCTAAGAGGAATGCTGTTGTTTAACAGGTGCTGAGTTGCTGGCGAGATTGCCTTAGGTAGGCGTCAAAGATATTTGTAGTTTGTAGGGCCCTGTACACCCAAGGAGGATCAATTACAATGACTTCTTATATATAAGTTCTTTTTAAAACAAAATTCGTGCGTATCGATAACTAAGCCGTCTGTTGCCATACAATTTTTTTTATGGACGGCTTGTGCTATGAGCGTTACCAAACCAGCGTTTACAAAAAAACAAACTAAAATAAACTTCCGTACAGAATGTTCTATTATAGTCAACTAACTAAAATAATTCTTTCTTACACTACAACCATTCTTTTTTACACCTTATGTAAATCAAGAATTTTTTGAAATAATCTTTGCGCGTATTATGCGAGCTAATACTGATAATAATTATTAAGTAGCTATATACAACGTAAAGACTTCCATTCTTTATGCGCATGACCAATGGTTCAATGTTCAAGAATTTATACATTAGCACAAGCATATAAATGAATTTTTTTCCATTAAATTCGGTTGCATCCAAAGTTTGTACATTAAAGGCCGGGGCTATTCCTCCATTTCTTTCTCGTCCGTTCTGCCTTTTACGGGAGTATAATGTTACCAACCAGACCAGTCAACCTAGAGCAGGATAGAATAGCTTGCTCCAGAGCCTTACGCGACGAAACTTATACAGAAATTATTGTTAACTGGATATTTGACTAGTCAAATTAGTCACTTTTTACTAAACGTCATAACGGTAAGTTATGAAAAATTTATTTGTGACGCCATAATATTTAATTGTCAAATCATTTAATTTTGGTTGGGTGGATGATTAAAAATAAATAAAAACGATAAAATAAGAAATGAAGCAACTCTTTTACCGTTCTAAATTTATTGAGTACCTACATATGAAATTATCGAAATTTTCTTACAGATTCATGAGTTCGTTATTCCTGTAATTTAATAGTAATTTCCATTATTTATACTTTGTTTGAAAGTTGATTTCAAGATTTTACAACTCTGTAGGTATTAAATTTTGCTTTTATTGGCCGCTTGATAAATTAAATTCGATCTTCAAAAACAGTACTTCCTATTTAAATACTATCCATTTTGATGATATATTTCGTATTACTTTTTTCCAGCTGTGTTTACAAAAACATAATGAAAGTTGCTGTTGGCTTAATGTTGTCTCGTTCATACACAAAAAAAATCATAAAATTTGGATTTGTCATTCCTAAAAAAATGCAAAAATGTTAGCACTGCAAATTGGGTTTCCTCCAACTTCTTCAATTAAACGGCAATTTCATATGTTTCACCTAGGTTATTTTGTAACAACAGGCAAATACCCAATTTAGATAGGTAACATCATCATCATCATGCTGCCAATCTCGGTTGAATCCAAAGCTTGCAATCATTATAGGACCTGCCCTATGCCTGTCGGCCTGTCTACTATTTCTCATTCTACCCATATTCGATGTAGGTCCTTGACCTTTCCGAAAGTGACTAGTGTCTGATCCCAAACACAGACTGAATTAGTTTTGCATCCGAATATATGTAAATAATTCCACACATTTCTTACTACTGCTACTAAGTATTTTACTTGACTCAGGCATAAGTATTTTGAACTTCCTTAAATTTATGTGTTCCGCATTCATAACACAAGTGTTATTTACTGTTGTAACTAATTCTAATGCAATAAAAAACCGAGGCAAAACCGGTTCCTAATTGATCAATCTAAATTCATTTTCAACCTTAACCCAAACCGTTGCACTTGTTCCGACCGACGCGACGCACGCGGCGATACGATAATTTTATTCTACTTTCTCTTACTAGTTAGTATTCGGAAGTATGCCCAAATGTTAGAATTATTTATAGTTCTTCTTTGGTTTCAACATAGTTGAAACCTTGGCATTACGCGTGGTTATCAAGTTAATTTATTTTAATTTTGTTGTAGGTACTTAAGTGTTTTTGTAGTTCGTCCATTATGTAAAAAGAATACGACCTTACCTACTCATCCATTTTGATGTAAAACCTTTTTGTTTTTACCCGACTGCGCCAGAAGGAGGGTTATATTTTTCGAGAGTATGTATGTAGCAGTATGTATGAATAATTGTTTGGCACGCTCTGCAGCCTGAAAGGCTCGATGGATTTTAGCTTGAGAGGTGTTGTTAGTTAGATTTTCGTAAAAAAAAATTCATTCAAATTTATTCAGTGGGGTATCAAAATGAAGGAAATTAAAAGACGCTTACGAAAATATATATTTCGTAACTAAAAAGTATGAAATAAAATAAATTATTACAAAATAAAAATCCTGGCTGATGCTGATAAGATCGAAACGAAACAAGCTTTATAGCAGGCGGTACCCATTTGCAAATCTCAAACCAGATGAAAATTAATGGGTACCGCCTGCTGTAAAGCTCGTTTCGATCTTTTCAGCATCAGTCGGGTTTTTTATTTTTAATAATTTATTTTTTAAGTTGCTCATTAACTTGGCATACGAATATGAGCAATGATGTATTTATAAACTAAAGATATCATGTCATACAGGAAGGAACATGGCGGCTTCCTGAAATGGTGCACAGTGCACACTTAATATAAATAAATTATAGCTTTTTCTTTTTCGTTTTTTTTTTACGTACGGGTAATCCCCACGGATTCCCCCCCCTCTCGAATCGACTAAACCACACGCCGTCTGTGGGTCGATGTGCTAGGCCGGAGGTGAGATTGTCTTTTGACATATCCCTCGCACCCCGGCTGACCCAGGGCCATTCCTCTCGGTCTGGCCCTCCTCGGGAGGGGGGACCACGCGGTCCCTGACTCGCCCCCGGTATGGGGGGGGGGGCGCATCGTCCTCCGATGCGCGCCCGTCACCCTCAGGTCCGCGCTCATGGGGGGCGGAAAATAAATTATAGCTACTTACTAATAAAATGTCAATAGCATTAATTTATATGAATTATATTATTATTTATTTATATCAATAATAATTATTATTATTATCACGAATTTATTATTGAAGACGTTTTTTTTCCATAACGCACTGTCGCGTCGCTGATTGGTGTAAAAAAAGATGACCAAAGTCATATTTTTTTGTCGCCATTTTAAAGTCCAGACGACGCATTTACAGTTTATAATACTTACATTATTGAATACGAGACGCTTTTTTTTGTTTTTTTTTTCGTGCGGGAAATCCCCACGCATACCCACCCCTCCGGAGCTGGAGGGGGAGGTTATGTCGGACTCGAACCGACTAAACCGCACGCCGTCTCTGGGTCTTAGTAGGCAGTCAACTTTGAAAACAATACTTATGGTCAATACGGGATTTGATGGCCTCTTATCAACATGCCTGGCGCGTTGCAACACTGCAACACTACCTACTGACCCAGTTCACATTATTTCAGTCCAGTAATCCAGCGAATCAATCCAGTCGAGCGCTGAACTGGATGGTACATTATTTGCGCGCTGTTTACATTATTTCAGTGTAAAGGTAGATCGGCAATCCAGTCCAGATACTGGATTGGTACCAGTTCAAGCGCGTTTCAAACACTGGAATAATGTGGACACTACAATCCAGTCCAGCACTGGACAAGTAAGTTTATGTAATGTTTGATCCATGCCTAATCTTGTATTATTTTATTACTAAGATGTAGTAGGTACTCAGACAGATAAGCTTTTAAGGTGCCTATCTATTACCATGTCTTCAATCAATCCATTAGCCCACTGCACTCCCCTGCAGGATATAGTCCTCTCCTAATATGCGCGATGTCTTAAATTATGACTTGCTAGCTTATACCTGGGGCTTCGCCTGCGCGGATGTTGTTTATGGCGACCAAACATAGCCTATGTCCTTTCTCAAGGTCTAATCTACCCCTATACCAAGTTTCATCAAAAGCGGTTCAGTGGTTTAGGAGTGAAAGATGGACAAACAGACACACACACACACTTTCACATTTATAATTTTAGTATCGATCTCTACATGGATAGATTAGATATATCTATTTTTTTTATCATGTGGTGGTACTGTAAAAATGCATAATTCCGTGAGTAAGAACCAAGGTATAATAATAGTATTCACTTACATCTCTCAGCATTTTTTCAGCGGCAACAGCATCCCATTGTCTTGCTGAAAAATAAATTAAGAGTCTATTATTATAATTATTGAGATCGAAATAAAGCAAGGCGGAGGATCGGTAGCTATTGCGTACATAGCGAGAGGTTTATGACATAGTAGAAAAGAAGAATATTCCTCTTTATACCATGCTTATGTCCAGCAGGAAACTGCAGTATGGTATTGATTAATGTTTCTTCTTTTTCATAAGTAGTTGAGTTAATCCCAGTCGCATCTGAAGAATTCACCACGGAGTCTGGGGTCCGCTTTCTATTTTTTATACCACTTAGGTGGTAGACAAGCACACGGCCCACCTGACGGAAAGTGGCTACCGTGGTCTGTGGACGTGTGCAACAGCAGGGGCGTCATACTCGCGCTGCCGACCCTGAAGAAACTTTCTAATGCCCTTATTGAAGAACACCATATTGTAGTCGCTTGGGAAAACCATAGCAGGGAGTTCATTCCACAGCTTGAGCGTGCGTGGGATGAAGTTCGTTTCACACCGCACGGTTCGCACCATTTCTGGTCGCAAAGTGTGAGGATGAATTTCCTGTCTTTGTCAGTCTAACTGCTGGATTTGGCTGAATTTCGATATTTTTCGTGAAGCGATTGTCATCTAACCTTCAGAACCCAGGTGATATTGAAACCGGCTAATTTATTGATAAATTGGTGATAATATTTAACGTGTGTGCTACAGAGTGTGCTAAAATGCAGGCTTCTAGGGGTAAACTCTTTCGACTCCAAGAAAATGATGGAGGAAAACGAATAAGTAGGAAGGTAACTCTAGGCTCCAAAGTGCAAGTTCTGGATGCAAGCAGGATTAACGTTAGGATGAATTAAAGTAGACAGTGCAGTAAATATGATTACAATGTAATTGGGTACTTCTGCCTAGTCTTATTACTTACTTTTTTGCTAAGACAACGGTAAGTTCTAAGAAAACTTGTATTTAAAATAAAAAAGCATGACGATATAATTTGTAACGTAACGTAAACTCACGCCTTTATCCCCGAAGGGGTAGGCAGAGGTGCTAGCACCCACATTTCGCCAGTTTATGTTTTTATGTCCCAATGTAACAGGTGGCGAGCCTATTGCCATTAACTGGGCACTTATAAACTTGCGATAAATGCACACATAACTTTGAAATTTTATAAATATAATTTGTATTGTGCTTTTAATCGTCAAATAGTTTCCTATTATCACCAATTTAGATACCTTCATTTCCTTTTGTAAATACATACATAGAAATACACAAACCAATACAAATTTACGAATTAATTCATAGATACAAATATTTTTATTGAGCGTGCATCAAATCGGCGACCTCAGACGTAGCAATCGATCGAATGCTCTACCGCTACGCCATAGAGCTAGTCCTTGTTCTGCCTTCTTCTTAATTCTAGCGTTAATC
The DNA here is from genome assembly GCA_949126895.1 of Eilema caniola. NCBI lineage: Eukaryota > Metazoa > Arthropoda > Insecta > Lepidoptera > Erebidae > Eilema > Eilema caniola. Next base: position 5,001,384 of record OX421466.1, read on the forward strand.
CCAGTCGCATCCGAAGCCGCGGGGTCCGCTTTTACAGTCTAACTGCGGATTTGGCTAAACCTTTAGCGATATTTTCCGTGAAGCGACTGCCATCTGACCTCCACAATCCAAAGGCGATATCGAAGCATTGCAGTTAGACCAGTTGTTGGATTTTTGAGGGTTCCAACTACCCGTAACGACTGCCATAGATTTTCGTATGGCAACCGAGAGCGACGGCTTAACGTGCTCTCCGAGGCACGACCAGACCAATGCAAATACCTATATTCATGAATACAAATATTTGCACAGAGCGAGGATCGAACCCGCGCCTCCTGCGCAGCGGCCGCGTTCACTACCGCTACGCCACGGAGGCTGTCGAACTAGTCCTTGTTCTGTAGTTCTCTATAACTAACGATAGAATTCGTTAAATAGTGTTATCACCATTGATAAACTTTTACCAAGTAGTTAGGTAGGTACATAATCATGTATTTTTCTACACGAGATTGGTTGTTTCACTTTCACCACACCTAGTAAACATAATAGAGTGCCGTCACCACTTTTATGCTCCCATTTCAATGCTATAAATTAATTATTTGTCGTATTATCTGCTTAGTAATATTTTATTACTAATATTTTTTATTATTTTTGATTGAAAGTTCTCTATCTGACAGACTAATTTACAATTTTATAAAAGTCTCATTTACAATTTTTAACCTATTGTTATAAAATTGTCAATTAGGTAGATTTGTCGATTTTTTTGGAATTTTATATACTTATAGGAATATTAAAATTTCAAAACTATTTCTTTTTTGGATTTCATGTCTGTGTCTGTTTGCGATGGAGATAAAACTAGCAGACGGATTTTGATTTTATTAGGAGAGTTGGGGTCAGAGGAAAAAATAAAAGCTGAAGTAAGTATATATTTGATCAATTGGTTAGGAACAACCAGATAGTATCACCAAAGTTCATGAAAAGTATCTAATAATAATTTTAGACGGAATACTTTTGGGCACGTACATAACCAGATGACGTCGATAGGGAGTATTCTTCGACGCCTGAACCTTTTGCCGTTTCCTTTAGCCCTCTCTTATATTGTTGTAAATGTTTAAGTTTGTATTTAATTACTTTGATAAATAGGTATAAAGCGTAATTAATTATGTCCATTAAGCTCGATGATATGTGTAGTTAGAAAGATTTTGATAGTAGGTAAGATTATTATTTCTTTTTGACCTAAATATAAAAACCGTAATTTAATTTTGATTTAGACAATTCTAAACGGGTTGTTAATATGATTGGGAGATTATCATAGACTGAGAATATAAAACGGGTATAATAAATCAGAATTAATAACTAAAATCGGTTAATCCGTGTGTTTTAAAACTGTCTGTTTTTGCAAAAAGCAGGTTAACTTCTAGACGACTTTGGCTGGTTTTGGCATTTAAAAGGTTAATGAACTTTGATAATCGAACACGTGACGTAACGAAACGACTTCTTGCGGAGCGGTCATAATCATTATTACAATAATCAAATCAATTTTGAATCAATGCCAAATTACGTCCTTGCTTTGGCACTTAATCTGTATGATGTCCATTCGACAGTAAACATTCAGCCCATGACTAAGTGCCCGTATGACGGCAAGCGGCGAGACGTGAGACCAAAAACCATAATTGGTGAAATTTGGGTGTTAATACACCTCTGCCCACCCCTTCAGGGCTTTACAGGCGTGAGGATGTACATGTATCTATGTATGTACAATCGACAAGACATTCGGTTGCACTTTTTCATATAAAGTTGTATGTAAAGCTGCAACCATATCTCCTTTATCGATTGTACACTTATAACTCTGGGTAAATGCCCCGTCTGAGGGTGACGGGTGGAGCCGCCCGTCACCCTAGCAGAAGCAGGTCACGGCGGCGGCGCGCATCGTAGGACGATGCGCGCCTCCCCACACCGGGGTTGAGTCGCGTGGTCTCCCCCTCCCGAGGAGGGCCAGACCGATAGGGATGGCCCTGGGTCAGCCGGGGTGCGAGGGATATGTCGCATGACAACCTCACCTTCAGCCTAGCACTACGACCCAGAGACGGCGTGCGGTTTAGTCGGTTCGAGTCCGACATATCTCCGAGGCACCTGATTAATGCAAATTCATGCGTACAAATATTTGCACTGAGTGGGAATTGCAGCCGCGTTTCCTGCGTAGCAGCCGCGTTCGCTACCGCCACGCCACATAGGCCACGTATGCTTTAGTCATGGGCAAGGCCATATTAGTGGGAAAATTCTAATAATGGGGTAGGTACAGGCCACATTATATTTTCCACTTTCTTGTTACTAAAAAGCGACAAGTGACCGTGTGCGGGCGGGGCGATGCCAAATCTATAGTCGTTTAGATATCTATTATTAGTTCATCATTCCACAATCACTGAGCAACACCGCTTTAGATATAACCAGTTATTGTAGAATGGAACGATTGTTTAATGGGATTGACACGCATTTTGACATTTATGACCGTCAACGTATGAATAAACGCCAAAATACATGCAATTCATTCGTTAAAAAAGCCCCCTAAAATCCATCCACACGTCCTGATCGTCCACCTGAATCTCGTGGGGGGCGGACACACGGACACAAATTTACTGGCGTGGCTAACGTGGCTCTGGTAAACTTTACATTGGCATCTCGCCATTAATAATTTTATAATAAATTTTACTTGAGATTAGCAAAATTGTGGCGATTTGCTACAGAGGCCATTTTGAAGAAGTTGAAGTTAAAATCATTACAATAAATATTTACATTTCAAGAGGACTTGTATTACTTTTTGAATAAAAAAATGACGTACCTCTGAGCCACCGTAAAAGAAATTGGTCGTTATGTTCCGTTTTGAGCACATCTTTCACACTCCTGCGTAACTGTAACAATAGAAATACAGACGTTAACACAATATAATTATGTTCAATGGGGATGCTGACGCAAAACTAATTGTAGATGGCAGCAGCATATGACCAAGCAACAATAACTATCTGTTCTGTGACAATAATAAACTCATAGCTGTCAGATTTGAAGAGACAAACAATGAAATGTACGTAGGTAGATGACAGCTAACATTGGCCATTACGAGGCGCCCTCTGTAGAGATGAAAGCGCAGTCGGCATCCCTATTCAAAGATAAGGGCACGGAATAGATAATAATAAGGGTCATTCAAAACGAATCAACAGTCATCAGTCGAGTGATCACCAAAATATCGGGCGGCTTTCAGTTCAACTATAAAACGGCCAAAGTTCGACTTTTTCCATGAAGTGACGGCCAGTGCTATTATAATGACCTCCACTACACACTAGCGAAGTTTTGTGGTTAGACCAGTCCGACCAGGGATTAGACGTATTTGACAGTCATTAACGCATGTATGGGATTTGACATATACGACAGTCGTTAACGCATGCCATAAACGTCAAATCCCATACATTTGTCATTCTATTCTACCAAACGCCGGCCAACGAATTGCCACTCGTCTAGAGGGGCTGGTTATCAGAATTTTTAGGCTCTGAATACCAGAAACGATTGCCACAGATGTACTGGGACCATGGAGAATCAAGCGACTACAATTGGGGTTCTTCTAGAAGGGCATTAGAAGGTTTTTTAGGGTTGGCACCGCGAAAAATATTTTAAAACCTGATGCTGTCACCATATTCTTTGAAATAAAGATTGATTTGATTTGATTTGAATGCGACGCCCCTGGTGTTGCACACATGTGTTTGTCTGCCACCTAAGCGGTATAAAAGAGGCACATCATATCTGTCCTCCGTGAGGCACACGTAGTGGATAATATTCTCTTTAGCCTTTAACGTCTTCAGCTAGGCGTTGCTAAGCAACTATATTGACAAGACGAAAATCATAGTCGAAGTGTAAACATAATATTTATATTTATTTTCTTTATTAGAGTATTTTAAATATTTAAATCATGGGAGACGATAATATTTCAACGTTTAGTGTGGATGGAGGTCAAGATACAGTTGGTTTGCCGCGCATTGTGATGGTAACGGAGGGATCCGACACTTCAATATCCTCACCCTCGTCTACGTCCCCTGATGACGACAACTGGGCAGATCTCATTAAGTCCACAGAAATACCTCCAGAATACTGGCATATACAAAAACTCGTAAAGTATATGAAAGCAGGTAATCAGACAGCTACTATGGTAGCTCTATCTTGCTTGAAAGACCATGATCTAACAAGAGAAGTTAATCAAAGAGCGATTCAAGAAATTGGTGGCTTGGAACTGCTTGTAAACTTACTGGAAACTAGAGATCTGTGCTGTATTTTGGGAGGACTAGCTGTCCTCAGAGACATAACGCCGAATATTGAAATCAGGAAGAAAGTCACCGACCTAGGTGCTATACCATTGCTGGTGGGACTATTGTCCGATCCGGCGAGAGACGTTCAGATACTGGCAGCTGAAACAATAGCTAACTTAGGCAGAATAAGAAAGAGTAGAAAATTTTGCAGAAAATTTGGTGGCATTCCGAAATTGATCGATTTACTGGATATTAAGGAAAGGTTCAGTAATTTTTTTATGATCCGTAAATTTGTGTGAATAATAAACTTCATAATGTACTTTGAACACGTCATGCTTACAAAATTTGGAGGACAATACACCTTTCGAAATGAACCATAACAATTACAATTTGCGACAATTTTTGTTTCAAGGTAAACCTAAAGTGGCATATTACTGACATTGGCTTATTTTTTTTTAGATATTTATTAACGCCTCGTGAGGAATTAAATGCTGATGAAGAGCAATTCTTGGACATCGGACGTGCAGGGGCCAAGGCCCTTTGGTCGATGTCCGCTTCACAAAGGAACCGCGAAGCAATGAGAAAGTATGGCATGATTCCACTAATAGCAAGAATGATGAAGACAATACATCTAGATGTGGCCGTTCCAGCGATAGGTCTGCTGCAAATGTGTGCAAACGAGACGTCATTTCAACTGGCCATACAGACGGAGAAAATGGTAGACGATTTAATCACGCACTTGGCTAACCCAGATAAAGACTTAAAGGTAGGATAACACGAACAATGAAGGTCATTCTTGTAGCACAGTCATTTCATAAAACGCACATGCACTAATGACATTCAAGTGCATGTGGCAATACACATGCTATTAGTTTAGTTATTAAGTTAATAAGTTGTCATGTTAACAAAAAGCAACAATATAAATTCACTATGTTTTAGACATACTGCAGTTTAGCGATTTACAAATGCGCAAGTGATTCAATTACGAGGGATATGATTCGTGAAGCTGGAGGATTAGAGCTTTTAGTAGAAGCTGCATCTGATTCCACGAATAGACCTAACAAACCTTTATTGGCAGCTGTAACTGGAGCGCTATGGAAATGTGCCAACAGTGCAGCCAGTGTAAAAAGACTAGACTCCCTTGATGCAGTTCCCATTCTGGTTAACCTGTTAGATGACGAAAATGATGGAGTGTTAACTAACGTCGCTGGTGCTCTGGCTGAATGCGCAAAGTTTCCACCTAATAGGGCAAAAATACAGGGTGCACGTGGAATACCAATGCTCAGTAAGTTAATTAGTAGCTTAACTAGACAAATCATAGAGGGATCCATACTAATATTTGAAATGCGAAAGTAACTCTGTCTGTCTGTCTGTCTGTCTGTATGTTACGCTTTCACGTCTGAACCACTGAACCGATCTTGATGAAATTTGGTACAGAGGTGTATTAACACTTGAGAACGGACATAGGGTACCTTTTATCGCGAGAAAGGGGGTTTAACGGGGGGATAATAGGGGATGAAAGTTTGTCATTTTTGTAGATATCCTAATAAAATTTTGTACAGAGGTGGATTAGAGCTTGGGAACGGTCATAGGCTACTTTTTATCGCGAAAAGGGGGGTAGAAGAGGTGGAGTAGGGCCATGAGATGGAAGTTTATATGAAAGTTTGTCAGTTTTAAAGATATCCTGATGAAATTTGGTACAGGGATGATTTAGAGCTTGGGAACGAACATAGGCTGCCTTTTGTCGCGAAAAAGAGGGGGAATAGGTGATGAAAGTTTATCAGTTTTGAAAATATTATTTAATTTATTTAATAGATATAGATATACCAGTCCCCTCCTGAAAATTTTGTAAGTTTTGGCAATCTGAGATCAGAGTTATTAGAGGTTTTGTAAAAGTGAGATTATGTTATAAAAAGATGATTAATAAGTCCTTTAAGCACTAGTATTCTATTTAATGAAGAATCTTTTAAAAGCCATATAATGAATGAATACTCATGGCCTTAAAAGATAAAAGAAAAGATTTTATCGAATGGACAGCCAGAATAAAAAAGACACATTATAGTGATACATAGTTTATTCAACTCCTATTATAATTACAATGTCGAATTGTGCAGGTGGAATAAGCCAGCTATGGTACTTATTACACTCGTGTTACACAGTAAAGACTCGAGTAGAGAGGCGAATAATGAGGCGAGTGAAGAGACGAATGTAGAAGCGAGTACATTTCGAAGTTGAGTAGAGTAGAGATTCGAGCAGAGAGACGAGTAGAGAGGAAAGTAGATAGGCGAGTAGAGAAAGTCAAGTAGACAGGCGAAAAGAGAATCGAGTAGATGGGCGAGTAAAAACTCGAGTAGCGAGTCGAGAACAGAGGAGAGGACAAAGTTGAGTAGAGAGGCGAATTTACTCAATAGCGTCGGCTCCACACTAAGCGATAACCGTCATCTACGCAGGCGGAGCCGCGGGCAAAAGCTAGTAGATCCATATATTGCATAACAATCATAAGCATAAAAATGATAATAATATGTCTTACATTATCTAGATTGTATAATGCTGTGGTTGCATTCTGCAGATAAGGTGGAGAGTGGTGGGCAGTGTTATCATTGCAAAAAAAACATTTAATTAGTTTTGTTATGGGTGGTTTAAGTATACTGTACAATGTATTTCAAAATGTAACCGTTTGTATGTGCTGCAGCTGTTCAAAATGAACGCATTTTTCTTTCTTTTGCTATTGTATTTACTGTTTACGAATGATTTTTATTTCCAGTTCATCATCTGAATAATACTTATAAACCGTTGCTGGAAAATGTGCCTCTAGTTTTAATGGAATGTGCCAAAGAGCCGATATGTATGTCTGAAATTGACGAGTTGGATGGAGTCAGACTGGTTTGGTCCTTGCTTAAGAATGATTCTAAGAAAGTGCAAACAAATGCTGCCTTAGCATTGAGCCCTTGTGTGCAAAATGCGGCAGACTCTGGTGAAATGGTTAGATCTTTTGTGGGTGCTTTAGAGCTTACAGTGGATTTATTGGATTCGGATGATCGCAATGTTTTGTCTGCCGTATGTGCTGCTATTGCGACTATTGCGAGAGATAACGAGAACTTGGCTGTGATATCTGATCACGGCGTGGTGGCCAAACTTTCAAAACTAGGTAAGTTCGTTTTCTGAGAATCTAATTTGAAGATAGGTATCGTAGTATTTTGCAGACTTCTTGTGGAAGGTTATGTCTGAAACGATTAGATAAAATCAGTATAACTAGGTACAGACCTACACAATAATTTTATAATTGGTCATTTTGAGTTGTTCTTTTTTTCTAATACTTAAAATTGTATAATTGGTACAAGATTAATTCAGACTTTCTGGTCGTCCCCTCAAGATCAATGTCACTACGAAGCGACCTTTACGATCTGAAACAATAATTATTTATCAATAAGTATATGGTGTATATGTCGCCGCCAACTAGCTTAATGAGCTGTTAAATTAGGTAACGGCCTGAAAGATATTCAGCCGTAACGTTTATTACGACATTTAATAACCTGGCTGGCTAATGCTTAGGCTATTCGTAAGTTAGGGCACCACCCCGAAATAAAACAGAAAATTACTTAAACTACACACCTGTAATTCCCGGAGGGGGTAAGAAGAGATGTATTCACAGAAAATTAGTGATAGGTTCATTGAGAAACTTACGCAATCCGACTTGGATAGGTTAGGTTAGAAGGTCATTTGTGTGTGTGGTTATTTTTTTATAACCATCCAGAAATAAGCCAGTTTATAGCTGTTTGATTAAATGGCTAAGCAAGTAATTAAACGTCATCGATCCAAGCTATTTGCCTAGTCGTTTAATGAAAGGGCTGACCACCATTCTGGCTAATTAAACGGCGTCCTTCAGTAAAGAGCCTAGGCAGTTAATTGAACGACTGATTATGCTAGTTGGCTGCAACATATATATTAAGTACCTACAGACACTCATTAGTTGCTAAACACTTCAATTTATATACGATCATTAGGGACAGTCGACAAAGAAGATACGCATAGATAGATATTTACAGAACAAAAGTTGTTTGTGAAGGTATAGGTATACGTATCTTCTTTGTCAACTGCATTGCAAATTGTTCATGTAATATTCATAAAATATTCAGAAGATCTATTTTTGTAATGTTCAGAAGATAAATTTAATGTAATTTTCTAAGAAGTGTTTAGTGTTAGTGGGGATAACTGGAAATAAGTTAAGCTTACTTATGAGGGTGGCGGTATCTATAACATAATCATTTGTAAAATTTATGAACATATCTAACCCTCATTGTTTATAGGATTAGCCGTGTCGAACTAGATATCAGAATATTTATCTACCAAGTCTTAAAAATTCGTAGCATGCAACTGTTTCCCTCCCGTATTTTGTTTGCCATCTTAAATTTAAAATAATCGCAATGTCGCATGTCAAATCTTGTATATATGTGGGACGTTAATTTATTTCAATTACAATTCAGCCACTTTCATTTGTAGGCAACTGACCTCAAAGACCTCGCTTTTACTAAACTGTTCAGCAATAAAACTATCTAGGGGATTACCATGGAAATTACATGCGAAATTTTGTATCCGCGCGGAAAACGAACGATATACGAGGTTATTACGCTATACGATTGATACATGGAATAAATAGTAACTCGTCCAACTATCCAAAACGTCTATCGTCTTTGTAGCAAACCGTAACTATTAAAAATGTGTAAAAATTAACACTCGGAATTTTGAGGGGTTGATAGTATTTACTGTTACCTAAAAACATAAAAAAGGGAGCGATGTAAATTTTTGAAATCTATGTTACTGAATTTCGTGTCCGTATTCTAGAAAGAAATTCTGTCCTGAATCTTGATTTATCTGAGGACAGATCGTGTAGGTAGATTGACAGATTGTCTATACAATTGAGCAGTCCGACTGGGGAAGTACCTCCGCCCTACAGAATACTGCGGTAATAATAACCTCGTGTTGTGTTCCCGGCGGTGTAAAGACCTAAGGTTTGTCCTGCTTTATCTTCTACACTGATGGCACAGAAACTGAGTGTGACGACCCTGGTGTTGCACAAGTCCATAGGCCACGGTAACCAATTTCCTTCAGGCGGGCCGTGTGCTTATCTGCTATCTAAGTGGTATAAAAAAATACAATCTGTCCTCAGATAAATCGATATTTAGAACTCACACTCAGAACACAGAGTTCATTTGTTCCACGTTATTGTTTCTATATAGAAATGGAGGGTATTGGAGGTATTTCTAGAGTGTAAGTCTACATATAGATCACATTTTCGCCTGGAACTCAATCGCTACGTCATGGTAAGCCTTCTGTTTAGCTTAATAAACACGAATTCTTTCACAGTAAACACAACAGACGATCACCTGAGAGCTAACTTGGGTGTCGCGATAGCATACTGCTGCGATTGGGCACAGAACCGCCAAGAGTTTGGCAAGCGGGGCGCCATCACTCCGCTGGTCAACTATATGACGTCACGGGATCCCGTGGTGCACAGGTCCACGGCTCTCGCTCTGTACCACCTTTCCTTCTACTCCGTGAACTGCGTTACTATGCACGCTGTAAGTATTAGTACTTTACTTTCGGATCTAAATCGGGTCTAAGTTGGGTCTAAGTCGGGTCTAAAGGTTAGGACTTTTAATAAATTCTTTGAGCCTTTTCCCAGCATGGTTGGGTTCGTCTTTCTAGTCTATAATACAGAAATATATTAGGATAGACCGGCTATACGCAATACCTACTTATAATAAGCGCCTAAGCGGATTGAGCTTATCTACTGACCCGTAGCAGCCGGGGTGCGAGGGATATGTCGCATGACAACCTCACCTTCGGCCTAGCACTACGACCCAGAGTCGGCGTGCGGTTTAGTCGGTTCGAGTCCGACATAACCTGCCCCTCCGGCTCCGGAGGGGTGGGTATCCGTGGGGACATCCCGCACGTAAAAAAAAAAAAAAATACCCGTAGCACAGAATAATGAATAGTACTAACGTCCCGTAGTACCCTGTGCTATCACCATAAGATATTAAAAAACACATACCTACTGCGCATATATAGCACACTAGCTTTAGCCCGCGGCTCCGCTCGCGTGGATGTCGGTTATCGCGACCAAATATAGCCTATGTCCTTTCTCAAGGTCTAAACTACCCTTATACCAAATTTCATCAAAATCGGTTCAGTGGTTAGTCGTGAAAGCGTAACATACAGACAGACAGACAGATATACAGACAGAGTTACTTTAGCATTTATAATATTAGTATGGATTTTGAGCTCATTTTATGTCCATGAGATATGTCCGAAGGTATAGTTATCTTTGAACATCCGCCTTATAACCTGTGAATATAGTATTATTTACTTTTAAGTATTACCTTATATGTAATCTGGTGTTCACACATTCGTTGTTATAGTCAATATACACAAGAGCACGATTTTCCTTGTAAGGATTACCTACAGAACAAAGGACCTATATGTAAGTACTAAGTACTTAGATGCTTACATAAAACTGGTAAATAATTGGTATTTGAATAATGGTGTTTCAAGAATTTTACAGACTCATAACAAATATTTTAGATGATGATACAGTCAGCGTCAGCGTGTATTTATATGGTGAAAATTGTATGGATGAGTTAGGAGCAAATTATCGCCTTAAGACCGTATTCAGCCGTAGTATAAATTCTATTACACCAGTCCTGTCATACCTGGAGGGGCTGAGGTTAAAGTCCCAGATGAGTACAGCATGCAAGAGCTGGCTTAAAGTTCAGATTGACGGGTGATGATTGGTGGATTTTAGCTTCTTCGTCGTCGTAGCACCCCGTAATGTCCTTAAAAGACACCCAAAAATCGCATATCTACTGAGCGTGATTGGGGTCAATGACATCCGAATACCAATTTAGATACACCGACGTAGACGAGACGTAGAGTGCGTTCGGGTCATCTCTTATCACAAAATAGATAAATGACATTTTGACTGATTTTGTAATGAGAACGAGAAATGACCCTCACCCCAACCACAGATAATGTAATACTCCCAAACCTAAGAATACCGCGTGACAGTACAGACAGAGTAGTTGAATTAATATACTAATTATTGGAATACATTTTACTATGCAATTACTTTAGAACGTCTTGATATTTGACTGCTTTGCAAACAGTGGTCTATTCATGGTAAATTGTCCTATAACTCATTAATTACTAACGAACCATCATTGATACTTGGCAACATGTTGCAGACACTTACAAGGTTTGTATAAACGTGAAAATCTAGACCCCAAAGTGGCTACGTCACGAACTAAGACCTAATGAGCGTATTTCACGTTTATATTTTTATCTTTTAAACCCTACGATTTCTTCTAAATCTGTTTTTTAAACAAATTTAAACAAATTCAAAACAACCTATGTAAAAATCTACAGCTCTCTATATAAGAGCTTTATATGAAAACTAGCCAATGGCCAAACGTTCGCGTAGCGGAAACTTGAATTTCTCCGAAGTTTATGCATGCACTAATTTTATTCATACATACACAAATACACACTAATTTTTGGACACATTTCTTTTCTTCTAAGTCCATGGATTAGAAAAAAGTTCCGCCAGGACAACGTTCGCCCAGCGGAATCAGTTTTTAGCGAATTTCTCCACAATGGCTGCATGCACAAATTTTTTTTTACCATACACAATTACACGACGTCATACACTAAATATCTGCATAATTAAAATCTTTAAATTCAACAACATTCCGCTGCGCGAACGCACACTGAAAAATGCTTAAAAATTTAATTCAATAAGGCTCTAAACTTTATTTCCGCTCATCCCTTATTTCAGACCCTTGGAACAAAATTTCCATAAATTCTTTCTTAGTGGATGTTAGTAACTTGAAAAGCATTTACGACCAAAATCTCAAGTATTTGACTTCTTCCTATTTTGAAATCGCGATAGATCGTAAATAGTGACCCATCCAAAAAAGAATGCGAATAATTTTATAGATAATTGCATGATCTACAACTTTGTCTAACTAACTTTCGCGATAAGATTTTTGATATTTCTTTTATTATGGCGTATTTAATACCTCTACCAGTTTTTAGCTCCATGCAAATACATGCAAGTTCAAATGTTTATTTTGACTGGACACAGATAACATAATACTAAATTAAGTCTGGATTAATGTGTGTAACTGAATTTTGGTATCGCTAATTCGTTGCGAGCGAAAAGCAGAGCCCCAAATAAAAATATATATAATAGAGAATGATAATAATGATGTTTTGTGATGGTGTTTATCCACCTGTCCATTAAGTATGCCTTTATGATTTGGTGTTGCTTCGGTCTAATGATCGAAGACTTGATTAGTCTTGGTTAGATGAAGGTTATTCATCAAGGATTCTACATAATGAATAATTACTGCGTAGATCGTGTACCACATTATTTAAATGGGTATTTTTTACCAACACGCTAGTCGGTTACCTATGTAAATTATTTCATATTATGGAATAAGTGCGATACTGGCATAGCATTCAGTTAAATATTAAGATCATTTTTTTATATTTATTTATTCAATTTACAATATTATACAATGAGATAACAATTACAGCAAACCATAAACCACTGAGGTTTGTGTGGAGTGCTAAATGTGAAATACATTAAAAAAATAAGTACTATAATGATACTATCGTAGGTTTAAAAAAGCGAACAGTGACATTTGCTTGCTTTCGCTTTATTTATTTATTATCTTCCTTTTTCGTTTCATCACAATAAATAGAGTTCCAATTGTTTTCTAGGTATTTGTAATAGGCAGGTATGTATAGTCGGTGTCAAAGGTTGCTGAGCACTAACAAATTTGAACTTTGCACTAAATAATTACACTGAAATAATCAATCGTACAAGTCAAAATAAACGGTCTTATCTTCACGTACCTAATATTTTTATTGGTTGTATTGTGAAAACCCAATAAACTTGATTTTTACTGCCCCTCTAGACAAGTGGCAATTCGCTAGCTGGCGTTTGAAGGAATAGAATGACGAAGGTATGGGATTTGACGTATTTGACATGCGTTAACGACTGTCATATACGTCAAATCCCATATATTCGTCATTCTATTCCACCAAACGCCGGTTAGCGAATTGCCACTTGTCTAGAGGAGCTGGTATGTACCCCCGCCATCCACTGACGTAAAATCTCTAAAAGAATAAGTTTTTGATTAGAAAAAGTGAAATGCTGGGGGTCCCATTTGGTCCTTCCCTTTTTCTAGTATTCTTTTTTTTATAACACTGATGTCCACCTGATGGAAAATGGTTACCGTGACCTATGAACGTGTGCAACATTAGGGGAGTCACACTCGTGCTGCCGACCCTGTAAACACAGAGTTTCTGTGCACAAAAACTTCCTAGAGAGCTCTGGCTACCCTAATCACTGCCGGGAACACAACACGAGGTTGTTATGGCCCTGGTATTCTGCAGGGCGGAGGTACTTCCCCAGTCGGAGTGCTCTATTGGACGGAAATACCGTCGTGTGCTACCTCCTACCTATAATAAATCGATTTGCTAGCACAGGTACTAATTGCTTTAGAATTTCTCTAAAGGAAAACATTTTATCTCCAGGCTGGAGTGGTGCAGTTCCTTCTGGAAACCATTGGCTCCAAGGATCCGATATTACAAGAAGCCTCCGCCGGTTGTCTCTGCAACATTCGAAAACTAGCGCTCGCCACCGAAAAAGTGAAATTGAAACAGTGACATGTGTTATCATTAGATGTTATATTTTAATTTTAAACTAAAAAGTGCATTTTTATTTACTAATCCATAGCTACTTCGTATTTCGTCCACGACTAAGATTTCTTTCTAATTCTTCCTTTCTAGGCTTCCTTTTTATTTTGTTGAATCCTAAAACTACATTTAATAATTTTTTTAATAATTATAAACATTAGCAATCGAGATGACTAATATTCCCTGTAACCCCTTCATTAGTTGGAGACTAAATTGCTTGTGCTAGGCGTGGGCCCACTTTCGCGTCGTCGGTAGTGTAATGGCCAGGATTCGAACCCGGGACCTCTCGATCGATAAGCCCACCCCTTAACCACTAAGCTACCGACGCCATAAAAAATAAAAGTAGCCTAAATTAGGGCTTATAATATCAGTTATCTGAAGTAAAAATAAATATTATTCATTTAGGTATAATTTATTGAATCAATCTATAATCTGGCTGAAATGATAACGGTGTTTTTACTGGAGATTTTTAAAAAGTAATGCAGAATAGTTACTCGACATTTCTTTGCAAATAGGTGACTTCTTGTCAAGAAACGACAGTGAAAATTTAATATAATAGTCATTATTGCTGGTCTCGCCGGCAGTAGGTAATAAATATTAATGTGAGACCAACGACCGCAGGCCTATTATATGTTAGGCATACTGTTTTTGCTGCACTGTAATTATCCTTGTGATGTGGGTGATTGCATGAATTTTTCTAACAAAGATTGATTAACATTTTGGAAAATACAAGGTCAATTAAAGGCCGGTCTAATGCACTGAGGGTTAGGAAAACCATTGCACTCAAACTCACTCTTCAACATAGATCGTGTATCCTCCCTGTAATGATTTTATGGTAGTAAAACATAGGTCACAAGCTATTATTTTATTTTTTAAATTTCCGATTTCATTTCCTAGAGTTAGTTGCGATTCCCCCGATTTTTTTTCAAGCCGAGATACAGGTTCCCGGTTAACACCTAGTTTTGATAGAGAGGCTCCCAATACGTAATTAAAATGAAAAAAATATTGCCACATGTACACTTAAGTTCTATAATTGTATTTATAACTTAAAGTAGCTTTTAGTAATAACCAGAAAATAAAACATTTATATTCATTCTACTAACGCTCAAAATTTTACAGGGGCACTGGGTCCCCACTACGAACAAATTTTATTAGTGACTAATAAAATATTCTAGATGGCGTTATGTGTATCAATTTCACATACAATTTTAAAATTAATAAGAATTGAATCCTAGAAATATTATTTTTTCATAAAACTTTAATATTTGTTCCTCATAAACATAAAATAATGAACTTTTAAACCTAATTTCGTCAATTTGTTATAATTATGCAGCGCCCTTCGCGTCTTTTATCGCTACTATAATGAAACTGCCGATTCTGTGCACTAGGATTCACACAATAGATGGCGTGTTATTCAATTCTCTACATTTCACGGCTGTTACTCAAACAAAAAACATATCGAACGAGATTTACTGCAATTAACTATTGATTAGTTTCTTTTTAATTATTTTAGGAGTATGATTAAAACCAACAATTAAAAAGTTACTTCTGTTCTGTATTTATTTAACGTACGACCTTTATTGTTGAAGAAAACCGCTGTTTTTATAATCTACGAAATTTCGTAGGTATCGCCCTTTGTTCGGAACATACAACGCCGCCAACTTGAGTGTTAGGGTTGTCACTTCGTCAATGAAAATTAAACAATCCTATAAAACGTTTAGAATGCTTATTTATTTTTAACCCCCACGTGAAAAGGATAAGTCATAATGATATTATTTGTTTAAAATTAAAAAATAATAATAACTCTCCCCAGTGTTCTAGGGTAGGGTACATATTTGTTCATGTTAGTTCACATATTAGTACTTGGGTGAACAAAAGCAAAACGTTGGATTTTTGGCGCCAGAATGTATTTTGTCAAGTTTTTTTTTCGCTCTAACTTATCAATAAGGTTATTAAAATAAGGGGAAAGAAGGCACTTACATAATACCTTCTGAGGGTGTCAAAACTGTCAAACTAGGGACAGCATTTTGTAATGGCGGTCACTATTTTATGGATTGCACCCCAGCTTACCATTAAGCGGGAGCAGTCAATTTGGTAACCGAAATATTTAAAGCAATTTAAACAAATTAAGAAAAATAACGCACCTGGGGCGCGCGTGTTGTGTAGGTAATACTAGGTTAGGTAAGTAGGTAGTACTTGATAGGTAGGTAGTACCTACTTCTTACCTATTAGAAATAACAAGGGCTTTTAAACATGCTGAGTACGGATTTGGAAAAAAATTGATATTTGGAATATTTCTCGCATATTTCTACTGAAATAATAACGGTACGTACCTACTTTCTGCCTCATTTTTTAAAGACAACCTATCTACTGGGGTACTTTCTGAGTTGGTGTAGTGTAAATAATGAATTTATTTAATTTTGTCACTGGCATTTTTCCAGTTTCCACTGGAGTTAGAACTCTTAAAATTACTTTTTCAATCGGTAAGTACCGGGTTTTGGAGCTTAGGCCCCTGGTGGCCGACGCCCGACTGAGACTCCGTATCCAAATTAGTATTCTTTCTACTTTTGCACAACCCTGGGTGACCGTTCTTAACATTTGAAGTTTTAAGCGATATTAGCCAGGTCGGTTTAAGGATGGGTGACCGTGAAAATAACAAGAAGGTATCTACCTAATACTTTTTAGTTAAACGGCTTTATTAATTGAAAGTATCATCTCAGGCAGGTATGTTGTCGTCCGAAAAGACACACGCCTTCCTGCTTACCTATCTACCTATCTTTTTTTTTTTTACGTGCGGGAAATCCCCACGTATACCCACCCCTCCGGAGCCGGAGGGGGAGGTTATGTCGGACTCGAACCGACTAAACCGCACGCCGTCTCTGGGTCGTAGTGCTAGGCCGAAGGTGAGGTTGTCATGCGACATATCCCTCGCACCCCGGCTGACCCAGGGACCTATCTACCTATCAAATTTAATATCAGATCAATTACTCAACAGGAATAGGGTAGTCAGTAGTAGTACCTACCGCTCATACAAGGGTACATTGGGTAGGGCAGTAGGGGTAGGACCCGTAGGTCAGACGGTAGTCGGTCAGGTAAAAGTCAAGGGGCTGAGTCATTTTGAGCTATTCGTACCACCCACTGATTAATGGATGCGACTCTAGTGCAATTTTGCTTCTTGAGGATAGTAGGTCAAACGGCAGTCGCTCATGTAAAAGTCAAGGGGCTGAGTCATTTTGAGCTATTCGTACCACCCACTGATTAATGGATGCGACTCTAGTGCAATTTTGCTTCTTGAGGATAGTAGGTCAAACGGCAGTCGCTCATGTAAAAGTCAAAGGGGCTGAGTCATTTTGAGCTATTCGTACCACCCACTGATTAATGGATGCGACTCTAGTGCAATTTTGCTTCTTGAGGGTAGTAGGTCAAACGGCAGTCGCTCATGTAAAAGTCAAGGGGCTGAGTCATTTTGAGCTATTCGTACCACCCACTGATTAATGGATGCGACTCTAGTGCAATTTTGCTTCTTGAGGATAGTAGGTCAAACGGCAGTCGCTCATGTAAAATTCAAGGGGCTGAGTCATTTTGAGCTATTCGTACCACCCACTGATTAATGGATGCGACTCTAGTGCAATTTTGCTTCTTGAGGATAGTAGGTCAAACGGCAGTCGCTCATGTAAAAGTCAAGGGGCTGAGTCATTTTGAGCTATTCGTACCACCCACTGATTAATGGATGCGACTGTAGTGCAATTTTGCTTCTTGAGGATAGTAGGTCAAACGGCAGTCGCTCATGTAAAAGTCAAGGGGCTGAGGCACTTTGTTTTGAGCCGTTCGTCGTGCCGGAACCAAATGGCGAGAGTAGGAACCTAGTCATATTTATTCGTGTATATAGGTGCATAGATACTGTAACGGACTGAAACACCGTTTCGAGGTTCTTATAAAACAAGAAAACATAAATAAATAAAATAATTCAATGTCGTAAAACGCCATCTAGTGATTAAGTAAGAATTTCTACAAGTAAATTGAATATCACTTGGTTTTTTATAAAACGAAAATAATTCAATGTCGTAAAACGCCATCTAGTTGATTAAGTAAGGAATTTTTTATGCGTAAATAAAATGATGAATAAATATACGCTATGGTATGTGGTCAAAGAAAAAAATTGATTCATAAAGAAATTATTCTGTTAAATTGCAAAGGGCAAGTAAATATGTTTTATGAACAAATAAATTTAAAATGTAGTTTAATATAGACAGTACCTATAGACGGGACTATGATTGAAAGAATTTAAGAAAAATAGTCTATGGATATTTACACAAGAATAATATTATAATAGTTTTGTGTATTGTTTATAATAAAATTAATAAGGAAAAGAATAAACAGATAAAGTTAAAACTTATTAATTATTTACAAGGAACAATAATTATAATATTTAATGCAATAAAGTACTGTTGAAAAGAGATTATAAATACTATTTATTATCTGTGTGCCTCAGAGCTATGGAAAATGCAGGAAATGGCTCCGATTGGTTATTATTGTTTAAAGGTCAAATGATTATTGAATAATTTTCTATATCTATTATTGAGTATTATATGGATGTTTATTAAACATAAAATTAATCTTATATTATTATGAAAATATTGACAGTTAGAATCAATGAGTGTAAGTATGTAAATAGTTTATAAATATTTAAAAAAGGGCCACTGGTTCACGGAAGATTTAAGTTAGTTCATAATTATAACGCAGGCGCCATAGAAAACCTAGCGCTGTTGTCAATTATTCAGAAATTGTGACTTTTGGCGGGAAAATAAAAGCTTCTGATTGGTGGAGGACACTATTGGAGCCCTAATTCGACGAAAGTAGGATTTTGAGTGGGAATTCAAGGACACTTTTTCTTTGAGCTGGCTTCGGGGTTGGTCGATTCGCGAAAGGTATTCTGGACATTGTACTTTGGCGGGAATTTTGAGAATTTTACATTTAAAGTCGTGAAGATTTTTTTTACCTTGATTGTGAATAATTGAGTTTAATTAGTAAATATATAGTGTTTAAATTAGTGAAAAGAGGATTTAGGTAGCTCGCCTTTATTGAAGTTTATAATTCGCGAAATGAACATTTTATCGTATGAGCCAGACAAGACACCTTTATCTCTGGGATTAAGAATTGAATCTCGTGTTCAATTCGGAATATCAGCTGTACTGTGAGTCTGCGGTACAGGGCCATACATGAGATAAAATGTTTATATAGGGATTCTTTGTGGGACTTTGGTAGGGCTAGGGACGGTTGAGGCCTTAGGTATTAGCTAGGTTCCCCCGCTTAGGAAGTCAATCGACGTGATTGCCCTGAGTTGATACCTATCGGTGATAACGAAGCTCTTGACCTCTGTTCAGCTAGGCATGCTGAGGATAGTCTGAAGCGCTCAGCACACGGATTTTGCCTGAAAGGGATCCGTGAGCTTCCAGGATGGTTTGTGACTGGAGAGGAGGCGGTTGTCGCTCTCCAGAGCGGATCAGTCCTGTCTATCTTTATATATGTATATATACACACTTTTATGTCCTTGTCCTGTGAGAGAACACATCCTTGGCTTCGGCCGTGGTCTCTTGCTCGTAGGGGGTACTAGTGATAGTTCAAAGTCAGGCTTACTACCTGCGCCCTAGTCAGATAGATTAGCTTTACACATTTCACGTTTAACGTAGTTGAATGTTTGTTGATACATGGTTAGTTTAGTCAGGTAGGTGAGTAGGTACACACTAATAGCAAACATATGAATATATATATTAGGTAGGTAGTATTGCGTTTGTAAAGGGGTGATCTAAGTTGTTATTATTGTAAATCATGATAAACTGATTGGGAAATTAGATAGACAATTGGTTCAATTACAACAAAGCAGATTTGTAAATGACCGCCATCTTGTGACCGAAGAATGAAAGTTTTCCCGCTAATTTTTGCAAGCCAATTTTCATGTCGATTTACGTTGTTGGAATTTACTGGGATTATAGTGACAGGAATGTGTAATAGTTACGCTAAGAATATGGTGAAAATAAAACTACAAGCGAATGCTGCAACACCACGACGAGTGATTTAATAGTGAAGTGAGTGATTGTGAGTGAAATGGAGACAGTGAACTGGTGTATTCATTACAGAATTCAGATATTGTTAAAGGTAAATACACAGTGATTGATCTGTCCTAACCATCTTTGATATAATATTTATTATTTACATATAAATCCTTGCTGGTTCATTATTGAACGACAACACAACGGTATATTGTACATTCACGCTAGTGAAACCTTTCTGACTACAGAATTATGTGCAAGACCACCGAAGTCTGAAGGGTCGGAAGTATCCAAACAGACTAGCTACAGAGGTAGTTATTTTACTATTGTTCTTTGTGTACGAGCAAGATCTTACACATGAGATTACCATGGCTACAAACACACAAATAATGATGTTTGGACATTTTAATCACTGTTGCATAATCAGCTATTATATGTACTGTATCGAATGCACATGGTCGCTCGATCGCTATCTTATAGTAACTTTGTCATCCACTGGGGTGAAGCAAAAGCTATATCTGAGCTGAATTATTGTAGTTTGATCAAGTGTTCAGTGAGAATATATTCTCTCTGAAGTGTCTATATAGACATTATTATTCAGAAGTGAATTGGTTCTAGTATTAACTATAATTATCTAGGTCTGTGCTAATAAATGAGCTTTTCCTAACTAAACTTATCGTTAACAATCAGCGCAGAAGTTACTGCGATAGATACTAATGTAATTGTCCTAAAATGACGCTTAGAACGATGATTCTGTGTTATCATCTTAATACCTTATATTAAAGGAATTACGGCAATAGGACTGAAGTCCTGCGTTAGAGTTACGCTATTCTGAAAATAGAATTGGGGATTTGTGTATCGGATGCCTCGATACAGTAGGCAGGGGACTTTAGAATTGTCTCCTAAATACCTACTTAGGCATAGGAAGGACTATGTTGGTACTAGTGGCGAGTCCTACTGAATGTGGCGAGCACGGGGCCACATTTCTTATACACGGGGGGGGGAAAATACACTATATTACAGAAATAATAAAGATTTATAGAAGTTTCAACGATGAGTTGATCTAACTATAAATTATCACTGACAGTAATTGTTTGTGTATTTTTTTTTGAATAACACGACCTCTGTTGGTATCCTCAAAAACAATTATAATTTGAAGTATTGAATGATTGACAGTTAATTTTGTAGATTCTAATTTTACGTGTAGTGCAAGCGTAATGTGGTAGGTGTCTCTGTACTAAGTGTTGAATGAGGGCAGTAAAAATTGTCAAATTTCAAACGTCATAAGAACGTAGTTGTCAAAAGATTGTCTGGTCGTATTCCACTAAGTAAATAAGTGAAATTGTATGTTATATTGTGAGTTTAGTATGATAAATAAGGTGACGAACTGTGGATTGACTACGAAGTAAGGTTGGAGTAGCGACAAATCTGTTAAGAGGTATGTTAAAGTAAATACGAGTTACAATCATAAGAGTATGTGAACTTTAGGTTGGGAAACTAGGACTGGGATATACATGAATTCTATTGTAGATAAAGTACGATAAGGAATAGGTCTTTCACAACCCATTTTTCTATAGAATCACGGATTACTGCGTATCACGATAAGCGGTCTGAGGGTCATTAGACGATAGCGCGGCTGGGAATTGTAGGTTTGAATACGAGAGGTGTACGGGGATAGCTTTATACATCTAGATTCAATGGTCATGACATAGAATTAGGTACAACTTGGTCCCGCGTGACCTGGGGTATTACAATTTGGTGCCTCTGACCAGGATTAGTATGGTTATTGCAGTGACGTTACAACTTGGTGACGTGATCCATGGCACTGAGCATTACAATTTGGGGCTCGGTGACCAGGATAACACCACAATTTAGTGCCTGGTAAACAGGATGACACTACAATTTTGTGTCGTTAACCAGGATGTTAACGTTTGTTTGTCCCGGGAAGGTCAATATCACGGTGCTACTTGGTACTGTGCGACCAAGACTAGCTAGGGATGCACGGAAGTAGGTATAATACTAATATCTTGAAACCAGGATCCAGTAGGGTCTGGTATTAAATAAGTAAATGCATTTATATTAAGCGGAGAATATGGAGTGGAATAGAATGGTAGTATTATGGTCACAAGTTGGTATTAATAATTTAGTATCATTAATTAGAATATATTAGGTATCGGTGCAATCACTCTGTGAATTATAATATAATTGAGATGTAAACAAAAAATATCATTGACCAGAAAATATTATTATTGGTTATATTAAATAAAAACAAGAATTATATATAGTAGTAGTTAGATTGATGTATTGATTTCTTTACAGTTTAGGTATTTATAAAAAAAAAATATAACAAAATGGATTTAAAGAATTATTATGAGTTGGAAATAAGAGGGAGAAATATTGCTATTAAAGCAAAAATATATTGGTATAAGGTTAGGAAAAAAAGAGGGTCTTATGGGGTGGTTTGTAAGAAGAAAGTAAGTAAGTATTGAGTGAAATTATTTGGGGTTAATATAAGTTAATGAGTTCCTTAAGGTACGGTATGGTTATGCTATACCGTACAATTTGTTGCCGTGAATATATATAGGTAAGAGGGAAATGGGTTGTATTAATATATTAGAGGGGGTTACATAGTAATAATTAAAATTAAAAATATTAGAAGATGGGGGGTCGAGATAGTAATTAAACTAAGATGAAGTATAACATTAATAATTGGGGGGTCGTCTTTAGAATTTATGATAGATAAGGAAGTAAATGGGGGGGAACAGGAGTGTAGTATAATAGTGAATAAATTTATACAATATACAAAGTTTAATGCAATTGTGAATTAATTTTTAGAACTAAAAGTCGTCATTTATTAATAAATAAAAAGGGAAGAGAAGAGAAAAGAAGGTGTAATTTGATAAGTGTACCTTGAAAATGTGTAAATTTATTAAAGTGTAATGAAGTGTAATTGATAAACTGTAATTTGATGAAGTATAACTAAATACGGTGTGACTTTATTGTGTTGTGATACTATTTGATATTGGAAGCCACAAGGGGGGAATTGTGTGTGGTTTCTAGTGAACTAAATACATTTAGAATATTACCTTGATAATTGTCCAAGAGAAGATGGTTAAGCCAAAAGGTAGAGTGCGTAAGACACCTGCTCGATATAGGGAGTCAAATACTGGGTTTACATGTGCAAATAGCATGGGAGATCTGAGTTCTGAGGAGTCGTTCAACGTTCACCCAGTTTCTAGGCGAGTAAATAAAGGGAATAGTGGGGGTTTGAACTCTAATAAAGTAGTGGAGCCAATGGATTGTTCAGTGATAGAGAAGATAAACCAGGCATTGGGAATATTGACTTCACAGATAGAGGCATTGAGGGCCGAGGTGAAAGAGGTTAAATCGGCGTCTGTCAATCAAAATGAGGAAATGTCATCCGAGGTAGGGAATCCTTCTGCAGTGGAACCAGAGCTTTCGAATTCTTCACACGAACAAACCAGAGTGTGTTTGGATAATGGAGAACGTAAGGAGTTTAATAATCAAGGTTTACCAGGAAATATTAATTATCATATACGGAATATCACATTAGATAAGCCTAAGTATGGAGATGATATGGGTTTGCACCCAGTGACCTTTTTAGAAGATTTAGAAACTTATCTTAAGAAGATTGGACAAGGGGGTAATCAACTAGAATTAATACAAGAATGTCTGTCAGGAGAGGCCAGGGATTGGGCGAGGGTTTATAAGTTGCGTTGGACTAATTTTGAGGATTTCAAGATGGATTTTCTATCCACCTTTTGGAGTGAGAGCAAGCAGAATGAGCTGCGGAGGTCGATCGTAAATGGCGTTTGGGATAAAGATAAATCTTCAACTATGTTGGGGCACTTTTTGAATTTAACCGGGAAGGCGCAAATGCTTACCTATAAGATCTCAGAGAGACAACTAGTGAATGATATAGTCAGACAGTATCCTAAGTACATACAACAAGGATGGTATACTTCTAAATTGAACACAATCATAGAGACGGCGGATTATTTAAGGGAGATGGACGACATCGCACGAGTAGACAGTGGGGTTCAACAGGCAAAGGCGGAGAGGAAGAAGGAGTTGGACCGTAATTTCAAGGAGCATCGTCAAAATTATAAGAAATGGCCAAGACCAGCAATTAGTCAGCAGTCAAAGGTAGCAGCCGTTGCAGCTTCAGGTTCATCGGTGGTAGTAGAAGATACAGCGAGGGAAGGTTTAAACTAGGAGGGATTGGAAATTTGGTTCCCGGTCCAGTCTCAATTAAAGGGGGCGCTGCATTAGAAATTATGCGTAAAATGGGGTGGAAACCAGGTGAAATGCTAGGAAAAGGGGGAAGGGGAATTAGGACACCATTGTCACCGGTATTATTAGATAGGAAGGCAAAAGAAGGATTAGGTTATAGACATTTTGAACCAAAACAGTTATATATTGACGAGCAAATAGTAGATTTAATTAAGTGGAAGGTTGACTTTAAACAAGTGGGATGTATAAGTCCAAGGGTAGAAGGGGTAGTATTTGAAGAACAGGAAGGTAAAGAGGGAGAAATTAGTTTTACTTCGGAGGTATATGTACACGTTTTCGGGTGTGAGGTAATGGCACTGATTGACACAGGTTGTGATATTACTAGTGTGTCAGAAGAGTTTTTGAACGAGTTAAAGTTAGGCCGGGAGGTAGAGATACCCTGGCTACCAATTAAACCCTTTCAAATAAGAACAGCTGTAGGGCATAAAAGTTTGGAAATAAAGAAGGTAGTTTTGTTACCGTTACAGTTAGGAGAGTTTGTTGCGGAGACGGGGTTCATAGTAGTTCCGGGGTTGATAAATCCTTTAATATTGGGGTTTGATTGGCTGAAAGGACATGGAGTAACTCTTAATACCAGTGGGGAAAATAGAGGTTTAGTGATAAAACAGGGGGATCAGTTATCCGTAATTCCGTTCGTTAAACGTAACAACGGGTGTAGCTTTAAAGAAGTTCAAGAGTCCTTATTAATAGAGACTAGATTAGATGAAGTTAATTGGTCAGAGTTAGAAACGGGGGTTGTATTAGAGAGTAATCAAAGGGATAAATTGTTAAAATTGTTACAAAAGTTTGAGAATTTATTTACATCACGGTTGGGTAGAGCTAATTGTTATCAACATAAAATAGTTATGGTATCGAACGTCCCCATTGTTAAGAGGAGTTATCCAGTACCTTATGCTTACAGAGAGCGAATGGAATTAAAGTTAAACGAAATGGAAAATTTAGGTATTATTAGTAGAGCTTCAACTCCATATTGTAGTCCCTTAACCTTTACAATCAAAAAGGATGATTCCATCAGAGTGTTATTAGACGCTAGAGAAATCAACAAGTTTATGGTAGCTGAGACTGAGAAGCCGCCTTTACAATTAGACGTTATGAACTCATTCCATGGGGCTAAATTTATTAGTATAATAGATTTAAACAATGCATACTTTCAAATACCAATATCTCAGGATAGTAAGAAATATACGGGATTCACCTTTAATGGGAAGTCTTATGTTTATAACGTATTACCGCAGGGGTTAAAGACATCTGTTGGGAGTTTTAGTAGGGCTATGGACACTATATTGGGACATGAGGTTAGGGAGTATTGTGTAAATTACCTAGATGACCTAGCTATTATTACTACAGGATCATTTAATCAACATTTAGAGCATTTGGACATAGTACTTGGGAAATTACAAAAGGCAGGCCTTACTTGTAATTTCAAGAAGTGTGAGTTTTGTTGTGAGGAAGTGAAGATGTTGGGTTATATCATTTCTACAAAGGGATTACGCACTGACCCAGAGAAAGTTAAAGCTATTCAAGACTTTCCAGCACCTAGAAAAATTAAACAATTAAGAGCATTTTTAGGGTTATGTAATTTTTATAGGAAATTTATTCCAAATTATCATAGACAGGCTCAGCCATTATATAATTTATTAAAAAAGGGTAAGGTTTGGAATTGGGGAGATTTGGAACAAATAGCTTTTCAACAACTTAAATCATTGTTTTTAGGAACTATAATGTTGCATCATCCAGACTTTACTAGGCCATATTACTTACAAACTGATTGTTCACAAATAGGGCTGGCCGGGGTTCTATACCAGATAGATAGTAATGATGAGCAGAAGATATTGGGGTTCTATAGTAGAGCTTTGAGGGGTGCACAATTAAATTGGACTACAACAGAACAAGAGTTTTATTCAGTGATTTGTTGTTTAGAGAAATTTGAATCATATTTACGGGGTGCAAGGGTAGTTATTCAGACTGACCATAAGGCTTTATTATTCGTGAAGACTTGGAAATTATATAATGCAAAAATAACTCGCTGGATAAACTATTTGGAAAATTTTCAATATGAAATACAACATATTAAAGGTAGGGATAATATAGTAGCCGATATATTATCACGTTATCCGCCAGAGGGGAAGGTTTTACAAGAGGAAAAGATTAAAATGCCTAGTATTCTTTATATGGAGTCAAAACAAAATAAAGAATTGTTAAAAAGACTTGAACAAATAAAATTATATCAAAGGGAAGATGAAGAGATTAGCAAATTACTTAACATATTACAAAATCCTAGTGAGGTAGGTAGACAATCGTCTAGGCTGATTAATAAGTGTAGATTAAAAGATGGGGTTTTGGTTATAGAGAGGGATGGTGGAAAGAGAAATTCGATATACTTGCCAGATAAGCTTAGAGATGAGGTAATTAAACAGGTACATTTGGAGATGGGACATCAAGGTAGTTATAAGATGTTAAAATATATAAAGGAGAGGTTTTATTGGAAAGGTTTGACTAAAGATGTAAAGCGCAAAGTAAGGGGGTGTAATGTATGTCAGTTAACTAAACATAATAATAATAATAAAGTGGGTCCATGTTGCCCCATTGTGTCTAAAGATATAGGAGATTTAGTGATGGTAGATCTATATGGACCTTTACCTGTGGGGAAGTTTGGAATGAGATACATATTAGTTTTACAGGATTCCTTTAGTAAATTTGTGAAGTTTTATGATTTGAGGAAGGCAACAGCCAGAGCGGTAATTAGCAAGGTGAAAAAATATTTTGAAATAATAAAACCTAAGGCAATTATGTCAGATAATGGAACGCAATTCACTGGTCGAGTTTGGAAGGAAGGGATGGAATTGTTAGGTATTAAAGTAATTTATACCACAGTTAGAAATCCCAGGCCTAATACTGTAGAGAGAGTAAATAGAGAATTGGGAAGACTGTTTAGGACTTATAATAGTAGTAATCACAGGGGATGGGTTAATACATTGCCAAAATTAGAAAACTTGTATAATAATACATACCATGAAAGTACTGGCTATACTCCATGTGAAATTCTATATGGGATTAGCACTGAACTATCATTTGACCAAGCTATAGGGAAGGATAGTGATAGGTTAGATATAGTGGAAATTAGGAATTCAGTGAGGGAGAACCTGAAATCAGCTGCAGAAAAAAGGAAGCTGGGATTCAATAAAAGAAATAGATTGATAGAGTATCAAGTGGGAGATTTTGTCAAAATAAAGAAATTAAATAAATCTAATGCTGAGTTAAAAATTACTAAGAAATTTGAAAATTTATATGAAGGGCCTTATGTCATAGCGGGGAGTCCCTGTAAGAATGTTTATATTTTGGTAAATCCATTAACAGACGAAGTGAAAGGAAAGTTTAATACTATACATTTATCGAGGTATTATAAAGAACCATGATAGGAATTGCTACACAATGGGTTGATTCCTAGGAGTCATAAAGGATGATAGGGGGAGATGTTATTAAGGTTAGGTTAAGACTGGATTGGGGAACAATGGGAATGGCTAACTGTATCTGACGAAATTAAATTGAACCGTATTTGTGTTATAACTCCTGAGTTAGGAATTGGTGATTCAAAGTCACACCAAAGTAAATTGGTGATTGGTTGAAAGGTTAACTATATGAAGTTATTGGAAGTTTTTTTTTCTTTCTCTTTTCTTTCTCCAGAAAGGGAGCAATTTGTTATGATGATTTTACGTTTGTAAGTAACTAATGTGTTGTTAACAGGAAGTTATATTATTTATTTTGATTAAAGGTTGAAAATTTTCTTTAAAATTAAAGAAGGTAATAAAATTGAAAATTGTAAAATTTAATTAACACTTTAAAAGGGGAGGAAATGTTTGACAATTGTTAAACTTGATTGATAATTATTGAGGTAGAGTAAAATTAATATTGTAAAGTAAAAATTCAAAATAAAATGAATAAAAATGAATTAAACAAAGAATTGTAAAATTTTGAATTAATGTTAAAATTGTTGGAATTGTAATTTTTGTTGTACTAATAATTGATAATAAAAGGAGGAAAGGGGTGAAGCCCATCTGAGGACATGAAGGAGAATGTGGCAGTTTAAGAATTTCTTAAGTTCTGTATACATGTAGTCAAATATTAAAAGGGTCAGATATGTTTATATATATCTTGTTCATTTCGTCAGATGGTGGGGCGTAGAGGTGGCTCCACCCAAATAAAATAATAATAACTAAGTAAAGTTGAATATAAAAAAAAAAAGGAAATGAAGGAAACATATATAATAATAAAATAAATAAATAATATGTTTACGTATAATGTCAATATTAAAGGAGACGAAAAAAGGGGGGGGTGGAAGGAAGATAAATAATGAGAACTCTTTTACTTTATTAGTATTGGTCGGTTGGTAGTGAGCACAACCGCGGAAGTTGGTTCTGAAAGTGTGTATGATGAATTTCTTCATTATATGAGATGTATATGTTAGCGAATTGCATGAGTTGATGGAATGGGATTGTTAAAATCAGAATGGAGGGCCATCCCGATTAATACTATAATTAAAGTGTTAAAATTATTATACCAGTTTGGTTCAATTATCTATGTACACTACAATAGATTTTGTGAAGGTTATGCAAGGTGTTAGGTTAAGGAAGGACTAGAAGTCTAAGCATGCCGTTAATGGGCCTTCACAGGGTCTCAACTATACACGTTAGGAACAATTAAGAAAGCACACTCTACATGCTTGTTTGAGAAATGGGATGTGTGTCCTTGGGTCTCCTTCGGGTGGAGTGGAGGCTATTGGCCCCTTTATTTTTGTTTGTCCACAAGGTTTGGCTAATTTTGGGGAATGGGGTAGGCGGATCATGGGCGACGTAGATGGATCATGCTACAAAGTCCCCTATGATCTTCTACTCTATGCGACAGCGCTGAGATGATTCACAACCATTTTTTCCCGCTGAATTGGTCAGGCTGGCAGGAAATAACGTGGTCCCGTAGTTTTCGCCTTAAAACTTGAATGTGGGAGCAAGCGATATCGTGTCCCAATTTTGAAACACACACACACACATATAGAAATTGGACCTAAATTGGATTTAACCAATCTAACAATATGTATACTACCAAAATAAATTTTAATTTCATGCAGGTCTTTTAGACTAGAGTTATAGCTAGGTTAGTGAATCTTTACTTCGGGCACAAAGGGGGAATGGTTGTGCCTGCGTAAATGATTCAGGGGGTCGGATGTAACGGACTGAAACACCGTTTCGAGGTTCTTATAAAACAAGAAAACATAAATAAATAAAATAATTCAATGTCGTAAAACGCCATCTAGTGATTAAGTAAGAATTTCTACAAGTAAATTGAATATCACTTGGTTTTTTATAAAACGAAAATAATTCAATGTCGTAAAACGCCATCTAGTTGATTAAGTAAGGAATTTTTTATGCGTAAATAAAATGATGAATAAATATACGCTATGGTATGTGGTCAAAGAAAAAAATTGATTCATAAAGAAATTATTCTGTTAAATTGCAAAGGGCAAGTAAATATGTTTTATGAACAAATAAATTTAAAATGTAGTTTAATATAGACAGTACCTATAGACGGGACTATGATTGAAAGAATTTAAGAAAAATAGTCTATGGATATTTACACAAGAATAATATTATAATAGTTTTGTGTATTGTTTATAATAAAATTAATAAGGAAAAGAATAAACAGATAAAGTTAAAACTTATTAATTATTTACAAGGAACAATAATTATAATATTTAATGCAATAAAGTACTGTTGAAAAGAGATTATAAATACTATTTATTATCTGTGTGCCTCAGAGCTATGGAAAATGCAGGAAATGGCTCCGATTGGTTATTATTGTTTAAAGGTCAAATGATTATTGAATAATTTTCTATATCTATTATTGAGTATTATATGGATGTTTATTAAACATAAAATTAATCTTATATTATTATGAAAATATTGACAGTTAGAATCAATGAGTGTAAGTATGTAAATAGTTTATAAATATTTAAAAAAGGGCCACTGGTTCACGGAAGATTTAAGTTAGTTCATAATTATAACGCAGGCGCCATAGAAAACCTAGCGCTGTTGTCAATTATTCAGAAATTGTGACTTTTGGCGGGAAAATAAAAGCTTCTGATTGGTGGAGGACACTATTGGAGCCCTAATTCGACGAAAGTAGGATTTTGAGTGGGAATTCAAGGACACTTTTTCTTTGAGCTGGCTTCGGGGTTGGTCGATTCGCGAAAGGTATTCTGGACATTGTACTTTGGCGGGAATTTTGAGAATTTTACATTTAAAGTCGTGAAGATTTTTTTTACCTTGATTGTGAATAATTGAGTTTAATTAGTAAATATATAGTGTTTAAATTAGTGAAAAGAGGATTTAGGTAGCTCGCCTTTATTGAAGTTTATAATTCGCGAAATGAACATTTTATCGTATGAGCCAGACAAGACACCTTTATCTCTGGGATTAAGAATTGAATCTCGTGTTCAATTCGGAATATCAGCTGTACTGTGAGTCTGCGGTACAGGGCCATACATGAGATAAAATGTTTATATAGGGATTCTTTGTGGGACTTTGGTAGGGCTAGGGACGGTTGAGGCCTTAGGTATTAGCTAGGTTCCCCCGCTTAGGAAGTCAATCGACGTGATTGCCCTGAGTTGATACCTATCGGTGATAACGAAGCTCTTGACCTCTGTTCAGCTAGGCATGCTGAGGATAGTCTGAAGCGCTCAGCACACGGATTTTGCCTGAAAGGGATCCGTGAGCTTCCAGGATGGTTTGTGACTGGAGAGGAGGCGGTTGTCGCTCTCCAGAGCGGATCAGTCCTGTCTATCTTTATATATGTATATATACACACTTTTATGTCCTTGTCCTGTGAGAGAACACATCCTTGGCTTCGGCCGTGGTCTCTTGCTCGTAGGGGGTACTAGTGATAGTTCAAAGTCAGGCTTACTACCTGCGCCCTAGTCAGATAGATTAGCTTTACACATTTCACGTTTAACGTAGTTGAATGTTTGTTGATACATGGTTAGTTTAGTCAGGTAGGTGAGTAGGTACACACTAATAGCAAACATATGAATATATATATTAGGTAGGTAGTATTGCGTTTGTAAAGGGGTGATCTAAGTTGTTATTATTGTAAATCATGATAAACTGATTGGGAAATTAGATAGACAATTGGTTCAATTACAACAAAGCAGATTTGTAAATGACCGCCATCTTGTGACCGAAGAATGAAAGTTTTCCCGCTAATTTTTGCAAGCCAATTTTCATGTCGATTTACGTTGTTGGAATTTACTGGGATTATAGTGACAGGAATGTGTAATAGTTACGCTAAGAATATGGTGAAAATAAAACTACAAGCGAATGCTGCAACACCACGACGAGTGATTTAATAGTGAAGTGAGTGATTGTGAGTGAAATGGAGACAGTGAACTGGTGTATTCATTACAGAATTCAGATATTGTTAAAGGTAAATACACAGTGATTGATCTGTCCTAACCATCTTTGATATAATATTTATTATTTACATATAAATCCTTGCTGGTTCATTATTGAACGACAACACAACGGTATATTGTACATTCACGCTAGTGAAACCTTTCTGACTACAGAATTATGTGCAAGACCACCGAAGTCTGAAGGGTCGGAAGTATCCAAACAGACTAGCTACAGAGGTAGTTATTTTACTATTGTTCTTTGTGTACGAGCAAGATCTTACACATGAGATTACCATGGCTACAAACACACAAATAATGATGTTTGGACATTTTAATCACTGTTGCATAATCAGCTATTATATGTACTGTATCGAATGCACATGGTCGCTCGATCGCTATCTTATAGTAACTTTGTCATCCACTGGGGTGAAGCAAAAGCTATATCTGAGCTGAATTATTGTAGTTTGATCAAGTGTTCAGTGAGAATATATTCTCTCTGAAGTGTCTATATAGACATTATTATTCAGAAGTGAATTGGTTCTAGTATTAACTATAATTATCTAGGTCTGTGCTAATAAATGAGCTTTTCCTAACTAAACTTATCGTTAACAATCAGCGCAGAAGTTACTGCGATAGATACTAATGTAATTGTCCTAAAATGACGCTTAGAACGATGATTCTGTGTTATCATCTTAATACCTTATATTAAAGGAATTACGGCAATAGGACTGAAGTCCTGCGTTAGAGTTACGCTATTCTGAAAATAGAATTGGGGATTTGTGTATCGGATGCCTCGATACAGTAGGCAGGGGACTTTAGAATTGTCTCCTAAATACCTACTTAGGCATAGGAAGGACTATGTTGGTACTAGTGGCGAGTCCTACTGAATGTGGCGAGCACGGGGCCACATTTCTTATACACGGGGGGGGGGAAAATACACTATATTACAGAAATAATAAAGATTTATAGAAGTTTCAACGATGAGTTGATCTAACTATAAATTATCACTGACAGTAATTGTTTGTGTATTTTTTTTTGAATAACACGACCTCTGTTGGTATCCTCAAAAACAATTATAATTTGAAGTATTGAATGATTGACAGTTAATTTTGTAGATTCTAATTTTACGTGTAGTGCAAGCGTAATGTGGTAGGTGTCTCTGTACTAAGTGTTGAATGAGGGCAGTAAAAATTGTCAAATTTCAAACGTCATAAGAACGTAGTTGTCAAAAGATTGTCTGGTCGTATTCCACTAAGTAAATAAGTGAAATTGTATGTTATATTGTGAGTTTAGTATGATAAATAAGGTGACGAACTGTGGATTGACTACGAAGTAAGGTTGGAGTAGCGACAAATCTGTTAAGAGGTATGTTAAAGTAAATACGAGTTACAATCATAAGAGTATGTGAACTTTAGGTTGGGAAACTAGGACTGGGATATACATGAATTCTATTGTAGATAAAGTACGATAAGGAATAGGTCTTTCACAACCCATTTTTCTATAGAATCACGGATTACTGCGTATCACGATAAGCGGTCTGAGGGTCATTAGACGATAGCGCGGCTGGGAATTGTAGGTTTGAATACGAGAGGTGTACGGGGATAGCTTTATACATCTAGATTCAATGGTCATGACATAGAATTAGTTACAATTTGTGGTCCTGGCAGTGTAACTACAACTCGGTGCCTTGACATAGGATCATTACAATACCTACATACGATATTTATATATTCTTGTCCCATTCTAGGTATGCCGACGTCCCACGTCGTTCATAAGTACATATGTAAGGCGGGATTGCTTATGTCGTACTCGACATATACGCGGTGCATCCGCGACGGCTTAGTCGGTTCGAGTTCGAGTCCGACATGTCCACCGACCACCGCGCCGTGCCGCCGCGCCAGCCGCCGGTGATAACAGTTATGTTGAACTCGACTGGATATACCTAGTCTGGCATGAGGTGTGCGTTTTTAATCGGTTCGAGTTCAACATAACCACCAAAAATGACACAAAATTCGTACTCAGCACACCTACTCAAAAACAAGTTAGACCATACCCGTATTGCAATATTGTAAAAATTGGACTTTGATTAACATCTAATTCATACTCAGCATACAAGAAATGTGAAGTACCCGATTGCAAGTTTGAAGATGCGATCTATATTATTTTACCTCTTTGGTAACTTATATTATTACTAGCTATTGCCCGCGGCTCCGCCAGCGTGGATGTCCGTTATCGCGGACTGGGGTATGTCAAATAAATAGTAGCCAATTCTTAGACTTCGGTCGAGCCGTTTTGGAGGAGTATGGGAACGAACATTGTGACACGAGAATATTAGATTAATTATTTATACTTCTTGACAAGCTATAGCACACCACCATCTAGAAGCTATTACTGCGAAATGTAGACTGAACCTCGGGATATTTCGTTGACATCTAGTGGTGAAAAATAATATTTAAAAATAATGCGCAAAATAGCCCAAGTTATGGTGGTCTAATTTTTTTGTAAGGAATGGGGTATCGACACTTTAGTATTATGTTATCTGTGCCCATATTTCAATTTTCTACCTACAGCGCGGCGGCCATATTGGAGGCCAAAAATGACGTCAAATTCGAACTCAGCATACTCGAAAACTCATTAAACCATACCCATATTGTAATTTATCTAGGACACCGCGGCAGCTATATTGGATCCCAAAAATGACATCAAATTCACACTCAGCACACTCGAAAACCTATTAAACCATACCCATGTTGCAATTTTCTACCGACAGCGCGGCGGCCATATTGGAGGCCAAAACTGACGTCAAATTCGAACTCAGCATACTCGAAAACCCCTAAGACCATACCCATATTGCAATTTAGCTAGGACACCGTGGCAGCCATATTGAATTCCAAAAATGACATCAAATTCCCACTCAGCATACTCAAAAACCTATTAAACCATACCCATATTGCAATTTTCTACCTACAGCGCGGCGGCCATATTGGAGGCCAAAACTGACGTCAAGTTCGAACTCAGCATACTCGAAAACCCATTAGACCATACCCATATTGCAATTTAGTTAGGAAACCGTGGCGGCCATATTGGATTCCAAAAATGACATCAAATTCACACTCAGCATACTCAAAAACCTATTAAACCATACCCATATTGCAATTTTCTACCTACAGCGCGGCGGCCATATTGGAGGCCAAAACTGACGTCAAATTCGAACTCAGCATACTCGAAAACCCATTAGACCATACCCATATTGCAATTTAGTTAGGAAACCGTGGCGGCCATATTGGATTCCAAAAATGACATCAAATTCACACTCAGCATACTCAAAAACCTATTAAACCATACCCATATTGCAATTTTCTATCTACAGCGCGGCGGCCATATTGGAGGCCAAAACTGACGTCAAATTCGAACTCAGCATACTCGAAAACCCATAAAACCATACCCATATTGCAATTTAGCTAGGACACCGTGGCGGCCATTATGGATTCCAAAAATGACATCTAATTCGTTATCAACACACTCAAGAACCCTCTTATCTGGCAAACGAGGGTATTACCCTTTTTTCTTGCGAAGATCCGCTGTGGAAAAAGCCCGATTGCGACTTTGGAGATGCGGTCTATACTAACATCATTCACAGTCAATCTTCTTAAATAAATAGTAGTAATTATGTGCCTACCTATGTTTATTTATATTGTCATTTATGTATGACACTTCTTATCGCTGAAAATATAGTACACCACCATCTAGCAGCTACTACTGTAAAACGTAAGCTGAACCTCGGGCTATATTGTTGACATCTAGTGGCGAATATTAATATTTAAATTTAGCCCGTAAAATTGCCCGAGTTATGATGGCCTCATTTTTTTGTATGGGATGAGGTATCTGTACTTTAGTATTATGTTATCTGTGACAGGGGGGAATCGCAACTAACCCGTTCTCTCGTCCTGGAAGGGGTGACATCAGAAAATAAATTATCCTAGGAGGTGTGTTGCTTAAAGTTGATTATGTTCTATGCCCTCAGAATGCCCGAGTAAAACAAATCATGACCACTGCTTTGCCCTGTTACTAATAGGTGCAATACCGGACTAGTTCACATCTAAAACAGTTGTGTACGCACCCGGTAAAATATGTAAATGGCAAATAAATTATTTTTTACGGTACTTTACTTTACTTTTATTTTTACTGGTGTCTGTCTATCGTCGACAGGATCCGGCGGCTGGGTCTCGAGGAGGCTCTGCACAAGTCCGAGGCCATGTTCTTTCATGGCCCTCGGCGCAGGCCAGGCCCGGGAGCCAGCCTAACAGTGGGAGGTACTCCCATCGACATCAAGCCCCGGTTGAAATACCTGGGGCTCGTGCTTGATGGTCGATGGGACTTCGGACAGCATTTCCGAAGTCTGCGCCCCAAGTTGGTGCTCACGGCGAATGCCTTGGGCCGGTTGTTGCCCAACTTGAAGGGCCCAGAGTCCTCCTGCAGGAGACTCTACGCGGGTGTCGTGCGGTCCATGGCCCTATACGGGTGCCCCGTGTGGGCGGACACCCTGGAGGCCAGATTCCTGCCTCTGCTCCGTACGGCGCAGAGCACGATGGCCTCCAGGGCCATCAGGGGATACCGCACGATATCCTTCGAAGCGGCGAGTCTCCTGGTTACTATTACTTATATTATACTTCGCCGAAAGACGTCAATTATATATATATTTTCTTTTATTACCATAATATTACTTAAGTATAATAAAATGGGTCGACATGGTCCACGGCTCTCCAAATTGAGTGGTTTACCTAGAGTCGGGCTTGGCTGACACGAGTCGCTGAATACTTGGATATTAATAGTAGGTACCTACCTACACTCAGCATCAGATGATATTATCTAGAAAAGTACTCATAATGATCTGAATACCAAAATTCCATATTGTTGTAAGCATCCCGAGTGGTTGAACCAAACCACAGTGGGTTAAACCATCTTAGATTGCTAAGATGTTTTTGACAACTCAGGATGCACCTCTACCGGCGTGTGTGCACAAATGAATACTCGTTTAAACACTCTACTTACCTATCTATTTACATAACGTCACTACTCGGATACTTACTTGCAATTAGTGAACACAAAGTCAAAGATTTTTATTTAATCTAGAATTCTAGAACAACATGTTTGTTTCTTATCACCGTCGATAGTAAATTCTACTTAACATAAGTTTACCACCGCTTCGCGCTGGTGGAGAAGAAACGGCTGTTGCGCCGCTCCACTGCGGCATTAATAACTTAGGTACTAACGACAGTAATAACTTATATAAAATTGGAATTACGATATTCAGATCAATTTGAGCTCATTTCTGGTCAATATCAATAAAACTAATGCCGACGGTACAAGTCGCGTGTTAACCATTTTGTACATCCATACTAATATTATAAATGCGAAAGTAACTCTGTCTGTCTGTCTGTCTGTCTGTCTGTCTGTCTGTCTGTCTGTCTGTCTGTCTGTCTGTCTGTCTGTCTGTCTGTCTGTCTGTCTGTCTGTCTGTCTGTCTGTCTGTCTGTATGTTACGCTTTCACGCCTAAACCGCTGAACCGATCTTGATGAAATTTTGAACAGAGGTATATTAGAGCTTGAGAACGGACATAGGCTACCTTTTATCACGAGAAAGGGGGTTTAAGGGGGGGAAATAGAGGATGTAAGTTTTTATGAAAGTTTGTCATTTCTGAAGATATCTTAATGAAATTTGGTACAGAGGTAGATTAGAGCTTAGGAACGGACATAGGCTACCTTTTATCGCGAAAAGGGGGGTGGAAGGGGGGACTAGGGCCTTGGGAGGAAAGTTTGTCATTTTTGAAGATTCCTTAATGAAATTTGGTACTGAGAGAGTTTAAAGCTTGGGAACGAACATAAGCTACCTTCTATCGCGAAAAGGGGGGAAGAAGGGGGGGACCAGGGCCTTGGGATAAAAGTTTATCGTTTTAGAAGATTTCCCGATGATATTTTGGTACAGAGATAGTTTAGAGCTTGAGAACGGACATAGACTACCTTTTATTGCGAAAAGGGGGGTAGAAGGGGGGGGGACTAGGGCCTTGGGAGGAAAGTATGTCATTTTTGAACATTTCTTGATGAAATTTGGTACAGAGATAGTTTAGAGCTTGGAACCCACATAGACTACCTTTTATTGCGAAAAGGGGGGTAGAAGGGGGGGGACTAGGGCCTGGTATGAAAGTTTGTCATTTTTGAAGATTTCTTGATGAAATTTGGTACAGAGATAGTTTAGAGCTTGGGAACGAACATAAGCTACCTTTTATCGCGAAAAGCGGGGTAGAAGGGGGGGACCAGGGCCTTGGGATAAAAGTTTATCGTTTTAGAAGATTTCCCGATGAAATTTGGTACAGAGATAGTTTAGAGCTTGGAAACGGACATAGACTACCTTTTATCACAGAAAGGGGGGTAGTAGGGGGGAGGACCAGAGCCTTGGGATAAAAGTTTATCGTTTTAGAAGATTTCCCGATGAAATTTGGTACAGAGATAGTTTAGAGCTTGGGAACGGACATAGACTACCTTTTATTGCGAAAAGGGGGGTAGAAGGGGGGGGGACTAGGGACTTGGGAGGAAATTATGTCATTTTTGAACATTTCTTGATGAAATTTGGTACAGAGATAGTTTAGAGCTTGGAAACCGACATAGACTACCTTTTATTGCGAAAAGGGGGGTAGAAGGGGGGGACTAGGGCCTGGTATGAAAGTTTGTCATTTTTGAAGATTTCTTGATGAAATTTGGTACAGAGATAGTTTAGAGCTTGGGAACGAACATAAGCTACCTTTTATCTCGAAAAGAGGGGTAGAAGGGGGGGACCAGGGCCTTGGGATAAAAGTTTATCGTTTTAGAAAATTTCCCGATGAAATTTGGTACAGAGATAGTTTAGAGCTTGGGAACGGACATAGACTACCTTTTATTGCGAAAAGGGGGGTAGAAGGGGGGGACTAGGGCCTTGGGAGGAAAGTATGTCATTTTTTAAGATTTCTTGATGAAATTTGGTACAGAGATAGTTTAGAGCTTGGAAACCGATATAGGCTACCTTTTATCGCGAAAAGGGGGGTAGAAAGGTTGGTATGAAAGTTTGTCATTTTTGAAGATTGCCTGATGATGAAATTTGGTACAACGATAGTTTAGAGCGCTTGGGAACGAACATAGGCATTGAAGCTTAGGAACGAACAAAGGCTACCTATTGACGCGAAAATGGAGGCATAGGAGGACTAGATAGTAAATATGAAAGTTTGTCATTTTTGGTGATATCCTGGTGAAATTTGGTACAGAGATGGATTAGACCTCGAAAATGGACATAGGCTACCTTATATTGCGAAAAAGGGAGTTGAAGGGGTGGAATAGGGCAAGGGTATGTAAGTTTGACAATTTTGAAGATATCTTGATGAAATTGGTATAGAGATGGATTAGAGGTTGGAAATGGACAAAGGCTACCCCTTATCGCGAAAAAAGGGATAGAAGGGGGAGGAAGGAGGGGCGCATAGGGCGTTGGGATTAAAGTTTCTAATTATTCAATGGCACAAACAGGGGGTGAATATGGCATAAATAGTAAGAATTTCTTTTAAGATGTCCTCATGAAATTTGGTACAAAGGTGAATTAGAGCTTCGGAACGGACATA
Source organism: Eilema caniola (assembly GCA_949126895.1). Taxonomy (NCBI): domain Eukaryota; kingdom Metazoa; phylum Arthropoda; class Insecta; order Lepidoptera; family Erebidae; genus Eilema; species Eilema caniola. The sequence goes on from OX421466.1 coordinate 5,040,859, forward strand.
GTCGAGCAGCGAACCAAATATAGAAGCGAGTGGAGAGGCGAGTAGAGATTGTTATAGGGACGAGTGGATAGGCGTGTAAAGATTGGAAGTCGAGTAGAGTCGACTACAGGGGCGAGTAGATATGCGACTAGAGAGCCAGTGGAGAGGCGAGTATAGAATCAAATAGAATGCTGAAAAGGCGAATAGGGAGGCGAGTGGCAAGATGAAAGATGAATGTAGTGGCGAGTAGAGATCGAATAGAGAGTTGAGTAGAGGTGCGAGTAGATAGGGAAGTGTGGAGAGTCAAGTAGACAGGCGAAAAGAAAATCGAATGGATGGGCAAGTAGAGAGGCTAATGGAAAGGCGAGTAGAGAGGGGAACAGAGAAGTCCGTAGAGAGTCAAGTATAAATTCAAATACAGAGGCGAGTAGAAAGTCGAGTAGAGAGTCGAATATAGAGGCGAGTAGAAAGTCGAGAACAGAGGTGAGTACATAGTCGAGGACAAAGTTGAATAGAGAGGCGAATTTAATGCTCAATAGCGTCGGATCAACACTAAACGATAACTGACATCCACGCGGGCGGAGCCGCGGGCAACAGCTAGTAAATTATATTATTTTTATAATGCTATTATTATTCCTATGTACCTACATTACTAGGAAAACACAGTAGTGCGTCAGAATTTACTTGTATCTAATACTTACGACGTCAAGTACGTAAAGTAATAAAATTAATTAGACACGCACGTGTAAATAATTTACTAAAGAGCACCGGAATGCTCGATGGCAGCAAATTACAAACGGACATCTGCAGTCACTAGTTTACAGGACAGCGTTTTTGACACAAAAATGTTATGCTTTTACAAGGACAAAGCTAGCCTCTTCAAATTTGCTATACTTTATTATAATACCATTTGGAAGAAAACAGTGAAGGTCAGTTAGCTTGGATAAAATATAACTTTGTTTACGTCAAGTGACCATACTACCGACGAGCCAAATTGTACGACGCTTACGCGAATATTTATCATAATGTTCGTGTGTACTTCGTTCCTTCGTAGATTTAGTGGGTACTTGTCTTTATATACGCTGCAAAAATCAACTAAATATTCAACGTTTTATAAAAAAAATATACGTCAAGATTGAACAGAATATTCTGAATTCGATTATATAAAAAAAATTTTTCGCAAAAATGCAGATATCCGTTTGTAATTTGCTGCCATCGAGGTATTCCGCAGAGCCGCGGTAGCCTATAGTGGTATGGGTAATGGACTGCTGACACGAAGTCTCGGGTTCGATCCCAGGTTTTCCATGGCACACACCAATGACTTTTCGATACTTTTCGAAGTTTTGTGTGTATTTATCGCAGGTTTATAAATGTCCAGTTAATGGTAATAGGTTTGCCACCTACATTGGGACCTGAACATAAAGCGGCGAAATGTGGGTGCTAGCACCTCTGCCTACCCCTTCGGGGATAAAGGCGTGAGTTTATGTTATGTTATGTTACGAGGTATTCCGCTGTTCAATTACAATTCACTATATTAATGTGCGCTTATGCCGACATAAGCGCACATTAATATAATCGAAATAATTAAAATCGCTCTCTGTCTAAGGTAAGAAGAAACGGAGAGCGGTTTTATTCGGTGTAAAATTCATTTAATCAGTGTAAAATTTAATCGATGTTATTTTATTTTAGTAATTTAATTAGGTACTCTATGAATTGGTTGCATTCTTACAACAAAAACCCAAATTTCATTTCTATGCACTCCTGTCCTGTCTATCCAAAGGTTGCTTGTAAGAGATTGTTATTTACAATAGGCCACCCATTGTACATTATTATGTATAAGATTTCTATTCATTTCTATATTTTGGTGTACAATAAAGACTATTATACTTTACTTAAACATTTTCCTCGCGCCCTGACTGACCCAGACGCATCTCCGTTTTCACGATGGGACGGGTATATCTTGATAAAATCAGCTTAGGCACAGAATAGATAACAGTAGCTTAGGTAGGCGCCTATTAAGTAGTTCCATGTTTAATAAACTTCAATTTACGCTCATATAACCTTAGCTTTAAAAATTTTCATAGACCTTGTCCTTGATAACAGAAAACTGAAAATACTTTAGTATATTATTAGTAGTCACCAATTTCTACATAAATTATTTGATAATGTTGAAAGTTTACGCGAATATTAGATAGTTACATTGAAATAAAACTATAATTCTATTTATTGAAATTTGAAAGCATTTACTATCTAAACCATTCAAACCGATTAAGATGGGAAAAACGAATCAGCTTAGGCGGGACTCAAACCCGCGATCTTTATCTTACAAGGGAAAGCTCTCACCGCTGAGCTACCGAGCCACGCCTGAAACTATCCAATTTTCTTCTACATCGAACGCCCTAATGCCATCACTGCGACACGAGCTTGAACTCGGGGCTACACACGCTCACCGAATGTCGGGCGTTCGAAACGCCGAGGCGGGAGCTTGTGACAGCCCTGGGGGTGAGAGTGCTCACGCTCGCCACCCTGCTCGCGGTGATGGCATTAGTCTTTGGGCGACTATGGGAGCATGATGGAAGCCGTCTACTGATAGGTACTTACTCGTATTATTCTATCGTTATGAATTTAAGTAAGAGTTGTATGATGCAAACTTTAGATGCAACCGGAATTCACGTTGATGAGGATGATATTGAATGATGATACAAAATGGCCGATTGTTCTGCGAATGACGCCATCTGAGTAATGTTCTTCACAATCTTCACATTATATTTATTGCTTGCAAAATGTCGGATAGACTAAGTAATCACGAAGCAAAAGCAATCAGGGTAATATGATACGATATCAACATAACTGTTACCCCATGAGCAATAAAAACGTTATTATCTATTATATCAAAAACGTAATGTTTCTCAGCAATAACGCGGATAAAATATCTATTAATTTTTATTTTATAATCTTTGAAATAATAGTCTCGCTGCGATTTTGAGAAGATAACCACTCAAGCTGAAAATTAAAATGGTGTTCAATAAAATATTAGAAGTGAAACTGTATTATGAATTATTATGATCAGCATAAGCTCCAAAGTGCAAACTTTGGACACTATTAAGAAATCGTTATGATAATAATGATATTAATTACAACTTATTATTAATAGTCATACTTATCGTAACTACTTAGTGTTATGTATGATATTTATCTTTAATGATACAGTGTAGTCCACGAGCCACATTTCAATTTGGTCAATGACTTCCTCCCGGCGATACTTCGTGCAGTGGTTAAGGAGATTGAGGTATGAATTTTCATAACTCACCCTCGATTTTGACTTTGTGAGCTGCGATTTTGTTGGTGGGTTAAGCCGCGGTGACTGCTCAAACATGTAATAAAACTTTGTTTTTTTTCTTCTTCATGTTATTGGCTTAACTATATTTTGGGCAATTTCGAACCGGGAAGGAATGATTGAATTTGGTCCACTCACCAGCTGACGCATTTTCCACCGTGGCATAAGCAGCTGACAAAATTTTTCCTTCAAGGCGTTGACTTAACTATATTTTGAACAATTTTGAGCCGGGAGAAAATTACTGAATTTGCTCACGTCACCAGCTGACGCGATTTCCACCGCGTTATGGGCAGCATACAATTTATTTTTTTCAAGGTATTGGCTTAACTACATTTTGGACAATTTTGAGCCGTGAGGAAATTACTGACTATTTGAATTTTTGCTACAGCTTAAGGTCACCAGCTGACGGATTTGCACCGTTATATGTGCAGTTGACAATTTTTTTCCTTCAAGACTGTTTGTGAAATAAAAAACAGTTTGATTTTAAGCAATGGAAACTGTATATTTTAAATTAAATAGCCTGAGCACAAGTTGTATGGACGCAGCCATTCCAAGAAGGGAAGTTAAAAAATGGTGTTGCCACCAGTAAAAAAATTACAACTAGTGTTGTGATTAAACCGATAACTTAATGTTATACTTATGTTTGAATTATTTTTAAACATAGTTGGGCCGGGGCCAAAGTAAGAAATTTTACATTTTAAGTTTTGCCTTATGATTCTGAAAAGTAAGAAATTACAATTCAAGTACTACTTTAAAAATTTCAAAAAAGCACAAATTATGTTAAAGAACTTTGTTTGCAAAACCTGGACTAATCTAATGGCAAAAGACACAGCTTTCTAAAAGATCTTGAATAAATTTTATTATTTGACATTTTTATTTCAGCTACCCTGACCTTACCATCTGCTCCAGGGACTGTCTTAACAATCCTAGCCATGGGCCAAGTAAAAGGGGCAGTGTTATCACTGCGTACTACGACAAGATCGCCTTCTTTTAAGTTAGGCTGAGCATGTCGCCATTTTGGCCTACTTTGCAATTGTGTAAGATAATCCCTTGACCAGACTTTCCAAAAATCCTGTTTGATTTTTGTTAAAGTTTGCCAGAATCTCATTCGGCTCATAGATTTCTCTGAAAAATCCACTTCAGGAAAACTCATCATAGCTTTTCCTATGAGGAAGTGGCCCGGCGTTAAATATTCATAACTAGAAACATCAGAGCTCATGGGAAGCAGGGGTCTTGAGTTTAACACAGCCTCAATTTCTGTAATGACAGTATAGAGCCCTTCAAATGTTAACGTAAGAATACCAACAATCCGTTTAAAATGATGTTTGAAACTTTTGACCCCGGCTTCCCATAACCCCCCAAACTCCGGAGAGTAACTTGGTATGTATTTAAACTGAATATACCGGGGAGTACAAAAGCTTTCTACAGCATCAACATGTTTTTTTGAATCAAATAGCTCATACAAAGCATTCAACTCATTTTGTGCACCTTTGAATGTTTTAGCATTGTCACAAAATATTTTACATGGCATTCCCCTCCTGGAAATGAATCTTTTAAGGCATGCTAGAAAGGCGTCTGTTGTAAGATCACTGACCAATTCCATGTGGATCGCTTTAGTCGCGAAACAAACGAAAAGTGCTACATATCCTTTTGTGATAAGTGGCTTTCTCAATCGCGATACCTTGACGTTAAATGGTCCACAGAAGTCAACTCCCACAATATCGAATGGTCTAACAGCAGTAAGCCTTTCCTGTGGCAATGACCCCATCAATTGGCTTGAAGCAGCTGCCTTCATGCGAAAACATTTTATGCATTTATTGACCACCTTTTTGACCTCACGTATACCACTCACTAACCAGTAATGTTGAGTGAGGGAACTCAACACCAGCTTTGCCCCAGCATGCAGCAAGCGCAAGTGCTCCTTGTGGATAAGAATGTAAGTAAAATGGCATGACTTCGGCAATATTGCTGGATGTTTTTTATCAAATGGAATATCAGTGGCATTTTGAAGACGACCACCTACCCTTAAAACACCTGCTTGATCCAAGAAAGGATGTAAACTTGATAGACCAGATTTTATAGGCAAGTTGTTTTGAAGACAGACAATTTCTTTTGAAAAATATTTTTGTTGTACACAACGAATAATCAGGGATAGAGCATCATGGAGCTCCTGTGGTGTCAATGAACCAATGACTTTGTCTGCACCTTTTGAGCAATTTTTTCTGAACCGCAGAATGTATGCAACTACTCTTTGAAGTTTGCTAACATCAGAATATTTTTCAATGACTGTCTCCAGAAAAGAATTTTCATCCTTGGAGCCGGTCATTTCATTGACATGACATACATTTGCCACAAAGTCTTCACATGGAGAGGGAATAGGAAAATTTAAATCACACATAGAGTGTTGAAAATCCTTGTTAGACAAATCTTTAGGGCCATGCCACCAGAGGTCATTAGACTGTAATTTATGAGGTTCACAGCCTCTTGAAAGCAGATCAGCAGGATTGTTGACTGTGTTGACATAGGACCACATGAAATCACCAGTTAATTTTCTTATTTGTTTGACTCTATTGGCAACATAAGGGTTAGATTTTAAACTGGGAGACTTGATCCATGCAAGTGTTATTTGAGAATCACTGTACATCTTGACAGTGAGTGTTGGGAATTTTGACTTCAAAGTCTTGTGTACTCTATGCGCAGTTTGCGAAAGAAGCAGAGCACTGTTTAATTCTAATTTTGGAATGGTGATGGACTTGCTCAATGGGGCAAGACGAGACCGAGAGCACAACAAGTTAACACAGACTGTTCCATTGGAGTTAACAATTCTAATGTAGAGACAGCAGCCAAAAGCTTTCATCGAAGCGTCCGCGTATCCCACGAGCTCCACAGTGATCATCATGCGCGAATTTACACATCTGGGAATGGTAATGGTACCCATTGAGTTTAAATTGTGAAGAAACTTTTTCCAAATTTTTAGTTGATCTTGGGGCAATGTAGTGTCCCAGTCTAATTTCATAGACCATAAAGTCTGCATAAAAAGTTTGGCAACCACTATGATGGGGCCTATTAGACCGAGTGGGTCAAACATCTTGCCAATGAAACTCAGAACCTTCCGTTTGGAGGTTATATCATCATCGTTAATCATTGGAGAAGAAAATGTTAATGCATCATTAAGCACGTCACACTTCAGACCCAATGTTTTGACAATATTGTTTGAATTAATGTCGAGTTTATCGAAATATTTATGATCACAGGGGAGATCGTCGATCGCTTGGGGTAAGTTGGTACACCATTTATGGAGAGTGAAACTGCCCTTTTTAAGGAGTGCAATAAGCTCATTTTTGAGCTGAAGAAGCTCTGACTCATCGTCTGCACCACAGATGATATCGTCGACATATGTGCTCAACAACATGGCTTGAGCAGCCAGGGGAAATTCATCGTGGAATCTTTGAGCCAACTCGATGAGACAGCGTGTTGCTAAAAAGGTAGACGCTTTCAATCCGTATGTAACTGTTTGAAGTTGCAAACAGCTTATAGGCTGGTTGACGTCATCACGCCAGAGTATATTCTGCAAACAGCGCTGACTTGGGTTGATGAAGACACAACGAAACATTTTTTGAATGTCACATGTAAGTGTGTAGATAAAGGTTCTCCACAAAAGAAGGATGTCAAAAAGCTCGCTCTGGACAACTGGACCATTCAACATCACGTCATTGAGCGAGACACCATGTGTGGACTTCCCACTACCATCAAAAACCACACGCAGCTTCGTGGTCAAGCTGTCTTCATTCAATATAGCATGGTGAGCCAAAAAATAAACACAGCCACTGTAGACGTCATAATCCCCAACATCAACCTTTCTAGCATGCCCTAATCTAATATACTCATCAATAAAGGCTTTATATTTTTCCAAATACCTTGGATCTCGTTTAAATTTCTTCTCCAGTGATAAAAATCGTTGAAAGGCCATGGAGAAGGAGTCACCGATCTGCAAGTTTTCAAGCTTTGATACCAAAGGCATATCAACAGTGAATTTATCATTCTCAAGTTTTACAAATTGTTGAAAAAGCTTTTCTGTCTTTTGAAGCTCGTTACAATTTTTTCTTGCAGGTTGGGGTACACCCTCAGATAGCCAAAACTGTTCCATAACATTTTCTAATTTATCCATATTACAAATGGCTAAGTTGGAAACCAAATCATCATCCTCTGTGCTAAGGAGAGGGCTGTCAAAACTGCCACCAATAGTGTATCCAAATAAAGTATTTTGCAAGAGTAAGCCATTTTTAATTTTGATTTGGCCTTTCTTTAAAATCTTGAAATAAATGTCAGCACCCAAAAGAATAGAAATTTCCTCTGGAATATTAAAACTTTCATCGGAAAGTTGAATGTTGCTCGGAATATTGATATCCGAAATATCAAAGGCTTGCTGAGGTAATTTGGATGTGATTGTATTTATGATGTGACATTTGATGTCCAACTGTACATTATTTACTGGAGATTGAACTATGACATTGACACATTTAACTAATTTATTACTGTTATTACCAATACCTACAACATTAGTATTATGAAATTCAACATTCAATCCCAGGATTTTGACAAGGGTTGAAGTTATAAATGACATCTGACTTGCGCAGTCAAGTAACGCTCTGACACATAGCTCAGAACCCTTTCGGGTGACTAATCTTACCCTTATAGTAGGTAATAATATGCCCATGGATGGGGCAGAAGTATGTAGCGCGACATTAGGCTGACGTTCAGGAATGCCGTCTTTATGCAAAAGCGTATTGTGAGCCGCTTTACAAACTTTACAATGGAAAGAAAATCTACACTTCCCTGTATGATTTTTTAAGCAATTAATGCATAATTTTTTCAATGAAACAAATTTTTCCCGGTCTGTTATGCAAGCCGTTTTAAATTTTGGACAATTATGGAGTCCATGGTTAGCTCCTTCACAAAATATACAAATATTTTTAGTGGCAACATTGCTCACTTTAGGAGTCACAGTACTGCAATTACTATCTTCAAGCGCTATAGCACGCTTTTCTAAAAATGTAATAAACTCTGTCATTGTTGGAAGAGTTTCAGAATCTCTATCTAATTGATAGGCCCTGTTTGTATAGGTATCTAGCTTCTTGGTGAGAACTGAAATTAAAATCATGTCCCATTGGTCTACAGGCTGTTTTAGATTTTGCAAGGCATGGAACTGTTGTTGTACCTCTGCAACAAATGCCCTAATAGAGGCAGCTGTACCCTTTTGCATTGACGGTAGGGATAATAAAATATTGATATGATTTGTTATCAATCTTGCTTTGTTGTCATAGCGTTTCTTGAGGAGGTCAAGCGCCTGCTTATAAGACTCATGTACTAAAGGTAAGCTTACAATAACAGAAAGTGCCTCATCAGTTAAAAACTTTCTTAAGTAGAATAATTTTTGAACATCTGTCAGAGCCTTATTTCTATGAATCACTGCTGTAAATAGGTCAATAAAAGAGCTATATTTGGTAAAGTCTTTACCTGAGAAAAACGGAACATCTATATTAGGTAACTTCGATGTAGAAATATTGGAACATTGTTGAGTTTCTGCTACACTTACATTTTTTAATGCAGTGTTTAAAATTGCAATTGTAGAAAAATATTTGTTCTCCAATGTTTCTACATCCTCTTTGTCCTTTTCATCAAGCGTGAGAATATCCAACTGAATCTTTTCATAGTCCTTAAAAGTACAATTAAACTTTTCAATTCGCGCTTGTATCATTTCAATACTGGACGAGGAAATCGATATTGGGTCCCTTGCAAAATTGTCTATGCGAGTAATCGTACCTTTTAGTTGAGCTCTGGCGAGACGCAGCTTTTTCAGTTGTTCTTCAGAGCTAGGGGTAGCCATGGTTTAGCCTTTAAAACCAAGACAGCACTCGAAAACCGCACACTTTGTTTACGCGCACAAGTTACCGCCTTTTTTGCACCTTTTGACGTTTACGCGCACTTTGGGTGTATTTACGCACATAGAAAACGATAGCCGTAACACAATAACACTGCTTACCGCACTTATATTGCCGCAAATCGACCTATTTTTTGCCGAAACCGACCTCTCGTTGAGGTTATGTTTACAATTGGAACAATAGAATAACTGCAACAACTGACAGCAGTTGTCAGTGACGATTGAGCTCGCAATCCCAATGCCGCCAACCAAACGGCACGTACTGCTGTGTCGTTACCTCCGTTTCGATGTAACGAATGAGAATTTCAATGGAGGGTATGAACGAAAACAATCATTGCGTGTATGTTGTTCAATCTTGATGAAATTCTCCCACAAACACGATGATATCCCGTGACCTTCGCAGTAGGGCTCGCAAATCTTCTTATTTGCAAAGATATTTGCAAAAATCTCACCGCCGCCGCACCGACTCAACCGAAGATGGCAGTAAGCCGCCGGTGCACGAATGACGAAAAACGATAAAACTCGCGAATTACTCACTGCACAATAGTCACAGGTCTTCGAAGGACCACAAACTGTTTGTGAAATAAAAAACAGTTTGATTTTAAGCAATGGAAACTGTATATTTTAAATTAAATAGCCTGAGCACAAGTTGTATGGACGCAGCCATTCCAAGAAGGGAAGTTAAAAAATGGTGTTGCCACCAGTAAAAAAATTACAACTAGTGTTGTGATTAAACCGATAACTTAATGTTATACTTATGTTTGAATTATTTTTAAACAAAGACATTAGCTTAACTATAATTTAGCCAATTTTAACCGGGTGGAAATGACTGACTTTTTTCATTTTTTTTAATGTGTGAGCGGTCACCGCTGCTTAACCCATCAACAACACAACCACGAAAATTCATTCATAATTTAGGTTCCTTAACCATTGTACGAAGTGAACCTGTCGCTGGCTTGCGGACCATAAAGTACATAATACTAATTACAGTAATACTAATTATTACAATTTTAGCAAGTATTCAATGATATCTATCTCTGTCTCTGTCTCTGTCTCTGTCTCTGTCTCTGTCTCTGTCTCTGTCTCTGTCTCTGTCTCTGTCTCTGTCTCTGTCTCTGTCTCTGTCTCTGTCTCTGTCTCTGTCTCTGTCTCTGTCTCTGTCTCTGTCTCTGTCTCTGTCTCTGTCTCTGTCTCTGTCTCTGTCTCTGTCTCTGTCTCTGTCTCTGTCTCTGTCTCTGTCTCTGTCTCTGTCTCTGTCTCTGTCTCTGTCTCTGTCTCTGTCTCTGTCTCTGTCTCTGTCTCTGTCTCTGTCTCTGTCTCTGTCTCTGTCTCTGTCTCTGTCTCTGTCTCTGTCTCTGTCTCTGTCTCTGTCTCTGTCTCTGTCTCTGTCTCTGTCTCTGTCTCTGTCTCTGTCTCTGTCTCTGTCTCTGTCTCTGTCTCTGTCTCTGTCTCTGTCTCTGTCTCTGTCTCTGTCTCTGTCTCTGTCTCTGTCTCTGTCTCTGTCTCTGTCTCTGTCTCTGTCTCTGTCTCTGTCTCTGTCTCTGTCTCTGTCTCTGTCTCTGTCTCTGTCTCTGTCTCTGTCTCTGTCTCTGTCTCTGTCTCTGTCTCTGTCTCTGTCTCTGTCTCTGTCTCTGTCTCTGTCTCTGTCTCTGTCTCTGTCTCTGTCTCTGTCTCTGTCTCTGTCTCTGTCTCTGTCTCTGTCTCTGTCTCTGTCTCTGTCTCTGTCTCTGTCTCTGTCTCTGTCTCTGTCTCTGTCTCTGTCTCTGTCTCTGTCTCTGTCTCTGTCTCTGTCTCTGTCTCTGTCTCTGTCTCTGTCTCTGTCTCTGTCTCTGTCTCTGTCTCTGTCTCTGTCTCTGTCTCTGTCTCTGTCTCTGTCTCTGTCTCTGTCTCTGTCTCTGTCTCTGTCTCTGTCTCTGTCTCTGTCTCTGTCTCTGTCTCTGTCTCTGTCTCTGTCTCTGTCTCTGTCTCTGTCTCTGTCTCTGTCTCTGTCTCTGTCTCTGTCTCTGTCTCTGTCTCTGTCTCTGTCTCTGTCTCTGTCTCTGTCTCTGTCTCTGTCTCTGTCTCTGTCTCTGTCTCTGTCTCTGTCTCTGTCTCTGTCTCTGTCTCTGTCTCTGTCTCTGTCTCTGTCTCTGTCTCTGTCTCTGTCTCTGTCTCTGTCTCTGTCTCTGTCTCTGTCTCTGTCTCTGTCTCTGTCTCTGTCTCTGTCTCTGTCTCTGTCTCTGTCTCTGTCTCTGTCTCTGTCTCTGTCTCTGTCTCTGTCTCTGTCTCTGTCTCTGTCTCTGTCTCTGTCTCTGTCTCTGTCTCTGTCTCTGTCTCTGTCTCTGTCTCTGTCTCTGTCTCTGTCTCTGTCTCTGTCTCTGTCTCTGTCTCTGTCTCTGTCTCTGTCTCTGTCTCTGTCTCTGTCTCTGTCTCTGTCTCTGTCTCTGTCTCTGTCTCTGTCTCTGTCTCTGTCTCTGTCTCTGTCTCTGTCTCTGTCTCTGTCTCTGTCTCTGTCTCTGTCTCTGTCTCTGTCTCTGTCTCTGTCTCTGTCTCTGTCTCTGTCTCTGTCTCTGTCTCTGTCTCTGTCTCTGTCTCTGTCTCTGTCTCTGTCTCTGTCTCTGTCTCTGTCTCTGTCTCTGTCTCTGTCTCTGTCTCTGTCTCTGTCTCTGTCTCTGTCTCTGTCTCTGTCTCTGTCTCTGTCTCTGTCTCTGTCTCTGTCTCTGTCTCTGTCTCTGTCTCTGTCTCTGTCTCTGTCTCTGTCTCTGTCTCTGTCTCTGTCTCTGTCTCTGTCTCTGTCTCTGTCTCTGTCTCTGTCTCTGTCTCTGTCTCTGTCTCTGTCTTTGTCTCTGTCTATGTCTGTGTCTCTGTCTATTTCTCTGTCTCTGTCTGTGTCTCTGTCTATTTCTCTGTCTCTGTTTCTGTCTCTGTCTCTGGCTCTATCTCTTTCTCTATTTCTGTTTCTGTCTCTGTCTCTATCTCTATGAAAAGTACGAAGTACGTACGAATACGTTCGTACGTTTCTTATAGGTATGAGGGAAATGCATAAATAATGTAAAAAAAACCGAGGCGCGTGCGAGGGAGTTGCTTGGGCCACCTTACACTCCGGTGTTTGAGACCCGAGGGGGCGTGCGGTGTGCGGCTTTAGTTGGTACGATAAAAAAGGTTATCATAACATTTATGAGTTAGAACACAATTTTATTAATATGGAAAATGTAGCTACTTTGTCAATAGTATAAAAGTAAAATACCTAACAGTTTAGGTATTAAGGAGCCGGACTCGCGGACACACCAGGTTTTCACATCAGTGTGACAATTAGGATTTTTTCTTGTTTTTTTTTTATAACATCAGTGTTTGTCACACCGCTAATGATACAACACAAGTATGTATGCATATTTTCCCACACGCAACAATAAGGTTGTACGAACGTACAACAAATACTTAGTAGGTAGGTACTTAGTCCTATGCAAATGCTACAGCTGTTTTGAAATATGTCCGCCAGTGATTGCACAATGTGAGTGCATTTATGTATTGACACCATTGGCTTCCTCTAAAAACATATTAGACAAGCCCTGTACAATGTCTATACTAATAGAATATCAATTGTCACGGTTCCGATGGTTGGAAACCACGGTATAGATGAGGTACCTAGTGAAATTAGTGTTAGCTGTAGGCGGTAAGACACGACAGTAAGTATATCCGTCCAATTGAGCAGTCCGACTGGGGAAGTACCTCCGCCCTAAATAATACCGCGGCCATAATAACCTCGTGTTGTGTTCCCGGCGGTAAGAAGGATAGTAACAGGGTCGGCAGCGCGAGTGTATATAACGCCCTTGGTGTTTTTTTTTACTTGCGGGAAATCCCCTCGGAACCGACTAAACCGCACGCCGTCTGTGGGTCGATGTGCTAGGCCGAAGGTGAGGTTGTCTCGCGACATATTCCTTGCACCCTGGCTGACTCAGGGCCATTCCTCTCGGTCTGGCCCTCCTCGGGATGGGAGACCACGCGGTCCCCGACTCGCCCCCCGTATGGGGCCTGCTTCTGCTAGAGTTACGAGCGGCTCCACCCGTCACCCTCAGGCCGGCGCTCATTGGGGGCGGAGGTCGGTCTGCGCCCTTCGACGCCCGAGCCGCCTACGAACGCGGGCAAAGAATCAAAAAATCAAAGAATCAAAGCCATACCCATCAGATGCAGGTACCGCCCGAAGTTACCGTGTCCGGTAATGACCTGCGTCTGACGGTACGAGAGGCCACCGTGAGGCGTCTCTAGCCACTCCCCCATGATGGGTCTTACCGCCGCAATCACGGCGTGCCCTGCGGGTGGTTGCTCAATTCGTAACGCCCTTGGTGTTGCACACGTCCATAAGCCACGGTAACCAGTTTCCATCAGGTAGGCCGTGTGCTTGTCTGCCACCTGAGCGGTATAAAAAAAATTGCCAATTAATTAATAACCAACCCACATAGAGAAAGCGTAGTGCCATTGTTATCAAAATGGTATGTGAACAAATCTGGCCTTACGTACCATTAAAAATATTAATGGGCTATATTTTTACGACGTCACACTTATAATAAGGTAGGTACTTCTGTGACGTCAGGCCCTAAAACATTCAACATCTTAAAAACTACGTAATTTTGATCACAATCATTTGATTTAAAATTGGTGATATGACCAAAAGTCGCAATAACCGAAAACAATACGGGCGGAACCGTGGATAGTAATGCAATATACATACCTACCTTCTTTACCCAAGCCATCCCGGTTTTTCCATTCAATTGAGCAGTTCGACTGGGGACGTAGGTACCTCCACACTACAGAATGAAACGGCGATGAGTATTATAGCCAGGAGAGTTTTTGAGCTGTCAGTGGGAAGACAAAAAGTTTATCCTGCTATGTCTTCCACACTGACGGCACAGTGACAGAAGCTCTCTGTTACTCCCCTGGTGTTGCACACGTCCATAGGCCCCGGTTACCACTTTACATCAGGTGGGTCGGATGCTTATTTGCCACAGTCTGCCAAATGGCTTCCTTTTAATAGTTTACTTTTAATACTACATCATAGCATTGCAGCTCTTACAGCATAAAGCCTTTGCCTTGCCCTTTAAGACTTGTTAATCAAGTAAACTCGCATATCGTTTCCTGTTTACCAAATATTTTTAAAAAGCGGCCAAGTGCGTGTCGGACTCGCCCATGTAGGGTTCCGTTGCAGCAAGTAGTTAAATTGCGGTTTACGATTTATGACGTATTAAAAAAACTACTTACTAGCTCACGTTCAAACCAATTTTCGGTGGAAGTTTGCATGGTAATGTACATCATATATTTTTTTTTAGTTTTATCATTTAGAAGTTATATTGACACACATTTTACCACTTTGGAAGTGTCGCTCGCGCAAACTATTCAGTTTAAAAAAAATGATATTAGAAACCTCAATATCATTTTTGAAGACCTATCCATAGATGGATTTGAGGAAATTTTTTTTTTTGAGTTTCAGTTCTAAGTACGGGTAACCCCCAAAATTTATTGTTTTTTTTTCTACTTTTGTGTGAAAATCTTAAAGCGGTTCACAGAATACATCTACTTACCAAGTTTCAACAGTATAGTTCTTGTAGTTTCGGAACAAAGTGGCTGTGACATACGGACGGATAGACAGACATGACGAATCTATATGGGTACGGTTTTTTGCCATTTGGCTACGGAACCCTAAAAATATCTGAGAGGTCTAGACAGGAAAAGAAAATAGCTAGCTAATTAACTTTTTAAATTTCGAACGACATAAAAGACAGCCGGGCATCCTTGAAAAGTACAGTCGGTTGCGCAAGTTCATTGAGATGGCATACAAGAGCGGTACCCTGACCTTGCGAACGTTTTGCAACTTGTGTACATTTGCGAATCGCCATTTTCGGTGGGCGACATGATCGTCAACTCTTACGACATCACACTCTGATTTTATCTTTGTTTGCGTTATTTACTTACTGTTTTAATGTATAAATCTTGATTTCTGTTGCCTTAAATCACCATTGCAAAAAAATAAACGAGTACCTACGAGTATCTAGAGTTGATTTCAGCAATCGTAGTAACCGCCATTAAGTTGAACTTCCTATTTTAAATTTAAGTACGTAACCTAGAGTGCACGAGAGAACACAGTTTGCCTAAAAACTTTGGTCCTTAGACCTGTATGGCCGTTGATTTATTTTATCAAGTTGAACCACCTTATTGTAATCATCTTTCCAATACAAATTCGATACATTCCTTTGTGAGTTATGATGGTACTGACAGATTTATCAAACACAAACAAACAGGTTTTATATTGTCTAGGCAGGTCTAGGCAATCTAGATTTCCAGGTCATTATAGGCACCTATGCATCTCGCAGTGTTCGTGAACTCATTCTACACTCATCAATATCAATGCATTGACACGCTTCCATATTGGTTATGCATTGATTGACCTCCCTAGCATGCGATTAATAAACAATGAGTAGAATCATTGATCTTTGTATTAAAATAAAGCGTTTTAGGAGCTAATCGTCTCGCGAACATATCCAAAGTGAGGTCTTGCGTGAGCCTCGCTATCGAATTTTCATATTACAGAATACAGACACGGCGGAGACCATGGGCGGTGTGGTCCCAAGGCCTCGTGGGGCAAAGGGCCTCGCCTCATAGCCAAAGTCGCGCGGAGTGTCGAGTTACAGCAAAGTAAGACGCATCACGTGGGTTTCGGTCTCGTGTCTCCCCTGATAACCGCCCCTAGAACAAATCCTGGTCCTGCAGTCTCCCGTAAGGCTGGGGAGATATCAGAAATTACTTACTTTTGAAATTATATTTTGATTTCCCTTGTCACAGTTCTGCCCCTCTAGACAAGTGGCAATTCGCTAACCGGCGTTTGATGGAATAGAATGACGAATGTATGCGATTTGACGTATTTGACATGCGTGAACGACTGTCATATACGTCAAATCCCATATATTCGTCATTCTATTCCACCAAACGCCAGCTAGCGAATTGCCACTTGTCTAGAGGGGTCATGTTTGTACATACTGGCTACTTGTAAATAAATAAGTATTAATGTAATATTAGTTTGTTAAACTAAATATATATGAAAAAATATACATAATTAAGAAAACGGGAATTAACGTCAGGCAATCAAAGGTATGTAAGTACCTATACCATGATCGCCTTAATTCCCGTTTTCTGATTTATATATTAGTTTGTACTATGACTGAGAGCAGCCCTTACAGTAGTAACTTTTGAGTTGTGTTTCAACATGAAATGCAAATGAGTGACAACAGATAAAACGGATAATAAAGTTATATAATTTAACTAATAGGGAAATTTATTGTTATACTAATTCCTGACTTTGTTTCTTTATAATAAGTACTAACATGTTATACTTTTAGGTAACTAACTGCGGGCGCCCGTGTGGAAATCTTATCCCGTTCCTATAATTTTTCGTGCGGATACCACCCCCGGTGGCCGATGACGGTTCTGTCAGACTGACTAAAACCGTTTTGCGTTTTAAGGGTGTAAGATTGCCTAGAGATATATGGGATCCCCGGCTGACTCTGGGCCAATAGTTTTAAGATGGGCCTTTCAGGTGTGGCAAGGTCGGTGTCTCCATCGAGTTACACTAGGGAGGGTAAAGGGGTGACGAGCGGCCACACCTGTTACCAACGTGCCTACCAGCCATGCCTGCCAGCAGGGGACGCCGCCGACGCCGCGGCCGGACGGGTGATCTGCCCTTCGGTATGGGCCATTTCACCCATTTCAAGTAAGTAACCTGGCAGTAAGTAAGTAACCCCCATGCCTGCGCTCTGCTTCCAGCCCGCCCTTTCAATGATTTAATAGTAATCAACATTGGATACGAATATAACATCAAAGATGACATGGTCTGATTTTGATCGGCATTTCTATCAACCACACTTGAATTGATTTCGACGTATATAATTTTCAAATTGAGATATTTCTTAGTTACTCATTTTAATTAAGTACCTACATGGTTTGATGAGCAATTTTAATCTAGATTAAATGCGCAACATATCTAATGTATTTAATTGGATAAGGAATAATACTGCATTGTTAAAAATAGCTTTGCTAATAGCATATTGTATTCTTTTTTAATCTGTAAAGGATAAGTTATTTTAAGAAAAATATTAAACCGATTTCTAGAACAAAAATGCACCGAAAGTAAAAAACAAAAAAATTAATTAATATAATTTTAGCGTAGTTATTATCAGATTATCACATAAAAATATTATATATAGTATTTTAACATAAAAATGAGCGTAGGATTTTTGTTTTTTCACATGTTATAAACAACAAAAAAAAAAGTCGATTAAGATAGGAAAAAATGAATGCTCAGGTGGGACTCGAACCTACGATCTTTCCCTTACAGGGGGAATGCTCTGATACTGAGCCATCAAAAACAATGTTTAAAAATGATTGCAACAATGATGTTGCAATCATTTTTAAACATTGTTTTTTTATGTTTAAAAATGATTACAACAATGATGTTGCAATCATTTTTAAACATTGTTTTTTTTATGTTTAAAAATGATTACAACAATGATGTTGCAATCATTTTTAAACATTGTTTTTTTATGTTTAAAAATGATTACAACAATGATGTTGCAATCATTTTTAAACATTGTAACAACTAGCAACTACTACTAACAACAACGGTTAACAACTACCGACATTTTGACAGCCTTCGTGGCGTGGCGGTAGTGAACGCGGCCGCTACGCAGGAGGCGCGGGTTCGATCCCCGCTCAGTGCAAATATTTGTATGCATGAATATGGGTATTTGCATTGGTCTGGCTGTTTCTATGTATAATATGTATGTATTTACAAAAAAAAAAGTATCTAAGTATGTTTATCCGCATTCTAGATTCCATAACACAAGCCAATTAGGCTATGCTTACCGTGGATCTAGATAGCGTTGTGTGAAATGTTGTGGAATATTTATTTATTTATTATTATTATTATATTATTATAATTATAATACAGACCCTTTCCGTTGGCCGTTTTGCTTTGCAGACGCTGTAAGCTCCAAACACTACTCAATCATTCATATTTCCTTCGTCAGAAAATACGTGATGTCTGATGGCACTGGGATCTTGCACTATAAGTATACAGTAGGCTGCAGAAGTGTGTGGATAATTTGAAACTAAAAATTTATGAAGTGACGTTTCAAGTGATACCACCAACGTATTAACTCTACATACCTACCTAAATGAATTCCTTTCTTCCTTTCTCTTCTTCTGTGTGTACCTAATAGTGCTTTTTAGTTTTGTTAACAGAGGTAATAATCCATACTTATATTATAAATGGGAAAGTGTATGTGTGTGTCTGTTTGTCCGTCTTTCACGGCTAAACCACTGAACCGATTTTGATGAAATTTGTTATAGGGATAGACTAGACCTTGAGAAAGGACATAAGCTATGTTTGGTCGCGATAACCGAAATCCACGCGGGCGGAGCCGCGGGCAAAAGCTAGTCTAGATATATCTCATTCTGTTAAATTAGACTTAGTTGTTCAAAAGATTAAATATTTCAAAGAGTCCACGAATTTCTGCTAGACCTTTGAGGCGAAGCCATTGTCACCATCAAGCCCTTATTATTGCTGTTTGCCGGCCAAGATTCCGACGCAGTTTTTCCTCTCGAGATTGGGAGGTCAAACGGCATTCGTTCCCATAACTGGAATTCTCGCTCGGACAAAGAAAACAGCAAGAAAAATACTAGGTACCTACTGATATTCGAATTTGAAGGTTGGTAATAAAGTTAAGTGCAAGTTAATGCAATATATATCTGCTTGACAAACATGTTATGTAGTTCGGTAAATACGTGATTCATGTCAACAGTACAAGAAGGTCAATAATCTAATAATGTCGGACATAATAATATCATCATGGTAGGTGGCAAGGCCGTCCGTTTACCTATATTTGCTTATTCGAAATTCACACGAAACATTCTATTTAATTAGAAGTAGAGAAAATGTATACAAATTCGAAAGAAAATTTAATGTTGTAGGTAAAAATATAATTATCTATTATGTCATACGTGAAAAGCTTTATCTATTTTGTGACCTAAATTATAACAAATAATATAAAAGAACTGGTAACATGTGTATGAGGCGAGTGTGGATGGTACCGTCGGAAGGTGAAGACCTAGGCGTACATACCTGGACCAAATCGGGGCAGTTTTAGAAAAGGGGCAGGTCAGGAGTACCCTAAACCGACGAGCATGCATGAAGAATGATGAGATCCGTGATGTCTGCCTACCCCTATGGGAAACAGGCGTTATTTTATGTATATATGTATGTATGTAACTGGTGAAAAAGTATATTTTAAACATTAAGAATATTAAAAAGTAAAACAGTTGTTTGAAATTCTCAATTTGAAGGTAAATCATTTGATTTACCACCTTGGTGAATAAAAATAATGAGATGAGTGACATTTATTTGATTTAATAATGTTTATTCCACAACCTGTTGGAGAACTAGTTTACTGTTTTGTGGTAATATATCCTTGTCATTTTTCTATTTATAACACGTCTTTTACTTACCAAAATAAGTAAATTTATACTTAGTACTCACCAAATTAAAGTTAAGGAGTACTTAATGCTAAGACAAGTGTATTAAAATCCTTTTCAATTTAAATACATTTAGAATTCATGGCAAACTGCCATATGAAAATTATAAATTAAGAAGGCTAACCGCTAAAAATAGTTGGACTAGTGAATGAATTATTATTACATATTATTGCAACCTATTTATTAACATATTATGTATTCAGAAAAAGTTACTCTTTATTAGTTCTCTTTTTTTAAATATTATAGCTAGTCCGTAGTAGTCACGGGCCCCTCTAGCGTCGAGAGTAGATAATAGTCTATAGTCCGATTTTTAGATCAGATAGTAAATTGACAACTGTAAATGTCAAATTGTGAAATAATGATACAAGATTTTAGTGCTTAGTGACGTGCTCGAAACTATCTTGTGTTGTAAGCTAACTATAAAATAACCTACAAAAATCTTTACTAAATTTAATTTACCGACAACTTTCGATACTGGTGGCACATGACTATTTTTTAATTGCAATAAACAGGCACCACAGGTAATGTCATTTTACTATCTGAAATTAAAAGAGAGGCTATGGGTAGCAACCTATGTTTACATAGATACGACACTTGCATTCAAGGTGACTTCACTTTGAATTTTCGAAATATTCTTTTATTCTTTATATTCTTTTAACTGTCATTTACGTGTAAACCGCGAATTAATTAGGTAGGTAGATTATCTTAATAAGTAGGTACCTACCTGTCTGCAGTATGAAGTTTTCATAATTAGGTATGTCTTTGTAATTTCCTGTAATTTCATTGATAGAGAAAAACATAAAGATAATATTAATGCATCAATTGTGTATTTTTTTAAAGATTTATTTACAGAGCATAGGTATGTATTTGTTTCTGTTTTTGAGAATATTATTTAGTTACCTGAAGTACTGGTTTGTACCTGTCTAGATATTATTCCTAACCTAGAGGGTAAGTCAACCAAAATTGCCTATGGTAGGGATGGGTTCACATCGGCAAATAGCCAGGATTCAAACAGACTGAAATTTAAAAACATAATAATTAATTGACATTGCAATAATATGTAGTATAATATTCATAAACCTGATATAAAATGACAAGACCACGCAGCTATAAATAGCATAAGATTTTGTAAGACTTGATAATACTTAATGTATTAATATAACGTCGCGTCACTGTATAATATGGTGATTTGCAAGTGAAAACAAGTTGCGAAATGTTAAGCAAGGTCAGGGTACCGCTATGTATTGCCATTCAATGAACTCTATAGATATAACTCTATAGATAGATTAATAAAGCATGCTAGGCAGATTTTTGTTCGATTGACTTTATTATAGTAAAATTGAAAAATGCCAAATCGCGCGCGTGAGTTTTACACACGCGAGTTGATGAATGCTCCCGTCTATTTGTTTCACAGAATTGGATATTTTTATATTCTTTCGTATTTGAATAAATACTTTTAACTTGTACGTACTTAATAAACTAAGGTTTCGATGAATTAAGTAACCTTAACTTTTGTTTATTTTGTAAAAACTTTAGTTTCCGCATTCCAACAAAAACAGATTAAAAAAAAGAAACCTCTTTTAGTCTATGGCCGACCTATGCGCACGCATATCAAAACAAATTAATCTTTCCCGCTATTGCGGAAAAAATCACAACACGTTTTCACTTTTAAAATTAAAGTTATTTATTCATTAAAATGTCTACAAGTACCTACTAGTAATTATGCAGAAAATGGTTTGTGTTGTATAACGTTGGATACATGATGTGATTGATGTGACGCCCTTAACGTTATGGAATGTTAACTACCTGAAAACTGCAAGGGTAAATATCTATTTTAGTAATATTTTATTCACAACAGTGTTGAAAAACAACGTTTGGTGCACGTGTGTATTTATGATTACCGTCCTCGGTTCTCTTAAAAGAACCTCACCAACTTTACACAGTTATACCATAATGTACCGATTTAATACTAGTCTTTTTGCCAAGCGCGGCGCGGTCCGCGTCATCCGGGTGCCGACTATATTGTCTTTAACGTTACGAATAAAACAAAAGAAAGCGTCCAAATGGGTTATATTATTCTGAAGATTTGCGCTGTCATATGTTCTAGACCTGTATTCTAGACTAACACACAGATTTACGAGAGACTAGCTGTGGCCCGCGGCTCCGCCCGCGTGTATGTCGGTTATTGCTTAGTGTTGAGTCAACGCTATTTTTCTAAAATAAAAGTAGCCTAAGTAATTCCTTATTATATCAGCTACCCGGCAATAAAAGTCCCGTCAAAACCGGTCCAGCCATTTCAGAGATTAGACGAACAAACAGACAGACCGACAAACCAAACAAAAATTTGAATAAAATGTTATTTCGGGTATTCATATGCATGTAGTAAAAAACACTTATTTAAATATTACAAACAGACACTCTAATTTTATTTATATGTATGTATGTACAGATTGTAATTACGGATTGTCAACCTGTCCTCAGATAAATCGATAGTCAGGACTGAATGTTGTTCTAAAATAAAGGCCCTTGTCCCAACCGTGACAAGCGAATTTTCGCAATTTTTCTATTATTGGCACTGACTGGCACTATTTTCAAAAATTCTAACTTCCCCTTATAACGTAATAGTACTCATTTCTAATCTTAATAAGTAGTCTTCAAATCGTAGTAAGTAACTTAATTTGGTAACGAACTAAGTTATTTGTGATTTGGGTCTAGGTAGTACTGTGTAGAATGTCCTAGAATAAGTAGGTACTATAATTAGTTACTTACTAAGTCTAACGTATTCACAGTATGTGTGTGCAAAAATTCTCGAAGATGTGTGAACTTTTGTAACAAATATTGAATGCATTTATTATATGGGTTGGCGCAATATATGCGAATTACTAATTACAAGTGCTTTGTTCAATGTCAACATCACTAGATACTTGTCACTAATGAATATTTAATGGCTTTTGAGGACGCCTTTGACGCCGTAAGACGAAACCGGTCAGGTTCAATAATAAATAGTGTGAAAAAGTACAAGTGTGTTCTCAATATGTGTACATAGTTAAGTGATGTCCTTTTATCGTTTCTCCTCTTTTTAGCAACTACAATCTATAGGCTATAAGATCTACTAAGTTATGGCCTGAGGGTGACGGGTTGAGCCGCCTGTCACCCCAGCAGAAGCAGGTCAAGGCGGCGGCGCGCAGGCGATGCGCACCTCCACATACCGGAGGCGAGTTCGAGACCGCGTGGGCCCCCCTCCCGAGGAGGGTCAGCCCGAGAGGGACCTGTGTCAGCCGGGGTGCAAGGGATATGTCGTTGACAACCTCATCTTCGGCCTAGCACAACGACCCACAGTCGCCGGGCGGTTTAGTCGGTTCCGAGGGGATTTCCCGCAAGTAAAAAAAAACACCAAGGGCGTTATATACACTCGCGCTGCCGACCCTGTTACTATCCTTCTTACCGCCGGGAACACAACACGAGGTTATTATGGCCGCGGTATTATTTAGGGCGGAGGTACTTCCCCAGTCGGACTGCTCAATTGGACGGATATACTTACTGTCGTGTCTTACCGCCTACAGCTAACACTAATTTCACTAGGTACCTCATCTATACCGTGGTTTCCAACCATCGGAACCGTGACAATTGATATTCTATTAGTATAGACATTGTACAGGGCTTTTTTTTTTTTTTGCCAAACCGCGTAAACGCAGTAATGGAAGCACGAGGAGGTAATACGAAGTATTGAAATTCAAGAAAATCGTCATAAAGTTCAAAAATTTCATGTTTCCTATTTTTGTTTTAAGGAGAGATCAGCAGTTTTTTTTCTTTATGTAATTTTGTGTAAATAAAATGTATGGTGACTCATATTTTTTTAACTTTCATTTAAGGAGTATTAAATTGTCTATTAAATACAATTTATTGAATTAACCTAGCATTCTTACTTTCCGAGATTTTTTGGATTCTTTGAGTGACCCGGATTCATTGCTCTCGAGTGTATTTAAAAGAGCACAATTTTTATGATGCACTTAGCAGTAGACTACAACAGCCTAGAACCCTCTCTCCTAACTATGCGTCTGGTACCTACAAGATAAGTGCGCAATGCAAGCATTTTGTAATCGCTACTTGCATCAGCTGTCCCACCGCAGCCATGAAGCAAGTCGAAAGATTATTACTTTCATCAATATTTCCACCTCAAGTTATTACCCAATACATAGGTACTTGAATTAACATTACCTTTGTATCGCAAAAATATATTTACAGTGATGAAATGTGAAGGTTTCGAGAAGGGAATAAACTAACCCAAGGCCAGTTGGGGTCCTGGTTCCTAGGTTTCAAGAGTAGTTGTGGCGAAACACCTTGTGTTTTCTTAGTGACGTTAAAAAATAAAATCATTTAGTCCTTAATTATATGGATTACTAATGTTTGACCAAAAAATAATTGACAAATGGTCATTCGTCAACCAACGTTTCACGAAATGTTCATTTGGCAAATGGGACATTTGACAAAAGTATCATCTTACAAAAACTC
This sequence comes from Eilema caniola, assembly GCA_949126895.1. Classification (NCBI taxonomy): domain Eukaryota; kingdom Metazoa; phylum Arthropoda; class Insecta; order Lepidoptera; family Erebidae; genus Eilema; species Eilema caniola. The sequence goes on from OX421466.1 coordinate 5,065,185, forward strand.
ACGCAAATGATCCATTAACAAACACTATTCTTGCTAAATGTATTGAATATTAAAATGTCAATTGACCTTTCTTCATTCAACCAAATAATATGTTTCGCAAATTGAGCATTTATCCAAATGTCATTTAACAAAATGTTATTTCATAAAAGTACTTCTTTTTTCAAATAAAACGTATAAATAAAATCCTATATCTGGGTGGTTTAAAAAAAAAATAACCACGAAGGCTAAGGCGGGAACTCCGCTCCGCTTCGCCCTCGCCTTAGCCTTCTTCGTTTTTTATAGGTATATATTAAACGTTAGACCTAATGATTTTTGATTACGTTTACATTATATTAAACGTTTTTAGACCAATAATAGTTTTATCAGATAACTCAGTTGCTAAATGTTCATTGAGTAAAATAATTATTTACTTACTTATTTTTATATTTATGTGCTGATCATTTGGAAAAGTGAGTCATTTGTAAAATGATAATTAGTAAAATGATCAATCTGCGAAACCATTGTTTTACCAAACTTTGTTTGTCAAGTGTAATTTTGCCAAATGACTTTTGGTCAAACAGCAGGACCCCTGAATGACATGCTTCAGTTTTTGGCGCCAACGCGGGCAATTAAAGTATTTTAATTTTTTTTATATATGAAACGTCTTGGAAAGACCCTCTGTCCGCAACATTACAAACACGCATATTTCGCGACACAATTGTATAAATTCGAGTGTTTATGTGTAAAAATGGTACAATGCGCACAAGATTATAAGGGTGGCATCGTGAATAGAAAAAAAAATAGATCTTACGCATTACAGTGTTGATTCCAAATCCCCTTAGAAGTCTAGTAAAGTCTGTGTTAGTTCACTGAAATTTCAACACGAAACTCGACACTAGCAAGAATGTCCTCTAAAATGGGTTGATAGGATGGCATCCAAGGACAAAAGAAGAAGATATTTTGTCTGTGTCAAGCAATGACTTCACAACCGAAGGTCAGGTTAGTTATTGACTTAAACGGATTAAATTGTACAAGCTTGATGTTTAGAGGTCGACTGGCAGAGACGGATGACACCTTCGTGATCATGTGTCGCGGTGACTGATAGCACAGAATGATACCGTTCAGATTCGAATTTGGAATCCGCTATTCATGACTGGGTTTGTTTGAGAAGCTTGTTTTCAATACATTCGCGTACATAAGCCCATCACGACACGAGTGACATTGGCTTTATATAACTAATGTGTGATTGACAATAGCGTGAAAATAGCGAATCACCCGAACCTACCCAGTGTGTAATTAATTGGTCCTAATTTTTTAGTACCTAGTAGGTACCTTAAAAAAATTGTAGGTACCTATTTACTGTATTTAGTTATATTTTTCATTTCATATCCGCACTATACCTGCATTTGCAAATCATAAACCTGATAAAAATTAATGGATACCGCCGGCCAATGCCGCCGGCTATCAAACTGGTATCGATCTTTTCAGCATCAGTTTGGTTTCTTGTTTTTAATAATTATTTTATTATTTTTAATCGCCTCCTAATTTCCCTCTTTTTGAAACCCTAATCGATAAGTATGAGTAAAAATATTTTATGACAACATACGTTTTGACGCCAACATCCACCATAGGTATAACTTTTGTTCACATTTTATGTATCCTAGAACACTTTGGAGAAGATCATCATTCGTGTGAGATATCAATCGTTGAAATCCGTCCAGTGGTTTGGAAGATATGAGGTAATAAAGAATATTACGTACAAACTGACATACAAGATACGTGCGGAAAAAACATAACCCTTCTGGGCAGTCGGGTAATTTAAAGAGTTGGGAGCTTAATCGTTAAAGAGTTGACCATTCGAGGTTTTGTTCCATTATACTATCGACGTGAACCCACTACTAATTCAAGCAGTTTAAAATAGGACAAACAGAAGATGGAACGTGGCACGGGGAAGCGTCGCTGACATGTCAACGCGTATGCGTGTCGTCTGCGTAGGTACACCTGTCTTTTCTGCTTGTTTTGTATCGCCGTGACGCTTCTATACACTTTGTATGAAAAGTTTTTCAAAGAATATAAGTGTTATTCGTAATGTCCTGTTCTCGTCTTGTTTTTTCTGTTTGTTCCACGCCTAAATGGAGCGATTATATATTATGTACTTAAGAAATAATATGTAGATAATTAAGCGATTATCATTTTACTCTGTCAATGCCACAGATAAATACTTAAAAAAAAATCGATTCGCCAACAAGTAGGTATACAAAAATCAATAATTCCGTGAAAATGCGTAAATAGGAACAATGGTGATCACTCTCAAATGCATACTTACTATAATCCGCACGCTGAATGATGATCCCTATGACAGTTCGTTAGCGCTTAACATTGTACTGACGTCCTATCACATCAAATCCTTTAGAGGTCCATTAAAAAGACGAAAAAATCATAATTGTGTACAATTGTAAATTATAAAAATGAATATTAAGAAATTATTACGTAATGTTCGGAAATAATAGAAAAAACTCAATGCAAATGCACATGGTACGTGCTGCAAAAGTTACGTCGTCAAGCTGTTATCGACTAAGAAGGGACACATCGATAAACAAAATATCGATAATTTGTTGGAAATACTGATCGTTGGCGTTACGCAGCGTAATCTCAGCAACCAGCAACCAGCGAACGGTATTATACCTACACAGCGTAAATTTTGAACGCAAGACGCATCTGACAACCGTTGTGGCGTAGCTAAGCAACGTTGTTAAAGGTCACGGGTTCGATTCCCGCTCAGGGCAAATATTTGCGTACATGAATGTGACTATTTGCATTGGTGTGGTTCCACATGTTTACAAAAAAATGTATCTAAGTAAGTATAGGTATCTGCAATCCAGAACCTATAATAATATCTGCTAATAGCTAAAAGCTGGTTAACCTTAGCTTACTTAAGGTCTCAATTCTAGACCCTAGGTAACGTTGTATGGCCAGAATATTTGTGTTTATTTAACTGGAAGGTGGACTGCGGGTTTCGACATGGATAGATGTAGGTTAGAAGGCTAAGGCGGGGCGGAGCGGATTAGCCTTACTTACCGACGTGCATTAGCCTTCGTGGTTATTTTTTTATAGCTCTTTATTATATTGCTCTGTAGTTGATTCGTCATGAAACTAGGTCTGATTGATTAAACTTTCATATTTATCATAATGCCCGGGCATTTAATATTATGCCTAATTTATCACATGGTCCATAATATAATATGTGATAATCTAGTATGAGGATGATGATTATGAGCGAGTATTACATCGAAAAACTATTTAAGTACAGTTTCTATCGTTATTCACTTAACACGATTCAAGTTACCAACCAACATCTCGTGTCCACGTCGAGATGAAATCTGTCCCGATATCCGAATTGACCAACCAACCATAACGTAAACACACATGTTCGTTAGCCTACACACATGTAAATTAGTTTACACACACGCACAAAAACACGCGCGAACACAATAGGTACCCACGATTATGATTGAAACTCGTTTCCAAACAAAATAATACCTCTGGTGGTTAATCCCGCTTGCATCCGAGGCATAATCACAATGTGGCCATCTGGCTTCGCAGCCTGAGTTGTGGTCTGCCAACCTCTGGCAGAGGTATTCAGGGATTTGACGTTTATGACAGATCAAACGCCGGCTGACGAATTGCCACTTGTGTTACAGGGGCAGGTCACCCATAACAGTCTAAACATCTTAACCTAACGTCTCTGGACAGTCGGGACCGACTTTAAACAAGCCTATTCCGATGTACAGTAGCACTCAGATGAAATGCCACTAAGCCATCACCCATCCAAATGGTAACTGGCCAAGGTATTTTAACCCACTGCTCGTTAACCAAACAGTCAGCGAACCAGGTCACAAGCGCTTTTCAACTAACGAAAAGGACGAGATTTTCAAGTCGACGGCGACGCGTATATTTTTTTATGTATGACCACACATAACTTTTGTACAGAGTAGGTATAGACCGATTTTGATATACTTATTATTTTTATTGGAAAAAATATACCCCGAAATTGATCTCATATAAAGAAAATAATTTAACCCTAAGGGTAGGAAAACAGGGGACGATCGATTGTTCGATACTGATTGTAAGGTATGACCACGCATAACTTTTTACAGAGTAGTCTGATTTTTTATAATTATTCTTTTATTGGAAAGAGTATACTCTAAAGTTGGTCCCATATAAATTTGAAAAAAAATCCTACCTTAATGGTAGGAAAATAGGGGTGATTTATTAATTTCTCTAGTGGTATCCCTGTCTGAATCTATTCCCCTTCTTCCCTTCCCTTTACTTTCCTCTATGCAGCTAGCAATGTTCAAATCACATCCATGGTATTACAATGGTTCAAAGGGCACGGTTACTATCGCGTAGATACTATCACGTGGAGTGGAATGAGTTTATTTATTACCATAATAGTATTTAAAAAAAAACTTCCAATTTACTGAATAGAATACTTACCAGATGCACAAAAAACAATGAAGTAGGAAGTAATTTATGGGTTAATCTAAGTAAAAACTTGCTTATTTATAGATATAGATACATACTTACAAATATAAGTAAGTAACTCTATAAATATATTATACATCGTTTCAGATAAATTATTTATGTATTTTAATTTCTACAAAATATTCATGATTATGTACTAAGATGAAATTAAAAATAGCCAATGTTACTTTCGAAATAAATTTATTTATTTATCTTGAGAGCATTATATTAGAAGGTATAAAAATAAAATAAATATGGAAGTAGCATAATGTTTTTAAGATAATTTGTTACCTGCAGAACTGGATGTTACATTCAGCATCAGATCCATCTTGACTAAAAAGTCTCTCATTATCATCATCATATCAGTCACACACAGTCCACAGCTGAACATAGGCCTCTCCCATAGACTTCCAGAACGACCGATCTAAAGCTATCCAGCGCTTCCCGGCGACCTTGATGTGGTCGTCCTTCCACCTGGCGTACACTAAGTTAGCCTGTACGCGGTTGCCATTCCAGAACTGTTTGCTCCATCGGCCATCTGTTCTGCGCGCTGTGTCCCGCCCATTGCCACATCAACGAGCTAATCTCTAAAAAGTCTCTAATTGATCTAAATACTAAACTGTTTTACTGAGTTAGGTGTATTAAATATCGTTCTGAATCATTGAACAGGAAGGGGGGAATACCTTTTTTTTAATTACGTGCCGGAGATCCCCACGGATACGGAGCCGGAGGGGGAGGTTGGACCCGAACCGACTAAGCCGCACGCCGTCTCTGGGTCGTAGTGCTAGGCCGAAGGTGAGGTTGTCATGCGACATATCCCTCGCACCCCGGCTGACCCAGGGCCATCCCTCTCGGTCTGGCCCTCCTCGGGAGGGGGTGACCACGCGGTCCCCGACTCAACCCCGGTGTGGGGAGGAGCGCACCGTCCTACATGCGCGCCACCGCCGTGGCCTGCTTCTGCTAGGATGACGGGCGGCTCCACCAGTCACCCTCAGGCCCGCGCTCATGGGGGGCGGAGGTCGGTCTGTGCCCTCCGACGCCCGAGCCGCCTTCGAGCGCGTGCAGCGATGTCAGCGAGTCTTTCTCGCTCATCGCGCCGCGCCCACTGAAGGGGCCAAGGTATTAGGATGATTTTGAGTACTTTGTTCGTCAAGATCGATGTCATGCTGACTGTACGGGAAAATTAAGGCTATCATTGCTTTCTTGTAAGTATGGATAATGGATGAATACGAATGGATGTTTGTTACTCTTTCACGTAAAAACTACTGAATGGATTTTAACACGTTGAAACGTTACAATAATATAACTTATACATCAAAATAACACATAGGCTACAATTTATAACGATAACCGATATTATAGCGATATACGACATCCCCGCGGGCGGAGCCGCGGGCAAAAGCTAGTGAATGTATAAATTAACTTGTAGAAACATATCCCCCGTTTTTCGCATACATTACGTATTGATTACTCGGTGCCACAGCAATAGTTAGATTCAAACAGCATGTTTCAATTTGTTTCACAGACCATCAGCTGACCTCTTAAATCACCGATCTCCCACTAGTGTGCGTTAAGCCAATGGATGGAATCATACACTAAATTACTATTAATTAAATAGACCGGAATTCTATGAATCCATTTTCGTATCAACGGTATCTTTTGTCCACAAATTAGTTTCAGTAAATTAGCATAATCAACTAGAGAAAGGCTATGTAACTAAATGCTTAGAATATGTGCAGATACGCTCTAATCATTTTTAACTGTAATGTAATAAAATTAAAGTGACTATTTTATTTTGAGAATCTTCTCAGATACCCCCTGCGGGTCAGCGGGGACGATTTCATCAGGCTCGAACCGACTAAAACCGCATGCCGTCTCGCCAGCCCCACTAGAAAAGTGGCAAATTGTTGACCGACGTTTGATGGAATAAATGACGAATGTATGAGATTTGACATTAATGACAATACATGTAATGTGTTACCGACTGACATATCCTACGTCAAATCCCATACAATTGTCATTCTATTCCAACAAATTGCCACTTGCATAGAGGGGCTGATCTTCAAATGATGAAGATGGCCTTATAAGGCATTTACCATCACCCCGGTGGACCTAAGGCCTTCTCCGGTGTCGAGATGGCACACTCAGGTGTGGGAACCACGGTGTTCCCATCTTGCCCCCAGAAAGGGAAGGGGGCATCCCGCCTAGTGCCGGCCCGGGCTATACACACACCTTATATAGCTCTGGCATGTTATTGCAATGTCTGTCTATAATAATATTCATAGCAACATTAAATTCCCTTAGATCTAAATTTAAAATATTTATTTTTACATGTGTGCAACATATTTTTTTAAACTATCTAGATACGATATGAAGGTAAGGCACTAAGTATGTACAAAGGTACGTACACACATTATTGCGGATATGTTAGTTTTTGGCTTTACTTTTAGCCTAAATCTCAGTGATAATTAGATACAGTACGACCTACTATACATGAGAATATATATTAAATGCGCAGAGTTGCATTTTAATAAAAAGTATTATTCAGACAGTGCAAAAATGAATGGCAATTACTTATTGCTATTATTACATAATAGATACCTACGTAGTAGGTATGACTTTGAACTAATAAAATGGTTTTAATAGTGCTTTTAACAGTCTTTATATTCATTAGCCTCAGATACCTGTCTTGTGACCTACTTACGTGAAATAAACATAAACTACTTATATAATACTAGCTTTTGCCCACGGCTCCGCCCCCGCGGTTGTCGGTTATTGAGACCAAACATAGCCTATGTCCTTTCTCAAGGTCTAATCTACCCCTATACCAAATTTCATCAAAATCCGTTCAGTGGTTTAGGCATGAAAGCGTAACATACAGACAGACAGACAGACAGAGTTACTTTCGCATTTATAATATTAGTATGGATTTACTAAAGGTAAAAGCACCAATGGAAGACACAAATCAAACTTCACTACAAAATTACACATATTTTTTAAAGAATGGTCGTTACATCCTTATTAATTATATTATAATTAAACTAGCAAAATTTAGACATTAACTTTAACAGATAAAATCTTTAAAAACTAACATATTTCTACTTTAAATACAATTATTAAACACATGGTCGTAAACACCAATAGTCGATAATCACTTAAAACTGATAGAAAATTTAGCCATAAAAATACGGTAATGGTCTACGTAGGTCAACAAGTTACATATTTATAACATCCGTACTAAAAATAGTTATAATCATTATTAATGAATGAAAAACCACACCTATTAAAAATCATTACCTTAACAAAAATGTTAAGTAACGACAATGTTGCAAATTTTTGAACATGTATTATGTATGTCATTAGACTTAAAGACATCTAATGGCATATCTGTTAGATTTCTTTTAAGTCAAGTACTAAATAAAATGGTTACTTTTTTTACAATAAAGGCTTTTTTTTCAAAAGTGTCGACACTATTGGGTCAGTGTCGACCATTGGGTTTTTTTTACCAATTACGTTGTGAATGTGAATTTAAAAAAAAAACTTTAATACAACAAAGATTTGAATTTGAATAAAGTTCTGCGTTCCAATTTGAAGCTCAGCTTTTTAAGGTTCGTTTTTTTCTATAATAGTCTAACTGTGACACGGTTGAACATTGATGTTTTCAATAAAGCGACTGCCATCTGACCTCCTCAACCTGCTGATAACGAAGTATTGCAGTTAGACCAGTTTGTCGGGAACTTTTAGGGCTCCAAACTACCCGAGAAGACTGTCACAGATCATCGTGTGACAACTGAGATCGATGGCTTAACGTGCTCTAAGAGGCACTCATCGAAAACACTGATTGTAACAATAGAAATGCAAGTCATGTTTAGGTACTACCTTTATACGTTTGACCCCCTATTCAACCACCTACAAGGTCAAAGAACATTACTTATGTTATTACCTATGTATTAGAATTGTTTGCGTGTTTTCAGGCTAATTTTAATATCATCATCGGTGCGTATGACGAGCTATTGTTTACGAAATAATCTGCATGAAAAAGAAAATATCTTATAGGTTGGAAACAAAACTCACATTACTTTAGACAAGTGAGTAAATTTGTGACGTATTTAAATTTGTTTCTATTTTTTCAAAAACAGCAGTCAAATGGAAAAACCAAATGAATGACAAGCACAGTATGTCCACTTGTTAATGAAAAAAAATATGATGAGATTTGGTCCTTTTCCTCCAATAATAGCGTATTTTAGTATTCAAGATTACCTTTACATGATAGGTAGGTATAATATAATAGACGATTATTTTATTACAATAACCTTGATTGAGCATTATCCTAGATAATACATAATAACGTGGCCACCTGAGTAATCGTATAATATGTAACTCAAGTGATTTAGTGCTATCAAATTGATATAAATCACAATTGAACGTAAGTAACGTGATTACTTGCATACACTTATTTGACTACCTACCTAAATCTTATATCTTTACAGGCAAATATTTGCACTGAGAGGGGATGGAACCCGTGCCTCCTCGGTAGCGGCCGCGTTGCCTCTCGCTTCACCCCCTCAAATACCTATTCGGTTGCTTCTTACCGCGCCTTAATTGAGCCCTGTGACTGCGTGCGGTTTTATTCCGATGGAACCAGCAGCGGTGTCCGTACGAAAAAAAAAGTAATTTTATTCAAATATCGAATTTTATTGTTAGCATGATAACTGATAACAGATGAGCCTTTGAGTCAAAGTGCTTTATTTTGTCAACTTTAATTTATAAGTTGAGATTTTATGGACTTCCTTTCGGAAACGGCTCCAATGATTTTCATGAAATTTAGTATACAGGGGGTTTCGGGGGCGATTAATCGATTTAGCTAGGATTCATTTTTAGAAAATGTCATTTTATTTTAAAAAAAAATTTAAAAGTAATATGACTCACGTCAACTTACAATATTTATATCCTTAAGGCTAAATGTGGACGAATATATATTTATCTCGTGTCTAAATGAACAAAAGTATATATAAAAAAAATCTTTATAGTAAAATAATTAACCTAAATTAAAATAAATGACAAAAAAGTACGGTATTATGCCGTAACTACAACATTTTAGGAGGTGCGTGCACCATGCTTAAGCCAGACAGACGTTTTTGTCTATAAGTAAAGTTTGAACTTCATTATGTTCCGTGAAGCAACTGCGATAAGACCTACACAACTGATCAGCGATATCACAGTTCTGTAGTTGGACTCGGCGAACTTTTATGTGCTTCAACTAACCCTAACGACTGCCATAAATAATGTTAGTATTGCAACCGGGACCACGGAGGACCAAATATGATTACTTCCGGGACTGAAAGCTTTTCGAGCCAAACCCATCCCAGACGAATGCAAATAGACCAATATTCTTCAATCGAACCCCCTGCGTCGCGTTAACTACCGCCACGCTACAGAGGCTAGTAAACATCTGTGATTTAAATCTAAATATAGGTACCTACTTACTAGGTACCAGCAAAAAATGACGACTTAAGTAATCTGTATTTAAATGACTGCGTCCTTCGGTCTAAGCATAGATAAAATTATAAGTAGGTAGATAGCAGTATGTACCTAGGTACCTACTTAGTTTTTATGCTTTTTAATGTACAGTCGGTGACGCACATCCATATCTGAATCTGTACTTCGTCCGACATATGGGTATTAAATTTTTAGCATTATAATACCCTTTCTAAAATAAAAGTAACCTACATAAGTAAGTTACGCTTTATAACATCAGCTTCCTGCAGTAAAAAAACTATCAAAATAGGCTCAGCTGAGTCGGAGATTCCTCGAACAAACGGACAGGAAGACAGCGCATGCTTCTTATGTCCTTCTTCTCCTTCTTATGTCTTATGCGGGTTCCGATCACGTTCATTATAAATTCTTTAATTTAAAACACAACATGAATTTTTTACATGATAGATAACTTATTTACAACATGAAGGCAGAGAAAACAGCCGCCAACTGCTTCTAATTATCTTTTATACCTACTTGAGACTTGAGTGAGCGCGGATACCTAAGTGACGTGATGCGTGCGCGCCAACAGTTCGTTTTGAACTGACGATTTTGAACTAGCGCGTGGTAAATCCTTCGTTTCGTATCCTGTAGCTACGTGTAAACGCAGTTGTTTTCTTCCTTATTACACTTCAATAAGTCCCTATTGAATATATATTATATCCACGCGAGCTGCGAGCTGCGACTGCTCGTCAATTACACATTCAGTTGAAAGAAACCCTATAATAACATTTACAACTTAAAGTGGAAAGGGAAGATAATGAACGTGAATATGAAATTATGCGTAACAAGAACAGCTTGTAACAGCTGTCTGTAAGTCAGGTTACTTCATACTTGTGATGAGTTGAGCGAATAACTTTAGGTACTTGCTAAAAATAGAAATAAGTAGAATCTTTCCGCCAATGCGGTGATACGCTTGAGCAAATCCTCAGAAGTAAGACCCAGCTAAACATGAGCTGGGACCTCCCCAGGCTGCAAAGATCGCGCCAGTCATCAGAGATATCCAACCTGTACTCCGAACTTACAGAAAGCACCTGTGTAACTGCCTCAACCTATTCATCTGTGATTTATCTCACAAATGATAGTAGGTGTATGAAATCTTCAAAGATCTAGAAAGATTGATCATAATAAAATCAAAAGAAAATTAAAAATAAACCAAAAAAAGAAAAAAAAAAGAGTGTTTAACAAACACTACAAACTTAAATTCAAAACTCCAATCTGACTTAAAAGTGTGTAGCAGGCAGCTAGTTGAACCGATTTTTATGAAATTTGGTATAGGGGTAGAATACACCTTGGGAAAGGCCATAGGCAATGTTTGGTCGCGATAACCGACATCCACAAGGGCAGAGTCGCGGGTATCTATAGTAAGCTATAAGTTTGAGAAAGCCCAGTATTTAGGTTTTTCAGCATGTCTTAGAGTCTTGTTTTGATGGACATCACAAAGTGAACCGCCATTGTATTCTTCATGTTGAAATTATGTCACTACATACGAGATAACAATGGCAAATCTTAAGGCTTAATACCAACATTGTTGCAAAGATAATGTCAGCAAATGAGCATACCTACTTATTACAAAGGCTTCGAATGTACCCTTGACGAACGTGTTTATTCCGTAGGTATCTATATAACTGGCAATACTTTTGGAGAATAGAATCACTGACCTGTTATAGTACTTGCTAGATATAGTGGTCAGTGAATAGAATAGATTGATGAATGTATGGGATTAACATAATTATGTTGACGACTGTAGTAAACGTTAAAATACGTGTCAATCTCATACATTCGGCGTTCTCTTCTACAATACGCTGGCCAATGAATTATCATTTAGGAATATCTATAGTGTTATCCATTCTAATATTATAAGTTGGAAAGTGTATGTGTGTCTGTTTGTTTGTCCGTTTTTCACGCCTAAACCGCTGAACCAATTTTGATGAAATTTGGTATAGGGGTAGACTAGACCTTGAGAAAGGACATATACTATGTTTGGGCGCGATTACCGACATCCACGCGGGCGGAGCCGCGGACAAAAGCTACTTATGGTATAAAGTGTAGATATGTATACTATGTATAGCTCTCTCTCTCCCTTTCTCGCTGGAACATAGAAGTTTCAACACATCATGATAAGCCCTCTGACCCTGATGATCAGACATGTTCGTTTTATATAGCTTCCTTCTATAGTTGTCCTTGTCTCACCAATGATATTATAATAAAAGCAGGTAGAGATGGTATGAGTGGCACGATATGCACTCAGTAGATAACGGTTGAACGTTCGACTGCTAGGTCAGAGGTCGTGGGTTCGACTCCCGCTCACTGTAAATAATTCTACAGGTAAGTGTAATATGTTACTATAAATAAAATTAAGTGTGTTCAAGCGCATCTAGAAGCAATAAACCAAGTTAGTTAAGCCATTGGGTCTAAATACCGCTGTGTAGGAATGTCCTATAAGAATTATGCGTTATTTATAATAAAAAAATTATAGGTATATTGTGCAGGTCAGATTAATAAATGATATATATGATTTTAATGCAATTAAGTGTTTGGGATACAAAGACCATCTTAATAACTAGTATTGTAGTATGTAGGTATTGTAATACATAATATTATAAATACGGAAGTGAGTAAGTAGGTAATTAGATAGATACCTAAAGGTATTTACTTTGTCTGTAGTAGAGGTACCTATAAGGGTGCTTCTACACGGTGCAAGTAGCTTGCGCATGTTGAGGAACTTGCGCAGCTTATATGCATCGTGTAAACTACATTGCAAAAACATGTGCGGGTCTAGCGACTCGAGCATGCACTAGAGCGAGCCACTCGTGCAGCTAATACGCGCGCTTTGTGACGTTGCGCGAGTATTCCGCGCAACGTCACAAAGCGCGCGTAGCTCTCTATAACAAATAACTTGTGCGTATTACTTGCGCAAGTAACTCGTGTCTTACCATGAGTCAGTTATTTGTATCATGTACTAGTACAAGTGAGTACCTTGTGCAAGTAGCTGGTGTATAGGTACTACCCACGCAAGTAACTCGCACCTTTACTTGCTCCAGCTAGTTGCGTCTGAAGCACCCTAACAAAGAGATAAAATGTAACTCTAGGTAAAACGTACCAATCTCGTAAGGCGCGGTTTAGTCAGAAGAGACGTGGCGGTGTAATATGGCGGTGCCACCACCGTTATTGTATAGTACATAAAGTTTATATTGTGTTACTTAAATTGTGCGCCACCGCCATACGTCCCCGCTACGTCCTTTCTGTATAAGCCGCGCCTTAAACGAAAAACTGAAAGGTGGTAACTGAAATGTTCTGTAGATGAAAAACTCATAAGCGAAACATTCTGTCGGTGGATCATTCGGCAGGGAAACGTCTGTCGGAGATATGTTTCAGAATCAAATTATTCGACATATTGTCATCAACCAAACTACTTTGAAGAATGTACGTATGTGCTAGTACATGGAGCCAGCATCAGGTCGATCTTGACTGATTGTTCTGAAACTTATTTGGTAGGTACACTCCTTCAGTTCGGACAATAATAGCAGAACCTATAGTCTGTTTTTTTAATTTCAGATAGTAAAATGACATTACCTGTTCTGCCAGGTTTATTGCAATTAAAAAATAGTTATGTGCGACCAGTATCGAAAGTTATCGATAAATTAGCTTACATGGTTAATGTACGAAAGAAAAAAATCAATTTTAACTTTTTTCTTAAAATATAATGAGGCCAAACCACTTGTATCTAGGCCACAAACTTTGTCGATAGTGTTCGAGCACGCCACTAACCACTAAAGGCTGGTATCATTATTTCACAATTTGACATTTGCAGATGTCAATTTCCTATCTGAATAAAAAAAACGGACTATATCAGAACTAATGGTGTGTGTATGTATCAAATATCAGAACAATCCGTCGACAAGAAGGGGGGAAAATCAAGCAATTGGGGTATTTGAGTATTTGACTGACAAGTCAAATTAGTTACTTTTTACTAAACGTCAAAACGGTAAGTTTTGAGGAAACTTGTATGTTTATTTGTGACGTCATAGTATTTAATAGTCAAATCGTTCACTATTATAGGTTTGATGAATTATTAAAAATAAATAAAACGATAAAATAAAAAACCGACGGAATTTTACCACTCATTTACCATACTTTCTTAATTTGATATGCTCAGTTAATATAAATAATTTACCTACAGGCAAATACCCAATCAACATCATTTTGAGCACAACTTATTCATCAAAATCGATCTGTTGCGGACTGTACAGAAGTTTGATAAAAGAATTTAGCTACGTAACTTACCAGTCCAACTGCAGATTTAGCTGTACTTCGACATTTTCCGTGAAGCGACTGCCATCTGACCTCCACAACCCAAAGGCGATATCGAAGCATTGCAGTTAGATCAGTTGTTTAACAACATGGTTATTCCCTTTATGCCTATAATATTGAATGCGTTACCATATAGCAGAAACGTGATGCGTAAATAATATACCCATCTAAGTAACTAACTACTTAAAAAAGTTGGTACCTAAGTACCTACATATTATACCATAGAAGCATATTGTGATAAAAGTGCTGACAAACAACTTAACCGGTGTGATTTTGATCTCAAAATACCTGTACCAATTGTAAAGGGAATAGAAATAGTTAATCTTCATAATATCTTCCACCCTGTATATTATACAGGGTGGAAGATTTTAACCTTACCTGGAGGGGAAGTACTCTAAATACTGGAGATAGCGAATTTCGCTCAAAAGAAACATTCCTTTATTTTAAAAAATAAATAAAATGGTATTAAATTTTTTTCAAAAATTCGCTTACCACAACCGGTAATCGAATCGACTAAAATCTGAAAAAATTGCAATTTATATTTTTATGTCATCCATTGACAGGGTCAATCATAAGAATCAAATCTCTCTAACAAACATGGTAAATTAAATGACAGGATATCCTTGAAATCTAAACTTATAAATTAAATTTGACAAAATAAACCACTTTCACTCAAAGGCTCATCTCATCACATATCATACTATTATAACAATGAAATTCGATATTTAAATAAAAATACTTTTTTTTCGTGCGGATACCGGATTAACGCTTAGGTGAAGAAGAAGAAGAAAGTCACCACCACCACGGCAATTCTCTCGCCATCTCCGTTGCCTAGGGTATGTTACACCACGTGGAGGTTTCTAATCTAGCATCCTAAATTACTACCAACCCTACCTACATACCTCGTGCAGTTACTCAATAAAGTTACAGTCTAAACCGTAAACAAAGTTTGTTAGGCAGATTTTATCCTCATGATTGACACTATCGATTGATAAATAAATAAATAAATAAATATTCCACAACATTTCACACAACGCTATCTAGATCCATGGTAAGCATAGCCTAACTAGCTTGTGTTATGGAATCTAGAATGCGGACAAACATACTTAGATACTTTTTTTTTTGTAAATACATACAATATTATACATAGAAACAGCCAGACCAATGCAAATACCCATATTCATGCATACAAATATTTGCACTGAGCGGGGATCGAACCCGCGCCTCCTGCATAGCGGCCGCGTTCACCTACCGCCACGCCACGGAATAAAAATGCCATAAAAATACAGGATGTTACTTTTTGTGATTTTAGTCGGTTCGATTACCGGGTGTGGCAAGCGAGTTCTCAAAAATCTGTGAATGCAGTTTTGTTTCTTTTTAAAAATAAAGGAATGTTTCCTTTGAAAGAAATCAGCTATCTCCAGTATTTAGAGTACGTCCCCTCCAGGTAAGGTTAAAATCTTCCACCCTGTATATGTCGCCCCCAACTAGCTTAATCAGTCGTCCAATAAACTGCCTATTTTCAGCAGTCTCGTTAATTACATAATTTAATAACCTGACTGGCTAATGCTTAGACCAATCGTAAGATGGGGCACTACATCGAAATGAGATAGAAAATTACATACACACATACATTTACTGACACCTGTAAATCCCCGAGGGGGTAGATAGAGGTGTATTCACAGAAAATTAGTGATAGGTTTATTGTGATAGCTGCGCAATCGGTGATAGCCGTTTAGTCAACTGCCTAGGCAGTTAATTGGACGGCTGATTAAGCTAGTTGCCGGCGACAAATAAATATTATTACCTATATCATTAATGCAAACAACTCCGTGTTTGTGATGTAGGTTTAAATCTATGTCATCAGTTTTTATCTTGAATCAATTAGTAGGTTGGTAAGTAGTTTATATAGGTACTTTGTAAATATAGAAAGTCTCCTATTGAGTAGGTACAGATACATATACCTACTTATTGATTTATTGTTTACCTCAGTGCATATACACCTATGTATCAGAACACGTAAGTAAATCTTAATGCACTACCTACTTATACTCAGGCCCATAAATCCTCGAAGGAGAAGGTACGCAGAGGTTTAATAACATTCACAGTGCGACAAATAAATAAATCACAATATTATCTAATGAATAAAAGAATTGAAGTAAAGAGTATGCTTACTTTGCAAATTGATTAAGAATGGAATAAGTGAATCGCTCAGACAGGACTTGCTGAGCCTCACCTGAAGCGTTCCAAATTCACAAGGTATGTACAATGTAGCAAACATATTTTATTTACCAAGAACCAAGAATGACAAATTAATTGTTAATAGATTGGATATTTATCTATGTCGCTTACCTACATAAACAAATTAAATATCTATTAATTACTAGGTAGGTATAATGGAAAGATTAGCCCACAGAATAAAATTAGGCAGGCCTGTAGGTACTTGGATTAACATAAAGTCAATTACTTTTTTTATAGAACTTAGGTGGTAGACAAGCACACGGCCCACCTGATGGACAGTGGTTACCGCGGCCTATTATGCACGAATGCAACACCAGGGGCATCACACTCATGCTGCCGATCCTGTAGAAACCTAATGCCATTCTTGAAGAATCTCTTAATGTAGGTAGTCGCTTGGATAAACCACAGCAATAGAACTGACAGATATAAACACAAAACACAATTCACTTAAATCTGCAATAAATAAATTATTACGAATTGTAACTTACCTTCATCAAAGCAAAAAGCTGGTCATCATCAATTCCCACGACTTTTTCAGACACAGGTGCCATTTTCACAAACAAAGTTACTATATCGATTTAAAACACGGAAAATCACAAATTCTACACCGATAACGGAGCGTGGAACGCTAGCGAGCGCGCGCGTACGAGTGACTAGAGGAAATTGAAATCGAAAGGTTTTAGCAGCGGCTGTGCCGATGACATGAATGGAAACTCAACAAGTAGCGCACGCGCATACAAAAGTGCACAATAAGTGTAATTTATTATTCGTACCTGCATTATTGTGAGTTGATGTGATCATTTATCTAATTAGCAAAGGTGAATTCGAATAAACAGTAGCTTAATTGTTAAGGAGACGGCCTTACGATTGAGAGATCCCGGGTTTGAATACTAGCCTAAAATCTCTTCCCGTGGGTGTTGTAGAAGGTGACTGGCTAGCATCGGTAGCTTAGTGTTTAACCTCTCAGCTGCCTAAGAGCTGATCCGTTCGCCGAACTTATGTACGCTAACGTGCCTAAGAGCGGATCCGCTCGTCAGGCACTTGCATCAGTTTTATGCGATTTTGATAACAAATGCTTGTGTTATAAAGTTTAAATTGCTGTTTTATTGAACCATAGTAAATGGACGAAATTCACTGTATCGGTCATTGAGTGAAGTTAGTCTAACGTCCGTATAACGAGCACTTCAAAGTTGGCTATTGGTTGGCTACCATCAATTGTGCACCGATGTTTTTAGTTCTAAAAAAACTAAAATATTTTGTACTGGGCACACTTATGAGAGTTATTCAATCGAGAAAACAGTTCGTTCTCTGTGTCATTCAATCGTTTCCATAGAGTTTTGTCAATTATTACTACTTGAAAATTGTAAATGAAAACTAACCTAACAAATCGTCTACTCTTTTGTTTATAGATTGAAAAATAGGTTAATTTCATAATAATTTCTATGTATTTTACAATAAATGAATAGAATATAATATTACTGAACTAAGAAAACAACAAATACAAATACCCACTGTCTAAATACGTCTCCAGGGTGAATAAAAAGTTTAGTTGGAAAGTTTTCAAAATGGCAAATATTTTGTAGTGTTACGTGATTTTCACAATAGTATTTTTGAGTGAGTTTTATATGAAAAAGATGGTGCTTTTTACCATCAGATAGCCCTGTTATTGACATTTCGGAAAATAAGAATAAAAAGCAAAAATAATTGGAAGAATATATTGAAATTGTTTTTTTTCTACAATAGGTACGTAAAATCAGTAAAATGGCATTTGGTTCGATTGCCTGTAAAATTTTAAAAGATAACACGCGTTTTTGCAACATAACATAACATAACAATGTACATTGGTTATCTGTCTATCAAATAAAGTCGCTAGGTACATGACCGATCTTACATTATTTTTCAAATATTGATGAAATCCGAACTCTCTACCGCCACGCTCCAATCTCGCGAATCACGTGATTGTCGCGGCACGGTAGGAACATTTATCATACAGTAGGTCCGGCAGCTGAGAGGTTAAGGAGTCGGCCTTACGATCGGGAGGTCCCGGGTTCGAATCCTGGCCATTACACTACTGACGTGAACCTACTCCTAGCACAAGCAATTAGCTTAGTTGGAGGGGTTAGAGGGAATATTAGTAATTTCGATAATTTCGGTTGCTAATATTTAAAAAAAAAAAAACAAAAACATATTGCACTTCACGGCAAAGGCTCGTCTCCTTTTATGTGGGCAGAAAAACATAGCTGATAACAATGATATTTAATATGTTGCTAACATGTGACTGTTAATACAACTCTGCCAACCCCTTCATGGATTTACAGGCATGAAAATATCGTAAACCTTGCCTGATATTTATAATTTATAACTAGCTTTTGCCCGCGTGGATATCGGTTATCGCGACCAAACATAGCCTATGTCCTTTCTCAAGGTCTAATCTACCCCTATACCAAATTTCATCAAAATCAGTTCAGTGGTTTAGGCGTGAAAGACGGACAAACACACACTTCACTTCCCCATTTATAATAATAATATGGATTGTTTTCGCGAATTGTTATTTAATCCTCTTGATATCTATTCGCTATCAATAATTTTATAAAAATGTTCTAAGGTCATTGCTATTATGATAGATGTGTCCAGTGGTTTGTTTGTTTGTATTCTTCTGATATTACGTATTCACGTTGTAGTATATATTTATACCATAATATATTATGGTATTGTAACGTGAGCATTCGATGTCTAGGGAATATCCCTAAGTCGCTTTGGCTTGGACCTAGAGCGGCTAGATATTAAAATCAGCCACAGTAAGATCAGCTAATATTTTTATTGGTGAATCCATTTTGATGAAATTTAGCAAGTAAATTTGGGTGGATTCATTCATATCATGTTTCGGTAAAAACTGTGCTCTCTGCCTCGGAGAGCACGTAAAGCCATAGGTCCAGGTTGTCATAGGAACATCTACTGTGGCATTCATTACGGGCAGTTGGAACCCTAGGTAAACAGTCTACCATGACTTTCTTTATACCACTTAGGTGGCAGACAAGAACATGGCCCATCTGATAGGAAGTGGTTACCGTGGCCTATGGACGTGCGCAACACCAGGGGAGGCACACTCATGCTGCCTCATGCCTGTAAGAACATTGTTTCTATGCCGTCCGTTCAGAAGACATAGGAGGATAAGGCCCCAGTGTCAGCACAAAAACTCTCCAGTGAGCTCTGGCTACTCAACTCGCCGCTGGGAAGTCACAAGTAATCTAAGTAACAAAGAGATTGGGGCATGCAGTGTGGTATTTACTATATAAGGTGGCTACCATTTGATGACAAGTTAGAAACTATGCTGACCAAAAGTATATTTCCCCAAAAAATGCTAAATTTGATTTCAACCTTGTATATTGCTCAACAAGCCTAATTAAAAACGTAGCTTCTGTTTTTAATTTTTTTTTTTTTTTTTTTTTTAAATCAAATTCAAAAAAATATAAAAAATAATTTATTTCCTTATTTAAAATACTTAGAAATACAACGAAATTTGGGTAAAAATTTCTACATAAACTTAAATTTATGATGAATATGTCCATGGACACAAGATCATTTTTTAATAAAAAAAAATTATGTTTGTTTAAATTTAACTCATTACAGTGAAAACTACCCCACCTCTATCTGGTTCATCATCATGTACTTCTTTATCACTACCCTCAGGATCTGAATCATCATCATCACTATCTAAGTCTCTATACTTCTTAAAACTAGGTGCATCTTTAGGTAATTCAGTCATTTTAATTCCAGTTCTAGCCAACAGTTTTTCTGCTGCATGCTGCGCTTCTATCTCTCTTATATGTATATTATATTCTTTTTGGAGTTTTAATGATTCCTCTATGGATAATACCTTTGCCGCACCATAGACAGAAGGGGGAGGTGTTGCCGCTGTCACCTCCCAATGTTTATGCTTCTTTCTTAGTATCTCTTTGTCTGGATTGTGGACATCAGATTTTGTAGTTTTATACGGTTTAAACTGACCCGTAGGTTTTGGTTTAGGTTGAAGCTCAGTTTTTTCAACAATGTACTTGACGTGTGGTAGTTCACCTATTTTTAATAAGTCTTCTGGTGTGACTAAGGGTTTTTCAGGTTGTAACACTGTAACTAGTTTCTCTTGAGCTGTACTTTGACTCAGGATATGTAAAACATCTTCTGGTTCACTGTCATCATCAGAATCGAGGAGTTCATCTCTTTTCTTCTCTATTTTACCCGTCCATTCTACTTGTTGCACTAATTTCTTGTCAACATCTGTCAATTTCATTTTATTTAACATTTGACAGGCTTCATCTTCATTTTGCTTAGATTTTAGTTCATTTACAATTTTGTCATGGAACTCTTTGATCTTAGCACCTTTATCAGGTAATTTGCTAATGAAGGATTTGTTATTTAAAAGTTTTAGTTGTCTATCTCGTAGCTCACAGAGTTCTGAAATGATTTTCGATGACAAATCAACGGTTGCTGGAGCTTCTTTTGGGACTTTGGAGTTAAGACTCTTCATGGTTCAAGAATACAATCCAGGTCTTTCATAATTTGATGTAGTACCTATGTGAAAATTACATGTAAATGTTCAAAGTGGTTTACTTCACACTGTTATATATATTCACAGGAGTATAATATCCAAAAATCTAAAGCGTATTAACCATTACTACAGTATTATTTTGCGTTTCTTACACTTCACTTTCCCTCTATTTATCGTGTTATTTTTCTGTGAATGATTCATTTCATTTTGTTCTGTCATATCTGTCATTTTGATACAGTCCGTCAAATCTAAGAAGTACCGTTTGACAGTTCTGACAATTGAATTATAGGGATGGGATGAAAAAATCGATTACTATAATATCCGAACTTTAAGAGATCGATTACTATAATATCCGAATTTTAAGAAATCAATTGTTATAATTAAATAAAAGAAATGTTTAGGATATTTTTTTATTCACTACTAGTACTAGTATCGTCGTCTTCGTCATCATCGTCATTTAAATTAATGACCAGTTGATTGTCCATTACATTATCAAAGTGTACGTCTCGTTCGAAGTCGTCCATTATTATTTTCTTTGTTTTTTGTACTACTTTACTCCAATCTTCCTGTGTAACTTGGGCACATGCTTCCTTTAATAAACCTTCCATTTTCTTGACACTGAAGGGTGGTTTTGTGTTGTGTCTTGCTGCATAACCTGTAAAACAATAATGTAACTATTTGATAGCAGACGAAAACCATTGTTTAAATTATAAATGTTAGAAGTACTCGTGTTAATAATATAAAATTAATTAAATTAATTTATTTTAGGGTATCTGTGTATTCAGTGCATTATGCGGTCGCGCAGTAACGTCGTTAATTTATAACATCAGGCAACAACATTTTTGTGAATGGGTTCTACATACCTTATTTTTATTAGTTTTAGACGTAGAAATAAGACTTAGAAGAAAAAATTGTAATTGTAAAATCAATGGATGTGCTTGTTAAAAATTTGTTTATTTCTCTGTAATATGCAAACCCATACTATCATACACAAAAATAAATGTAAAAAACACTATCCCTGACTCCATTTACTATTTCGACAGCGTTAGCGCGAGAAACCCCGACTTATTTGGGCGCGAAAATCAAAAATCGACAAATCGCTTTCGACAACTTTTTAAAGAAGCAAATATATTTGATTTATAAATACGTATTTTTGGTGAATGGGTTTTATCTCATATTTTACGATTACATAACTATTTAGTTATGTAATCGTAATATGTGAGATAAATCCCATTCACATGAAAAAATATTTGTTTGGTTGTCAAGTGTAATTTGTAAATAATACATTCGATTTTTCGTATATGTAAACGATTTTTTTGCATACAAGTGTATCCGAAGAGTCGCAACACTACGTGCAGTGACCTAACTACGTAACTTTGTAATGCGGTCAAGAATATAACTATTAGAAATTATTTACTGTGTAAATATGTGTTATTTTGCTTTGTTTGAAAGTTTTCAATTACATTTAGATATTAAGAATTGTACATTTTTAGATACAATAATGAAATCTTTCTAAATTCATGGTTTTATGAAAAAGGTTATCGAAACTGAATAATGTACGTATGAACAAAGTTGTTTCGGTTTGAAAAATATGAAACGTCAAACGGTACTTCTTAGATTTGACGGACTGTAGTTCCAGTTGGTTCAGTGTTGCCAGATCACTGTTTCAAATTCACCCCAAAATGGATACGAAATCCCCCCAAAACTTAGGATGTTTTTCAAAATCCCCGCAAAGTTAGTAATATTTAAATAGTACCTAAAAAAAAAGTGTAGCATTAACAGCATTCGAATATGATTTTCGGCTAAAACATCAAGGACATAATTCCTCACAGGTTTTCGTGAAAATAAAAGGGAGCCTCGAGCTTTACTCTTCGCCTAGATTTCCACAGGAACCTATTATCGGATGATATTTTCCAAAGTTTACGCGATTATCACTCATTGAGACATAACCAATTTTAACGGACTCAATCGCGATTTATTTACTTTTAAACCGACGTTTCAGCTACTTTTCAGAACCCATGTTCCTGGTTTGAGTAAGGATGGCAGTTGTCATCTAGTTGAAAGTGTAAGTTATCTCAAAGTACCCGAATACCTATAATACCTAATCGAATGGAGTATAGATTCTCATCTCAGTTTTTAATGCTATTTGTGACATATGCTTAGTATTATGAAAAATTGTGAGATATTTTTGAAAATAATTGAATTAAATAAGATTCTGATTATATTTTTAAACATCACAGATATCTTCAAATCACTAGTTTGCAAGTTAAAATCCCCCGATTACCTCCAAATGTATTATTTTCCCTCCGACAATCCCCCCAAAAAAATTGTCCCCCCAAAAAATCCCCCGTAACTCAAAAAACCCCCCAAATTTGGGGGAATTCCCCCCAATCTGGCATCACTGAGTTGGTTCCAATCTTCCAGTTAAACTCTTACATACTCTTTGGTTCCAGTTCTCTCTACGTTTTGGCGGGAAAACGAAGAGTGGCACATCGTTGTGCTATTTTATTTTCCGAAATTTGTTGTGAATTCGAGTTTTTAATGTGTGTTTTATTTTATAAAATATCAGCATGTACGTACTACGCATACGAATTAACTTGGCACCTGACCTTGACGGGCGACGTTTAAAGTACCGAGTGCAAAAAAAAATTCGAAGTTTATTTTATTTTTTGAATATCAATATTTATTTTTTATTTACATTATAATTAAATTTTGTATATTTTCACAATACTTTGTTTTCGGACCTTTGTGTCACCTGTAAATATTAATAATTTTATATTTTCTCAGAACCATGGTTTCCGAGATAACACAGTTTTTACTTCATTATAAAATGTAAATGTTTTATGCCAGTGCATTCCATACCACCCAATGTGTTTCTTATCAGTAGATGAGTCACCAGTAGTGACGTGCACCAATCAGAGGGCAGTAAAGTAAAAATATTTGAGGTAGAAAGCAGAAACAATGGCTCCAGTTCAAAATTTATTTATAAAAATTTTAATACAAGCCAGAAATACTACAATAGTAAAGATGATTACGCTTGACCGCGTCGGCACCGGTGAATTTGATGTCACTACTGGTTTCACCTGTTGTTTAATTCGCATCAACGTTCTCTT
Source organism: Eilema caniola (assembly GCA_949126895.1). Lineage (NCBI taxonomy): Eukaryota > Metazoa > Arthropoda > Insecta > Lepidoptera > Erebidae > Eilema > Eilema caniola. The sequence continues at coordinate 5,089,437 of OX421466.1, forward strand.
GGATATACCTGTCGCTGCACAGGTTCTATTTATTGGCTGATCCACCGGGATCATAAACTTTTTATTTACATTTTCATGTTGACGAACTTCATTAGCACTTTTTGTAAGGTCCACGGGAATTACAAAATGGCTAATTTCTTTCTCGCGTTCGAAAAAAGCCAATACTTTTAGTATGAGGGGTCTTTCTTTACTATGTAGAGTTTTTCCCACCATTTTTGTGGAAAAACAAATAAAACTTAATAAAATGTCCATACGTAAGTATTATACTTAACAAAAACTCAACAAAAAACAATAACAAATAAAATCTCCAAACTAAACAATAAGAAAACACCTCAAAAATCCGATAACAAAATTATAACGAAACGAAATATGCAACGGTCACAGCGATGCTGACGCTACTGGTCTCGCAAGGCGTGCGCGGGGCCTCGCGCGGGGTTGTGGGAGGGAGGGTTGCTACCGAGCCAGGTGCCATGTTAATTCGGACGACTTGTATCCGTGTACGTATATTTGTGAACAACATAAATGCACCATGATAAGCACACTGTGAAAATAAAGTCAGTGCCCCAAGGCCTGCTCTGCCCTAACTCCTGGCTCAAAAGACTAGTAATCACCGAAAGACGCCACGGCTAAAAAAAATAAAAACTCACTATTATGTCAAATTGTGTTAAACTAAGTTGGATTTTGTGAGGTCAATCAGTGTTATATTTTTATCGAAAAGTATCCCCATTGCGTTTTATAGAAAAAGCAATGGCTTACTTACGGTTACAAGTTTTATTGGACTTTAACGTATGACTAAATTATTGAACTGCTGAATATCGATCTCGAGTACCATGATGGAGGACGCTACGGTATGTTTTGATTTCTGACGATAAGTGTATTGCTTTTTTCGTAATTCTATTACTACGTAATATAATACTGTTTAGCATTGATTGATTTATGAGTAACAACCAAAATGACACCATTTTGGCCCAAGCCACTGCCGACTTCACCTTTTTTTGGGGTGAACCTGCACACTACAAACTTGTATTTATAACAGCCGAGGCTCTGGCACTGGCTCCTAGACAAACAAACATACCAATCAAAACAATTAGTGGACCCTGGGCTCCAGATGCAAATTGGAGATAGCTTTGCAATTGATGATGGAAGATGACATTATCAGTGTTATGCTTATGGCAAGAAATTTTTGTAGTTACCTATTTATTTAAATTAACATTCTTCTCACAGAAGTTTATTTATTTTCAGGTACCTCTGCATTTAGAACCGATACAACAGAATGAGGTGTGCGCCAAGAGGCTATGGATAGGAAATCTTGACACCAGAGTTAATGAGTATGATTATTTTATCTTTTATTTAATTACTCTTTTATTCTTCTAATTCTTTTTAAATCTAAAAATGATCTTATATCATTGTTTCTGCTGACATCATGTTTGTTTGGGGTGGGAGCATTATCTTTGCTTTTTATATTGATTTGTGATTGCTTCTAAAATATTATTCTTCCAACTAAGCACTATAAACTTTCACACAGTCCATTAATCTTTTCTTAGGTTTTATATTTTCTTAACGTTGATATTTTCTGTGAAGCAACTGCCATCTGACCTCCACAACCCAAAGCTATTGAAGTATTGCTGCTAGACCAGTTGTTGGAGTTCTGAGGGCTCCAACTACCTGTAAGGACTGCCATAGATGTTGGCGTGGCAACTGGATTCAACAGCTTAAGGTGCTCTCAGAGGCACGTCCAGACCTTTATTCATGCATACAAATATTTGCATTGAACGGGGATCGAACCCGCGCGCGCCACCTGCGCAGCGGCTGCGTTCACTACTGCTACACCACAGTGTTATCGTAAGCTGTTCATCCTCACCAATTGAACTCCTAAGTTGCTGCTAACTCCAGTGGCTGATATATTAATTATTATAGTCTACTTGACCAGCAGCAACTTGCTGATATATCTAATTGTGTACCGCTCTAAATTTCATAGTCAGACTTTGATCCAGATGAGGCTTGATTAGGCACTCAACACTCAGGAAGTTTTCTACACTTACATAAATTCATAAATATACTCGCGCCTGTACCTGTGCCTGAAGTGGTAGGCAGAGGCACTTTGATTGTGCACTACACTCTTATTGAGACAGTACAGGCAGTAAGGTAATGCGAGTTAAGTTTAGTGTACCTACTGAAAAATAGCAATAAGTATTATAACTGTGCAAATTTTTAATAAACTACCTTTTCTCATTACCGGTATCAACTACTGAAAATGGTCCGTGTGTATGGAAACATCGAGAAGTTTGACATGCTGTTTCATCGCAGCGGGCCGTGTGCGGGCCAGCCACGCGGCTTCGCGTTCGTCACGTACAAGCTGAGACAAGACGCTATTAAGGCTATGAACTCGCTTAATGGTCAGCTATTGGGTACTAAGAGGATATGTGTCAAATTTGCGAAGAACACTGTAAGGAAATTTTCTGTTTTTCTGCTTACATATATTTTTTTACTAAAACATACATCATGTATCCACGTCTGTAATTCCCAAAATATGTAAGCATTGGTATATTAACACCCACATTTTGCCAATGATGATTTTCAGTCCCACATAATAAGTGCCGTCTAGTGAGAAATATTATCATGGGCGCTAAGCTTATTGTCCCTATCCCTTAATCACTTAGACAATTCTGTCTATTGTACATAATAGAATTTTGAAAAGGAACATGAAGGTCATTATCATTTTCTGAGATTTTTCAAAATTTTGTTGTTTGAAGAATTCATTTTTTTCCTCTATAAGGGTCCACTTTACGAGTCTAACTGCGGATTTGGTTGAACTCCAATATTTTCTGTGAAGCGACTGCTCTATCAAAGCATTGCAGTTAGAACAGTTGTTGGACTTTTGAGGGTTCCAACTACCCGAAACGACTGCCATAGATGTTCGTATGGCAAACGAGAGTGATGGCTTAACATGCTCTCCGAGGCATGACCAGAACAAATACCCATATTAATGCATACAAATATTTGCACTGAGCGGGGATCGAACCCGCGCCTTCCGCGTTCACTATCGCTACTCCACGGAGGCTAAAAAAGTAACATATTGTCTCACAGTAACCCTTATCTTACTGTTTATCACAGGAGGATCAAGAAAAACCAAAACCAGAATTAGGTATAGCTGCCTTAGCAGGTGCCAAACCGGAAATTAAACTCAGCAAGAAAACTGCAATCCAGTCAATCGAAGCAAAACTTAAGATGATGGAGAATATGAAAGCTGGGGACGACTTTGTTGTGAACAAACTGGCAGCAGACGAAACACCGGTCATAGCTCAGTACCAGACGAGAACGCACCAGCCTCCCCACAAGTCTGTGACTGCCTTTAGAAGAAGACATCCTTATCATAAAAAGAGATAGGTGTCTATGACCTATAGTCACTATGCCTTTAATTTACAGCAGCGACACGCTACTGTGAAACATCTGATGTAAAAGAATCTCAGGGTTAGTTGTTTTCTGCTAAATATTAAACGTTACTCAAAGGCACTGCTTGCCTGATAATAACTTTACGGGCATGTAAAATATTTCAAATTCATTTGAAAGATTTCCATAATAGTTAACAATACGCGTCTTCATCTTGAAGTATAATATAAAATTGACTATAGACCGGCGGCAACTGCCGTACCGCGCCTAGGGTATATGCGCGGCGAGACGAGGGTAGTTTTGACCAATCGACCGTCAGATTTGGTCAGTCCGCCGCTAACGCTTACGGCGGCGGTCGGTATCTCGCTGGCTCTCGACCACTGACCACACTGACTGGCTACCCATAGTAGAGTCGGACTCGCGCACGAAGGGTTCCGTACCAGAAAAAAGGCTGAAAGGCTAAAAAGCCATGAAAAAAGGCTAAAATATCACATTTTTTATATGGGAGCCCCCCTTAATTATTATTATTTGTTGTTTTTAGTATTTGTTGTTATAGCGGCAACAGAAATACACAATCTGTGAAAATTTCAACTGTCTAGCTTTTATGATTCTTGAGATACAGTCTGGTGACAGACGGACGGAAAGCGAAGTCTTAGTAATAGGGTCCTGTTTTTACCCTTTGGGTAACTAATTAGTTTTCAGTACACTCACGGTGGTGGTTCAAATCGACACAAAAAGTAAGCTGTTATTTTCTATGGAATAGCCGCTCCAGCTAGTTATAGAGGTCAGTGCTATCGACTCATACTCTCTTTCGCATCTCTTCCCCCGCCACACCGCTGTTTTCCTGGGGCGCGGTATCGCGGTCGTCGTCATACTATTAATGTGCCATTTTTAACTTAACTAACCCACTCAAAATCTCTCCAATTATTTAGATTTTCACAGTAGCGTGCGATTAGTTAATTTGCAATTAAGTTAAATATAATTGTCAAGTGATTTATTTATTATGAATATTGCAGTATTGAAATAATAGATTTAAGTTATCAAGTGAATTTTTGACACAATATATACAAGGATAGAGATGTCGATGTGTGTGAGGGCTGTTTACTTGTTCTCAAGTAAGATATCGAAATATGTTGGCACTAGTTTCTGCTGCTGAACAGAACACTTAGGGGCGATCCTCACTGAAAATGCAGTGGCTGGTAGCTGCTTTTCGAAGCAAGATATAATAAACCATTTTGAGTCTTATCTACGGGAGAAAAAGATCAGTCATTTGAAGGCGAAGAAGGGGTCACGCACTAATACAGCGACTGCAAGCAATTTTCGACCTTAATGTCATTTTCGCGTTAATTGATGACGCTGAACACGAATATAAGAAAAAAAAACACGTAATCATGTCATGCCAATAAGGTCGAAAATGGCTTGCACTTTTTTTCTATTATTTCATCCCTAGCATCCATAACTAGTCTGTGCTTTCGAGCAAAAGGCCGTATCGGGCTGATTTTATCGGATACATGTGAAAACAGCACAAGATATCGGCTATCGGCCCCGACAAAGATATCGGATATCGGATGAATGTGAAAATGCTCTTACAGTACAGGTGTGTGAGAAGCCATGTCCTTATCCATATCTCTATCTTCAATACAAAATAATATAGTTATAAGTATGCCTATACCATCACTGTGTTCACTGTCAGTTTGTTGAATTAGCGTAAATAGTGTTACTGTTCATCGAATTGTAAACAATGATAATTATAAACGTTGCATATAATAAATACTCAGTTCAAATTTTTCATAATATTTACAGTTTTACCTATTATTGTTGTGTGCTAGTTATTGTGAATAAATTTAGCTTTAAATCGTGATTGTTTTTATTTTTCTTGAACCTAAACTGAACTGTGATCTGCGAGTTTTTCATCATAAGATCATTTTCATAGGTATTTCCTACACAGTTGTGTCCAAAGTTTGCACTACCGACCCCGGGATTCGTTTAATGCTTTGCATGGGTCTGGGTGTTTCTATGCATAATATGTATGTACTAGCTTTTGCCCGCGGCTCCGCCCACGTGGATGTTCGTTATCATTATAAATTGTATTCTGATGTATAAGCTATATTATAGGGGACTTATATAGTACTACTAGGATTTATATACAAAAATATCTAAGTATGATTATCCGCATTCTAGATTCCATATAACAAGCTAGTTAAGCTAGGCCTAGCCCATTCAACATTGTACAAACAAAAACGCTATCTAGACCCATGTGTAGATAGCGTTGTGTAGAATGTTTTAGAATATTTATTTATTGTTTGTTTGATATGTTAGCTTTTTCGGCAGCGACTGCGCCCTATTCGTTAGCTAGTTGGGGTGAGGCTGGGCCCAAGCGGCATCAGGAAAATATAATATTAAATTCTACTTTCTGTCCAGTTCGGCATGCGTGAGAACATGCACGTATTCGCAGTTATTTTTGTTATTCCTTGGGTGTATCCTGAGTGTATATTTCATAATGTTATCCGTACATGTACTTTGATATATTGGTGTACAATAAAGACTTATCTTATCCTGCCCTATATATAATAAATCTATGACCTTGCCGGTTTATTTTCTATTAGGACTTTGCGCAAGCATACCGCCAACGCCAATTAGTAAAAGAAAAATTGGTATTTAATAAATAACTTTATTAAGCTTTACACTGCATTTTAAATCTATATCAGTCACTTAAAACTATTTAAAATTATTAAATACATAACAATTATGTAAGTAATTGTACTATAATGTACCCAATATTATAAAATTTATTTGAAACTACCCTACATTTAGCAAAAATAAATCACAACTCATTTACCTTAGGAGATTAAATGATCACTAGATATTTCATGACGGCGTTGACTAAGATTGATTAGATATAAAATACCTACATGGTAAGCTTATAATAAATTGAACGATTATAAATTCGGATGAATTTGCAAGAGGGATATTAGGTTAGGATAGGGTCGATGCACCTTGAACGGGAGTATTCGCCTATAACTTAACGTACAGCGTCCAGCATTATATCTGCAATGTAACTTTACAGACGCAAACACTCATCTGAAGTGTAACGTTACAGAGTCGAGCACTCGTCTGAAATGTAACGTTACAGAGTACAGCATTTAGGGTTAATCCCTAATAAAAGAACAGAAACTGTCAGTGTGCAGAGTGAGAGAGGCGCACCGAGCATTGCAGTTCGCAGAGATTTACACGATGTGTAACTTTATGTTAACCTACAAACCAATGCACGTGCATCGAATCATGAAAAATGTTAAATGACAGGTGAATTCTTACCGTGAGGAAACACTTTATGGCCGTTTGATGACCAGTGAGCTTCTCAAACGTACCCTTAATGACAGGTTTCTGAATTGAGAAATTGAATTGAGTCGAGTTTTGGCGCCAACGCGAAGAAGGACGCATTACGGTATTATTTTATTTTCCGAAATTGGTGTGAATTTTTATGTATAAGAATAGTGCATTTTTAGACATAACGTCTTAAACATTGAATTGTTTCGTGTTTGTTCCGAATCTCTCTAGGGAGCTTAAAGTCCCCATGACTTTACTGAGGCGTAATCGTCTCATTGATCGTCATCATCAACAGCATCAACACATTATCATCATCAACAATCATTTCATCTAATGGAGGTACTTAACATATGATAAAATAATAAACCGATGACAACTGATGGCAGAATGGTCATAGCAACTTAGCCTGTTCCGAGAGGAACGAAAGAAACAAAAAAAAATTAAGCCGAGTCTCGACGACTCTCTGCCTACTGACGCAGTTTCGTACCGCACACGAATTTTCAATTCGACGTCAATCTCTCAATTCAGATACTGGCTGATAATATTGGCTAACTAAAGGTACGGCTACAGCTCATGGTATTCGCAAAAAATTCACTAAAACACAAATTGTTTGGCACTTTAGGGATAAAAATATGTGCTTCTGGTGCTTGTTGTAAATGTTTGGCATCTTTCTTTCTTTAAAGTCAACAATCCAAACATCACAAAAAATGTGAAAAACAATAGGGATGTAGAGATTTCCATGTTTTGTTGTATTTTGTTGCGACAACATGAGGTCTGGACGAGGAATAAATTGGTAGGTGGTAGTTTCTTCATATTTCTATTTCTTAAGCAATGGGATATGGCATGTACAAAAATGTACATAATATATTTTTCTACTTACAATTGTCATGAATAGACGGATTGAGTTGTTTCTTTTAATAAAGTAATATTGATGACTGAAACTTGGGTTGAATACGTAATATCTTATAAAACTAAAATAATAAGTAGCTCATTAGCTACATCAAATTTAAAAATATCCTCTAACATTCATCAATTTATTGATTTACACTTTAAACAAGAATTAGGATTAGGAAAAAAAATGGATGGGACCAAGTAGTTTAGGTCCCGAACAGGAAGAAAATATCAAAAATTACAGTATCTTAGTACTGTATTATTATTTTACTAGAATTATACACAGTTGTATTAACCAGCCTATAACAAGTTTAATGTTTAAAGGAGGGCATTCAAAAAATAAAATATAATTGGTTTTAACTTAATTTTCCGCTTATAAAGATGTTCAATATATGATCATAAACTGTAAATAGATACATTAAAACAACTCAGGCCAATCTGCAGTGATATAAATCGATAAATGCTGGAAGACAATGATCAACTAAAAACAAGCGCGGAAGTAAATATCGAGTACGAGGGGAATCATATCATATAACTTTCTAAAAAATTAAATATACAACATGTTGAAAAATTAAGATTTTTGAAGTGAAATTTCTTTGTTTCTTAGTAGGCTCTACACGGATAGTAGTGTCTATTTGATAAATTGTGACAATTTACATCATGATACTCTTTGAAGTGAAAATGTTTTAGGCGCGTTAAGCGCTTGTTTAAATAAGTACTTTTAATACATACTTATTTCACTTCTGTCAGCAGTTATTTATTGCTGATTGATTGATTTGATTTGATTTACTGCCTCGGTTACCCCACTGAGACCCGTAATCTAGAATGGTACTAAGTCCTAAATATCGATTTATTTGAGGACAGATCGTTTAAATAGATTTGATAGATTCTATCGTATTGAATCGTTCTAAAATACGGGACTTAGACCTGCGCGTGTTTTAACAAAATATCTAAAACTAAACAGTAAAATATTTTTTTTTATATTAATACATTCTCACTGGCTCTAAACCCTGGCGATATACAGTTAGACAACGATGAAGCTAGCCTCTGGTTGGGACTGGCTCCCACTAAGAAGTCGTCATCTTCAGCCTCAAGTTTCCTCTTCATAGATGAGTATTGAGTCTCGTCGTCACCGTCCTTTGGCCAGTCTTTATACTGTATGCAGAGAGGCCAAATTATCTTGCCGGATCTGTGAGTAGTTAAAAGGTTTTTTTATTAACAGAGTCTATGAGACGCCAAGATCTTTGGAGTCCAAGCCAACATTATTGAAGGATGGTACACACCTGCTTATTGACGGACGACCTGGCCTAGGATTTCATTTCACGATTGGTCAGACGGGAGTCGCGCCCATAATAGACAACAAAATGAACCACATAATTTAAGAGGATTAGGATTAGGAAAAGTACTTGACTGGTTTACAGGCTGTACGCCTGTAAACCAGTCAAGTACTTTTATCGACAAAAAAAATAATGGAAAATAATCACGCTTTTCGCATGGGGCCCCCCATTTTTTGACGTGATCGCTTGAATAAGCATACTATAGGACATATGACTATCTTAGAGACAAAAACGTGTGGCTTGAGCATGGTGCAGGCACCTCCTAAAATGCTGTAGTTACGGCATAATACCGAACTTTTTTGTCATATTGTAACTTAGGTATTTATTTTTATATACTTTTCTTGATTTAGACATGAGAAAAATGTAGATTCATCGACATTTAGCCTTAAGGATATAAATATTGTAAGTTGATGTCTGAAAAAATGCTGCAGTGGAGTTTGTTGCATCGTTTCTTCTCCCACCAGCGTCTTGGAAGCGGTGGCAAACTTAGGTTATGTAGAATTTATTATTGATCTCAATAAGAAACAACCATGTTGTTCTGAGATTGAATAAAAATCTTAATTTTCACAGAAAATGTATTTCTTTACCGCTATAATAGAAATACATTCTCTGTGAAAATTTTAACTACCTGGCTATCACGGTTCGTGAGATACAGCCTGATGACAGACAGACAGACACCAATAGTGGAGATTTAGTAATATAATAATAGGGTTCCATTTTATGCTTTGAGTACACAACCCTAAAAAAGCTCAGACTTACTTGGGCAAGTTATAAGGGTCATAAGGAAACCACTCATCATATTGCATCACAGCGGAGGCCTGTAGGGTATGTCTCGCGTTCTTCTCTATGATGGCCTGGCAGTACACCACCTGGTGTTGGCGGGTAACGGACGAGAATGCGCGCGTGACCTGAGGGGGACACGACCGCAAGGGGTTCAGGGGGCACGTCACCAGGCGAGGCAGGTTGAGGGATTCCACGAAGTTTACGTCTGTAAAGTAACATGAAAATATGGTTAAGTTTTCAGAACTTCAATGTAAATACACAAATAGTTGTTATTTGTCATGAATAGGTATACAATTTGGTTTTATTAGTAGGCCATACCTAGACTCCGTAAAATAGCGAAAATTGGAACTAAGGTTGTCATGTCACTGTCAATTGCCTACTTTTATTGCAAATAAAAGATAGCAGGATTTGACATTGTTGAAGGGAAAGTGGCGGCCTGCTTCAGTTAATAGAATGGTTGCTTTTACTATACTTGCAAGCAGGTACATTTTCTGACAGAAAAGGTTTTGATGTCAGCTTTGTGATATAGTCGCTTCAGTAAACGTCACGATTAACCATAATTGAACAAGTACGAGAGTGGACGCCGGGTTTCAAAGTGCCACAGGCAGGGTTGCTCCCGTAAAAACCAGTTTCTTTTTTTTTTACGTGCGGGAAATCCCCACGGATACCCACCCCTCCGGAGCCGGAGAGGTAGGTTATGTCGGACTCGAACCGACTAAACCGCACGCCGTCTGTGGGTCGATGTGCTAGGCCGGAGGTGAGGTTGTCTTTTGACATATCCCTCGCACCCCGGCTGACTCAGGGCCATTCCTCTCGGTCTGGCCCTCCTCGGGAGGGGGGACCACGCGGTCCCCGACTCGCCCCCGGTATGGGGGGGGCGCGCATCGTCCTACGATGCGCGCCGCCGCCGTGGCCTGCTTCTGCTAGGGTGACGAGCGGCTCCACCTGTCACCCTCAGGCCCGCGCTCATGGGGGGCGGAGGTCGGTTTGCGCCCTCCGACGCCCGAGCCGCCTTCGAACGCGGCCAGCGATGTCCGCGAGTCTTCCTCGCTCGCTGCGCCGCGCCCGCTCTGCTGTCTCCTTCGCGAGCATGACCTGCTCGCAGAAGGAGGCGCTGGCCGCCCACGCATCCGCGCAGCGGACCATCGCCGCGAGCAGGGTGGAGAGCGTGAGCACTCTCACCCCCAGGGCCGTCACAAGCTCCCGCCTCGGCGCCTCAAACGCCGGACACTCGGTGAGCGTGTGCAGCCCCGAGTCCACGCTCGCGTCGCAGTGATGGCACTCAGGCGTTGGCTCTATGCCCATCAGATGCAGGTACCGCCCGAAGTTACCGTGTCCGGTAATGACCTGCGTCTGACGGTACGAGAGGCCACCGTGTGGCCTCTCTAGCCACTCCCCCATGATGGGTCTCCGTAAAAACCAGTATATAACTCATTAATGATGGAGCCTTTTCATGCAACCGGCATTGGTGATGATTGGAGATGATGATTAGCAAATTACTGAATACTTACTCTCTTTATTTAAAAACAGCAAGTGATGCTTGAACGCCACCAAATAGAACACCGCATGGCATATAGCGTGAAAAGCTCCGTGTGCCTTTAGGTTATCACTGGCCGTGGTCGACTCCTGGGTCGCCGTTATGTATGAGTGGCACCATTCTGCCATGCTCCTCAAATAATGTATTAATCTCGAATTTGGTACTCTGACGCATCTTGCTAGGAGACCTGCGAAGCAAGCAAGGGTTCGAGGATGACTTTTTTTTATTTCATTAAGGTGGTAGATAAGCACACGGCCCACCTGATGGGAATTGGTTACTGTGGCCTATGAACGTGAGCAACACCAGGGGAGTTACACTCGTGCTGCCGACCCTGTAAGAATGAGATTCTGTACCGTCAGTGCAGAAGACAAAGCAGTACAAACCTCTTGTTTATTTATTTTAACTTTTTGCACAAATACAACATAATTGTACAAAGTCGGACTTAATGCCCTGGGCATTTTCTACCAGTCAACCTTAGGGTGCTGCAGAGATATTTATGTTAATGGTAGGTGCACGAAATATGGTTGTGATAGTTTGATCTATTTTGGTACAAATAATAAATATTATGATGAAAATAAATCCCACCTACCCTTTGAGTAGATAAAGCTTATTTATTTATTTATTTACTAGCTGTCGCCCGCGGCTCCGCCCGCGTGGATGTCGGTTATCGCGAATCGGGGTATGAAAAATAGATGTTGGCCGATTCTCAGACCTACCCGATATGCCCACAAAATTTCATGAGGATCGGTCGAGCCGTTTCGGAGGAGTATGGCAACGAAAACTGTGACACGAGTATTTTATATATTAGATAATCCGAATAGTTAAATTTTTGCTAGATATTAAAATGTTGTTGGCATTGAATTTAATTATGTCTATGTTGAATCTATTCCGTGTGCTCTTTGGCAAAGGCCTGCCCCAACACTTTCCAGTCATAAGCTTAGACAATATTTATATTTTAAGACCCAGTTTGAGTATATCCCTCGCACCCCGGATGACTACGGTGTCTCCACCGCGCATCAAACCGCCACTGCTTCTGCTAGGATGACAGGCAGCTCCACCTGTCATCCCCAGGTCGCTCATGGAGGATGGAGGTAAGACTTTTAAGACCGATATTCTTTAGCAATCCATGGATTCTCCGTGCGGGTGCCGGGTCCATCGCGTTGCTGAGTTGGGAACTCGGAACAGTGCTTGGGATTTGCGACCCAAGTGTAGGTTTAGAAGGGGCCCCTTTTGTTGATGTACATCAACACTCACCAAATTCCCCTCCCTGTCTAACCAAATTTGATGCGAACCTACTAGTGCCGCTTTAGACATTCGTCCTAGTTATGAGCTTATTGTAGCTCTCGATAGGCCTAGATCTTTAAGTAGGTTATAGAGAGATTTTGCTGGTCTACCTCTCGCTCCCACTTCTACTGCATACAAATTAACCATGTACACGTATTTGATTAATTCGTTTGTGAGATCTTAGTATTTATTTTTCTTTATTGTGTGGTCCTTCGGTATATTTGTTTCCCACGGTTCAGTAAGTTCCACAAGGACCACATTTTTGAATTTAATTTTTGGAATGTAAAAATTTCATTTCAAACGTACAAGTGCGTGTGTAACAGGGTGGAAAGACTATCAGACTATCAAAAGTGAAGGGTGTAAGAATAGAAGCTGATGACAAGCTGTTGTCCCTGCCCACTTAGGGCCACAGAACAAATAATATACTGTGCTGGGACGGAAAAATCGTGAAAGTATGTATGTTATGGAAGTTGATACTAACCTGATAAATGACTGGCTGATGTCCGTCTCGTAGTCAATGCCCCAGGGCTGCCACCTTGTAAACCAGCTGCCACTAACCATAGGTTGTTGAGGATGCGATCTGCGCACTGCTGGTTTATTGATATTGTGTAGAGGAGAAGGAATTGTACATGTCTGTAAACAAATAAAAAAAATGGTATTGGCAAGTCATCTCATAGATATTCTGTCTGAAAATGTCTTAACTTAGGCAAAGTACAGCAGTTTCAAAGCATGACTTCTATTTTTGGGGTGTAAAATCCGTCGGCAGCGCGCGTAGCGCGCCTCCCCATACCAAGGGAGAGTTGGGGACTCAGTGGTCCCCCCTCCTGAAGAGGGCCAGACCGATAGGGAAGGCCCTGAGTCGGCCGGGGTGCGAGGGATATGTCGAAGACAACCTCACCTTCGGCCTAACTCAACAACCCACAGACGGCGTGCGGTTTAGTCAGTTCGAGTCCGACATAACCTCCCCTTCTAGATTTCCCGCATGCACGTAAAAAATTTAAGCTTATATGATTTTAGCAATTTTTGTCCGTTACTAGTAATCAATCAAGCAATTTTTGTCCGTTACTAGTAATCAATCAAGCAATTTGCCTAACAGTTCACTGCTGGACATAGGCCTCTCCCAATGTTGAGAAATAGTGCACTAAAGTCAAGAAATTACTTAGGTGTGCTTTTTATTCTCGGAAATATGTCCAGCTTCGTACAATGTCTATATTTTGTCGATACTTACGATAATAACCGAACGGGAAGATACGCAGTGCGAGTTTGGATTTTAGCTATATTAGTTTTTAAACTCACCTGATACCGTAAGTAGGTAGCACAAGTCTCTCAAACACATTACACAGGATGTTCAATATCGGGTCCCGTTCATCCTCTAGCCACCGGAGCATTTCAAGCATGCAATAGTCTAGCGTCTCTGCGATCTCGTCAGATGTATCTACATCCATCTCAAACATCATGTCTGACTGTACCTTGTTCTTCTCATTTTCAACCACATTGACGTCCATTTCTATCATCCTTTAATGAGAAATACATAAATTAATGCCATGTAAAAATGGGATATCAAATAAAAAAACTAAATTCAAATTGGCAGTTTCAAAAATGGTGCGCTAAAACCCTTCCGCTTTATTAATAAGTAGCGGTCGACCGAAGCTTCAGCTACGGCCACCTTCGGCCAAATCTTCGGCTTCGGTCAAAAGTTGGCCGAAGCTTTGGCCGAAGCCGAAAGTCTACAAGTTCTCAAAATTCGAAATTGAATGAACGATACTAGAGCGAGACGGAAAGTGCGCAGAGTAGAGCAGTGTTTTGCCGGTGCGATCGCATCAAAGTTAAAGTAGGGACAAGATAATAGGTCACTTTTGACATTTCATCAAAATTCAACAAAGTAACCTTGTAACGGCGGGCATAAAATAAGAACTGCACAATTGCTTTACTTTTTTCAATTACGTTTACATATTTATTGTAATAATGACCGATACGAGTAATTTTACGATTTGCTTTCACTAATAAACCATTCTAAACATAATAAACAATTTCTGATCTAAAGAACTGAACGTCGTTACAATGTTGCGTCAGTCAACCCTTTTTCTTTTTAAACACTAGGGATGTTACTCTAAAAATCGAAAGCTGATAGGATTGTAACTTGAATCGAATGCAATGATTACTTGTGAAGAAAAATCACCATAAATTTATAACCACGTTGTGATTATAATAAAACCTAATTATACATATTTATTATTCTTTTAACTAACTATAAAAATACAAAAAAATAACTAAATAGAAAGGTCATTGATGTTGGGTGCAATTTAGGTGGATGTTGCTGGCAACACCAGTGCCTGTCGATGACGCATGTCATGTCGCCATAACATGATGATGACGCAGTCTTTTGTTGTTGTGCGAAGTGACTGTGCGTTTTTGGTGTGCTCTCTGTTATTTTCTTCTGATCCGGCTTTTTCATTGAACTGATCTTACTGACTACGTTTACCTGGCTATAAATTGGACTCCGATTGCTTAACGATTATTAAACAAGAACATTACAGTCTTACTATGTCGAAACGGGGGAAAACTCTAAACAGTCAATCTCGCGAACTAGTGCTGAAATTGTACAATTATTTTGGACGTGAATCAGTTAACGATGGGCCTCTTTTACCATTGAAACCACCGAGAGAACGCGTTGCCGAAGCATTGGGAATAGGGAAGAAGACAGTAACTCAAATTCTGAAAGAGAAATACGGACCATCAGGCTCAGAAGATAATACTTTACGTACACCGAAAAAACGAAAGAGGGAGAAGAAAATTGTTGACGTTGATAATTTTGATGCTGCTGCAATTCGCAACTACATTTATGGATATTACTCGAGAAAAGAATATCCTACACGGAAAAAGCTATTGAGTTCGTTAAAAGGCGCAGGCTTATTTTTTGGAGGCAAATCGTCTCTATCAAAGGTTTTGAAATCGATTGGCTTTAGATTTAAAAAATTCGACAAGCGGAAAATCCTGCTAGAACGCTACGATATTATTTTGAAGAGAATAACATTCTTACGTCAGGTAAATAAAATTACGGATTGGGACAATGTCGTGTTTATTGACGAAACATGGTTGAATGCGAACCATACGGTTGCGCGGACATGGACCGATGATAAAGCGGCCTCCACCTCAAAAGTTCCATCGGGAAAAGGAGCCCGACTTATTATATGTCACGCGGGATCAGCTTCTCAAGGTTTTATTCCAGACTGCCTCCTCGCATTCGCTTCTAAAACTACAACAGATTACCATGAGGAAATGAACTTTGATGTTTTTAAAAAGTGGTTTGAGAAGCTGCTAGTCAGCTTAGAAAACCCATCGAAAATTATAATGGACAATGCTCCGTATCATTCTGTACAAGTTGATAAACCACCAACTCAAGCAAATAAAAAGCAAGAAATTGTCTCGTGGCTGGTAAGAAATGGTGTGGAGGCGAGTCCAACTTTATTAAAAGTTGAGTTGTTAAATCTGGTAAAAGCAACTAAGCCGTCCAAGCTCCGCTATGTAATCGATGAACTAGCCCTAGAGCATGGACACGAAGTTATTCGATTGCCTCCCTACCATTGCCAGTATAACGCCATCGAGCTTATTTGGGCACAAATAAAGGGTCATGCAGCGCGGAACAATACTGAACCACCCTTCAGTACTGCTAAAATGATGACTCTGCTACAAACTGCATTTGATTTGACATTGCAAAAGCTTTCGATAGAGTCTAGTACAAATCGCTTCTTTCCAAGTTATCGCTCAGGACATTAATTATCTTGGATCTAAAATGTGCTCAAAATACGCTCTATACATGCAATACGCGGGTGTCTTTTACGGACAGCCGGGGTGCTACGGTGGTAGACGAAATCAAATTCATCAAGCATAGATTATTAAAATATAATCTGCGCGCATCAGGGCCTCTTGTTTTGCGATTTAGGTCCAAGATTCGTGTTTTGCCTCCTAGACTGTGCAACTGGGTTGTTAGCTTGCAAGCTCCATATTCACGTCCTTTGTGAAAGACGAGCTTCGGAGTTCTTGCAAGTAAACGCTGACGTGCCGCAGGGGTCCGTCTTAACACCCGCTCTCTTTCTTCTGCATATCAACGGCATGCTGTCCACCGGCAGCATTAACTGCTATATAGAGATCTTAAGGCGCCCACTCACTAACAGTCCGCCTGCAGTTTCTGATCCTATCCGGCGACCTGCAGTCCCAAGCCGATAGCGCCCACACACTTAAGCGATTATAGCCTGCTGGCAATTCCCTGTAGTCAGTTTTGCGACCACACGCTAGCAGTTGCGAGTCCATAGTTTCCCGCCGTACGATCGCCTGTCGGCAATGGTCTTATATCAGTTACACAGAGACTAAGATAAACAGTGCAAGCGATTTTCGACCTTATTGACATTTTCTTAATCACATGTTTTTGCACATAAATAAATGCCACAGATCACAAATATAAGAAAAAAACTCGATAAGGTCGAAAATCACTTGCCCTACGTTATTCTTATATTGAAACGTGCAAAATCATTGTTAGAAAATTTAGAAATAGGTGTTAGCTATTTTGAAACTTATGGACTAAGTACATGAGAAATATGTATAGACGATTGTGTACATAAAATAATAAAATCTTAGTAAAAACTAGTGAAGTACATGTCATGATAATGTTACCTCAGGCTAAAAGAATACCATTATTTTATTCTTTAATTCTGAGATTATTACCTAAAAAATGCTGACACGATACTTCGGTCGACAAGCCGCCGGCCGACTGACTTAATGTGTGCACGCTATCGGCCACACACTATCGGATTGTATTAGTCGTCAGTCCAAAATCGGTAGCGAAATTGTTGTTGTGTGGGTTATTGCAATTAACTGACAGGTTTATATCGTCTGGTAAAGTGGGCGCTTTTACACAGCATCCGATGAGGCCGTTAAGTTGTGTGCCATCATTATAACATAGTACGTATGTGTAATATGTGTCTGTAATGGTGGATGGTGGTTTCCTGAAAATTTGTATTCAGGCAAGGTACTACATAAAAAATGGATGAAATGGCCCGCAGAACCTGCGGATGGATCATCTGTCCAGCCATCCGGTGTCCCCCACAGTGGAGTAATAATAAAACATAATTATAAAAATAATACACACTTTCGTTTTTCTTAGGGTCATTACACCTTCAGCTTTGGTCGAAGGTTTTGGTGAAAACCGATTAGTGGGTTCCGCTTCAGCCAGAATCATTATTAATTAATTAAAGTGTGATTTGATAGTCAGGGTGCGCAAGGGATATGCTACCTCACCCCTGGCAATTAATGGCCTGAGACAGCATTGCAGTTATCGAGTCCAAGATAACCATTCCCGCTGGCTCCAGCCGGGATCCCAATTGTAAAAAAAGGTGTAATTACAAAAAGTATATAGAAGCATACAAGATATCTACCTATGCACTTGAGATTGAATAGAATTAGTTCATTTAACTTACCAGTAAATACATAATCCTATCTTACCTGTTAATGATGGCACTTATAATTTGTTCCCTAAGCGACGGGAGGTATTTGCTCATCCATATCATGTTATAGACATAGGCTCTATTGACATAGCACCCAGCCTTGTAGTAAGGGAATTGATCTATCACTATATGCATTAGGAGATCACTAGTCCTGAAATAAGAAGAATTATTTTATGTGCATGTTGATACAACTTCACCATACCTAGTAAGCTTAAGGAGAAGTCTCAGGAATGTGGGTCATCAAAACAGATACAAATGAAATAATTGTGGAACCCAGAGTTCATCCACACACAGTAATTTCAATCAATAGGTATGTCAGTTCCTAGTACTCTCTTCAAAATAAAGAAAATATTAAGATTTGTTAAATGATCATGAAGCCTATATTTCACTCATAAATAATATAATATTATCTGTGTCACTATCTCTGATCTAAGTAAAGAAATGAGTTACTGTATTGTTTGTCAACAGTTGTGTATAACATTGATATTTGTGTAATACAAAAAAAAAAAAAATTATCCATATACTGACATATGCAAAAAGTAAAATAAGAAATATAATACTTACATAGGCATTATAGCCACTATGTGTCCAATGATTGCATGGATATTGGACCACTTGGTCAATAGTTCTGCTGGTGGACTCTCATCCCAGTTTTCACCTTCCGCTGAAAAACATAAGATCGAAATTATGCATGTAGTAAGTAGGTATGCTATACAATGATATATCTCATGCATTTACAGTTTATTGGTAAACATTGTGCAATGTTGCTGTGTGGCAACCATACAACAACATAATTGTGAAATCATGAGTGAATATGATTTTCATCAAGTTTTATTTTAGTTTTAGTACAAATGAGTCTTGCATAATTAAGATGTTTAATAAATATTGTCACAACTGTAAATGATATTCGATTAAAATAAGCAAATTGCTTAAAAATTTAATTAAAATTGTTACTGATATTGTTTATAAGTAGTGAAAGTGAAAGTTGTTTAAGAATATTTTATTTTCCTTACCTTTAAATAATGACACGAGGCGTGTCATCACTTTAGGGCAATGGTATGTATGGGCCGTCACAAGGTCTAATACAAACTTCTTGTATAAGTCTGCCAACTCCTCGCTCCGGCTCACCCACTCTATATTACACACTACATCTACATATTTATCTAAATCCCTGCCTAGCAAGACTACACATGACAAGCTATCATCAAAAACAATTCTAAAATTATCATCATTTAGAGGATAATCACGTAAAACTTTCACCAATTCCATGTAAGGTCCTGACACATTTTTTGTAACATAGTTTACTAGTATTTGATTCACTTGATTTTTAGTAAACCGTAATTTCATTCGTGCCACTGCTGCCTGTCGTTCTAACGTTTTCTGCATCAAAGATGCGACGCTCTTTGGTGTAGTCACTGCCATTTTAACTTCTATTTCTTAAGATCTGAGGATATAGACTTCAGGTACTCTACTATCTCCGGTTGCCGTAGTAATTCGGCTTTCTTGTGGTTTAAAACCTCTCTCAATATGTTGCTACTATCTTCTAGAGTCGGCAAATTTTGCGCTGGTTGCTCGTAACTTGTACTCGGCTTGCTGTACCCGACGCCCGCTTCTGAAGCTTCTGACGATCGTTTGTCTTTCAAATACGTTTGTAATCTTTCTAATACAACTTTATTATCACCTTCCTTCTTTTCAGGACTATAACCTTCTTTGGACATCGCTTTGCGTAAATTTTACATTGCAATGATTGTTCTTGCTTCCACTGGTACAGGAATACACAAGGATTACAGACGACACTTATGTATTATTTTCAATTCAAAGTTATAACCACAATATGAGTTATGAATTGCAACAGAACACGTGCAACTGCAAAACTGCGCGGATTGTGGAACAATCTGTGTTGACAAGTTGACATCTGAGCTGACGTTTGTTATTTTTGCCGTCTTTTTTTTATGTTTTTTGGCTTGGTTACAAAACCTTTAAGCCATGTCTTTATTTAGTTTTGCTTATTCTTTTTTCATGAGGATGACGATGACTGATGATTGCCATGACGATGACGATGAGTGATGATTGCCGTGACGATGACGATGAGTGATGATTTCTGCTTCAGTAAAGTTGTGGGGACTTTACTGAAAGCTCCCCCAGGAGATTTGGAACGAACACGAAATATCACAATTCACTGTAATATCCCACTTTCCTACACTTTTGCGAATTGTCCACAACGTTATGTCTAAAAATCCATTATTTTTACACATAAAAACTCGAATTCACACCAATTTCAAAAAATCAAATAATACCGCGATTTGCGTTTTCCCGCGTTCGCGCCAAAACTCCTGTTTGCCTTCTGTCAAGTACTATTATGTATTCTGTGCTACTGTACATTGCCCGTGATTGCCAGTGTTTCATTAGTTCATGTGAACATATGGCTAAAGTTGGCCTTGCCTTATATATTTCAATAATAAACAAATAATAGGAATCTCGACTTGATTTAATTTACTAAATCATTATTTTCACAAAATACAAGAGCCCAATTACCCAGTACCCAACACCCAGAAAGGTTTATGGTTCGTGGCAGTGTATTTTTGTATTTTTGACAGCCTGACAGGCGAACATAAGTTTAGTTATAATCTGTGCTTTTTCATTTCTCAATGAGTTTGGGAGGGGTGGAATGCGTGTGTATTTCTGAGTTCCGGATTTAGGATTTAATTTATTATGTATTGTCATTTAATTGTGCGTACGTTGTGGTGTTGCGAAAGAGTGTGCTGAGTGAACTTTTTAAATTTAGTGTACCGTGCTCTGCTCAGTTTCTTTTATTCTATGGGCGTTGATAATCATGCAAAATGGCCAACGATTTGTGGTCATGTACCTGTTGTACGGAGGCTTTTACATGTTGGCTGCGTTTGAAACTATCTCAGGAGGAAATAGAGCAGCGATACAGAAGCAAGGAGATAGATAGAATATTAGAAAAAGAAAAACAAACTTTGAGACGGCAGGTAAAACTGCTGTTGCTCGGTGCAGGTGAAAGCGGAAAGTCAACATTCCTGAAACAGATGAGGATAATACATAAAGTGAAGTTCGAACCGGAACTAGTGCGGGAGTACCAGCATGTGATATATCAGAATATCGTGAAGGGAATACAAGTGTTGGTGGACGCAAGGGACAAACTCGCTATACCGTGGGAGAATCCGCGGAATTTGGATGTTGGGCAGCAGGCGCTGCACTTCAACAGTACGGCGTCGCTGGACAGCAGGCTGTTCGTGCATTATGCGCCTCACATACATTCTCTGTGGTTAGACAGAGCCATTAAAAGGGCATACGACAGGCGGAGAGAATTCCAATTGGTAAGTCATATTTGTCAAGTAAACAATGGTCGCAAGTGTTTTCTTTGTGTTCAACAGGAATCCCAGTCATAATTTGATTCAATATTTATTCAAATTGAATTACGTGTTGAGATCTATTGGCTTATCAGACATTTGTAATTGATTTTATTATGGTTTATGGCTTTCATTGATTACATTGTTTGTTTTTATTGATGGCCAGTTGCTTTTTCTTAATGATAACACAAATATTTAATCTCTGTTCATTGTATTTTCTGATAAATGTAGGTCTCTTTGTCACTACTTCAAAGTAGTGACTCATTTAAAACCTAATGCAAACTGAGCTTAATTTTCATTCATATTATATGTATCATGTTTTGGTATACCATTCCGAAGGTTGCATTTTGCTTCTTGCATCAGTCATTCAACTATGAATGATAAAGAGTTTTTAAAGATTTGGTTGTTAAGTTTGTTGAGTTCTTCTTTACTTCTTAGTAAAATTGCAAGGTTGCAACAAAGTAATTCTGGTTTCGAGCAGGAAAAAAATAAGGAAAATATCACTATGTTTAGGCATAGTGTCTCATTTTTGTTTTGATGTTAGTCATCAGTTTTAATAAAACCTGATATTTCAGCATACTTCTTTCTAATAGAATTATACCTATTTAGTTGTGATGTGTTGAGCATCTTTAAAGTTTTTAAAGTGTGCACTCTTTTGATTTTAATCTCATATTATACAGTACATTTTAAACAGTGTGTGTTAAGTTACTTTCTTTCTTAATATTCTTGTATTCTGTTAGCACATTACACAATATCAGACTGCTTTCTCCTTGATTTTCAACTAGAAAATTATTAAAAAAAGATTTAGCCAAAAGATCCCTCTTGTTGGTATTACTGCAAATATTTTGTACAAATTAAATATGACATAAAGTGGACCTTCACATAAATTTAAGCAATCAATAATAGGATAATGAGAACTATTAACTGCTTCTCTAGAGCAGCAGTAATGGGTACAAGACATCCTCAGGTATGGTTCTCTGGTTGGTACCTTGGTCTGGGTCTTGGGAAAACATGGTCAGAAAAAATGCAGTCAGAAGCTTATACCTTCAATACAAATTATAGAGTCTGCTCTATTTCAAAATTGAAAAAACATAACCAAAGATACCTAATAGATTATTAACAAACTAATATTTAAAGAAGTCTACATATAATTTCTTTGAATGCATCTGTTGCCAGCTGTTGTATTGACACTTTAGGAATAATAATTACTTGGCAATAACATTTGCATGCATTGTATATTAACCTGTCAAGTGAGTAAATAATAGACACAATAGGTAAACAATAGACTCGCGGTGCGATCGCACCGCTTGGGATCTTAGACTTTAATTTGCTTTGACACTTTACATATTGTGTGTTGAATACTTATTTTTGAGCTTAGCCAATTTGTTTTCTTATACTTAAGTTGTTACATAACTGTAAAATGCATTCATTTATGTGTAATGTATGACATTTAATTGAATTTATATTTCTCACTTTGCAAGATAATTTTCCAAATCTGCACGCCTGTGCAATAATTACTATTTCATCTGCTTTTTGCAGTAGTTAATGACTTTGTCACTTTCTAAGTGGCATACTATAATAAAAAAAAATCTACTTTAATGACTATGAAGGCTCCATTCATCTTTACCCTTAACATTTATGTTTTTCTTAATAAATATTGTGATGTTATTTAGGTATATTTAAATGAAAAAAAAAAAATGACTAGCCATTATTTCATACTCAATGACATGTTCAACAAAAAAGATCTTATTTAAATGCATTAGAATTTATATGCCGATCCCATATTTTTGAACACTGACCATAGCACTGTTGATAACACTTAATAAACACCTGCTACCTGTAGTTTGATGCTATCATGCTTACTGTATATCAAAAGCAATCTGATAACACTAATTCTCTGTTAAGAGAACTTTTCCTTTTCAAGATAACATCACATATTTTTAAGCAGCTGCTTACACTAATGGAATATGTAAACAGTGGCTAATTCATAGATTTTGTGAATGAAATTCTGTTATCTTTTTCAATATAATATACATTTATTTTATTTTCTTTATGCTGTACCATATTAACATGTTTAGCTCTTTATTTAGTAGCTATTATTTTTATGATGATGACTGATCCTAGAACCAGTACTTGAAAATAAATTTATGTATGTTTTGTTCATGAAAGAGTGTGTCATCTATGACAGGGAGTGAGCCTATATTATATTAACTGCATTTTTAATATGCATTAATAATATATTATTCCATGTTCTTTCCAAGAACTGAAAATGCTGTTTAATTTTTGCCACCTTGATAATATATTATTTAGGTAAATCTGGAAGGTATCCTATTATACATGAAATTGTTTAGTGGTGCTGCCAGCCAGGCAACCTTATAAATTAGTTGTATATAGAGGAATTACTTGAAGCAAATAGTGTTCTTTATCTTTACTGATAGTGTAATAGTATGAAACTAGGATTACATAACATGATTGGTATAGAATTTGTATTTTGTACATGGCTTCCTTATCTTTCCTGTATGATTTTAATGATGTCATAAAATATTTATTAAGAAATCAAGTGAGTCATCTTCATAATTATTATATGAATGTGCAAACCTCATTTCATTATTTCAACAGATAAAGAAATGAATATTATCAAGTCATTAGATACCTGTGATGTGTCACATAACATTAGCATAAAAAGTTGTCATTGTAAACATAGCTAAGCAAAACATTTTTTTTTTAATATAGATACCTCTTGGGATGGCTGAATCATCCTTGTTCTAAGGTTGGTATCATTGGTGCCAATGTAATGACCTGTCCATACTGTGAATTATGGTGGGGTGATCACCTGTCACTCAATTGACGTAGTTTACTTGCAAAACCAGTTTAACCATTTGATTTCTTTTATAAAGGAATTTGCTTTGGAAGGGTATCATGCCCCTAGGTAAACTTTGGACGGGTTTTGGGTTAGCGTTTAAGCTGTCGTATCGTAATGTTTTTTGTTGGGTCGAATAAGATTGCAGCTAATTAACGGTTTTGCTCTCGGCAATTCATAAATATCGGGCTCGGCATTTTATAACAGTTATGGTTTATTGTTTACAAAAGTAGTTTTGAATTTAAAGACTATTCGTTTCTATACCCAAAAAGATATGCTATAATGTGTATAACGAGGTTGAGCCTATTGGCGTCAATTGGACACTATGGGTTTTACGTTTTCTGTCTTTTATCAAACATTCTTAACCCTTAGTTGCATTATATGATACCTAAGGTAGAGATGGATTTGTACAATTGTACACGATCCTCTCGTCAATTTTATGTCGATATTATTTGATGTGCAAATGAAATTCTTACCTATATTGACGCTGATATTGGATCACGATATTTATTGACCCCTGGCCTTTTTTTATACCACTGAGGTGACAAACAAGCACACGGCCCACCTGATGGAAAGTGGTTACCGTTGCCTATGGACGTGTGCAACACCAGGGGAGTCACACTCGTGCTGCCGACCCTGTGTGCCTTATTAATTAGAGATGATAAACGGGTGATTTATATCACATTCTTCTAGTTTAGAATAAATGTTAGAGCATTAGTTTCGATACCAATTCTATTTGAAAGTTTTCTGAGTGAAAATCCGTCACTATGTCTTAGGGGAAAACCGCCGTGTATGCAAACATCTTAATGGCATAAGTGGCATGACATGACCCTCTTTGTGATGACGTATGCCGTCATGCCAATTTCAAATTAAAAATTCAGTCATTTTCGGTGTTCTAAATCAGCGGGTCATGCCATAACCTCTATTTGTTTTTTTAAACTTGCCATAAAATAACTTGAGCTCCGAAAGTTTTTATGAACCCGGAGTTATTTAATACGGAAGAGGAAAAAACGAGTGTGGGCAAAGAATTTCAAGTATTTATCGAATCGGAATTATTTATCGTACTCTAAGCCGACTGAGCCTCCTCCATGGAGATCATCTTGATATCTTACATCTGATATACAACTTTTAAAAAACACTTGAAACTAATCCAGTTATAAATAATCTCCCCGAATCGCCTGCAGCGTGCAGGTGATTTAAAATGGATTGCGTGAAAGAGGACATCGCGAGAAGAGAAGATGATTTTGCTTCTTGAACGTTGCCTGGAAGAAATCGCTTCCAGTGTTAAGGCCGCCCATTGTGCATTAAACTTTATAGATGCTACCTACTTGTTCTTATGTCAATCTGATGGTGTACAATAAAGAATTATCTATCTATCTATCTATCTATCATGGTCATTCATGTTATTATTAGAACTAAAAACAATACGTAAATCGGATGTTAAATTTCAGAATAATATAAAATACTAATCGAATTTAGAAACCTCCTCTTCTTTGGCAGTCTGTTAAAAAAAAGGATGTCAGGAAAGAAAAGAAAGAAAGAAAGTAAGAAATTATTTTTTATTGCGGATGAACACATGCACATCTTAATATATATAAATCTCGTGTCACAATGTTTGTCCTCAATGGATTCCTAAACCACTTAACCGATTATAATAAAATTCGCACACCATGTGCAGTTCGATCCAACTTGAGAGATAGGATAGTTTAAATCTCAAATTATAGTCCGATTCCGGGCGACAGCTAGTAATAAATATAAAAGAAAAATAGAACCAAGAATAAAATAACAAACAACAATTAAATTAACACCGGTGATGTATAAATAAATAGCTACTCAGGCGGCAACAATGTCCAAACTCTAAAAACGATAATATATAAATGTATAAAAGAATGATATATATATTTCAACGTCCATAACTAATTGGAACGCAGATAATTACCTCGATGCAGTAGGTACCAAGCTTGGGCACAAGATTATGGGCATTAAGAAACGTATATCTGTAGAATAGCAGTTTCATAAAAATTAAAAGGTAGTTAGTTCTATACCTGTAATAGATAAAACAATATTATATTATCAGTATATGCAACAAAAAGCCGAATATACGTCTAACTCTATTATCCTATACATTCCCTTTGTGTGTATAATATCCACAACAGCAAATCCTCAAGCATTTTAGAATCGACTGTATTTTTTTTTGTTCTCGTAACTGGATACTAGTTTATTTTTATACGTCTATATGGTCAGTTCATTAGGGAGCATTCAAGTATTACGTAACGCAATTTGGGGGGAGGGGGGGTCTTGTAAAACGTTACAGTGCGTTACAAGGGCGGGGGGGGGGGAGTATTTAAACAACGCGTTACGTAACATTCTTTTATTTTAATAAAAAAGCTAGGGAATTAGAATCTTCCAACTCGGAGCTAGGGAATTAGAATCTTCCAACTCTCCTACCCTTTTCGTTTATGTTTTACGGGGAATCCCTCGATTGTATTGTACGTATTTTTGTTTCCTAAGTTGGTAAACCTTTCGTTTATGTTTCGGGAAATCCCTCAACTGTATGTACGTGATTTTTATTTTATTATCGATGTCAGTATTGATTAGAGTTTATACAGAAGCACATTGCTGTTGTCAGTGTTGTTAAAGAGTGAGTAAATACCGTAATGTCCTCAAAAGCGGGAGATTTGTATCATCAGTTTTTCTTAGCATATAAAAGCTGTCATACTAACTTGCCAGCACACTTGTGCCAAAAAAATGCCAACGAAATTTGGAAAACGGCTAAAGAAAAACTAAAAAACAAAGAAAAGTTTGTAGAACATATGAACGATGTTATACAAGAGTTCAAGGTGAAGGCCACGAAGAAGAAAGCAACAATGCTTAGTTATTTTACACAGGTAAGTTTTCTGCTAAAATGTATATTAATTACATATACAGGGTGTATTTTTGAAACGGGGCAGTAAGGGCAAGTACCTTAACCGTTGCAGTTACAGCAAAACGTTCTTAGAAGACCTTCCCTAACTTTTTGACATATTTTGAACTGCATTCACAGATTTTGTAAAAAACTTACAGTTGGCAAAAAAAAATGCAGTGGTCACTTAAATGTTACGTAACGTTTAGGGAGGGGGAGGGGGGGGGGTACAGAAAAACGTTACGGTACGTTACATGGGGGGGAGGGAGGGTCTAAAATCTTCAAAAATTGCGTTACGTAATACTTGAACGCTCCCTTATCAAGAATCAACAATACGTCATAAGGCGCTTATTAACCGCAGACAAAGGTCTAATAGATTAAGAAACTTGTCGATGTTAGCGATTCTAGACTTGTGTTCCTATAAAGCGTAGAGACGGGCATTGATGAAATAATTGTAATTGCATTCCTTATCTCATTTGATTAGTCATAGACGGTTGCGTCATCCATCGCACTCAGCGTTGTGGTAACGCATAAGGTGTTCTTCTCTTCTCTGCGTTTATTAATGTACAAAACTGTAAATGTCAGCTTGCTCGTTTGAGAATAGCACATCAAGCTTATGATTAGGTTTATAAACATGTTTTATGACCAATCAGATGTACCGTATGAGCTTTTGATATCTGATGAAGCTACCCTAACAGTGAAGTTACATCGGGTACTAATCTATAGAATATATTTATAAATATTATTATGTATTAATCCATACTTATATTATAAATGGAAAAGTGTATGTGTGTCTGTTTGTCCGTCTTTCACGGTTAAACCATTGAACGATTGATGAAATATGATATAAGGGTAGATTGGAGACAGAAGATTGAGAAAGGACATAGGCTATGTTTGGTCACCATAACCGAAATACACGCGGGCGGAGCCGCGGGCAAAAGCTAGTTATAAATATCAAGAAAGGTTTATGATATTTTCATGCCTGTAAATCCCTGAAAGGGTTGGCAGAGTTGTATGGGAGCTCCCGTTATCGATGCCCGGATCAACGAAAAAGTTATTAGTTCGTTTGGGTGTTGATACACCTTTGCTTACCTCTTTGAGAATAAAGTAAGTACAGGCTTGAGAGAAATGTGCCTATCAGTAAATATAATAAAGGTACTAGGTAATATAATTTAGGTATCCATATAACAACACAAACCTATTATTTCTGTCCCAGTTCCACATCAAATTCCAGTTCATGAATAATTTCAATTTCCGAAAGTACCTAGCTACAAAGCTTTAATACTAAAATTATAGTCAGTGTGATGCTCTAGAAACAGTTCAAACTAACACCCAGGGACTAGATCTAATCTAAACTTTTAATTCACTTCGATAAAGTCAAGGGACGCTTTATATTTGTGAGGGTTATTGCTTTGAAACACGCAAATTGGCGAAACCAAGGTCATTATATTATTACCTATATTAGTGCGGATTCTGCTTGTGTTTATCAAGGTGCATGGGGCCCCACTACAACCTTGCGGGTCTAGACATCCTCGCCCGCAAGCTTGTACACCTACTGACTGACGGACGGGACTTGGTGCAGGAAGCCCAAAGTCAAATAGATCTGCACCATTTTCTTGGCGTAGCTCCCAGTTGCTTTCTAGGCTTTCACCACTTACTCCTCTGTAGTTTGGCTTATATGGCTTTTTCTCCACCACCTTGGAAGAGATACGCTGCTGTTTCCGTGGAGGTTTCCGACCTTAGGGATAGGTGCCTTTGATTTTGTAAGCATTCATATATTATGACGACCGTCGTCATAACCGATTACCGTATCCAAAATCACAAAATGTAATGTCAACATGATACGTAAAGTATTGGTCAAACTTATAATAATATCGACGTCAATGACTTTAATTATGAGTGAACTATGAACGGAATTACGTACCTATCTGGAAAAAAGAAAAATGGCGTGTCTACATTATTATTGTTCAATCTAGATCTAGAGAATCACATAGAGAATCACATAATAAGGGCCTATCTTTGTACAAGATACATTAAAATTATATTTTATTAAATTGTTTCTATATTGTGTTGAACTAATCTTTACACCTGATAAGTCGTGATCTACCAGGGTTGTAAATTTCATTCAAATCCAAATCTACCAGGGTTGTAAATTTCATTCAAATCTAAATCTACCAGGGTTGTAAATTTCATTCGAATCCAAATCTACCAGGGTTGTAAATTTCATTCGAATCCAAATCTACCAGGGTTGTAAATTTCATTCGAATCCAAATCTACCAGGGTTGTAAATTTCATTCGAATCCAAATCTACCAGGGTTGTAAATTTCATTCGAATCCAAATCTACCAGGGTTGTAAATTTCATTCTAATCCAAATCTACCAGGGTTGTAAATTTCATTCAAATCCAAATCTACCAGGGTTGTAAATTTCAATCAAATCCAATCTAGAACAAGAAACAGATCTATGTGAAATGGATGTTATACTAATAGAAACTAGAATGCACGTTGGAAAACAATTACGTGACAGATTATAACGTTGGGCTTTCCCTGTCATTTGCGTCATTTTCTCATTCATGGCGTAAGCAATACATCGCTTCTTGACCTACATCCACTTTCCATAGAATGTTTTTACGTATGTCAGGATTTTTTTTAGCCATAACCACTTAATTGAAGATGTCTTGTGCCTTGTACCTACCTGATAATTGAAAGCTGAAAATGGTTTTTTGACTCAAAAACAAATTGTCCAGTAACAAACATAATAAAATATACAAAACTGGTAACGAATGCTGTGAAGTTGTTCAACAGAAGTCTCAAGGCGATTACTGAGGATTACTTTTAGACTTTCGTCATTATAGCGTAAGTCCCACTCTCATCTGAAGCTCTCACCTCGGAGCCTGGGGTCCGCTTTCCTGCTTTTGCTTCTCTAGTTCCCACAGTCTTGGGCATCTATGGTAGTGGTTTTTTTCTTTGGTATGATCATTCTATTAGGACCTGGCGATAACCGCAAATCGTGACCTATTTTTTTGGATAGAAACTATCGTGAGTCATTTTTCAATTCGATAACTTTACTACGGCTATACTCACGTCGCCGCGCCTGGATACTCTGCTCATGAATAAGGACTCCGGTCGGGTCCGAAACTAGTCGGGCGCATCCTGACAAGTGACGTGAGTATAGCCGTGTAAAGTTATCGAAGTGACCTATTTTAATCCGGATTAGGGATCTTTGTTGAAAACGATTTCCAATCACCTCAGTCTAGTGGCGTAATTGGTCATAATATATGTCTGTGAGAGGTTAGTGACACTAGTTTCCATGCTAATGAGGTTTAAGTATATTCAGTGGTCATGTTGAACTTGACTCTTGATTGCAGCATTTTAATTGTGGCTGTTTCTAAGAACTGTCAACAAATATTTCTACCTGCCAGGCCCGCGTGTTGATAAACGGTCTCCGTAGGCTACAGACTATTGCAACCAAAACCTTTGGTTGCAAGTCTCGAGAAGTTTCTCGTGCTTTTTATATGAGTCAGGGCATAATGTTAATTATTGTTGAACATATGAAAGTACATATAATTTATTCAATATCGTAGACTGAGTATCGTATGTCAATAAATCAATCAATTTGCTCACCTCAGTCCACTACTGGACATAGGCCTATCCCAATGTGCGCCATTTCGTCCGACCCTCCGCTCTACGCATCCAGTCTGTTTTCAGCCCCTCTAGACAAGTTGCAATTCGTTGATAGACGTTTGTTGGAATAGAACGACGAATGTATTAGATTTGACGTATTTGACATGCGTTAACGACTGTCATATACGTCAAATCCCATACATTCGGCATTTTATTCTACCAAACACCGGCCAACGAATTGCCACTTGTGTAGAGGAGCTGGTCGTCAGTCCTATCATATATGACTGAGATTCATTAGCACAAATTTAATATATAAAATTCTCGTGTCACAGTTTTCGTTGCCAAACTCCTCCGAAACGGCTCAACCGATTCTCATGAAATTTTGTGGGCATATCGGGGAGGTCTGAGAATCGGCCAACATCTATTTTTCATACCCCGATTCGCGATAACCGACATCCACGCAGGCGGAGCCGCGGGCGACAGCTAGTATAATATAATTAAACGAGGTGGGCTGAAATCCCGGATCAACTTCCTATAAAACCAGGTGTCTGAGAAGAGCAGATATTTACCATCATTGAACTGATTTCACTTAACCTTACCCTCTCATATAGATGCCTTTTTGAGGTCATATCATAATGGCAGTTGCTCCGTTTAAATACTAGTAACCAACCTTGATAAACCTTGGCAACAATCTTGCATTTCAAGAAAGGTAAATATTAAAATGTACATAGCGATAGATACTTATATATTTAGTGCTGCCAGATGTAGTGCAATCCTAAAAGTTTGAGAAGTCTCGATTCATGTAATATAAAGGTGATTTTCGACGGTGCGAGACTTTTCGGGATGAAGCGGATACCCGCACTGACGCACGGTGGAAAGAAAGACAATTGTGTTAGCGCAGAAAAATCCTTGTCGGTCTGGTTTTGTGCTGTTCTTGTTGGTTGTCTGCCATGCTTGATAGAATCTGCAGAAACACGCATCGTGGAAAACTGCCTCAAACCGCCTTATATTAAATCATACCAGCTGTCGTCGTAAAAAGATAATGAGTCCTCCAACTAATTTAATTAAAACTTTTTCTTTTATCCTGTAGAAAAAGATTTACCGTCTTATTCAAAACTGCTTTAGATATAGAATACTGGTTTTTTTCTTCTCTTGTCCCATACAACTTAAAACATATACAATTAATAATATTCACTGTAATTACCCGATGTGATGTGCTCTCTACGCGCAATACTCATTTCATAGGTGTCCTTTGACAATACCACGGGGTGCTGTGGCGCTGGACGAGCTCGAATTCACCAATCATAGATTATTATAAAACAATCCACCCACGCCAGGTCCTCGTCTGTCTCGTGACTTAGATCCAAGATATGTGTCAAATACGTTTCAATTATCCAATGTTTCGAGCAGGTTGCACCCGTTGCACTGGCCGTGGAATCGCGAGTTTATAATAAGAACAAAGCTTTAAAATAAATGCATTAAGATATTTAATAAGGTATTTCATTTCGTCGGCCATTTAATGATTATTTGAACAAAGTCATTAATGAGTCTGCGCGTGTACTTAGCTGGCTGATCAATGGCGTTGTTAAGTGACCGTATGCGGCCACTTTGACAAGGATGTCATTCGTAACGGGTGATTTGTTTTCTTATTTTTTTTACTATAAATACCAGAAAGTTCGTTGAATGTTTGTTACTCGATCATGCCAGAACGGCAGCATTGATTTGGATGGCATTTGGTGTAGAGATAGATTATAGTCTGGAATAGATCATAAGCTAACCTCATCTAAAAATGATTCACCTGCTGATTGTCAGACAAGCCTCAGGCGCAAGCTTGTCTTTCCCAGTGGAAGTCAAATGGCAGCCGCCTCGCACAAGTCGAAATAAGCTAAATTGTAAGGAGTACAAGTTTTGGATGCGCTGTGATGATGATAGAAGATCGTAAGATACTTTTTATCCCGGAATTAAATTCCTGTGTTTGAGTCTTTTAAGGGGGTGGAGCTGGAGCCAGAGCTGACAGAAAAGACATTTATTATGGTTTTGTGTTGCAAAACACTTGCAAAACATTGTGTTGGTAATTTTCTATGCTTCAGGCATTGTATATGTAACACACCTATTCAGTTTATGACTGTTTGATAGATGGTGTCGTTAATGGACACAAATGTCTACTAGTACGTAATAGTTATGATACTCATTAAAGTATTGACCACGCTTGCACATTACCAAATGTATTGTATGAAATACGTTGGAAATGGTAGCTGGGATACACTGGATACACAAATCGGAGGATTGGTTGCCATGGTGTACATTGGGAGAGGCCTTATTTCCAACAGGAGACGGTAATAGGCTTATATACCCATACTCAAAATGGTAGCGCACTGAAAATTTTTAGGGAAATAAGAGATATCCACCCGAAAGAGACGAGGGCAGAAGGGCGCGCGCATCTCCCAAGATTCAGCCCGTTATAACCCAAGTTAGTTGGTAGGGCCGTGGGAAGGAGGTGGGAAAATAGGTGGTGTACTCTTAAGTCGTCTATTGACGTCATCAGACACTGTGGGCAAGCTCAGAGATACACCTGAATATTCCTTAAAAGGAAACCCCTATTACGGGTTGTTTATCCCAGGATTACAATCTAGAAATTTATACCTGTGTACAAGGTCAGTCACAAACGAGGCAGTTACTCTTAAGAATTGTAATTATTATTTGTTATCATTAAAACACTTTCATATTAATTTATTCACAACATACAATTAGTGTATCTATCAAGTAATTTAAAACAAGTGAAGGTGGCCCGCTTTCGTTGCGGTATCCAGTGTCAGAGTTAAAAACTATCACCAAAAAGTGTACATACCATTAGCTTTTTTAAAGTAGGGCACGTCGATACGATTTCACCTCGCCGAAATTACTAATATTCCCTCTAATCTCTTCAACTATGCAAGATTAACTTACTTAACTACAACTATTTAAGACGTCGGTAATACGTCCTTGGCTCAGATTCTAATCCTGGACCTCTAGATCATCGTAAGGTAAAGCTACAGAACTTTGTGTTTGAATCTAATATTCTTCTTTTTTTGGTTGGTGGCCAGCCTCTGACAGCTGTTCAGGTCGCCCTTATAGGCCTCCGTCTTGATCTAACGACTGTTGACAGCCGGGACTGACTTTTAACGTGCCCTCCGAGGCACGGAAGCGCCCAGATGTAACACCACTAAACGGTCACCCATCCCAATGGTAACCTTCGCCTAGGTAACTTAACCCACTGATCGTTTACAGAACAGTGAGCGCACGTGGCCACGAGCGGGATAGATACCGTATAATTTGTACAGGATATCGCGATTGAGGAAAATTTTAAAATAGTACACTGAGCCAGCTAATAGTTTCGGCGTATTAATTTTTTTGTTGCAAATGATTGCTTGTAATATTTTTTTGCGAAAACGTTGCAGATTCATATGATAGCTTGTCGCACACCGTGGTTTTAACCGCCGGTCATTTTGATTAGTCAGTTTCAACAAGCCTAAACGTCAAATATCACTTTGTAACCAGTTGTGTTGAAAATTTTGCCGAACTTCTTTATAGCTTTGTGGTTTACAAACTACGTAATAATGTGTATCGTATGCCATTGAATCGATATAAAATATCGTAGTATCGCATAGCGTTGTATCGATACTCGAAAATATCGATACGTACCACTCATCCTCAAAAGCTAAGGGGTGCTTTACTGCTTCTTCGTGATCTTATATTATGTACCTACTGTTACAGCACGATGAAGAGTAACAACCATATTGACTTTTAAACACAAACGCAAACTTTCGTGTTGATAATATTAATATGGAACAGTTTACGCGGCAGTGGAAGTATTACTCACTCCATATATCTTGGACCTAAATTGTGATATATAAAACGCCCTGTCGCGCGGATTGTTTTGTGATAATCTATACTTGGTGAATTTGAGCTCGTCCACGACCGTAGCACCCCACGCTATCCTGAAAATACATCCAAGAAACGTATACTGCGCGTATAGAGCACATTTGGAATAAATTTTGAGCAAATTTTGAGCATACTTGGTGAATTTGAGCTCGTCCACGACCGTAGCACCCCGCGCTATCCTCAAAATACATCCAAGAAACGTATACTGCGCGTATAGAGCACATTTTGAATAAATTTTGAGCAAATTTTGAGCATACTTGGTGAATTTGAGCTCGTCCACGACCGAAGCACCCCGCGCTATCCTCAAAATACATCCAAGAAACGTATACTGCGCGTATAGAGCACATTTTGAATAAATTTTGAGCAAATTTTGAGCATACTTGGTGAATTTGAGCACGTCCACGACCGTAGCACCCCGCACTATCCTCAAAATACATCAAAGAATCGTATACTGCGCGTATAGAGCACATTTTGAGTGAATTTTGAGCAAATTTTGAGTAAATTTTGAGCAAATTTTGAGAAAATTTTGAGCAAATTTTGAGCAAATTTTGAGCAAATTTTGAGCACATTTTGGGCACATTTTGGGCACATTTTGAACACATTTTGAGCACATTTTGAGCACATTTTGAGCACATTTTGCGCACATTTTGAGCATATTTTAGGTACAAGATATATGGAACGAGCAATACTTGCCTACAATCGTTGGTCACGCTTGACTAACTCATTGTCTTCAATCTGAGTATTACAAATTAATTTTCTAATATTATCATTTGACCGAATGCTGATAGAAAACAATGTAAGATGCTCAGCAAAACTGAGAGTCCTTCATGTGAATTCTGGTCAACTACTCCCCTCACTTGAAAAGTTTACCAAGCAAAATGAGCACTAAGACTTTACTCAGTACATCTATTTAAAACAGTATCTAAATGAGGTTCAAAACACACATGTGACTGTAAAAAATGCTAATTGATGCTCAGGCTGACACTGAACCATAGCACTGACGTCATTTCTGTACTTCTATTCCCAGTGATTCATTGGTACGTAGTACAACTATTTGTTAATAACATTATTTTCATAATATACAGTAATATTTAATTACAAATAACGTTATCGATATTATTACTTCATAGTGTTTCTTTAATATCTATATTTTTGTAAGCGATGTGCTGTGTCAAAACAACGGCAGAGGAATGAAACGCGAGACGTTTTATTGATTTTTGTCATCACTATTAAGTAGGGCTGCCGCTTTTGGGTCACAAGAATCTGTAAACAGTCACGCGATATTCTGAAAGTTTATTTCAGGTATCTATTATATTATATTATATTATAAGTATATTTCCTTGTGGTAGACTAGTTCATAATTCAATAGCCAATAGCTTTATGAAGAAAATCAAGTATTTGGGGTGTACCAGTTTGACTTACATTGAAGTAAGCCATTGCGCTATGAACCTTACTCATAGTGATGGATAATGGAAAATTTTCGGAATGAAAAGAAAAGAAAAAATGAAAAATTTCCAAAAATTTTTCAATTTTTCAAATATTTTTCAAATATTGGAAAAAATGGGGAGTCGACCAAGATCAGAAAATAAAACAAGATAACAAATTTTTATTTGTTACTTTTTATCAAAATACTAAAATTTCTCATATTTAGGATTCCGTACCCTATTACTAAGACTGTTATTTATTATTTTTCTTAAAGACTTTTATGATTTCTTGCATAAGATTATACCGTTCATCACCGGTATACCGGTGAAGTTCATGCGAGATAAATTTACAAATCATTAAGTTTGAAATTCTAATGTTCTCATTTTCTTCCGCTTTGTACTCTGGTTCTGTCATCACTGCCGCATCACAAAACTGATTTTCTGAATTTGGGATTTGTTTTTGGGATTCTTTAACTGTATAATCTGGACTAGACCAACGTTGAGCGTACTGACTGTACTCATCTGGTTCTGATATGTACGTATCACTTCTAGGTAAGCTGCAATTTGGAGTATTGTCTTTTCCGGCGACTTCTGAAAGCTTTTTTTTTTTCTTGGAATGTAATCAGCATTTTCAGTGAATAAATTTTCTGATTCATTACGCATATTGTCAAAATTACAGTTCATTTCAGTATCTGATTCACTATCTGAAGCTAGTATAATCTTTTCTGAAAAACAAATAAACATACCTACATAAACTCACACGAAGGCAAAGCCACTGAGTCTAAAATATATTATAATGCTACGTGTACGAGTAGTTATATGAACGTGCAATATTAAGTAGATAGATACCTACTAGTTTGTTGGTATTTCTGTTTAATAGTAAAATATTAGTTTTAGGTGCTTACCTTTGGACATCGCTGTCTACTAACAATGGCAGTTTTGTGGGTCAGATCAGTCAAAAACACTCATAAAAGGAGGGAGGTTATGTCGGACTCGAACCGACTAAACCGCACGCCGTCTCTGGGTCGTAGTGCTAGGCCTAAGGTGAGGTTGTCATGCGACATATCCCTCGCACCCCGGCTGACCCAGGGCCATCCCTCTCGGTCTGGCCTTCCTCGGGAAGGGGGGGACCACGCGGTCCCCGACTCAAACCCGGTGTGGGGAGGCGCGCATCGTTCTACGATGCGCGCCGCCGCCGTGGCCTGCTTCTGCTAGGGTGACGGGCGGCTCCACCCGTCACCCTCAGGCCCGCGCTCATGGGGGGCGGAGGTCAGTTTGCGCCCTCCGACGCCCGAGCTGCCTTCGAGCGCGTGCAGCGATGTCAGCGAGCCTTTCTCGCTCATCGCGCTGCGCTCGCTCTGCTGTCTCCTTCGCGAGCATGACCTGCTCGCAGAAGGAGGCGCTGGCCGCCCACGCATCCGCGCAGCGGCCCATCGCCGCGAGCAGGGTGGAGAGCGTGAGCACTCTCACCCCCAGGGCCGCCACAAGCTCCCGCCTCGGCGTCTCAAACGCCGGGCACTCGGTGAGCGTGTGCAGCCCCGAGTCCACGCTCGCGTCGCAGTGATGGCACTCGGGCGTTGGCTCTATACCCATCAGATGCAGATACCGCCCGAAGCTACCGTGCCCGGTGATAATCTGCGTCTGACGGTACGAGAGGCTACCGTGTGGCCTCTCTAGCCACTCCCCCATGATGGGCCTTACCGCCGCAATCACGGCGTGCCCTGCGCGTGGTTGCCCAAGTCGTCGCTCCCACTCGGCCACCATGACCTGGTGGAGCCGGGATTTCTCGGCCCGAATATCCTCGGGCTCGGGATAGAATCCCCGCTCCCGCGCCTCCTTTCGGAACTGATATAGTGCCGAAAGGGCCCTCGCTTCCAGGATCCACGGTGGCGATCCGGCCAGGAGACTCGCCGCTTCGAAGGATATCGTGCAGTATCCCCTGATGGCCCTGGAGGCCATCGTGCTCTGCGCCGTACGGAGCAGAGGCAGGAATCTGGCCTCCAGGGTGTCCGCCCACACGGGGCACCCGTATAGGGCCATGGACCGCACGACACCCGCGTAGATTCTCCTGCAGGAGGCCTCTGGGGTTACCTATCTTAATCCCGAATTTTAATATTCCGAATATCATAATCCAGAAAACGTTTGGCCAATTTTTCATAATCCCGGTTTTTCAAATTCCGAAGTTTTATTTTCCATATAATCGCAACTCCGAATTTCATTTGCCCATTTATTCATTTGTACGACGTTTTATAATCCAGACGAACGAGTTCCAGACACATGAAATCTAAATGCACAAAATCCAGATGACCGTAATCCATATGCACGAAAGCCCAATTTTTAAAACACAAATTTTTGAAATGCAATTAATTGATATCCAGTTAATTGATATCCAGACAAACAATATCCAGATTTCTAAACCTAAAAGTAAACCTCATATGGCGTCTACTAACTACAATTGGAGACCTTCTGAACAAAACACACGTTGCCTTAAAAAATATATGTATGCATGTAAGCAAACAAGCATGCATGCAGGCAAGCTGGCAATCAAACCGGCAAGCATGCAGGCATGCAGGCATGCATGCATGCAGGCAAGCAGACAAGCAGACAAGCATGCAGGCAAGCAGGCAAGCATTAGTGTTGCTCTTCTCCGGCGCTATGGGAAGTGCAGTCCTTCCGCCCTTGCGTAACAAAGTTCGGGCACCCATGCTCGCTTCCGCAGCTTCGGCTTGCTGGTCGCCTTCGGCGACCAGCCTCAGCCGTTCCAGCTCGCCCGGGCGCCCGAGCTTCGTTACTGCGGGCGAGGACTGCCCGCCCTCCGCGGGTGTGCGTTGTTTTATAGACAATTGTTTAATATAATTTCGTATAACAGAAAATGTTTCGCATAATTTCGTTTCATAGAATAATCAATATAATCATTATATTTAATTAATATAATTTTAAATCATTGAATTTTGTTTCATATAAAGTTAAACATTAGAATAATCATTTCGTAGAATATCAAATCAACTATTCCTAATCATTATATTGTTTATTTAATAGAAACTTATTACAAAGAATAACATATTATCATATATATGGTTTTTATGAACTAAACAATTGATGCGTCTACAAGGTCGACGGAGCCCCGCTACGCGGGGCTCCTACTTCTGGGTGGTTTATAAAAAAATAACCACGAAGGCCTAATGCGGGAGCTTCGCTACGCTCCGCTCCCGCATTAGCCTTCTAACCTAACCTATCCGAGTCGGGGTAATCTGAGTCGGGGTGTTAAAATTGTAAATGTTACAGTTAAAAATGTGATTTGGAACATCATAAAGGTGGTTTAATATTCTTTAAAAATAATTCTACAGTTTGATAAGTTTGATAAACAAAAAAATTTGATCAAAAATTGTGTTTCTGTGAAATATGTTTCATTGTAGGAAATTGTTTTTGAAACAATAATATTCGAAATAAAAATATAAGAACCAAATATTATATGAAGCATTTTCTGTGAAATGAAATTCTATGAAATTTCTTTCTACGAAATAAGGGGCTCCCCTCCCTCCGCGCCTCCGGTTCTTAAATAACACTCTAGTGTAGGGCAGACAAGTACCACGGCGAGTCGGGTCGGGCGTGGTACGCAGTGTTCACGAGCTCGCTTTCCTGATTCATTGATTATACCTGCATACAAAACTGTTCATGCATGACATGGAAAACAATAATTTAAACAAAATTATATTATATTTATAAGTCTTCAGGCTTTCTTTATATTAAGTGAATTTATTTATGTCTTAAGTGAACGTTAGATTTTTTATTATTATATCAACCGTTACACACCCTAAATGAATCGTATAAATTTACTGATTTTTACTATACCTGTATATGGTTTAGCTGGAACACGATTTGTATGGGAACCAAATAAAAAGATTATGAAAATTTGGTAATAGTTTATTTGGAAAATGGTACGATGGGAAACAAAAAAAAATATTCTGAGAATCTGGTATAACTATATTTGGATTATGACAATATGGAAAACAAAAAAATACTATTTGAAAATTTGGTTTTAGTGCACCTGGAAATAGATTCATCTGGGAAATGAAGAACGGAATTATAGAAAGTTGTCATTCATTACATCTGTCTTTTAAAAGTTCTACCAACCGTTTTCGGGGTTTTAAGATTCGGGTACCAGAAATTCGATATTTCAATAGGTTACCGGCCTCTGGGCCCTTCAAGTAAGGCAACAACCGGCCCAAGGCATTCGCCGTGAGCACCAACTTGGGGCGCAGACTTCGGAAATGCTGTCCGAAGTCCCATCGACCGTCAAGCACGAGCCCCAGGTATTTCAACCGGGGCTTGATGTCGATGGGAGTGCCTCCCACTGTAAGGCTGGCTCCCGGGCCTGGCCTGCGCCGAGGGCCATGAAAGAACATGGCCTCGGACTTGTGCACCTCGAGTGTGTACCTCGAGACCCAGCCGCCGGATCCTGTCGACGACCTGAGCAACCGCGGTCGTGGCCCTCAGGGTCGCTTCGCGGTGCGTAGCCCCGCTCACCGTCACCAGCGTGTCGTCCGCATAACACGGGACGGTGGCACCGTACGCGAAGCACCCAGTCGTAACCGATGTTCCACAGGAGCGGCCCCAGGACCGAACCCTGTGGAACACCGCACGACAATGTGTAAAATAAACCATTGACCATGAATCTGTATTAAAATATAACTTTGATCATTTGTTTTTTTTTTTAAACAACATGTAAAGCCATTAAATCATTTGAATTTCAACTTATTATGAACTATATTTTATAAACTATTTCATTTAAACTAATAATTTCGATAAAAAGATATATTTCCATTATTTTTCCAATTTTTCAATTTTTCAGAAAAATAAATTGAAAAATTTCCGGTATTTGAAATTTTTCGGACAATTACCCATCACTACTTACTCATCTAAGAGTAGAGTACCTACCCACTTTCCGATCTAGGTCCCTGAATATAGGCATATCTAATAAAACGTCGGCTAAACAAACAGAAAACTAAACTTCTAAAGATTTTTTTTGGTTATCAGGTCATGTATCAATCATATTTTAAAAAGTAATAAAAACTTCAATGTGCTAACTTTTTGCTTACTACAAATCTACTTCTTTTTGATGTTTGCAACCTTGACGGTTGAAATGTATCTAGATTTTATGTATTCTGGAAACTTCATACTTAGAGTTCAATTATAATATTATCATATTCTTACTTCGTAAACCCCCATACCTCAACAATCGTGCTTGTGTAAAGTGTGTTAAATATTTGTAATGATAAAGAAACCCTAAATGACTATATTGTATTGGTATTATCCAATAGCTAGTCGTCATCTTCATTCCAACCTCTCACCTCTGAGCACGGTATAAGCTTTCCAGTATTTTTTCTTTACTTCGCCCGGTCTTCGGAATCCCTGGCAATGACACCATTCACATGCATGTCATCTTTAACGACATCAAGCCCGGTCTTCTAAGATCTACTGGAGGAAGCGGTATGACCAGACTATTCTTACCCATTTACCCTGGCGAACGCCGCAAAACGTGTTCGTACTAGCGTATAATGTATGATGACTCTCTTGCAGTTTGTCTGCGAAACAACGGACATGAACACTGCTACCGATACGAAAGTTCCCACCATTCAAATAATAAGCATAGTTTACAAATAAATAAGGTATAATCTACCTCGCAATGCCGTCTATTTCACAAGTTTTAGTGTAAAATAAAGGCCTCAACACATCGAAGGGTTTAATTAGTACTGGTTCACACTGTCGATAGCCTCGGTGTAATGAACACTAAGTAAATTGTTCCCGTTTTGGTAATGACTTAGTATTTTTGTGTTCATGGGCTCAATAAAGGGCTTGGGCGTTTAATGGGCTGTGTCTTAACGTAATTAATGAAATACAAGGCTCTATTCTTTAGAGTACCTGTCTAACCGGCTGACGCGGGTGATTGTTTAGCACCTCAACCATCAAGGAGTCTTAAAAATGGTTTCTGCGTAGCTATAGTAGGTACATTGTCAAGATATTTGCCTTGCTGTTCAAGAAGATTTCCGTGTACATTTTAGTCTACCACCTACTACAATCCCCACGCTGACACGTGATTTGCGTAACATGTTTGTAAACAAGCGATCACCATTCACCATAGCCCATTCTCCAGAAAAATACCTTAGTCACTTACGGGATGTTTTGACGCCGTCTAATGTTAGTTTTTTCTTAATAAATAATGTGTGTTTTACCTATTTTTAGCTGTATCTCACAGCTATTTCTACTGATCTTATTAGTAAGTTAACAATAAATAAACTGAGTGACGTGAATTTATTTTGAACTAGAGAGAATTATTGCATTTCTTCGAGATAAACTTGTGTTTTAAGAAGTATAGGCAGTCTTTGTTTTGTGTTGTTGACCATTATTATGATTAAACAAGGCTCTTTCATGTTAAATTGACTGGCCGTTTTAACGTATAGCCTGAAGTTAAGCTTGG
This sequence comes from Eilema caniola, assembly GCA_949126895.1. NCBI lineage: Eukaryota > Metazoa > Arthropoda > Insecta > Lepidoptera > Erebidae > Eilema > Eilema caniola. The sequence continues at coordinate 5,132,068 of OX421466.1, forward strand.
GTAAGGTCTTAATTTATATATTTTTATCCGACTGCCAAGAAGTATTATGTTTCTCGCGCGTATCTTGCATGTATGTATGTATGTTTGTTTGTAATAGTCTTTATTACTTACCTCATATCTTCTGTGAACCACCGTACGGATTTCAAGGATTCATGTTATATGTTATATGATATGATATAAATATTATATGACATATGGTTTATTTGCGCTAAAATGTATGTGGTAAAAAAAGTTTTAAATAAAATAAATTATCTTGTTACTAATATAACACACACCGGCAGAATTAGCGGAACACAAAATTATGGTTTGGGAAGGGATATGTTTATCTGACTGCTGATCGGTTTATCAGGGAGATTTTAAAGGAACATGTTGTGCCATTTGCCCCATTTATTGGTAACGACTTCATTTTAATGAAGGATAATGCTCGGGCTTACAGTGCTTGTTCATTACAGGCATACCTAAACCCTGTTGGTGTTACGGTGATAGAGTGGCCAGCACGGTCTCCGGATATGAATCCGATTGAATACGTTTGGAACTTACCAAAGATTAGTGTCAAATCAAGAATCCACCTCCTAACAATCTGGGCGAGTTACGAAATACATTAGTTGAAGAATGGCAGAGATTGCCTCAAGAAATCATTGACAACAACATTCGCAGCATGCCCAGACGGATGGAAACCTTAATCAGGGCATGAGGGGGAAACACTCGTTATCAAACATGTTGTTGTTGTTTTATGTTTAATTGTTATTTGTTTAAAAATAAAGCTAACTATTTTATACTCTCCTTTTTTGTGTTCCGTTAATTCTGCCGGTGTGTGTATAAACGCGGAAGTTTGTAAGTATGGAGGGATGGATGGATTTTTGTTACTCTTTCACGTAAAAACTACTGAATGAATGTTAATGAAACTTAACAATAATATAGTTTATACATCAGAATAACACATAGGCTACAATTTATAACTATAACCGATATTATAGCGATAACCGACATCCACGCGGGCGGAACAGCGGGCAAAAGCTATTAAAAATAAATAATCCGATTGATGCTGAAAAGATCGAAACAAGCTTTATATTAGCGGGCGGTACCCATTTGCAAATCTCAAACCAGATGAAAATTAATGGGTACCGCCTGCTATAAAGCGTGTTTCGATCTTTTCAGTATCAGTCGGGTTTTTTATTTTTAATAATTTCGTCCATCATGGTAATTAATTTTCATAACCAGTTATGAAAATGGTCTTTTTGTTCTTTCTTTCATAACCAGTTATTAAATAAGAAAACATAGACCATTTTCGTTATCGTCCACTGTAAGGAGCTACTTGGCTGCTTACAACGAGCTACTGAAAAAGATCGAACAGTTATCCTAATATTTCTCACTCCAATCAAGAGTCCTACACGGTAGGTACATTTAACATTACCTACCAAGGTAAACTCACATCTATAAATCTATTAGATACATATAAATAAAATTGGAGTGTCAGTTTTTAATATTGAAACAAGTGTTTTAACTATAGCATTACATAGACCAAAAAAACGTTTTTTTACAATTTTTGTCTGTCTGCCTGCTTGTTCCGACTAATCTCTGAAATGGCTGGACCGATTTTGACGCGAATTTTGGCTGGTAGCTGATGTAATAAGGAGTAACTTAGGCTACTTTTATTTTAGAAAAATTGCGTTGACTCAACACTAAGCGATACCCGACATCGACGCGGGCGGAGCCGCGGGCAACTGCTCGTGGTAAATATGAATAATTTATGACTATTAAACCTATACAGTGAACTGCAATAGACAGACTGCTTGGTAGTAAATTATATTGTTATATTAATGATGTTAGATATTTAAAAACAAATATACGTGTTATAATATAAACAGAGATAAGCTAGTTTAGCTTCATCCGTTGAGTCACCGCAGTCATAGTCGCGTTTCTGGTAGATTAAAAATTAAAACTGACTGGTTTATTTACACGCTCGATATCCCAAACGGGGAGTTCCCGTACGACGTTTATGCTTAGCCCGGATTGATAAAAATGCAGTGTGTTCCGGTAGATTCTTTTGCTACCGCATAATTATAGATGATCAAATTGAAGACAAGTGGTGATTTTTTGACATTATGCTTAACATTTCTTGACAGACAAACCCCCTTTTGTTGGACTTGGGGAACAAATCCCGCAACATGCGTTGTGAGGCAAAAATGTTTTAGTTTTGTATGAATATGACTCAGTTTATTTCGTACATATTCACCACATAAGTGCACACCAGTCACAAATCGACATTCATACGATCGAATTATCTCGAAGGTCGTGTACGCACAAAAGTTTACAGTAACTGCTATCTGCAATTTTGCATCGTATATTTAGATATTGGGTTTAAGATTGATGTATTGAGTATTTCCAGGTGAAATAGAACAATTTTAGAACGGCTTTATACCTGGGCCTAAGCAGTAAAAAGTGGGTGGGTGCGTATTCAGTTATTGTGCAATTAAATGCGCTTACGGAGTCTCGCTTCACTTATGCTATTAAAGGTTTGTGTAATTGCAATATCTAGGTAATAAGTGACAAATTTGAAATTGGATTGTCCGACGTCCGTAGGTCTAAAAAGGCCACGATGCATGTTAATAAGAAGGAGACATATTAAGACCATAAAATGGTGACATTGTTATTATTTCATCCATATTTCATCTGCAAAATGTTTATATTCTAGTGACATTTGTTATATGTGGCATTATAAAAAAAAAACCTAATGACGCGCCGAATCGTACTTGTGCGGTATTGACTAAAATAAGATATTGCCATTAACACAGCGTTCAGTAGTATTATGTTCTATATGCCAATAGTTCATGATTTCCATCTAAAAAACCTGAATTAAAAGCGAAAACTACCAATATTTTTATTTTTATTTCAGTGTGGCAATTTAGTCTGACATGATTTTATAAAACTGAGTTGTCTGTGTTAGTTGTCAAGTTTATTTGATTGTTTCTGTAGGTTCAGGTACACAGGATTAATAATACAGCACTAACAATGAAAACACCAAAATTAACGCATAATGTAAGTCCCTACTAACATCTAATACGTCACGAATTTCATATTATGAATGGCTCATAAATTGTAACCATTTTACTCGTTTTCATACAAAACTGTCAAGTTGACTTGCTAGGCTTTTATAGCGAAATATCTAGTCAGTGAACATAATTTTAGAAATCGTCTTGTCAAAAAAAAGGTAATTTGCCGATCTTAATATGAAAAGTATACCGCTATTTAGGATATTATTTGCTTGATATTGAAATTGCTCAGCTGCTTATCCTTCGGTTATCTTAAGCATTTATTACCGTCATTTTACAATCATGCATCCTTAATCGGGTCCGAGGATATTATTCTCAAGTTTATTATATCGTACGTTCCTTGGAATAAAAAAGGTCGTCTCAACTTAAGTATCGACTAAAATAGGTACATGTAAAATGTCGATTTGCGCATCCCTAGTATAGATAGTTGTCCTAAAAACTATTTTTATTAGATATGCCAAAGTATGGCCCCTATTTGCATTTATTGTTTATACTTATTAATAAAGCTACGATAAATGTAACGGACTTGTCCGTTTCTTTTCTATAATTACTGTTAGTTTTTTACAATGTTAATAAAAGATAAGAATGTTATAATACAATTGAAAAGATGTTCTGAAATTTTCAACAGCATTGTAATAAATTTATGACTACATTTAGGTAATTCAACTTGTTATTTATTCTTTTGATGTATTTTTTATTAATGATTTATGATCAGGCTCACGTTTCACTACTATCTCATTTGTGATGTGTGATGTGTCAATGATGATGTAGTCGATGGTAGAGCCTATATAAGTGCCTATAAGCAACACCTCGATAGTAGAAGTAACCTTTAGACTTAAAGACTCCTAGGGTATTGTGGAGAACATTAAAAAAATTGAAGCAAATGAAGAATTTATAAGCCTATTCGGAAAATGGTTGTAAATCGCTATTCAGTCAGCGGGGCAATACCTCCGGCGTGTTGGATACATTTGTACTGGTTACGGTAAGGGGTGGGTTAATATGGACTGTCTCTGTGACTCGACAGAGCGTCTGTTGTGTAGCGGCAGTGAACGCGGCAGGACTCGGCAGGAGGGGCGGAGGATTTAAGAATTAAATCATAGTTAATAAAGACCTTTACATATTATAGTTACAATAACTCTCACTACTTATGTTGATTACCTGGCTGCGGCGTACATGAAAGATTCTTGGAAACAGTAAATCAATCAATCGGTATTCGTTATATTTTTAGTTTAAAAACACTGGATTGGAGCAGTAGGTTATTGAGTTTATTACTATGTTCGCAGGCGTTAGAGCCACGATTGAGCACTTTGGAAATAGGTCGAGATTGTAATAAGCGGATATTCGTGTTTATTTTATCACATTGATGGATTGAGAATTATTATTAATATTATGTTGATTAGATTATTATATAAAGTTAGAACACTCATTTGTTGCGTCACTATGTACTTACGTATCTGGTATCGGGTATATTCCTAGTCCCGGTTGGTTAGATACGATACCAAATTTTCCCGGCACTATGTGCATATCCTTTTTTTACGTGCAGGAAATCCAGATAACCCCCTGGATTTTGAGGTCTAGCATAACGAAAACATTTTACGGAAATCAACGATTCAAAGCAACAAATATTAGACCTCGTAGGAGTAAGAGCATTTTACAACTAACAGCTCTTTGAAGATTGGTTAGTAGTTAACTACAAATTGATAGTTTATAGTTCATGATTGATTAATTATTATTATTTTTAATAGATTTGGAATGATTAATCGTACTTTATATTCATTTTTTTAATCGACTTATTAGTTATAACATCATTATTTTTTAATATTTCAAATTGATATCTTTAGCATTAATGTTATGTATGTTCAAACACAATGTAAATTGTTAATGAATCAAATAAATAAGAAATAAGTCAACGTCAATCCACACTTACATCACCACAGATGATTTTACGAGCCACAGATAATAAAAGAGGGAAGTTTGAATACTTTCTACAATGACCTGTAGCATTATTGGTATCTTGTATAGATTATAGTGACCCACATTCCTGAGACTTCATTTTTGGCTCATCATCAGGCGAAGTGCAGACATATTGACGTTAATTATAAAAGAAAAACAAAGAGGTCTTGGTTTATTATTATTCAATTATTATTATTATGCACCGTGTTCATTACTATTGTAATTTAACAAAGACATTAAACTTAGCTGGTATCGTTGTGGCTGCCAATTAATTTCGTTGTAAATCGATTTTGAATGGCGGTTAATTATGTATACGGTTATTGATTTGGACATAGTAAACGTGTATTGTTAAGTCTGTTTATGAATGTTTTACTCCAAATACACTCATATACTTACACATTTGGTCCTGTAGGCAGAGATAAAAGCCGTTAACCACAGTTAAACTGATTTTTAGATCTGGCATGTACCTACCATGCCTAAAAACCCAATATTTGGATGACCGAGCTCAGTGCAATTTTTTTTAATTGACGAAGACCTCGTATGATTCTAGGAACAACGCTGAATGATAATGATGAGAATGGGTAGGCATAAACAGATATCATAATTCCCGGCAGAGTAGAATTTGTGCCCCCTTCTCTTCCCATGTGGTGTCGTACAAGGCGACTAAGGGATAGGGCTGACTAACTCAGACAGATATGTACAGCCCAGGCTCCGCCTTAGATGCATGGCTCGAGTCAGCAATAGTGCCCTTAATACGGCAATAGGCCCCCTATTACGTGGGAACGAATACAAATTGGTGAAATGTGCGTGTTAATAAACCTTTGCCTAACCCTCCGGGGATAAAGGCGTGATGTATATATAATATTATTATCTTCTCATTCAGTACGGTTTACCAAGCTTCTTTCTTTCACTTTCATGGACACAACATAGTAACCTTTAATTCATCACAGGAGAATGTAGTCTTCAACAGATTTGTCTCTAATCATAAACGTGTCAATAATTGTATGCAATTACTAATACAACTTTTATTTTGCGTCCGTTACGTCATAGTCATACTCTCAATACTTAGTTCCGGTAAATACATGCAATGAATAGGTAGATCTTTATACCTCCATATTGCATAACGTCAATTCTACGGTCTCCTTTCTCCAACGGGTTATTGCCGTGAAGGTGAATTCGATCGATAATGTATGAAACAATTATTTTAGATACGGAAAATTGCGAATTGACCGTATCTAGCGTGGAATTCGTCATTTTTTTTTGTGATCTAGATTTTGTCTTTTCTAGGTTATACGATAGGGTAAACTTGTTACCGCTATGTGATTTTTTGAGAAATTTATACTTCGACCGGGTTAAGGACATATAACAGGTCAACAATATAATTATCAGATGTTGTGAAATAGATGACAAGGGGTGTTAAAAAGGCAACATTTTGACGTTTGTATGGAAGGCCTTTGATAGATGGGCCTTCCTTTGGCGATATTAAGGCGTGACCATAAAAAATCAAATATATGATTGAACATTATTAGATAAATAAGTTACTTAATGTCTTGCGAATATTATGAAATGTTTCAATGAAATAGGTTGCATAATTGACGTTTCTCATAAGTGGCGTAATGTTCATATTTATTTTATGACCGCTTCCTCTGGTTTAGTGCTTCATAATTGTGATGTCATTTTCTTGGTTAACTTGTGGAGTATAATATTTGACTTGAAATAGGTCAGAAATTAAAAAGTGGCCATGGCATTAAGGGGATGCGAGTTGTACCATGCAGCATACAGTACTCGCAACTAGTAACTTGAACCATGCAGCCTTAGCTGTCGGGTTTACTGAAAAACCTCGGTCATTGACGTGAAGACTGCTACGGTTGCTGGAGTTCCTTACACGATGCTTACACTTGTTTCAGCACATCCTCCGCAGTGTTTTATTTAAGGTCATGCTCCTATCGCTCCAGCAGCGTCCAAACTTTTCAACAGTGTAAAAGGATAGGCCTTATGACGGTTTTATAGATCTGTCCCTTAAAGCTAATAGGCATTTTCGGGTCACATTTGACACCAGTCACCTCACTTCACCTGGCCCACGCGGCTCAAGTACACCAGGCACACGTACCCACACACATCCACACACTTTATCTGTTACGCTTCGTAACCACTTTAGTTATATTGACACACTACAATTTATCTTATTTTGTTTTCGGGTTTTTACGTTAGTTGATTTCTCTTGATTGTTCTTGGTATATGACAATAGGCTGTGTTTCAGTTGGGTTTTCATTAAAATAGAATTGCTTTTATGTCGTATCGTAATATATGGGCAGAGTCGTATTGATGCCTACATTTCGCCAACTGTGTTCGTCAGTTGCACGTATTAGGGGTGAGCTCATTATTAACTGGGCATTTTTTTTTCATAGGCGGTTCAACTAAGAACAGCTTCATTCATTGGTTGCCTTGTAAATTTGTACAAGGCAACTAGGGTACGAAAATTCCACGGTTAGAATTCTTATTTTTGGTAATATTATTTAAAAAGTTCGAACGTTTCTTCTTTCTAGCAAGGCTTTAATTTTTTCCTTGAATTTTATAGAGTTAGTGTTCTAAAATTAAAGTGATTTCTTTGACATTGCAGAGACATTGAACTAATTAGTGTGCACGGTTTACTTTCTTGCTATATTTACATCCCACTCTTATAAGTGTGAAATTATTATAATAGCGTGAAATAGCTAATATTCTCTCTAAATTGCTGTTTAAATTAAATTAGACATTTGGATTTTATATAATTTTTGCATTTTATAAAAGTTAATTTATTGCAATTGAGCATTTACTTTCGCTCTTATTCATAAATGTTTACCAGCGGCACGTTACTTGGTATGTATGTTTATTGGTATACTCCTCGTCTGTTATATCTGGCATGTGTCATATACCTACTACAGCACCTTAATCAAAAACCTTAGTCTTGGTGCAGGGCCATACACCCCGTATGGCCCAGCACCAAGACCCTTGGGGCGAAACCATCCTCAAATGTAAGCCGGTAAACCTGCTTGTGATGGACGAAAGCTCAGGCTCAGACTTTATTCTCGGGCCTGTGAGATACAATGATGAAAGGAATTATTGCATGCAAGATTTTTATTAAATTAACTATCGATATTTAATTTAAAAAAAATAATATCATGTCTCTTTAGACTATTCTAAAAGAAACGCGTTCGCACTGAAAATCCAGCAGCAGAAAATAAATTACTAGATAGGTACGAAATAGATACCCACACACAGGTTTAATAGCTGTTTCAACGTTACTAAATAATTGAGCTAACACAGAAACAGTTGTTTTTATACGGTCCGCCGTACCATCTTCAGACATCCTATAATCAAAACACGGATGACCTAGAACTAGCTCCACTGAAATTAATTTAGCGTCCGAAAACATACCCGCGGTTCTAATGAATTAAAATTAGGTTCTAAATGGTCTCTAATAAAAGAGGCGCTTCTCTAATAACTGAGACCGACTTTCAATCTATAGCTTAATGACTGACTAACACTTATGATGGTACTGATACACTTAGGTATGCTTAAACAGTTTGGCAATTGAGATAACTTACGAAATAATTCAAGAATCATTCAATGACTGCTGACTTTGACTGCGCACTGAGCCGTTATATGTGAATTAGGTATACAGAATAGGCGACAGACATAATCAAAGCAAAATCGTATGTATTAACGTGATTTTGTTCTGTGACCGCGTCGATACATATCCATTTGCTGGAATATACCTTTTTTTTACTAGGGTGACAGGCGGCTCTACACATCAGGTAAGACGGCCTGTCTTTAAAAAAAAATGAGTACCTATGGCGCAAAAAGTTCAGAACTAAGTCAACATGCAGTCTCAATCACAGCTAGTTAAAAGTACAAAAACATATCAAATAATTTTTATTCTGTTTCATTCTTACATATTAAAAAGTAATTGTCAAACACAATTCTGAACAATCTGAACAGTTAAAGAACATGATAGTAATCATAGAAATTGTTACCGTTTAACATACTCGTGCATTTAGTTAGGCAATAAGCAACGGAGAATGTCTGTTGCAACGTCTTGTTACAATGCAGGATGTCAGCTAATTCGGTTCTAATTATTCAATTATTCCACTACATCTCATGCATTATGTATGGTTTCATCTGATTTTTAAATAGTACTAGGTACATAGTGCATCTGATTTTAAAATAGTAATAATTGCAATGTGTTGTTAGCATGTATCTCAGTAGATTTATAAGCCGTTGTCAGTGTAAAATTGGCAACGATACTTATTGTTTTGCATCTAATTAATCACTTCAATTAGAATATTTTTGCTGACGTTGTTTTCATTTAGTCTTGTCATTGTGACTCTACTGATAACACAAGTATTGATTTAGGTAGCAATGCAGGCGTTTCACAACCTTCTTGACTGTGAAATGCTCTTGATCTCGGCGTCTGAACCTAAAACGTGATTAGTATCACACAGAGATAAATGGGTGTAAAATAAAATACAAGACATTCTCTTACTCATCTGAACTCCAATATCAGTTGCTTTCAAAACATGCTACTTGAACTCTAGGCCCGTTCTCAACCCCCAGAGTAAGAAAAGCTTGTGTCAGTCTCGTCCGTAATATATATTTGTACATCAGTTGAGGATGCTGACTTGAGCCTACAATATCTTGATGAGTGGCTTCACCTTACCATCATAGACGTTTGATATGCGCGCATCAATTTATTTTATTCTCTGGATTTCTGTCTATGAACTTGGCCGAGCATGAATCGCATTAACATATTATTAATATATTATAGGTAATCGTGTATAAATTTACATCTGATATTTCTATTAACGTTATATAATGACGTTAAGTATTACCAATGGAAGACAACTTATTTATAATCTTTGATACGTAAACTATTTAATTTGAGGAGTTGGGTTTGACATTTACCTTTTTGTAGGTGAACCGTGAGAGCCGCTGTGATGATGATGGAATGCTGTCTAATGTCAAAGTTAAAGATTATTTTATTCAATATTATTATTTATTAATATTGTATTTTATTAACGTCAATAATAAATACTTAACCTAAGTTTACCACCTCCAAGGCGCTGGTGGAGAAGAAACGGCGCAACAAACTCCACTGCGGCATTTATTCAGACGTCAACTTACAATATTTATGTCCTTAAGGCTAAATGTGGACGAATCTACATTTGTCTCGTGTCAAGTTTTTACTAGTTTTAATAATATCGAAAGTGCAACACGAGTTCAAAGTAGTTGAGTTGTTTAAATGTTAATGCAACTTCCGTATAAAGCGACTTACATGACACATACGTAGAAACGTGTGTAGAAATAACTAGAGCAAAAATGAATTCGATAGTGTTACCGTAGTTTATTCTACAACACCCAGAGTTGTAACTACGAATCTTGGTCGCAAAATTTCATTTTATATCAGACTAGCTGACCCGGCGAACTACGTACGGACAATATTTTTCTACCCGCGTGGCGTCAGATCCCGTTCCCGCTGCGCCCTCTACTATATTAAACATGTATTATACATATAAACGTTCCTCTTGAATCACTCTATCAATTAAAAAAAACCGCATCAAAATCTGTTGCGTAGTGTTATAGATTTAAGCATACAAAGGGATATAGGGACAGAGAAAGCGACTTTGTTTTATACTATGTAGTGACTAGCTGACCCGGCGAACTACGTACCGACAATATTTTTCCGCCCGCGTGCCGTCAGATCCCGTTCCCGCTGCACCATCTACTATATTAAACATGCATTATACATAATATATAAACCTTCCTCTTGAATCACTCTATCTATTAATAAACTGCATCAAAATCCGTTGCGTAGTTTTAAAGATTTAAACGACTTTGTTTTATACTATGTAGTGATTGCACACGTGCCATCCTGTGATTTTTGCCATTAAGAAAATACAGTATGTGCGTAAGCTCCGAGGCATCGGGGTCTGAAAAAAGAAAGAAAAATGGGGTACTCGGTCTTCCTAATTAGGGTTTAGATGCTACCAGGACCTACCGCTAGGAAGAAGATGATGATGAAGTATAGACAGCGTTGCTTTGAAGCAAGAGGTCTCCATTTCTTTTCCTCAGCATGAAATTCAAGCATTGAGTTAGAGAAACTTCTGTTTTAAGTCGTTTAAAATTTACATTTTTGTGGTCAACTTTCGTAATGCCTACTATACAAAGCATAAGTTACCATAGTCATGTCAGAACCGACCGCGGTATTCTATATACATACATCTGTCGTTCACGTTTCGTTCGTACATTATGTTTAGCGCAAATAATGTGATTCGTACCGTGACGTGACGCATTAGAGTTGTATGACCCACCTGTTAACTAATTGTACCGTTAATATTTACTTGTTAATTTAATTTACATGCCTTTGATGTGGAGTACTGACCTGTTTTATTACTAGGAATTAAATTAGCAATTGGTATATATAGGCCATTGATTTCAAAATATAGTACAACCGTAAATAAAGATTTACATAGGTAATAAGTAGATGCATATCAAAGAAGTGTAGATGATTGGAATTGAACTCATTTCTATCAGGTTACAAATAGTTAAGGGATGCCCATTATTAAGTCTAGTTTTATATTTGTCTCCCTATTACGGGGCTGTATCTAAAACTATAGTAAAGTAGGCATTAGCTTCGATCTTTTGGAGAATTGAAAAACCTCACAAAGTCAAGTCAAAAGTCGTTTATTCTGTACATGTGGAACTTAAAAATTGTTAAAGAAAAACAAAGACGGGTTGCACTCCAGGAGTGCTGGCAGAAGTGAAAACTTTTTCTTTCTTTCTTTCTTCGTTATATACAGAGAAAAAGATAAAGAACATACCATACCATACTATACCATGCCATACCTATAATATAGCGCCAATCATTGAACCTATCACTAATTTTCTGTCAGAAGAAATGAATAAATTACAAAAAGAAACAATAATCACAAAAAGTTGTAAATTACAAAAGGAAAAAATAATCACAAAAAGTGTCGGAAGCCCAGGTTCGAACCCGGTACTATCTGAAACCATAAGGACTTACAGTCGAAGCGCTTAACGCTAAGCTACGAAGCTTCTTTGCGTACCTAGCAAAATAAACACTCTGTAGCTAAGAATGTTGCATGACGTCATGTCGTCCTACAAAGTCGTCGGTTACGGGTCAAAGGTCACGTGATCCTGACGCGAGTTTAACACGTGATCCTGACGCGAGTTTCACTTTTACCCATCCAACGCCGCTAAAGAAGTTTTCACTTCAAAAATACACTGCGTTGGTTAGAATAGGGCAACCTCATATCTTCCTGTGAGTGTCATATTAGGCGACTAAGGGATAGGGTTGTTCTCCATCGAATAGCAAACATAAATCCATGAAAAAGTGCTTGCTTGACGGCTATAGATTGATGACGAAATGTGCTTGTCAATGGCATGAATCAATCAAACAATCAATTAGCCCACGGCAGTCCACTGCTGGACATATGCCTCCCCAATGTGCGCCATTTCGTACGATCCTTCGTCTTCCGCATCCAGTCCGTCCCAGCCACCTCTTTAGGTCATCGGTCCATCTGACGTGAATATATATGTGTAAATACGGTGCAGAACATTCCTTCAAGAACCAAGCGGTTCGGTGACTCTTTTCTATGTCGCACCATTAGAACCTGGAACTCCTTGCCAGCTCACGTGTTTCCTTCATACAGTCTCGCGTCCTTTAAGCGGGGCGTGAAAATGCATATGATGAGGCCGTCAAGCTGAGTGCCACCATTGTTAACATGACACGTGTGTATAATGGTAGCCCTCTCTCTTGAGACTTTGCCTTCAGCTTACCATCAGGCAAGGTAAAGTCAAATTGACGTGTCCTATATAAAAAATGTATGTTAAAAAAATTTGATCAACTTACACTATATACATTCTAGACTGACCGCAATTTCAAAACTTAGCGGGCTCTTCACCTGCGAGATTATGGACCGTTCTGTTATCATCATCAACATGACTCATATAATGTCACTGACATTTTAACATTTCTTTTATTTATTAAACATAATAATTTACACAATATGTTTACTCAACTGGTTTAAGTTTGACCTATGATTCTATAATTTACCGGTTTTTCTGTAACAATACTCGTTGAATTAAATAATACCGATAACATACCTCCATAAACTGTAATAACAATAAAATTAATGGATTTTTTGGTGGAGAAAGTGGATCCAGTTAATTACCGAATATTTCGTGAACCGGTTAGACCTGTAATTTGTAACTATAGATAACATGAAACGTGTTCAAATTATCCTTAATGAATAATTAATGGCCATATTCTAAAATAGGAATCGTAATTTTGTCACATTATTTTGTTCTTAACACCTATGCAAAAGGAAAGGCAGTTGCAATCGTAGTCGGTGAAGGAAATGACCTTGTCGTATCCTACGTTTTATTATGCCCGTGCATTTAAAAAACAAATGGATAAAAATGTTTTTTTACAGGATCAGCAACATGCCAGTGTGATTGTTTGTATATATTTGTGTGTGCAATAATTGCAGTGGTATGAGATATCTATCCCCGATTTTGACATCGAGGCTGTAATTTATAATATTTAAAAAAATGTATAGATAAGGTTTGCGTAGAGTTTCGTGAGTTGTAAGCGGAAACGTTCGGTTTTACGGGATTGGCAATATTAGTTTCTTTGTTCGCAACATAAGTGGTATATTGAGACTGATTCGTTCCTCCGTTTCGTATACCCTTTCTGAGACGGTTTTATCCATCGTTATCGATTTGATTATATTTTGACTGTCAACATCTTCTATGTATATATTTCAGAAGAGAACTTCATCACATTCTGTCAACTAGTCTACAGCCAGTGAGGACCAACATTATAGTGCCTTAAACCTAGCAAACACACATAACTTTTAATTAACTTAGGTATTATTATGGTAAACTCAGGTTAATTAGAATTGACGTCAATAAGATATAAAACTATGCCATACAATATTGAAAAATAAATTAACATTGAACATTATCAAATGAAGAATTTTCTCAATTTCAGAGCGACAGCGTGAGTTACTTCTTCGATGAGTTAGAACGTATTGCGCGGCCTGACTACGTACCGTCACACCAAGACATCCTGCACTGCCGGAAGGCGACGAAAGGCATCACGGAGTGCACGATCAACATAAACAATGTGCCATTCGTGTTCGTCGACGTCGGGGGCCAGAGGACGCAGCGGCAGAAGTGGACACAGTGCTTCGATTCAGTTACGTCGATACTGTTTCTCGTGTCTTCGTCGGAGTTTGATCAGGTGTTATCAGAAGACAGGTGAGGGTTTAATAGTAATTTCGTGGTATTGAGTAAGTGCTAAGTGAGCGAGGGATATATCAGAGGCTACCTCACCCTATAACCACGGACTCCAGCGGGGGAATCCGAGGGGATTTTCGCACTTAAAAATATTGTACTAAGTAGTGGAATTTACTATTCACATCCCACATTGCACCCGAGGCCCTATCATGAAACATCCGCAAAAAAAATTCAGGCAATTAGTTTCATTTATCCCGAAATCGGATTCGAAGATGGTACATGACACTTTGATTCGGTATAAACCCTATCGTAAGGAAAAGAATTGATTTCATGATACCTACATCATGAAATTCTACTTTTTCCATTCGTGTTTCATGCGGGTCCCAAGTTTGGGATGTTCCATGTTAGCCTCTCCTATAGGTAACATGAATGGAATCAATATTCCTTATTGAGCGGCTCCTTCTGGAAAACTGATTCTGTTATCGTACTTTGTAGCTTTGCAATCGAATCTAGTAGTTATCAGATACCTGGTCAACCACATTTCGAAACAAACTCTATAAGGATTACTTCTAAATAAGAATAAGGACAGTTTCACAGAAAAAAAAATGACGAGGAAATACTTCGGCTTTTAGAATCGTGTTAACCTTCGAGCTAATGTTATCAGTACAACTTTAGTTATGTTACCGTAAATGAGAAAATGTTCGCAGTATTTCAAGCAATTTGAGAAGCATAACGCATAGTGTATGTACATGCATTATGACATCACGTTACGCTGACAGCCGCTTTTTAAAAATCTTTTTGACACTGAGTGGGCAAAAATCATCACTTATTCTCTTCGGTATCGGGGAACGTAATGTAATAACTACACTCCAGCAATGAATTGGCCATATTTCATAGTTCAGCCTATTCAATAAATCTAACAAACTTTTTAGTGACATTGAAATTAGGTTTATTTAAGTTGGCGTTTCTTTTTCTGAAATAAGGACGCCCATCATTTGGAATTAATTTAATTTTGGATGTTGGGCTGTTTTCTGTTTACCCGCGAATAATCGCGACCACCGCGTGCGCGATTTCGCGGACCACGTAGAAAGAGGCTTATCCGTGATACTGCAGACACGTTTATCAAATAGTACCTAATTTCGTCCGTGAAACATAAACCCGTGGAAATCCGGCGTAAGAAAACAAAAAGAATACTGGAAAAATACTCAAGGTCAAAATAAATCGACAAACGTTAGTTTAAAACAAAATTTATATGCCTGTAGCGTGTCCAATTAGGTACGTACGTCACTAGAGCTGCTTACATTATGAATGAAATTTTCCTGTAGCAAAAATAAGCATAGTAGTAGATGCCTGATTCATCGTGCCTGTGTAGGTATTTGTATAATGTAAACAAAACTGAAGATACATTATCTTATCTATGATCTAATACCTGTAATTGAGCTGTTACGTATGTTATGTTACGAAAACATAATTTGTTACCTTTTTATTATCTGTTCAATGTTAATGTTTAATTACGTAACAACTTTTAATTACGTACTTATCACCTGATTGTTTCTAATATCATACCAAACGTCAAAATGTACGAGATGGCTAAAATAAATCTAGAAGCTATTTTTTTTTTTTTAAATAAATATTTACATACATAATGCGTCGTGAAATTCCTAAATAAATGAGGACCTACCTTCAACAAAATCATATCGTGTGTTTCAAGTCATTTATTTGCGTAGTTCGTTTCTAAGCAGCATTTTTGTTGTAATGATACCTATATGTACAATTTTTGGTTGCATTATTTTGCATTATTTAACAGCATCGTGCTCAGAGTTAGCTCGACAAAAAGGTGTGTAATTAGTACATTTATTTACTATCTCTAACATATGGTCATTGTTGTACCTAATCAAATATAAATTTCTTAAAAAGGAAATATAAATTTCTTAATGGGATCTCCTACTACGAGCAGTAAATAGCACATCGAACTGTTTTTAAAAATGCCAAAGACTGCCCCTCTAGACAAGTGACAATTCGCTAGCAGGCGTTTGATGGAATAGAATGACGAATGTATAGGGTTTGTCGTATTTGACATGCGTTAACGACTGTCATTTACGTCAAATCCCATACATTCGTCATTCTATTCCACCAAACGCCAGCTAGCGAATTGCCACTTGTCTAGAGGGGCTGATCGGTCTAAAAACTAACTTTTTTGTTTCTCCTGCATCTTTGCTTCTGTAATCATTCGGAAGCCTTGTTAATAATATAACAACTTATTTCAGGAAGGTCATTTGCTCATAAATCTTTCGAATCAGAAGAGGAAATATCTGTAAATTGAATACAGGATTGTTTTAAGTTTCCTGTTCCCGCTACCCATAGGAATTTATTATTATGGGATTAAAAGCTTTTATATTATTCTAGACTGTTCTATCCCTGTGTTAAATTTCAGCCATTAAGTAGAGCGTGATTGAATAACAAACAACCAAACATTTTCACAAACTTTTACTTTTTAAATATGAGTAGTAGGATAGGAAATAGGATTATGATAGTTTTCAGATGAGAAAATATATAATAACGTTTAACGGTTAGTTATGATGTAAGTTCAATAGGGGTTTTGTATAACGTTGGAAACTTGGAGGGCCAGACCGAGAGGAATGGCCCTGGGTCACTCGGGGTGCGAGGGATATGTCGCGAGACAACCTCACCTTCGGCCTAGCACATCGACCCACAGATGGCGTGCGGTTTAGTCGGTTCGATTCCGACATAACCTCCCCTCCCCCCCCGCTCCGAAGGGGGGGGGGGTGTTATCCGTGGGGATTTTCCGCACGTAAAAAAAAACTCATTACCGACTTCTGTTCTACACGACATATTATTATTAGAAATACTTTTCCTCTCCATCATGTTCATTAATTGTATATAGTGTTTATAGTAGAGAAATAAACTAGCAGAAATTGCATAGTTTTATCAATGTGTAACTAATGCCCGTTTGCACTAAACTCTACTTAGGTTAATCCTTGTAAAGTGACTCCTAAGTCTAAGATAATCTTAACTTTATTTTCAATTGCACCAACATATTTACGAAAGGGCATTCCTAACTTAAGATAAGCCTAGTAAAGCGAATGAAGGTGTAAATGAACGAATGAATTAGCCAATTGTCTATGATAATTGAGCGATTGTCTATGCTTTCTTTAAAGATCTCGTCGGAGTTTTGGCGCGAACGCGGGAAAGCGCACATCGCAGTATTATTTTATTTTTCGAAATTGGTGTGAATTCGAGTTTTTATGTGTAAAAATGGTGGATTATTAGACATAACGTCTTGGACAAATCACACAAGTGTAGGAAAGTGGGATATTACAGTGAATTGTGACATTTCGTGTTCGTAACCAAATCTCCTGGGGAACCTTCAGTAAAGTCCCCACAACTTTACTGAAGCAGAAATCATCACTCATCGTCATCGTCATGAAAAAATATTGTATTGAAGATATTTAAGGTTTAGGCAAGGTTAAGGTTTAGGTTTAGGCTTTGTGCCAAGCCCCAATAAATAATAATAATAAAAACCAATCTCGTCTCGTCAGTCAAGTCGCGTAAGTCACGTTGTATTCAAATTTATTTAAATTTAGATTATTTATTTATTTAGTTTAATATCATGTGCCAAACAGTACATATAAATACCGGACATTGATTGACAACTGTCAAAAAAAAGGGTTAGGAGATTCTTAAAACGTTATGACTTACTTATTCGGTGTCATAAGAATTAAGATTGACTTAGCGTGTTTAGGAGTATCTTAGGGTTGGTGCAATGCATTTTCTTGTTAAGAGTGTCTTATATACCTTAGGCATCAGGTTAAGATACTCTTAAGTTCAGTGCAAACGGGCATTAGAATGTAAATTAATCTTACTTAGAGGCTTTGCACGGGTATAAATTCGTAAAAAAATCTTTGCCCGATTGCAGTGCTTTAAAATTGTATATTTTATAGTAAATTTATTTTATTATATAATATAATTTTTAAAAGCCGAGGCATACTTACGTATGAGAACTTGGTGTTCCACGTTAACTTTTCCAAAGTGGTGGTCACCTTGACCCTAGTTTCTGAAAAATGTACTATAGCTTCTCGCCTTTATTGGTTTCTACATTGCCAAATACTTTAAAAATCACTTTCTATAGAAATCTTACTATAAAAGTTATGAAAGTTTGGACTGCATGTACGGTTTTAAGGTCAATCACGCCAGAACGGCTGAACGGAACTAGATGAAATTTGGCACAGAGAAAGATTCTAGTTTGGAATAGAACTTTTTTTAAATCCTGGGAAAAGGTACATATGGGTTGCGATAACGATCGTATTTCCCGCGGACAGGGCCGCGGGCAACAGCTATCTATGTCTTATGTTCGTGAGACAAGACATTTTATGGAATCGTCTACGACCCGTATCGATTTGCGTGTTGCATGTTTATTTTATTTAACCTAGTTTCGGGCGAGAATAGGACAGCTATACATATATGTAGACAATTTGAAGCAGTAGCATGTGCTAACTAGGCTACTTCCCCTTCTAAGAGAATAGATACTCTGACCAACTGAGCTATCTATGGACATGTCTTGGATAGCCGAAATTATGTTCCAAAAAGTTCCGTTTCGAAAATTCTTACGAACCATCCCTGACTATTCATATCACATTGACACCCTTCCGTGCGTTTAACAGCACATTAACCCGTTGATACTGATTTCTTGGAGTCCTAAAGTAACCCGGCAGCTTGATCAACTATCAACCTTTGATATCGCCAGTTGATTGGGGAGGTTAGTTGCCATGCCAGTCGCTTCACCAATGTTCTCGAACTTCGATAGTTTAGTTGGGAGTTGAGAAAAGGTTCAGAGGCATCAAAACATTGCAACGAGGACGACCATAAAAAAGTTGATCGGCGACATTTAGCTTAAAAGTGGCACTTAACACGAGCTTCCTTTATAGCACTGATATAACCATCGTATTCAGCAGATCAGTATTTTAGTAATAAATTTATAACCGTGTAATATAAGTACTTGAATACGTCCAGTTTATTTATATTCGCGTCGTAAAAAAATGATGGCGATAAAATAATCTCTAATTATACATTTTATGTGTACGAAGGTATGTGGTGTTAAAAGTGCGTGCGGTGCGGTCTGCGGAAAAACGTGCGTACTTGTGTACTTGCGGAGGAAACTTAACGTTTTTTTGTTTGTTTATCCGTCTGGTTAGACTTGAATGATTTTGGAACACATAACCTTGTAGCGTTTGAGATTTTTGAGTCATAACTTATGCCCACAAAAACCTATTTGAAAAAAATATTTATTGTGTTCCAAGTTTAAAAAAATCTGTTGTAAAAAGACTTTATTCCATGTTTAAATGATTTTGTTTGTTTTATTTTAGTCAAAGATATAGTTATATTAATTAATATGGGATTTCAACAAAATAATAGCTATAATTTTAATATTATTACTTAATATAATGACGGTAGAGAAAGCTCATGAGGTATGTAAGGGCAAAAGCGGTGGATGGCGCTTTTGTCTTTTGTAAGTAATTCACTCCTTTCAATGTAGATTCTAGACATTAAAAGGAGTTTTTCTTTCGATTTTTTCTTTCGATGTTCAGATTATTATTCTAGACTCTAGAATAATAATCTGAACATCGAAAGGAGTGTCTTACTTTTTTTCAGAACAGTTAATGTTTATTTTTATTAAACGTGGTTCTAATATCTATCACTCTTTTCGTTATATTATCTGGATGCTTAATTCCTTTAGAATTCATAACAACAAAATACTAATCGCCAATGAATAAGTGAACCCACAACACAAACCTAACTCATAAATTAAAAGGCTCGCTTCGAGATAATTCAAAAAACCGATATAAACACGAGCGTAACCGCGTTATTTTCTTAATGTTTTTTTTTTTATTACGGCTCTAAAATATTTACTCCAAGTATGTACGCTCCGCCGGATGTGTTCCTTTGATGTTGTTTTTAAGAATGTTGGGTGCAATGTAAACGTTCTGCTCCAACAACATATTTGGCGCGCGGATTTTATTTAGTACTTATGTAATACTGTTAGATGAATGTTTATAAAAACAGTCCTGCTGAAATCCTACATGACTATAAATCTAATTCATTCGAGCGCCAATTCAGGTTTAAAATTAGGGGTCCAAGACATTCTTACACCCAGGCATTTGAAGTTAGTCGGTTCAAGTCCGTTATAACCGCCTCAGCCGGGTGAAGGGGAAGTATACCTGGGAATTTCTGCATGTAAAAAAATATAGCTCTCTCGCTTTCCGATGTCTTCTTTAAATAATCAGAGGATTGGTTGATTTTTACCGAGAGATAAAATTGCCCCAGAGTTTCGTCCGCAAACCAGCTGGTTGACCGGCTTGCAGGTGGTGGTGAGATTGGTTGGGCCTGAAGATCTTAATAGATAGGACCCCGCCCATAAAAATACTAAATAAGTATAAGTAATAACAAAAATACTTCTGATTCACGAAAAAGGTGCGCCGTATCGTCGTAATAATGACTAAATAAACATATGATTCAGAAGACTTACTATATCTTAAGTGTTTTAATATTTAGTTAACTTAGTAAATATCTGATTACAGTAATCCTACAACCGACTCATAACTATTGACACCGATAATTCATTGTCCCCTTTCTCTGTTTCCAGGAAAACAAACCGCCTAGAAGAGGCCCTTAATATCTTCGATACGATCGTCAATAACGTTAACTTCAAAGGCATCTCCGTCATCCTTTTCCTCAACAAGTCCGACTTACTCGCGAGGAAAGTTGCCAGCAAGGAGACCGACATACGTTGGTACTACCCACAGTTCACTGGCGACCCCCACAACCTCCGAGACGTACAAATGTTTCTGCTCAATATGTTTGCGAACGTTCGGAGAGAACCCAAAACCACATTATACCACCACTTTACAACTGCCATTGATACCCACAATATAGAAGTCGTCTTTAACTCAGTTAAAGACACGATCCTCAATCGAAACCTAGAGTCTCTAATGTTGCAGTGACGATACAAGAACATTGTGATATATGTAATTTTTCTAGAACATTCGATTTCCTTTATTGTGTTTTCCTGTGAAGCATATTTGAAAAGACAAAGTATGTAATCCAGATGGCTGAGTAAATGTATATGACATGTATTTATTACCAAGTGTATTGGTTATGGTAAAACTATGTACCTTAGATTAACGTATTGTAATTATAAAATTTGTATATCAGTATATTTATGACCAAAAAATGTAGATTTTGCACGAGAAATGGAGGTTATTATAATTACTGTTGGAGAATGGTTGCTGCATGCGTTGATACGATACGAAATCGTAGTATTTAACGTTATACGGTTGTAGAGGTTTATTTCATGTAAATAAAATCAACTTGTAAACAATATTTTCGTTGAAATAGGTATTCTAAATTACTCATTATGAGTTTTCAGTATTAATGTAGTATTATACTCTTGCCCTTCTTGCAGCTACCAAAAATGTGATGAAATGAAACTTGGTTCTAAAATTTTATTAAAATATACTGGCTACTATTAAACTGGCCGTTTACGGTGGTCTGGCTTCCACCAAGGCAGCAAAATAAAATGTATACAAATTTATAAATTAATTAATAACAATCTTATGAACGACTTTGAGTTTCATCAAAATTATTGCAGTACTTTTGTGGATGCTCGAAGAATCAGACATAATCATGGTGATTCTGTTGTAAATAAGTTTGATTGGCAGAAAATGTATGCGTCAATGTCTTATATTCGCTAGAAAATGAAACGGGGATACATTATTGTCCTGTTAAACTGATTATGTAAGTTTTTGTCACAAAAACTTACTTAATCAGTTTGACAGTCTGATCATGAGTTCTCAATTTTGAAGTACCTTAATTATTACGATTTTAGTAACCATGATTTTTTATTAAAACGAATATTTACAATATGATTTTATTTATTTGAAATACGGTATTTGCTAAGAGATAGAAAAGTACAATATGCCAGGGATAATTTGTGTCTGTACAGCCAGCGTTAGAACGATCTTGACAATGTCTCAAAATGATTCTTAATACCAAGATATCAAGAGCAAATAAAACTGTTTTAATGATTTAAATTGTACTATCGTTCGAAATAGAGGTTTGCACCAGATATCCGAACAAACACTCAACAGGATGAGGGTAAACCAAGGCATTAAGATCATTTTGAGTATTTAGTTTGTCAAGTTCGATCTGATGTTGATTGTACGCTGTACAGTACACACTATTTTTATTCATAGGGTTTTTTAGTAACAATTATATTGTAACGCTCGCGATCTGTCTAACAAAGGTACATTTCCCATGAGTAATACGGCAAATTGTGTGAAATTTAATGCCCCTTATTGCGGGGTTGTAAATCCCAAAAGTAACCAGTTTTTGGGACAGCTAAAAAAATTGTAAGCAGTTGAAGTAGCAATGGGCTGGCCACGTTTGTCGAAGGATCGATGGCCGTTGGAGCAGACGAGTCCTAAAGTGGAGGCCGCGAGAAGGCAAGCGGAAGGTAGGACACCCCCTAGCCAGATGGTCTGATGACCTGGCAAAGGTGGCTGGGACGACTGGATGCGGAAGGCGGAGGATCGTACGAAATGGCTCACACTCGTATCGTCTCGTATCGTATCGTAGTGGGCGAATTGAGGGATCGATTGATTGATTGGTTAGTAAGTTTTTCTCAATGAATTCTATTAGGTAAATGTAAGAACCCGGTTTAGTTGAATGTATTTACTCTGGTGAAATCCAGCTTAAGTCACATAAATATAACATATTTCTGCCCTACAATCGGCGCCAATTCGTCCATGCCTATACCGGTTGTAAGGAGAGCGCTCCCGAAGCCGAAGGCCCCTAGTAGTACTGCGGGTACACTGTAGTTTTACCCGAAGCCGAATTTTTTGGGAGCGTTCCCCTTACATCCGGTTTATATAAAGGTTTACTGAATAAGTTTATTTGTTGATGAGAAACGTCACATCAGACCTCTTAATTTAATTGGTATATAATTAGGAGGGATAGAGCTATATAGAGTGTATAGTTCCATCTCTCTTACTCGTCCGAAACACGAACGCTTATAGTTTGCCATGGTAGGCCCACTGGCACCTCATGATAGTTTGTGGTCAAAATAAATTTGGAACATCCTAACTAAAAATAAAGAGTGATTCAACATAACATATCTAAATATTTGCGGTCTCATGTGTTAGGAAACGGTATGTAGTTGACGCTGTGATGACGTCACACCTCAGTATACACCTCGAATTATGTCTATCTAGTATCTACCTCAGTGTATGTCTGTTATTGTTAACTTAATACAATTTAGGTTAAGTCAGTTGCTTTTTCATATACATTATTCATTCTTATTGAATTGAATACACTTGTTTTTCTCCACAGTGTTTTTAAATTTTGAACAAAGGTTTACGATGGTAAAGTAGAAAAGCCTTATTCACTTCAATATGTGTAGCAAGTACCACCCACTATCTAATCTGTAGTATAAAAAATTACTTATTCTTGTTTAAACGTTTTTGAAGCAATGCATGATATATGTAATAATAAATAATAAATATTGTAGGTTCGATTAATATTAAAATTAAGTTAAAAACACAGGTAATTATCATTACTGAAATAGCTAAAACGCTTAAAATTTAAACAGTTGTAGGTGTAGGTGGTTTTTTCAAACTGATTACTTTTTATATTTTTACATAGAATTTGATTTGACCATAGCAAGTGTCTTAATTCAATATATCGATTTAACTTGCCACTTTAAATATAATTACGAAATAACTTTTAAATCAACACTTTCTTGAGATAGCTTCTCGCAAGCCGTCCGGACTACTTTGTCGAATTTGCAAAATGTTGACTTCGTAAAAGCTTCATTATTATATGACACATATTTGTATCCAATCACACACTATCTTCTGTATTCAGTTAAGTCGTTCAATGATACACAAAAAGTAAATATATTGCGTTACTCTCAGACAGATCGCGAGCGTAACTTGGTTCTCAATGCAGCAGTGCCAAGCCAAGTAGTGTTAGTGTGTATACGTCGGCTATCACTATATTGAATAGTTGTAGTTACAATGAGTTTGCTCTTATACAGTGCCACAAGCAAATTCACACAGCCTTTGCGTTGGGAAGACTTTATATAAATCCCTTCAGGGAGTAAAAACTGTACATAAATAACCATTGTTAGAGAAATCGTTTTTATAATCTGTGATTAATAAGTATGTAGAAATTGTTAGGCTGTAAACAGCAACGAATGTAAGTGTGTCTTGCAAAATACTGCTTTTTTTAAGCGATGGAATTTTTGTACGATGCTCAATTTTTTTTGCGCTGGCAATCTATCTTGGTTCTATTCAATCGAGTATTCCGTCCCTTGGCACAATTTAATACAAAGACGTATAATCTCACTAGCTTCTACTATTTTTTATTGTAAAAAGTTTTGTACAATATACAATATTTTTAATTGAAGCGGGCACAAAGGTCTGACGAAACCTTTAAATAATTTTTGAATGTAAATTTCATCAGCACTCGCTTTGTGCGTGAGAGGGAATGATCTGATTTTAATTGTTATTTTAAGTACAACGCATAATTTTCGATCATAATAATTATACTCATTTAGTTGTAAGTTTCATAAGCTTTAGCCTATTTATTTTGAGATGGTCTACGATAATTGTTTATTTACGTGTGAGTTTAGATAGAAGTTATCTATTTATTATGTGTACATTTTTATGGTTGGATTATCGAGGCTAAATGTGTAAATACCTCTTAATTTTACTATGTATATCGTTTCCTTGGTATTTTAGTTTTAATCACTTTCTTTTAACGGTATAATTGGTTATAATTATAAATGAATTACGGATTAAATTCCCATGTCAGTGATAAATTTGCATTTAGAAGTGCCATTGTGTGGTACACAGTGTTGCCACTTTCAAAAAACATACCCAACAATAAATATGATGTCAACACAGCCGCGCAAAATTCGTTCTAAATTTGAAAACGTTTGATATTTTTAAATGTATTCCTAGATTCGTTGGTTTAAAGTTGATAGACTACCCTCTGTTTCCGTTTGTAATATTTTGATGAATTGTGAGATTTAGACTGGTTCATTATATTAAAAGCAATTATTAGTATTGATGCCAAAGGTTGACTAACATCTCGATCTAACAATATTAAAATGACAATTGTTGGTGCTGAGTAACAGTGACTGCCCCTATAGACAAGTGGCATTATGTTTGTAGAATAGAACAGATTCATCAATGTATGGAGTTATGGCGCACATTGGGAGAGGCCTATGTCCAGCAGTGGACTGCAGTGGGCTGACTGATTGGTTGATCAATGTATGGGATTGATTTATGTTGTCGACTGTCATAAACGTCAAAATACGTGTCAATCCCATGCATTTATTATTCTATTCAACAATACGTCGGCCAATGAATTGCCACTTTTCTAGGGGTGCTGGTCCGATAAATTGAACTGGGTGTAGCTTCTACAGTAAGAAAATGAAATATGATATCTACGAAGTATTCAATTCTCAATGGGGTATTTGCCTATAGTCGGAATTAATTATTTAGCTGAACTTTTTAAATTAAGAATAGTAAAATAGTGCAAACAGTTGCGTCGGTACTTATTTTATCGTTCTTATTTATTTTTAATCACCCACCCAAACTTAATCGTAAATGATTTGACTATTAAATACTAATACGTCACAAAATAATTTTTCATACAATTTTCCTTATAACTTACCCTTTTGACGTTTAGTAAAAAGTAACTAATTTGACTAGTCAATCAAATACCCAATTGTTTAACAAAATTATATTTATATTTACTATGGAATCTACTGCCTAAATAAACCATTTCTTTACAATTACTGAATTTATTTCAATGCTACAGTAAATTGAAATGAGACTAGTTTTACGCTACTCATTTTATTTGAGAATAAAATACAAATAATTCAGAGAACAGACAGCATGTGAAAGTGAATTAATAGCCACATTTCGCCAACGATGATTTTCAGCCACGTGATAGGGGCGAGTCATCACCGGCTAGCGGGCATTTTGTCATGGTTTTGTAATCTGTCGAATGAAGAACATCCATTATTATATACTATTTAATCATTTCTATCATAAGTGTAAAACTAGTCTCAAATAATTACACACAATTATAGTATTATCGTTATAACTTCAAATACAATGAACTGACGTTTGATTTGGATGTGTAGTGAGGACGGAACTTGGGTCTCAAATGATAGCGCATAAGTCAAGTGTGATGAATATAACGCAAGCAGTTGTGTGGAGTATTTATCGATAAACTTGGAAATGATTAGGAACGAATCTCCTTCATGCAGGGCGTCGATTCTGCTAAAGTTGAACCACAGTCATGTTATGGACAATGCAAAAAAATAAAAATTTTAGACTTTAAACACTTTACAAGTTGTAGGAGGTTGGACACGACGGTGTTTCCGTCCAATTGAGCAGTCTTATTAGTGAAGTACCTCCGCCCTATAGAATACCGCGGCCATAATAACCTCGTGTTGTGTTCCCAGCAGTGAGTAGGGTAGCCAGAGCTCACTGGAGAGTCTTTGTGCTGTCAGTGGGAAGACCAAAGACTATTCCTGCTTTGTTTTCCACACTGACGGCACAGAAACTCTCTGTGTTTACAGGGTCGGCAGCACGAGTGTGATTCCCCTGGTGTTGCACACGTCCATAGGCCACGGTAACTATTTTCCGTCAGGTGGACCGTGTGCTTGGCTGCCACCTCAGTGGTATAAAAAAAACGCCAGTAAAGTCTAAAATTTCCTTCTTCCTACAGTCCCGGGTCCTTTAAGCGGGGCGTGAAAAAGCATCTGATGAGGCCGTCATGCTGAGTGCCACCATTGTTAACATGGTACGTGTTTGTGATGGCTCTTTCCTGAGACTTTGTCTTCAGCTTACCATCAGGTGAGGTGAAGTCAAATTGACGAGTCCTACATAAAAAAATAAATAAATAGCTTTTTTCAAGAGTGAATGAAAAAGTGTAATGAAACTCTTTTTATTGAATTTTGGATTTAAAGTCTAAATTTTAAAAACCATTTTTTGCAGTATCTGTGTTATCACAGTAGTTTTGCTTTATCAGAATTGAGGGCTTAGGGTCTACGAGCTTTTAAGACTTATTAAAGTCTACTTATTTCAATTCTAGTACTCACATACTTTATCCTCTGCACCTTTTTCCAAACCAGTTGGGTTCGGTATTCCAGCTTAACTGCAATGTGGCTGAACTTCGATATAGTGCCATCTGACCTCCACAACCGAATTGGCGATATTGAAGTTCTGTAATGGGGATGCTGCCTGCGCTTTTATCCCGATATCCCGACAGAGGTTGCCTCGTAAAGGCCAATGTTAGCTGTCATTTTGGCTTAGGTTTGTCTCTTCAAATTTGACAGCTATTAGTTTGTTATTGTCACAGAACAGATGGTAATTGTCGTTTGGTCTGCTGCTGCCATCTACAGTAAGTTTTGCGTCGGCGTCCCCATTAGACTAATCGGATAGATTATTTGAATAATAATTCTAGAATGCAAGTAAATACAACCTGTAGTGGATAATTTAAGTTCTAGAATGTGAACTTTTTTGTACACAGTCAGTGTATATTAAAGTAACTTGTTGGATTTCACTGAATAATAAAAGCGTTTAATTTCAATTATAGTTAGCACATTTTCACGTTATACAAAATATTTTTTCTTTAATTGATTCTTAATTAAGTATAAGAAATCTGTGTGTACTAGAATTTCAATCTACTATCTACATTTTAAATATTTAAAACTATATAAAATTTTAAAGGACTTGCTTCAAATATAGCATATAATATACACACATTTATATGACTGCCTATATATCTATAAATTCATTATCTCAATTTCTACACTTGCTTTCTCAAAATATACGCTCAATTTTCACTAGAAACTAAACAATACTACTACCTAAGGAATCTATATTGTACTTTATTTATTTCTACACTTACACTCACGTGAAGGAGATTTTGATATGGGGGGAAAATTAGTATGTACTTTTTCTTTAGATACTTGTAGTTGCAGTTCTAAAGGTGCTACCTCACTGAAAGTATTCTTCTCCTGTAATGTATCATTTTAGATTTGAGTTTGAGCATTGCGTTATAAGACTGCTTCACTAACTAACGAGCATTTGTTAGTAATGTAACATTGAAATTACATGTGACTATATATAGCAGACAATTCTCACTGTAATGCTCTTTTCACCTTCCTTACTGATGCAATGCTCGAAATGTACCATTAGAGATTGCGTACTGTAATGTTTGAATTGCCTCAGTCATCGACGAATGCTCGAGTCTAACGTTACAGACGAGAGAACTTTTCTGGTGAGGTAATGCCTTAGGATTGTAGTCACGAATTACATCTTTTACTTTTCCTATAATTTTTTATTAAATATATATTAGTATCTTAAAGTACCCAAGTCATTTCCTTGGCTCAGCTATCAACTGATGCCCCACACAACAGTCTGTGAGTAAGCTAAGGGTGCCAATCGTATTGCTCGAAAAAAATATCCACGTGTAAATTTATTGTAATCATAGTATAATTAGGCCTATGGATATTTTTGGTACATCACGGAAAACCCTATGCAGTGTGGTTGATAAGTTAGGGCTTCATCAGGCTGGCTACTCTTTCTGTTACGTTTTGAAGATACCAAGTGACAAATTTTCTGACAGGTCACAAAAATAAGTACAATAGCAAAGATCAATTTTTAAATATTTCTTTGATTTTATGGCAAGATTATAAGAGGACAAACCTAGCAATAATATCTTGTTAATAAAATTTCAAAATAATTATATAAAACCCGTGTACGCACAAAATGTCTCATAGTTTTGTTATAAAATTAAAAATTGTATTGTGGACTATTTAAGCGAATATAAAAAGTAGCCAGTGTGATACAGTCTTTAGTTGTATGTTATGATTTTTTAACATAATGTTAGGAGTCATTTTACACTCATGTTAATGTATGCTAGAGTGTTGACAATATCTTTTGGAATTCCTCTATATTTTGTATACAGCCCAATATTTATTGTACAGTGTAATAAAACACCATGCATGTATAGTCTTCACGTTTTATTTACCTGATTCCTTAAATAGTACCTACTTTTTTTTACGTGCGGGAAATCCCCGCCGGAGCCGAACCAACTCAAACGTACGCCGTCTGTGGGTCGTAGTGTAAAGGTGAAAGGGAGGTATCCTTCTGGAAGTGGAACCTTTTATTTTGTATACTATTGTCATCTTTTTCAAGTGTGAAAATGATTAAAAGCTTCGCAATTTGTTTTTACTGGTGAAATTAAAGTTATTTATTAATGAAAATGTCTACAAGTAATAGTTATGAAGAAAACGATTTATGTACCTAATACACCGCCCGAAATATACACATTTACTGTACAACGTCCGATATATGATGTGATTGATGTGAAGTCCTTAACGTTATGGAATGTTTACTATCTGAAAACTGAAAGGGTAAATATCTATTTTAGTATTATATTAGTTACAAGTAAATTAAAAAACATCGTATGATACACGTGTGCTAACACACTTGTGCCATAATCTACTATTCATTGCGCGATGCAGGCATCAGAAGTTCCAAGTAGTTCGACTTGCCTTTTTTAGATGGCGCTGAAAATTGGATATCGCCACAGTCGCAATGCAAACAATTTAAGATGTTATCGTTTATGAAAATATTTTTTTATTCCGCTGTAGTCCAATTTTACAGGATCATTTAAAATATATCTTATAATAAATATTTAACAGGTACACAAATTAAACACGTGTGTCGCGCATGAACGGGCTCGTGAACATTATTTAAAGATAGGCATTGCCGCAATCTGCGTCCTTATAACCTGTCTATAAAAGCCTTTCTGTATGTAAACAATAAAGTTTTTGGTTTGTTTACTTGCAAAACAATTCTGCGGCTTTAATCGAATTATTTGGTTGGAATAATTCCAATAGGTAGGTACCTGCGCGGTAAGTATTTGCGTATACATATAGATATTTTATGAACTTACATCGGTAATGTATGTAGGTATTTCACCAGCTTTGTATTTATTTTAGTCCCTTTCCTTGAAGGGTGCGTAGGAGCGCAAGGAAATCCGGGAATGGATTTTTTAAAATAGGTACTTACGACTTATGTATCCAGACAGAACTCTAAAATTCTTTTTTTAAAACGTTATGGTGAACGCCTGTAAATATCGAGCAGCTATTTTTCTATACCACTTAGGTGGCAGACAAGCATTTGGCCCCCACCTGATGGAAAGTGGTTACTTGTTATCGTGACATACGGACGTATACACCAGGGGCGATACGCTGCTGCTGCCAACCAAAAAGAAACCTAATGCTCTTCTTGAAGAACTCCATATTGTAGTCGTTTGGGAAAATGACAGCAGGGAGTTCATTTCACAGCATGAGTGTGCGTGGGATGAATTTCCATTTATACCGCACAGCCCCTCTAGACAAGTGGCAATTCGCTAGCAGGCGTTTGACGGAATAGAATGACGAATGTATAGGATTTGACGTATTTGACAAGCGTTAACGACTGTCATATACGTCAAATCCCATATATTCGTCATTCTATTCCATCATACGCCGGCTAGCGAATTGCCACTTGTCTAGAGGGGCAGTACGCATCGTTTCCGGTCGCAATGTGTGAGGATGAATTCTTTGAAGGTGGAATAACAGAATATACCTAGCTGTGGGCATCGTAATTCACATGAGCACAAACCACTGTACATCAAGTGAATGAATAAAAAAATAATAAATATAGGCGGTAGAACACACATAGCGAGGCAAAGTCAGTCCCTCCTGATGATTCTGATTTTGAAGGTTTCCACATCGCCTGGTAGTATGGTAGTATGTTGAGCACTCCGAGTTTCTTTGATGCCAGCTTAATCTTGTCTTCATATGACTGCGGTAGCCGCTGGAGATATCGACACCAAGGATCCCGATTCTTGAGAAAATGGTAAGCAGTGCCCCAGGAATTGCAGCACAACAATTAAGTACATACTTATATAAGGGGTTTTCTTAGTGGTGAATACACATATTCATGTCTTATCCGTCTTACGTCCGAATACAAATCTACGCTCGGTAGGTACCTACTTACATACTAAGAGAGGCATTTAAGATAAAAATCTCCAGTATCTCTCGTTGATCCCAGTGGAAACTTAAGGTAATAAATATAGAGCCAGGTTGGTTGCAACGGGCTCCTACGTGTTTCGGTTACGATACGCTCACAAAGAGAACACTTTATTGCAGTGCACATTTGATTTAGGAGTTTTAAATTAGACTGCAATGTATCGGTATAGGTACCTAAGTAAGGTACTACTCGTGAGCAGTCTAAT
Organism: Eilema caniola; assembly: GCA_949126895.1. Lineage (NCBI taxonomy): Eukaryota > Metazoa > Arthropoda > Insecta > Lepidoptera > Erebidae > Eilema > Eilema caniola. Next base: position 5,163,768 of record OX421466.1, read on the forward strand.
TCTTAAAGTTTAACGAATAAAAAATGCTGAAAATTTTCACATTTCGCCAGTTCGCCGGCCTCCTTCAGTTTACGGCCTTATGAGCAACTCGGTAACTTCAAATATTATAGATAACCTTTCAACAAATAATATAAACATAGAGTTCGCTATACGCCACTCTCGATTAGTTACGGCGTAGGAATTTACTACATTTATAAATATTGCACTCACCTAAACCCAGTAAAAACCCGTTTAGTTCCCGTGTGGAATTTATGGTAAACGACCGACTCGTGCTAGAAGGTAAATTTTGTTATTTATAGGTTTTATACTAAAATTCGTTGTATAGTTAGTAGAATAGTTGATTTAAATGTCATTCAATGGTGGGATCTAATCATCACACTTCTCGGAAGTGTAAGAGAAAGTATAGACGCGATTCGAAATCTAGTGTAATCTAATGTATGTATTTTGTTTAAGAATCTACCCAATTCAAAATATAACAAAAAAGAACGATTTTAGCCAATTATATTTGTTTTATTTTGCATACTGAAAATGGGGGCCATAAACTGACGCACTGGGGCCGTAAATTGATGAAAAGGGCCGTAAACTAGCGTTTTGGCTACATTTCACTTTTTCTCTTATATTTCAAAACTTATGGACCAAAGCACAGTGGTTTATAATTTTTATAGAATTAGACTATACTGAGGACGAATTTAAACCATAATCAGATATTTCTGAAATAGGTATCCAATAATTTTACATTTCCAAAGTGAGTAACTCTGCCTTTTAGGCCGTAAACTGGCGAAATGGCCGTTTTTAATGTGTCGGAGGGACTTACGAACCAACTACCTTTTTCATTACCTTTGTCGGTAGGATATTGTGAGTCTGTATATGCTATAATCCCAACAAATACAAACGTAAATTTGACTTAGTGTACTTATTTGTTTGTTTAATATTTTATCAATCAAAAAAAAATTCGGACTGATGCAAAAAAGATCGAAACAAGCTTTATAGCAGGCGGTACTTATTTGCAAATCTTAAACCAGATGGCCTGCCATAAAGCTTGTTTCGATCTTTTTAGCATCAGTCGGTTTTTTATTTTTAATAATTAAAAATTATTTTATACTTTTTAGTTACGACTTTATATACTCGACACCTTGCAAACTAAAATCCATCGAGCCGTTCAGGTCACAGAGCGTTCCAAACATTTGAATTTGGCCAATGATATATAAAAACTATAGATGCGTTGCCCGCACTCTGAAATGGCAAATTAAAAAGAAGGTAATTCCCTACATTGTGCTTAGTTACGCACCAACCAGTGTCGCGACAGTACGCTTTATAAAAAATTTAGAAAAAGTAAAGAAAAGTGGTGAGAAACATGCCTGCGTGTGTATACAGACGATGTAAAAATTACACTGCAACCGTGAAAGATAAAAATGTGTCATTTCATGCGTAAGTATAAACAGAAATACAATATAATAATTTACTTTTTCGACACTGTCTAATGGCGGCGGGTGCAAGTTAGTCGCATCACACGTGCCATTAGGGGAGGTTTGGGAATTATTGTACCAGTGTTTTTTTTTTACTAATATTACCTGTATTGCTTGAATATAATTGTACGTGTTACTAATTCTAATTATCTGGTTTTTGTACATTTTAGATTGCCCAAAGAAGGACTAATGAAAGAAAAGTGGGTTAGTATAATAAGGGCTCAAAGGCATGAAGACGATTGGCTGCCTTGCTGATTGATTGCATTAGTCTAACCTTTTTAGACATTTTGTAGGTGCCGTTATAATGGTCTAAACAGAATAAATGAATTTTGACTTGACTTGACGATATTTAAAAAATACTTGGGTTATATTAAATTAGGGATTCTAAACACAAAAATATTATTTTTTTGGAATTCTTGTCTGTTTGTTCGCGATGGACGCAAACACTACTCAACGGATTTTGATGAAGTTTTTTCTCCTAGAAAGGTTTTGGTCAAACTTAAAATCTGCCGTATGTTTGATTGCAATTGGTTAAGTAGAACCGGAGATATGACCAAAAAACTATAACCGACCTCCGCGCGGGTGGCGGGCGGCGTATATACCAAAATGGTTTTTAGTATATGTAATTATGTATACACATTTTTAAATAAAGGTTTTTATGTTTATATTATATTTTGGTTTTATTACTATAATTACCATACTTAATTTCTACATTAATAAATAATAAATTCTACATTAATATTTCATAAATAAAAAAATTTGGTTGCCTGTAAAGTCGGTATACGGGCGGAAGTTTTACGTGACAACGACTTTGAGTGGTAAAATAATTTTAATGTGAATATTCATTCGTATAGTAGGAAGAAGGATGAAATAATAGTAACAATTTAAAAATGTCTGTCTCTCTCGCTCTTAGGCGGGCTAACCATGCCCGAGTGGAAGGGACGCGTGCCTCTCACTCGCTCTCATTGTGAGCGCATAACGTGAGCGGAGCGTAACGCAGTTTCTTGAAGTGTCACCCGGCAAACCAATTTATAAGACGTTGTCACGTCAATATTACTTCACCTGTTAAGTAATAATAATATTATGTATCAGCACTTGAAACTCAAGTGTCCTTTTTCCCCCACGTGCCTCTGAGTGCTACGTCACACATGCATTTGACCAATAAGCATGCTGGACGTAATCGTAACGTAACTAACGACGTGTATTCATCTCCCTCTAACAACAGGTAACCCGTATGGTGACGTTTATTTCCTTTCCCTTTCTTAACGCGAGTAAGTAGCTAGTTAGTGTTTTACGCTGTTTTTGAGAGCCGCGATGTTAGTGCATGGCGTGTCTATACTATAATACGTCATTGAATTTGGCGTCACATTTTTTTTATTTTTTATTTTGATATACCCAGGGTCACTCTCACAGTAAATACGAATCTATCGACGACTCTCAAGCTAAAATCCATCGAGCAGTTCAGGCTGCAGAGCGTGTCAAACAATTATACATACATACATACACTAGAAAATCATAGCCCACCTTCTGGCGCAGTCGGGTAAAAAGCGTCGGGCACTGGGTGTAATTTTCATTAAGTGGTGCTTTTCAAACTTTCAAGCTGTTATTACTTATTTCAACAATGTTTTCAACACACCAAATTAAATTATAATACTTCGCCGTGCACGCCACTCTCTGGCACGTCACACCTAACACTCATAACTCCCAAAGACGGCGCTCGTAAAACTTTTATATGAAGTTTTCACTTAATTAAATCATACTCGTGTCATTTTATTTAGCTACAAAAATAATCCGGACTCCTCTGGTTGTGTGAAATTTAATAATGAAGTCTAAAGAATCTATACAATGTTGGTATCTATGTTTTGTAATATATAAAGGAATCTGTAGTATGAAGTTATAAATTAGGTGAAGGTACTTACTGTCAGAAGTACAGTATACGCGAATATCATATCAATTAAATAAAACCACTCTTCAGCGGATTCCATTGCGATTTATCTCTTTGCTATTATTTTATTATTTACACTTAAAAGCGCTCGCTAACAGTCTCCTGCATTTTTTTAAATGTCCGGCGGCCTGCAGTCTTAAGCCGATAGCGCCTATACACTAAAACGATTTTGGCCTGCCGGCAATTCCCTGTTGTCAGTTTTGCGACCACAAGCTTGCAGTTGTAAGTCGACAGTTTCTCGCCGTATAATCTCCTGCTGGTGTGTGCTCGTTCACTCTGACGGCCTAGGCCTCTCTGGCCTAGGACTGTCCGGGATCGTTCCGCGGTGGCCTTTCACTATCAGACCGTACTAGTCCTCAGTCCAAAATTGTCAACGAAACAGTGAAAGTGTGAGTTATTGCGATTAACTGCCAAATTTATATCCGGCAGTCGCGTCGTCCGTAAAACTGATAGTAGGTAAGTGGGCGCCTCATAGAGACGTTTGTAACGCGACTAGTTTTTAGCCATGCAGTTGTTGCCACTTCACTGCATATCTACCAGCATAATTAGGTACAGTATAAATAATATAATACCTACTTCACATTCATAAATATTAATTGGTAGGTGCGTTGAAATATGTAAGACCATAATACAGGCCTGCCAGGCCTTATTGCGTGTAACGTTAACATGGTACAAATTACAATTCTTATTTCAATTTCCTGACCACGATAGATCAAAACGTCGAAATATACCGTAGCCTACATAAAAAAAACTTCAAATTATGTCAAATAGGGTCAGTGCGCCGGTTAGCGACCACTTAGTTGAGTTGCTCATTTAAAGCGTGTAAAGAAATAGGCTATCTTTTTCCAAAATAGCTGATGATAGTTTAAATTGGTCGTGAGTATAGTCTAGTTGTATAAAAATAAAAATAAAACCACTGGACGTACCGCCAAGATTTATCCGCCCGTGTGGCGTTAGATCCCGTTCCCGCTTCACCCTCTAATATATTAAAAGTAGCCAAAACGCTAGTAAGCGACCGTTTGCTTCAGTTTGCGGCTACCAGTTTAAGTAATCTACTGGACTTTGTAGATAGTTAGGTACTGCTCAAAATATTTAGATAGTAATACAAATATAATTGATTAACAACCATTTTACTTTTCATTTTGGGTCATTCACGGTCAATTCTTCTACAGTCAGTTCATAATGAGATCATCTGGGGTAAATGTGTGACGTTTTATGCTAGCAAATTATAGAAAATTTTATTATGAACTTATAAAATTGAAATTTACATTGCATGTGAAAGTATTTTTTAACTTTGAGTGCATTTCCGGGGAATATATACCTATGTTGAACTGTTTGTAACCATAAATAGATATTACATAACATAACATAAACTCACGCCTTTATCCCCGAAGGGGTAGGCAGAGGTGCTAGCACCCACATTTCGCCGGTTTATGTTTAGGTCCCAATGTAATATGGCGAGCCTATTGCCATTAACTGGGCACTTATAAACCTGCGATAAATACACACATAACTTCGAAAAACATCGAAAAGTCATTGGTGTGTGCCATGGAAAACCTGGGATCGAACCCGAGACCTCGTCTCAGCAGTCCATTACCCATACCACTAGGCTACCGCGGTATAGATATTATATTAGTCAAAATAAGGATTTTTCTCAATAATATCTACCTTTTACCTAGTCAAAAATTGCTCTATTATATTTTTTTACTATAAGACACCCACATTAAATTGGTCTTGAGAACGAACAACCTACATCCTACAAATTGTACTAATATTATAAACGCGAAAGTTTGTAAGAATTTTCTTTCACGTAAAAACTACTGAATGGATTTTAATGAAACAAAAATAATATAGCTTATACATCAGAATAACACATAGGCTACAATTTATAACGATAACCGATATTATACCAACAACCTTAATCTACGCGGGCGAAGCAGCGGGCAAGCTATATTTTACTAAACCGACACAAGACATACGTTTAATACAGCAGATAACTAACCATTAGGAACCAAGTTCTTCGGGTAACGAGCTGTACTTTGCAGTTAGAATTCATTGAACATCAATGCCCGACGTTAATGAACCGGAGTTAAGTGATTTTCTATTATCCTCCTTTTAATAATATGTTTCTTAATATACTCGTAATACATAGAAAGCAATCTATCAATCAGCGGGAAAAATCCAGTGTAATATTTACTAATAAAGAAAAAAATTACAAAATAGAGAAAAAAAAAGTTTCAACATAGGTGGTTGTAAATTAAACAAGTTTAAAATACGAACAATTTATTAATAAACAAATTTAATAACTATTAGGCTTGTAAAAGTACGCAGAGCGTTAATGTTAGTACCCATGTCAGGCAGGCGGATATTGACGTGCTGCTCTGATGTAACTCCGCAAGGCTCTCACCTGTGGAACAAAGATAAAGAGAAAGATACAAAGATAGAAGAAACAGAGAAAGAATATGTGGGTGGGGTACTTTGATTCACTGACGACTATGAGAAAGGAGCGATTATTACGGTAAATGTTCCTTTCCACTGTAGCAAAAGTGGAAAGTCTAAATTTTCAAGAAACTTGGCATTTGGTCTAACTGACCTTTTTCTGGTTCGTAGAAGTCGGAAAGCAGTTCACCCCATTAAAAAAATGCAACTAAAACTGATTGCAAAACAAGCCAAGCCTGTCACGCTTGAAACATTAAAGAAATAGGCTTTACTCTACTGCAAAGTGCTATGCTATTGGGTATATAAGTATATCCAACTTTTTGGACACTAGCTTAATTTCTAATCTATCTCAATCTCTAATAATCTTCTAAAGGATTACGGTATTAATTCTCACGTGGGATCTTAACACCAGAATTTCAATGGTTTGAGAGATAACAAGAGTTTATTCTGAAATTATGTGAATTGAATTGAACCGATATTATTTTCCTATAAGATACTCATTTAAAATAGTAACGATTTCAGACATAATTTGCTCATAGCCTTATTTCACTATGGTCTTCCAATATGGTCTTCTGGATAATAAGACAAATCACTAGGTATCATTGTATGCAACATAAATGACGTCGGGAACGGCACACAATAAATACAACTGTTTTTTTTTCAGCGATATAATGCAGAATATTATTGAATACGATAACATACGTTGAATAGCCAAGATTGGTTTTACAATTTCATAAATGTAACGTACCTATATGACAAAAACCCACTTTTGAAATATCTAGCGATACACGCTCAACATCAATTGCTAGTCTATCTCAATCTCTAATAATCTCCCAGAGGAAAACGGTACTGAGTCTCACGGAATTAAAGGTGAAACTATTGAGATCTTGACTCCAAGATTTCAATAGTTTTAACCTTTAATTACGGACGTGCAGTCTCACAGGCTTACACTTTGTTATTCACGTGCCCCTGTAATGCTGTATACGGCGTACCCCACTCATCTTTCGGTCTCAGTAGCTTCACTTTTAGTCGTAAAACGACTATTGAGAAAGAAGTTTACATCGCCAGATGTATGTTTCCTAAGCAATATCGCTTTATATTGTGAGAGCGGTCTGTGAAAACACACGTCCACGTTTATGTCATAAATTGAGCGGAATTTTTGGTAAATGGTCTGATATGCCACCCCAAAAGCAAAAATATTAAACTATAGTTCCAAAACGTAAGACGTATTAACTATGACCACTGAAGACGAAGAAAAAGAAAGACAACTCACACTTGTGTAGGCTATTAATAGCATAAGTGTTTTGCTTTAAAGAATTCTCTATTCTTTATATTTTACTGCAAATCTAAAGAAACTGACTGGAAAAGTAATCTTCCTTAGAAAATATTACTATAAAGTGATCTCAAGTAAAAACGTACGCAAAACGCCTTTTATTGTATGTATTATAGTTCGATTTTAGTTGAGAACAAGTACATTTTTGTTTAAATTACATCTTTTATTTACATTTGGTAGCTCGTAAAAGGAATAAAGCTAATAATTGTTACAAAACTTTCTTAACTAGATAGAATACAGCTTTTAAAGATAGTGGTCTCTGTGACCGCACGTGTCCATGGTTGTGTAATAAAATATAACGTCCGTTGTTAAGGTTACATTTAAAAAGTACTCGAAACCGGCGGGCTTTCATACCCTCGAGCCTCTGCAGATGCGTAGAGATGTTGCTTCCATGGCAGTATTTTACCGTCTCTACCATGGTGAATGTTCTGAAGAGCTATTCTTATTAGTCCCACCCTCTCCTTTCCTATACAGGACGACACGTGCAGGACTTAGATGTCACCCGCATACGGTGCAGAACATTCCTTCAAGAACCAAGCGGTTTGGTGACTCTTTCCTTTGTCGCACCATTAAGACCTGGAATTTCTTGCCAGCTCACGTGTTTCCCTCTTCCTACAGTCCCGGGTCCTTTAGGCGGGGCGTGAAAAAACATCAGATGAGGCTGTCAAGCTGAGCGCCACCATTGTTAACATGGCACGTGTGTATAATGGTGGCCCTCTTTCCTGAGACTTTGCCTTCAGCTCACCATCAGGCGAGGTAAAGTCAAATTGACGTGTCCTATATAAAAAAAGAAAGTATAAATAATAGTAGAGGAAGCTCGTGAAGTATGTATGGATAGAGTGAAATGGCGGGCTGTAGTCTCTGCATACCCTGGAGGGAAATAGGCGTGAGCGTATGTATGTATTGTTAGACTGAAATTCAACTACTGGAAAACCTTGTCCGAATAGTTGTGTGTTTATCGATCACTTGACTCAATCGACAGCCCTGCGCATTGGGTTGGTACAGCTGTTGAAATATCGTTTACAATTTGCGTGTGGTCACCGCCCTTTATTTTCAATATAATTACTTTATTGTGTCAGTAATTAAATTTCAGTCTAATAGTATGTACACGCTCAACAATATCAGGAAAGTGTACTAAACCGTGAACAAGCTTATAAACTTGAAATAGGACATTTTACGACATCTGCTCAGTGACCCACTTCATAAAATAAAGTTTGTGTGATTATAAGCGTCGACCATTACAATAATAATATGTTGCTAATAACCTGGAGTTCAGACAGTACTAAAATATTTCAATATGACTTAAATGACACTATTGTTGTAATTAAATATTTCGAAACTGGTTAGTTGTTTTTATTTATTTATAAGTTATTATTGCCGTGTTGGTTCCCAGTGGAGTTAGAATAGGGCCAGAAGCAGTGACCTCTTCCATTACGTCACAGTTCAATAGTGGACTATGACCTGAACGATGATGAGTTAAAATACTCTTATAAACGTTTTATCTTTTTCGAACCACTAAATTATTCAGGCAGGTACGAGGTTCTTTAATTTACGAAGCATATTATTATCGATAAAAAAAGGTCTAGATATAAAGCAAGAGAGAAGATTATTTACCTTTAATAACGTGTAATGTTACATGCGCGGGCGGCGGTGACGGAGGTGGTGCCCGTGCGACTGCGCAGGTATATCGACCGGCGTCATCACCTCTCACTCTTGCCACTCGCAGCACTGAATTCGCACCGTTCGAGCCAAATTCGGTACGGACACTATAATACAATTTTGGCGAATAATTAAACAAGCAGGTTTTATAAAACAAAAATTGCAGGACGTATCAAACTATCAGGGCGACAATTCTGCTAAACCAAAATCACGGACATTGTAAAATAAACATGTAATTTTAGACTTTAAAGCTATGCAATTAAGGTCTAAAAATAAATTGCTTCTTGTAGAACGAACGAAGCAAGTAATGAATCTCGATCTATTTAATTTTGGGCTTTATAGTAAATAGCAATAAAGTCTAAAATATCATGCCATTTTTTACAGTGTATGATATGACAGTGGTTTTGCTTTAGCAGAATCGAGACCCAAACGCTATGATTTAATAATGATTTTAATAGCTTGGTTTAATTGTATGCTGCTCTAGACAGTACTGCCTTCGAGCAAATAGTTCCCGTGTCCAAATATACACTCAAATACCATTTCATTTGAATTACGACATTATTTCTCACGCAGCAAGAACTATGTGACTATTTCCAATTCAAAGCTATATTTCGATTACCTTATTCCTCCTCTTTTTGTGTCATCATTTAGAAGGTCATCTTTTCGGTACCATAGCAGCGAGGGTCCGCCTTCCATCCGGAGACCGTTCACCTCACATCGCAACGCAACAGTGCTGCCCAGCTCGCAGACTTGTTCCGATACAGCAGCGCCCGCGCCGTCCACGATACGGACTGATACTTCTATAGAAAATAATACACTTAATGAAATATTGAAAACAAATAGATTGTCGATTATAACTTGAGTTGTGATGTGATAAACTCATTAATTCTTTTCACAGAATCTTATCAAAAATACCAGCAAAAACATTAATTTGACTTTATACAGGATTTATCGCTCTCTCAGGTCCTTTCCTTTTATTCCTATTATAGCCAGAAATAGCTTTTATTGTCTATCTATAATTTTTATTCTGTAGTATTTTATTAATCTAGGAGGTTACCCATGAACACATCGAATAATGAAACACGCGAAGTACAAAAAAGAACTATCTTATAAACTGTAACTAAATTAAATAGAAATAAATTAGAGACAGTTGAAAATAAATAATAAACATAATCCTATCGACAATAAAAAAGAAAGTCTCGCAAATGATTACTAATCGGGTGTCATTCTTTCTGTAAGGGTTGATTTCTAGAAACAAAATTTATTTGTTTAGTACGTGGGTGGAACTACGCGTCCGTATTTTCAAAACACATTGATTATTTCGTGGACAATAGTGTGGATTGTGTGTTTTATTTAGTAAACCTAATTTTTAAGAATTCTCTGTAACGCATAACTGTTTTTTTTATCTCTAATAAATAAAATAAAATAAACAATAAGAGAGTGTTATTGGTCTCAGGGCGTGATAAAAAAATACTAATAAACAATTTTATGATAGTTCCATAAAAGTGCAATCTTGTATGATAATTAATAACTATTTCGTAATGTTCTTATTTTCAATAACCTATTTACTTTGAAGGTTTTTTTTTTATACCACTTAGGTGGCAGACAAGCACACGGTCCACCTACTGTAAAGTGGTTACTGTGGCTTATAGACGTATGCAACACCAGGGGCGTTACACTCGCGCAGCTGACCCTGAATAAACCTTCTTGAAGAACCCATATTGTAGGCGCTTGGTAAAACCACAACAGGAAGTTCACTCTCCAACCTGAGCGTGTATTAAAACCGTGAAGGTAGAGAGTTTCTGTGCTGCCAGGGCAGAAGACAAAGCAAGGCTTTGCACCACCACAGACAAGTTAGGGTTGAATGATAAGCCGGCGCGGCGGGCGGAAGGCGCCCCGGTGTGAGTCCACTCCAGTTTCCTCCTTCGGCACGACTACAGCACCGGGAACTTACTTTACACAGGTTGCTGGTTTAGCCTCTTGGGGCCGAGATTAAGTGATCGCCAGGTTCCGAAACCGTATAGCCTGTGGGCGGCCAGCGGTTACCCGTTTCACCGGGTCTCCCTGACAGCCACGCCAACGTTTAACGCCCGCACATGTCAGCGGTGTCATCATAAGCCTTCGGTCTTCCCACTGACAGCACAAGATCTTTCCAGTGAGCTCTGGCTCACCATCGGGAACACAATATAAGTTTATTATGGCCGCAGTATTCTGTATGGTGGGCGTACTTCCCCAGTTGGACTGGTCGATTTTTGACGGGAGATACCGTCGTGTCCTACCTCCTAGATTAATAAAATACTAGAGAATATAACATTATAGATAGACAATAAAAAACCAAATGAAATAATTTCATACAGCTGGCCTATTGGGTACGGATCTCTAAAAATTCGCTATCGAATTTTCTTTATCACTTATATTAAACAGAACCAAAAGGAAATAAAACAAAAATAACAGTTTTTAAACTCAATGTTTTCTTTTTAACTTATACTGTTTTATCCAACACTTGTTTCGTTTCAATAACAACTTAAGTGGGTGATAGACGAACGAACATTAAGCACATGGTTTTTAAGATCGCGAACTTACTCGGCTCGCCATCGGTGACAGACTTGAAGTTTGCTCACACTGTATTGCGATGTGGTCGACAGAAGAGGCTTTGCACTATTTAGGAATTTTATCATATCACATTTTAAAAATTAAACAAAAAAGAATAAATCACATGTGAATTTAGTTAGTTACGCGACGAGAAGGAAATTTTCAGAATGCCTGCAGGGCTAACATGCGCGCCACGAGATAGCTATCTCGAGGCATTTTGCCGTTTTATGTCGATATCGACTGTTGGTAACATGGCAAATTTCATGGCGATCTGTCAGATGTCGACATAACTCGACTTCGAGAAATCATCTCTACTTAGTGTCTGCAAATTGTAATATACGTGCCCTTATTTACTCGAATTTTGACATTATTATATTTTGTCTCTCGTCTTTTATTTGGTCGACTAGAAGTTATCTCGTGTAAACTTTTCTTGTGCTCAGTTCATTTTGGATCAAAATTTAGTACCTTTGTACGACTGCAAGCAATTTTCGACCTTAATGACATTTCGTTTGTTACGTGTCTTTTCGCGTTAATTGATGACGCTGATCACGAATATACGAAAAAAAAATCGATAGCATGTCATGTCAATAAGGTCGAAAATTGTTTGCACTATTTTTTCTCTTTTTTTCATCCCTAGCTAGTTTGTGCTTTCGAGCAAATGGCCGTATCGGGCCTATTTTATCGAATAAACGTGAAAACAGCACAATCGGATGTCGGCTATCCGATATCCGATATCGGTGTCGGACGCCGATAGCTGACGTCCGATAGCCGACATCTTGTGCTGTTTGCACATTTATTCAATAAAATCGGAAAGCGCAGACTAGTTAGGGATGCTAGGAGTAAAATAAAAGAAGAAAAAAGTACAAGCAATTTTCAAACTTATTGACATGACATGGTATCGAGTTTTTTTTCTTATATTCGTGATCAGCGTCATCGAAAAGACATGTAACTCAGAAAATGTCCTTAAGATTGAAAATTTTAAATAAATTTCTATATTTTTGGAACGTCATATTTTTGTCCTTATACTCATTATTTCAAATCCAAAGACGCGGATTATTTCGAAAAGCCTCTATAAATTCAGTTGTAAAATCACTCATGTTTAGAATGTTCTGAAGCAATTTATACCAAAATTAAAACGTCAAACTCAAATGGCATCGTGAACAAAATGGTGACTCGCGGCTCACCCACGAGCCGAGACAGGGTAATTAAAATTTCAATCTTGCCAGATCGCCATCGAACTTAATCGGCAGTGTTAAAGTATCTACCCGAACTTATGGTGACAAACTTGCTAGTAAGGTCGCAGAGCCATAACCTCGCGTACTTCCTCGCACGTCTGTCACCCACTAGAATTCGATTGCTGTTTCAAAGTTGGAAAGTTCCTCATTGTTATTTGATACAAATTGTAATTCAGCACTTATGATTACTTAAGGCTGTAGATACTTGAAGTTTGATTCTAAGTGTTTCGCGCTGAAGTACTTTATTGTACTACTAGTACGTCAGCACTATTATCTTTTCTGTACTAGTAAACAAACATTTACCTTGCACAAAGTTACTCTGTTAACCTGAAAAATTTGACTGATAGTACAACAGATTGCATCAATGACAGTTTTTGACATGACTGTTTTATTTTATTTTTTGAATTTAAATTCTCACGTTTTTTGTTTTAAGAGTGTGTTTTGGGGTTGATTACATTATGATTAGTGATTTGTACTTTCAAAATTTGTACGCCCGTGTGGATATAACATGTTGATACTAGAATTAAAATGGTTTTTTAAACTAAATAATATATTGTAACACATGTTTATACAAACAAAGAATCTTGAATCTTGATATATCGGCATTGCCAGCTTAGAGGTTAAGGAGTCGGCATTACAATCGAGAGATCTCGGGTTCGAATCCTGCCCATTACACTACCGACGTGAACCCACTCCTAGCATAAGCAATTTAGCTTAGTTGGAGGGGTTAGAGGGACTATTAGTAATATAGATTGCTAACATACTTTTGTAAAAAAAAAGAAAGGATAAATTTACAGTATGAAAACTATCACCAGGGGGCTAGTATTTTCCCTCGTGTTATCTTGGTACAGTCTGTTGAAAAGTGATCGTTTCTGTTCTCAGTTCCTTTGAAATAATTCTCTCTTACAATTTTTGTAATTTTCTCTGTTCTTACATATTTATAATATTTTTCAAACTACATATTATGTCAAAACTTTCACTATACCGGGTGTAAGGGCAACGCTCCCGCAGCCGAAGTCCCGTGGAGTACTCCGGGTACACTACATATTAGTAGTTTTTTTTTTCGATTTGGTGAATTCTCTTTTACTTTTTTCTTTTTTCTTCCTTTTAATTAGCAAATTTTTTGTCTATCGTATTAGGAAAGCCCAATGAAACAACAATATCCACAGAACAGAAAAACAAAAACATCACTACGGAGAAAAAAATGGCGCCAGGCGCGTATTTTTGTAGGGATGTTTTTAAAATAACATTGCTAACCTTTTTTGGTTCAACTACTAACTATGTTTTTTTTCGGTTAGATAGGAAGTAAAGTTTCGACCGTAATCCAATTTTACCAAAACAGTTACACTTTTAAGCTGTAAATATTTGTATAATGTTAATGATTACATAAACTCGTTTAATATTGCAGGAACCTTCCACCATTTTGACGAAATATTAGTTAATTGGGTTATCGCGTCCAAGACCAATTTCGTTCGACGTATTTTATGAATAGGCATTCAGCGCCTCTCTTATTGCTGCAAATTATTTATATATTTTACCTGCGCAATACCGTAGTAATAACCGAATAAATTTGGGCAAGTTTTTAGGTTTTCTAGTATTTTCTATTAATGGAATCAAGTATAGCTCCTATAAACTTATAATGTTCTTTTTATATTGGCTGTTTTTATTTTGGCTTTTTGTATCTATTTTAATGAGAAGAGTAATAGCTGTAATATATTCACAACTCGTATATCATACTTCTGCTACATTTCAATTCACCTCGGTTCAGTAAGTCATTGCTGTAGATCCTGGAAAAGTTTTTTTCCACAAAAACACCAGTACAATCTATTAATTATTCTTTTACGAAAATTCTTTTTTTAAAATTTTTGGAATATTATGTCTAACCTGGTACCCTAAGAGTTACTCTTGCTGTACGAGGTGGATGGGCAGAAAGCTGGCAGTCATAAAATGCAGCATCTGATGGGCGCACTTCTTTCACTTCCAATCTCCATATATCTGGCGGTATGAAGCGGGCTGAGTACCTGGACATACAAAATTATATTAGTAGCTATAGTATTTAACAATGCGACTACTTTTGTAAAATTATGAGCTGTTGACCTATCCCAAGTATCGAAATCAAGCAGTAATTACACTGCATTATGTATTGTTTGTGAGACTGCTGAATTACTAATCGCCTTTCTTCTTTTATCACCTCTTTTACTATCTTGTTCCTTTATAGGTAGGGTTGTGGTTGTGACCATCAATCTCCAGTATAAATAGTTAAATATCAGATGACTCGTGTGCGCACTATTCATAGCAAGCAAGCAATATTATCATAGCAAGATCCTTGATAAATATGTAAATTAATGTGAGTTTAATACTTGAGGTATTGACCTCAGTACGGTATGTATAAGTTAGGCGCTGTTTTAGTCGTAGCCAGTCATTTTACTATCATCTGTTGTCTGTCACTACATTCATCAAAAAGCAATCAAAATAAACTTATTTAACTATTTACATCAAAACTACTAACGTGATTAAGAAGCCCTGTCATTAATTTTTCGAGGCGTATAATCAATACACTCTGTAATGATGATTGATGATCTGGTTGAAATGGTTTTCAGTGACAATAATAAATTATTAGCTTTCAACTGTCAATATTTGAAGATTCATATTCAGTCACCCTACAGTATTTCAAAGACCACACTCAGAAAATGTTTTAACCGCACGTAGGTAATTTTGCACATTCACAGAATTGTAAATAGCAAGTTTAAATTATAAGTTTGTTTGCTATGACTTCGTGCAAAATTAAATCAAAAGAAACACCTTAAATATCAACTTCCCCGAGTTGTTGGTTGTTTACCTGTCATCAGCTGTATACTGTTGAGTCCCAGTGGTCAGAAGCTCCATTGGCTGCTCTTCGTTTTTTCGACGTACCCATGATACCTAAGTAGAGACATTCATTTGCATTAAAAAGATTACGCTATGCATTTGCATAAATAAATAAAAGAGGTTTGATTAAATTTAATGCAATAGTGAAAGAAATTTATACCAATTCACTTGAAGCAAATGAATCTATGCAACAAGAAACATACTTATTACCAGTTTATCATGAAGCGCGTCCACTTTGCAGTCTAAATGCGCTGTGGATCCGACCAAAGCTTCTATCTCGGGAGCAGCCGCCGCATAAATGTTATTTCCATTCCCGGCCCTGTTAAAAAGAATTTGTTAGTAGTAGGGATATTGGAAATACAAACAAAATACTAAAAGAACGCAAAACTTTTAAGAAATCTCAATGGTGCTTTCAAAGTTTTAAACTCTCAAGTATTTACCTCAAAACCGATTCCTAAAATTAATAATTTCAAATACAGCATATTTTTCCGCTACAATAAGAAAAACAAATGGACCAAATTATTCTCAGGAAGTTTTCTTTCAATCAAAACATTTTAATTCTATACTAAATTTTATATTCGTAAAATTGTTTAGATATTTAAATCATCGTTAAATTATTCTTTACAGTTGGTTCCGTGCAAAAGTCAACAAAATTGAATTAATGGCAGTACTTTCGTTTTGCCGAATCATTAGGTTTGGGTAAATAGCATCTTGTTTGAAAATGTCTGACAAACGTTAACATTAGTTTATCAAATCTTAGTCGTCATTTGATTTTGAATAAGTATCTACTGTTCGGGCAAGCTATTTTGAAACTAAATATGCACACATTTATTTAATATGTCTTATCAATGATGTTTGAAAAAGAAAATACTTTATTATTAAAAGTGAAACCTTGGATTCTGTTTGTTTAGGTTACTTTAGTATAAATGTAAAATAATATATTTATAATCACTGTATGCTTAACCCTTTCGTATTATGAATTAATTAACAAAATTAATAATTCACTTACTTTTCATTTCTATGTTGATGTGTGTTGGAAGAATGAATTGTGTCAAATATATAATTTAATAGCGGGGCACTTGATCCTGTTTCCCCTTGTTTGCGTCGCCTCTCTGTCATCATGGGAGGCTGACTCGATAGGAAGGATAACGTGGTAACTTCTATGTATCTTCTTGTATCACTTGTTGGGACTTCAAATGTGTTTTGCACTCCATTGACAATTCGCTTTTTCCTATTTCTCTTAATATCAGGCCCATTCGCATTATTTACAATAAGTCTGGTACCCTCATTTGGTGAACTCACATTGCTTTTAGTATCAACTGGATCAATATTCTGACAACACCCAATATTGTTCTTGTCTTGACGCGTGGGATACTTAAGATTGTTGTACAAGTTAAAACTATCCGTAAGATTAACACTAGAGTAATTAAAGTTCCCAACAAGTTTGCTTTGATTATGTAAGTCGGAGTTAGTATGTAACATTTGATAGAGTTTGTTTAATGTTGGTTGGTAGCCAGTCTCCTGAAAATTATTGGTATCGTTCAATAACCTTGAGGCGACGTCGGCGTCAGTTCCTGGAAATGAAAATGTAAATTTTAGACTCGATAAACAATCAACCATTTTGACCTGTTTGAGCATACTTTATACTGTGTTACCTGTTTGTTTGAGAGTAAACTGAATGTTTTCTATTCATTTGTTCTATTCTAGTTAAGGTTCTGTTTGCTACTTCAAACAACATTGTTGGAAAGGTGTTTCTGAGTGCCTGTTCAAATCTCAGAGCAAGTTTTGAGTTGGACTAAACATTTTGGTCCTCAAATTCATAATTAATTTTAGGCTGTATAGTACCTAGCTAACTCAATGTTACTACAATACTAACTATTAACTACTCCATTAAATTTTGATAAATAAATTATTTTGAAACACTGCAGTTATGTTCATGGCAATAGTCTCGAAGTTTCACCAATCTGCCGAGTTAAGTTATGCTACGTTTGTTTCTAAATATTTTGAGTGATTACTTCTCTAGAGAATTCGGGCTCCATTTATTTAAAATCTCTCTAGGAATTAAAATATAATAAGGGCTCTTACGAATACAAGTTAAGAGCTTTTAGGAATTTGCAATTTAATTTGTGAGACGCGCGTAAAGAAAACATTTTTAAATGGTCCACAGCTTAACAAACGGGAGCCTTTGGTGTACGTCTTTGTAGCCATTTCGCAAAATAAGCAAAATTATTGGGCAGAAATTTAAAATACCTTTGAAATTTATATCTCAAACGCATCAAATAAATAAAGTTGTTTGTGAATAAACAAAATTAAATCAATTGGGTGTTTGGAGAGATTTGCTTAGGTTACTGTATAATAAATTTATTGTTTCTGTGCAAAACAGTTATAATAATACTAAGCAGTTTTAAATTCCTCATTTTGCATTGCGTCTAATTTTTGTTTGTTTCGTAAAAAATCCTATAATTTTGCGATATTATTTCATATTCAGATTTGTACATCTAAACTTATCGCGATATGTCCTACTTTTAGTTTACCACATATACTTCATTGACTATTAAATTATCTCCAAACACGTTTAAAAATAGATAAGATAAGCTTAGACATTTATTTACCAAAAATAATACGACACTTATAGAACTGTAATGGTTAAACTGATAAAATTGACACACACAAGTTAGTACACTGGCACCCACTATAAAAATGTACATTAATCGATCATAACATCCATGTAATATACAGTACAGTCAGCATCAGTTCGATCTCGATGAACATAGTACTCAAAATGATCTTAATGCCTTGTTTCCCTCCTTCCTGTTAACTGATTTTTCTGATATTTGGTACACACCTTTAAGTCGGACAATAATGCGATTTAAACCAGTAAATAAGTTTGATTTCCTCTTAATACCTTTGTATCAAGATCATCTTGAAATTTTGTTTTCAGTATTGTTCTGCCGCTGACTGTACAACAGTATACCAAGTATTTAGAAATACTTTACCTCGACAAGGGAGAGCGGCGAGAGCGGCTAGCAGAAGCGCCGCGGTGGCCGGCGCGCACATTGCTCCTACATCCTCATAGGCACTGCAACAAACACAAAATATCTCGTTTAGTTTCAAACATAGGTAATCGTTGACTAAATCGAAACCTTTCCTTTTGAGATACGGAATCCTAAAAGAAGAGAAATAAAAACGTAATATACAATACGCAATAAACCCATTTAAAAAGAACTAATTTGTTTAAAAAGGCTGCTGTATGCTAGCGATAGTCGGTTTCAATCGTAACGTACATAATTAAAAACAACATTAAAAAAAAATCTCTTTCATGATATTAGGGGTTAAAGTATGAAATTGCCGATTTGTACTGACAAATTGAAATTCGTTTTTTTTTAATTTAACGTATTTATTTAATCAAAATAATTACCATTATTATCTGTACATTGCTGCCATCTAGTAGGAAGGTCATTTATGCCTTTGCGATAGAACTCTGGTGATCTAGATTCGACAAACTGTGTGAAAGCATTTTGTACTGCCTCCTGAGAAGAAAACTTTTTATCACATAGAAAATTGTCCAAATCACGAAAAAAATGGTAGTCTGTTGGAGCAAGGTCTGGCGAATACGGAGGGTGACGGATAGTTTCTAATTGCAGTTCCTGTAGAGTTAAAACGGTTTCTCGTGCTGTATGAGGTCTCGCGTTATCATGGAGCAATAATGGTCGTAGAAAGCTATAGTGAATAACACCATGCTGAGACCACCAAACAGTTACCATTACCTTTTTATTGGTAAGCTTTGCTTTAGGACACTGTTGTGGCGTTTCACCTGGGGTCAGCCATTGCATTTTTCGCTTACGGTTATCGTAAAGAATCCACTTTTCATCACATGTCACAATTCGATCCAATATTCCTTCATTTCTGTATCGATTCAACAAGGCAACACAAGTTTCAACACGCATTTCTTTCTGCAGATCAGTCAAATCATGAGGCACCCATTTTTCACATTTTTTTATTTTATTGATTTGACGCAAATGAGTCAATATTGTTGGTAAGGTAACGTTAAACCATGCAGCCAATTCCTGGGTAGTTTGGCTCGGATCGGCTTCCACCATGTCTTTCAATTCATTGTTATTCACCTGTGTGGACGGCCTTCCTCGTGGTTCGTTCTTCAAATCAAAGTTTCCATCACGAAAGCGTTTAAACCAAAATCGGACGGTGCGTTCATTAGCAGTCCCCTCTCCAAACGCAACATTGATATTGCGAGCTGTTTCTGCCGCGTTAGTTCCGCGTCGGAACTCGTATTCAAAAATCACTCGAATTTTCGAAGTATCCATCTTTCTTGTCTAAGCTGAATAAAAAAAACAACTGAAAGTCGATAATCGAATGTTGCACATTTTTAAATGAAGAACTACATAGGTACCATGTGGAAAAAGTTTCACTCAAAAATCTCAAACCATGAAGGTTCTATGTCAATTCGAAGTACCTATTACAATGAAACGGCAATTTCATACTTTAACCCCTATTATTATTCTAATTAAAATTACTCGAGGTCACAAGCTTAAACTTTCTTATATTGATGTAAATGATCGTCATCTTTGCGTTAGTTCCGAAGCTTAAATAAAAACCGGAACGCGAATCTGGGAGTCCGGGGTCCGCTTTCCGGCTTTTACTTATCCACTACGCACGGTTTTGGGCATCCATGATAATGAGATCAGTCCTGTACGACACCAAGCCAATACTTTTTAGGTCTATCCCTCCTACCGAGATTCGATTCTAATATAATATTATCACTAAAGTAAAACAGTACTAAAATGATATGATAAAGTTTTGTCAATCTATATCTATATTAAAATGATTATATATATAAAAATGAAACCTTATTTCCCTTGGGCACGCCATCACGCGTGAACGGCTGGACCGATTTTACTCATTCTTTTTTTAGAATATTTCTTGCAATGCGAGGATGGTTCTTACGCAGAGAAAAAATTTAAAAAGGCTTACGCCGTCATGAGGACGTTATCTGAATTCCACGCGGGCGAAGTTGCGGGCATCAGTTAGTCCTATATACGGAAAGTTTCTAACAATGTTAACCTTTTATCTATAGGAATTATATGATATTCATTAAAGATACAATTTTAATATTATGTTTCAAAGTAAGATAAATACTGTTAACACCGTTTTCTGATTACTTACGAAATTGTGTATTCAGTTCGTTCAGTTCTAATTTCATCTGCAAAATTTTAGAATGTTTTATTATCCGTTCGTATGTGATATTGCTAAATGTTAGAATATTGACTATTTTAACTTTTGGTGAAGTATACAGTGTTTAAGTTGGAGACAAAATTATATACGAAGTTAGTTAATATAGGCTAGGAGGGGAGGCTTCTTGTTGACTATGTGAGGTCACACAAGTACACAGTACAGCATGGCAGGTTGGGAGGAGTAGTGGAAACACCGAGCAACAGCGGTACGTTTAGTTCAGAAGAATTAAGAAGTTGTTTTTCTGCTAAGAGAATGATATTCATACTACTGTTGTGCTGAAATAGTCTTGTTATGTCATGGCATTATTTCTTAGAGCCGTTTTCCGTTGAGGTCTTAACCAGTTGAGTGGTAATTTCTCAATGGAGACTCTCCTCGTGCCGATAGTTGCTTAAAAGCTACCGAAACGTCGGGTTCAGTGGCTCAAAAAATGTTGTATTTCAATGTGTAACATTCGCGTAAACTAGCGACATATAAATTTCTCACTGTAATATAATATGAAGCCCGGTGTCTTGAAACTTTCATTTCATTTATAAACCTAATTGAATATTTCAACCATTATTTGCTATTCAAACTCTAATAATTTCTATTAACTACACGCACCCCATTTTGTAGGCAAAGAGAAGCAATAATAATTTCTTGATTTTTTGTTGTACCTGTCCATATTTTTATACATTACTAGAGGGTATTTTCATTCTATCTACATTACTTGAAAGTACCAACCCTATTTTTATAGTACAAAAACTAGATTTGTGATTTGCGTTTACTGTGCACTAACTACAAGGTTAAATTGATTTACTTACACGAAAGTTTAGTGCAAGTAACTTTTAGAATTTCCCTTTATAGCAACTGATATCAGACGAGCTCGTCCTGTCTAGGTGCGTTATTTTTATTGCTTCAGATCAAATTACTCAAAAACGCAAATATTAAACAAGCAAAAATAACTGTAGAACATTATATAGTCAATTAATAAAACCAAATAATACACTGATATTTTATTAAAATGAAAGATTTGACCTCATGATTTGATTGGCCGTGATAATTATTATCATAAATTGTATATATGTTTTATTACTCAAACAAAGTTCTTATTCAATACTCAAAAGGAAAGTGTACGATGTTGTTATTTATTTTTGGTCCTCACGTGAGACAAAAATAATTAATTAATTAAAAATTTTCATCAGGTAAGTGCTGATTTTTATGAAAACTTCGTCGCCTGAAAGTGCAGATATTAGTGCTTTTTCATTTTCGGCTGGTATCTCATTAAAGTAACGAATGTTGGCTGCCTCTTCATTAATGCGAGTACATATTATATCACATTGCCACTGCATACTGTATTAAGGAAAATGGCATAAAGTTTGGTGGTTTTCTTTTAAAATGTTAATATAACTTGCCTTCTTTAATTAGAAATAATAATGTTAGCAGATTTTTATACTAAAATGAGAATGAGAAAAACTATATTTGATTTGATATTTTATTATTGTCTCATAGGTACATATCTCATGCATTTTTCAAAGCGAGAATCTCTTTTGAGATATCTATGAGGTACGAGTGCGGTAACTTCTCTGCGTGCGGTGCGCCATAATGGTGAATTTGGGTCAGCTCCCCAGGGAATCACTACGACGCGAGGAACGGACACAAAGTACACTCAGTCTCAGACAACAAGTATGCGAACAACATAACTGATTGTTTCAAGTGGGATTGAAAATTACAATCAATATCTTTTGAATTTTCATCTGTTAGATTAGAGGAAGTTTAAAGTAGAAAATAATGTCGTAAGGAAGGCATTACGTATGGAAGTGGATGGCTACAAGGGGAGAGAAAGACCTAAAAGGAGGTAGTTGGACTGCGTGAAAGATGATATGGTTAAGAAGTGAGTGAAAGTTGAGATGACTGCAACTAGAGATGAGTGGAAGAAACTTGGGATAAGGACAGGAGAATGATGATCTTTTGTATTTTTATTGCAGGTGTCTGAGATCCGTGACCATTTTAGGCGAACCACAGGCGCCATATTTTGTTTTAGGTACCCATGGAACACCTTTTAGTAGAACTACGGGCACAAAAAGTTCCTATGAAACCTAGGTAATGCCACTAACTATTACATACCTCACCCATGCATTCAAGCTGAAAGATTTTTTTTAAACATATTTAAATTCACCATGAATTCAATAAACATTCAGATTCAAAACAACTATCTGGCAGCACACATAGCCTGTATATTTAAGTGTGATTTAGCTATAACACTCAATGCAGTTACTATTGGAGATGTGACTACCGAACTTTCTGATCGAATAGCTTTTATACGGGATAAAACCAATGTTGTAAACTATATTGATAACTAGAATCAAATCGAGGTCGTGCTTTAACTGACTTCCAGTTAAATCACTGGATATCTCACTGGAGCGTACCCTATCAGTAGTCAACTATATCTAACTATCACAAAGTTCTGTCACTAAGTGGATGTAAACAACGGTGTTAATTAAATTACCACTACTACTTTAAAACTCTCGTCCACGTCAGACATAGTAGTTCAAATTGGCCCTTCAGAGCCTTTAAAACTTTGGTAGAAGTAAAGTTAAGCTAAAGTAGAACTACAAGTAACAATACAAACCGGAATACTATTATAGAACTCGCGTTTGGCACCGTTCTTGACAAGATTACTTTAGCATATGAAGCGTCGAGATTTTAATCATCGCAAAAGTTTTCCTCGTGCGATGAGAGGTATTGTAAGTTAATCTCGTGTAATATGCCAAATAAAATCAGGTGTAAAAAGAAATTTGATCTTGTTCCAATTATGTACATGTGAGGAACGGATAAAGGTTGTTTACAATCTCATATAATTATAAGTAAGATTGGAACAAGAAAAGATCTAAATAGGGTTAAAAAATCAGGCGTCGAAGAATTCCTTCGCATCGATATCGACTGGAAATTGGAACTAGTTTTGATGAATTCACAATAAAATAATAAACAAATTTAACGCTCATTCATATTTGTGATAGGTAAACGTTCAAAATTAAATTTAATGAATGAAGAAAGCTATTGACGAAAGTGTTCTTAGCTTAATTAGGAACGTTGTTATTTATCGCTAAAGGACTAAATTCAATTAGATAAACATTATATTATATTTACAAAACTATACTAACTATACAATATAATATATACAAAAAGAAATAAAAAAAGGGGAAGAGACTGCAACTTTAGGTTTTTTTTTTTTATAAATAGGACACGTCAATTTGACTTTACCTCGCCTGATGGTAAGCTGTAGGTAAAGTCTCAAGAAAGAGGGCCACCATTATATACACGTGCCATGTTAACAATGGTGGCACTCAGCTTGACGGCCTCATCAGATGCTTTTTCACGCCCCGCTTAAAGGACCCGGGACTGTAGGAAGAGGGAAACACGTGAGCTGGCAAGGAATTCCAGGTATTAATTGTGCGACAAAGGAAAGAGTCACCGAACCGCTTGGTTCTTGAAGGAATGTTCTGCACCGTATAGGGGTGACATCTAAGTCCTGCACGTGTCGTCCTGTATAGGAAGGGGGAGGGTGGGACTAATTGGAATAGCTCTTCAGAACATTCACCATGGTAGAGACGGTAAAAAACTGCCAAGGAAGCAACATCTCTACGCATCTGCAGAGACTCGAGGGTACTCGTGACCTCAGGATTTCCGATAATGCGGACCGCACGTCGCTGCAACCTGTCGAGAGCATCTAATAAGTACTTTGCGGATCCATCCCAGAGATGTGAGCAGTACTCCACGCAGGAACGAATTTGTGTCTTGTAAAGAAGACACCGTTGCTCCGGCGTGAAAAACCGTCTCACTCTGTTCAGGACTCCGAGTTTACGCGAGGCTGCTTTGATGATACTCTCGATGTAGTTTTTGTTGTTCAGTTTGCAGCGAACATCCATACCGAGGATATTGAGGTTGTTCCTCCCTATTGACCTCTACTGGTACCGTGTTCAAAAGGCTGGCGGCATTACCACGCTGAATAGCAATGCTAATTTTTTTAGCGAGGTTAAGGCCAGCAATATGATCATACAGTAAGAGTCGATTAGTGAAGAAGGAAGATGAAACGATGAATGATGAAACATTAAGAAAATTTTTGAAGGTCTCTAAAATACATCAAGGACATAAATTATATAGCATTGTGAACCCGAAACAAGGAAACTGAATCACTTTTTAATACGGCAAAACGTGAGAGCGCTACTAAAATGAATATAAAAGTAAATACATATAAAAATGCGGCTTGCGAACTTGAAACATCTCCGCAAGAAGCGACAAAAATACAATTACCATAAATAAATTATTCACAACATAATTCCAGTCCATAAACTCAGAGTGCTACCTCAGCCGGCTCAAGAAAGCTTGAAAAACGCATTACACCTTCTATAATCTCATTTACTCTATGCATAATGAGACATCGAGCGCTGATAGCTTAAGCCTTCAGACGTATGTCTGAATGAATGGTAAAAATGTATGTGTTTTTAAATTTTATAATGTATGTAAATGTTATTGCGATGTAATCCTCGGAGAAGCGAAATATAATAGCTTTTGGAAATTCTACAGGGCAATTTACAATTAACAATAGTCAATTGTAAAATACAGCACCTAGAAAAGTATCTGATTATAATAGTTATAAGCTCATTTTATTCATTCAATGTCCTTCTTTCTTTGGACGTTTTATAAATGCAGTTCAAATGGTCTTTCCTAAGACTTTGCCTTCAGCTTACCATCAGGCGAGGTAAAGTCAAATTGACGTGTCCTATATAAAAAAAATTGAATAAATTATTTCATAATTTAATTTTGAGTTTGACTTTGTATCAACACCGTATAAATGTAAACATGCAAGCCGACGCATTAATATTTATCGTAATCTGTACACATTATTCTGCTAGCATGATAACACAACACAACACAAGAACATATCAGACTAACATAATAGGTACGTATTAACCTATTTTAGTCAGTGTGATACTGTTCATCTCTGTTACTTAAAACTTATCATCATCCGAGCAAAAACTTTTATCTCTAACTAGCTTTGGAACCCTGGGTACACTCTCATACTCGTCCTAGAATTTTCCGAACTTCATGTATTGCATGTACACTTACTATCGTTACCCTGTCTATAGAATGATATTATATAGATAGATTTAAAGGGTTATCTTACCTTAAAGGGCCCTTTAAGTTTATCTAGTATAATTACATTAAATAATAAGTCTGTACCTGTTGTTCTAAACTAATAGTTTTAATTAATGAGTGTCTTAACAATCGCCATTCACACTAATTAAATTTATAAAGTAGTCTAAGGGAAGTAAACAATTTGCGATCAAATTAAAACAAACTTTATAACAAGTTGTTTTTAGTTACTTATTTCATCGGCACGCCGGAGAACTTAGTTAACATTGCCTCGATAAACAATTAATTATCTTAAGAGACCCTGTTGATGCAAATGAGATTAGTTAGATGTTCTTACAGCTTTGTATACAACAGGGCAGTCCAATATTTATTCTTAGTTTGAACCGAGCCTAATGTATGCAAAGTTTGCAACCGTCTTAGTAATAATTTAATTTTGAATGTTCTCAGAATATGCGTAGTGAATGCTCAAGAGATCGTATCGTATTGATCAGAGGTGGAATACGAGTATAAAGTGGTGAGACTGCATTTAGATTAGTATAACTCATGTTTGTAAGTGTCATGACATTAGTTATCGAAATAATCGTACACTGCGAAAAGTATGGAGAAATGTCAGTGATACAACTGCGAAGAATGTTCCTTGTCTCTAAGATTTTCGAGAATTTTTACATCGCAATCGTGCTTTATGTTATGATCGAAGAAACAACCGCTGAATTCTAATCTCTTTGTCACATAACTTGACCGATAGAAGATATATTTTGCATTCTGGCTTACACGGGATACGTTAAGCATATGAAACGTGCGTGCGCAAAACTATGTAACTCGTATAATTTATACTGATCTGAATAACATAACGGACAGACTCACAAACAGGCAATGAGTTTGGTAATGTTTTTAGATTCACAATATTACTTCCGCAAGTAGTAATATAAAATCAGTTCAAAGAATCTCTCGGAACAGACGATTCTAATAACGGTAGAATAAAAATAGAGAAAATTCAATAACGTCTTTGTAAGTTTGTATTCAATGGCAATCCTGAAGACTCGTCTTTGTACCAAGTTGAATGCTCTAGATGGTCTCCAAGCCCTGGTACTTCTGCCAAGAACCGACTGCAGTTCCAATTCAATTTAGTTTACAATTTCGTTCAGTACCACCACTTGGGATACGGTTTCGTTGTGAGTGTACATCTGGCGACACAGTTGTATACTCGCTAACACAAGTCAAAGGAAGCAGTAAACCTTTTTTTTTCTACACGAGTTTCGTCGTATTTTCTAACCCTTATAGTTTTATTTTGGAAGAAAGCGAGATCGAATTCGCATAATATGCAAGTGTCATGTTAATGAGACATTTTAACTGTTGATGTTCTTCTATTGGAATCAATTTACCATCAAATCATTTTATTTATTAATTCGTAACTTAGTTCTTATTCATTTTAAAGATTAGATCTCAGAATAGTCATATCTAAATCTCGTCGATCTAGTTTAATATCATATTAGTATAGAGTAAAACATACCGCATACACAGTCACGTACATGGTAATTAGCATTTAAAAAATATTATATTGGTCTCTCACAGTGAATAGAAGACAGGACTCGACAAAATTAACTCAGAATTATTTATTTGTTCAAAGAATTCCTGTTACATATGTATCTGCCTAACCCTCTTTGTAATAAAAATGACATCCAATTATTTCCAAGTATTTTTCTGTTTTGGTAGTACTTACATTTACAGTTCCATTTTTGAACATTTTCCAGCAGAGCGACTTCAAATAACATTGATCTAACAATCCTGATAGACCGGACGTCGGCTTAAAAACATTCCGTTTATATGTTGGAATGTTTGGCCAGTGAATTTTCCTTCATTTTTCGAGCCTCGAGCTAGCGCCAATAACTCATATCTAACTCTGTTAACCACTGTGACAGATGACTGGTAATATTTCTGTTGCAATTCTGTATTTTTTTACTGCTGCTTTTCTGTATTTGTGTTTTATTAACTAGGTTTGTATGTCCACTTCGGGATTAAGGTAGCGGCTCTTGGTACCTGTTATTGTTATGCTAAAAATATTG
The DNA here is from genome assembly GCA_949126895.1 of Eilema caniola. Taxonomy (NCBI): domain Eukaryota; kingdom Metazoa; phylum Arthropoda; class Insecta; order Lepidoptera; family Erebidae; genus Eilema; species Eilema caniola. Next base: position 5,191,751 of record OX421466.1, read on the forward strand.
TTACTTGAAATGTTTCAGATCTTGTCATTCATATGTCACCAATCTTTCATCTTCATTTTATCTTATCTTAATGGTTATTCTAATTATATTCAAAAAACAAAAATACATTATGATGAAATAATATAAGATTAAATTAAGTATTTATCGAAATATGTTTAAAAACTCGAATATACTTTCTATACAATCATGTTGTATTGTTTGAAATTTTTTACATAACAAATAAACAACAAAGAAAATAATTTCGATAAGACCTGGGGGTGCTACTTTTACGAAAACCTACACGTTCAGTCAGATAATTAGGTTTATTTAAATCTCTAGTTCTCACCTCGTCCTATTAATTCAGTCGAAACTTTATGATTGCACACTGAATTCACAGCCACAGTCATTTGTAGAACGATTTGTTACCTTCTGATAAAACTTTGAACCACTTAGAATTATGTGAATATCCACCAAACATTATTTTGAATTCAATGCGATCTTCAAATTCATGATTTGCTTTCAGCGTTCCAGTTCACGAAACAACATTATCAATGAACAGAGTCCCTTTAACGATAAATAGACGATCATTTGGTAAGTTGAAGAGTTCCAAACTCAGGTGTTAATGGGTATTCATTGTGAAAAGTGAATTCTTGGGGGACCACTTTATGCATTTCATTTGATAAATTAAGTTGCGAATTGTGTTACGAGAACTGATAAATAGGAAGTGACTCAGAATTTATCTTTGAATTATATTTAATTGATTCATTTATGGGGTGCGGGATTAGCATTTTGGATTTAAGGACCTGAAAGGTTTCATTTATGGTAATGTAATTGGCTTTATCCACTCTTCTAACTGTTGACATGTGATCAATATTTTGTTATATCAGATGATGAATATGTTTATATTCATTTTAAAAATAATATTTACGTGCCACGTTTAGTGAAGTGAAATGTATTTTTAAGACAATTCTCTAAAAGTGTAGAATATTATGCAAGTGCGGAATTCTACAAAAGTATTGTAATATTCTAATCTACACTCAAATTTCTTATTTAAATAACTACAGTTTAAACTAAGAATTAACCGAATGAAAAATTGCGATCTTTACACATAAATGAGAAAGTTTAGCCAATATAGATAACAAAGCTCCTAAACCAATTTTAGAGAAAATTCTTCGGTTCCAGTCCGAAATGTAAGTCGCAGACAGTTAGCATATTTAGTCTGAACTGGATAAAGGTAGTTAGAGGAAAATTAACAGATGCTAAAACTCGATAGACAGGTATTATTATCCCAAATGTAAACTGTTAACTGGCTGAATTAGAAATCGAATCTCATCAATATTAAAGAGGATTCTAATGGCGTCGAAGATCGAGATTACGGCTAAGATAAATTACGCATAAGTGGTGCTTAATTTAAATTTGAATGAATACCAATTACTTTTAAATTAACGAATTCCTTTAAAGCGACGGAAGCGTAAGGATAATGAAATAGATTTGGATGCTAGGTATGATGTGGCAAAATGTATATGAACATTATTAAGGACTTAACACTATCATAAGCATAATACTAACAATATAATATGTATTATAATATAAATATAATAAAAATAAAATAAAACCGTAATGTTAAGTAAATAATACAAATTCAGTACTAATCGAATAACCCACCTCTGATCGCTCCAGGTGCAAAGGTACCCATCACACTTGCGATGGCCAGCTTCTGCACCAGAAGCGATCCGGAGCGGCAGTCACCAGTGACCTCTATCCCAAGGCCGGTACAATGATCAACGATCGTTCCTGGTGCAGAAGCTGGCTGCAGTGTTGACACAAGTTGCGTCTCATAACAGGCGCTTGCCGTTCTTCCAGGGCACCAGAGTCAGCCCGTCTGGTCTTTTACCATCATGTACGCAGGGTACGTCTACCGATATAAGGGCCCTGCGGACGATATTGTTTAGAGCGTGGTTCCAGTGCACCACCGATAACTCAAAGCGTGATGGCCATCCGCATCCACCATCGAACCGCAGGTGCATATGTGGGGTTCACACACCTTATAGCCCAGGCGGAGAGCCATCGCCATACGCAGAGAGTCACCGTTGAGCAACCCAGGTAAGGCGTAGGTAACGCCTGCAACCACGCTCCATATTTCGGCTGTGACATAGCCCGCAGTCTTGCCTTATCGGCCCCGCAGCTCACCACTGCACTGGTATAATCAAGTAATGTAAAATCATAATTATAAAAAAAAGGCCTCATACTGTGAGCAAAATTCCCCCTGTAAGGGACTGCCTGCGGGTGCAATTCTATTTGAGCATTTACTTTTTTTACTCTTTCCAATTTAAATTGTTTTAATTCTCAGTGTGTTGCTACCTGGATACCGTTCTTGGAGGCGCATTTGAGTTAAACTGAAATTTCATCACAAAAAAAAAACAGCGATATTTTTTATGTTGTAATCTTACTATTATCCAGATACAGTCTCCAACCATTTGTAGAAAATCACACTTTGTCTTTTAGTTCAGCTCTAAAGATGTAAATACTACTCTTAAACACTATTATTAGGTACATCTCTAGCACTAACTACAAACTAGACTACTGTTCGAATTTTATAACAAGTCTTAATTAATGAGTAACGTGGGTTACACTCAAAAATATGCTAGAAGTGTATTGTGCTGCATGGGGATTCATTACAACTATTTTTATCTAAATTTTAGAAATTTAGCTATTCTACAATCATCAGAGTGTTAATATCATCATCTTCATCATCAGTAGCGTCCAAAACTTATCCTTTAGAGCCAGGCGTCGTAATCTTTTTCTTCTTTTTCATTAATTTGGTTTATCTTGGGTTTACGGGAAGGACTGCCATTTGTACCCCGAGAAAGCTTGCGCAAGAGGCTCATCCGTTAATTAGCAAGTGTTAGTTTGGTCTCCGTAATTCTTACTTTGTCTCCATACAATCTATAATTTATCGAATCATACAAGTAAAAAACCATTTTAAAAACTTCACTGATATAGCAACATATTGCAGCTAGGAAACTGATCAAACCGTTTCAGACATATTGACATGGAATCTTTGAACAAGATGGCGCTAACTAACTACGTCACGTCCGTCGTACACCGGAAGTGTATGTATAGGGCCTCGAGATGTATCTGGAAGCTCGTCGTAATGAACCGGAAGGATAAGATACCCTTATATATTTATACATACTGTATATATTAGATCTTTACTGTATTATTTAAATTCCGTCTGTGATTTTCTTCTTGTGTATGGAAGTCACTATGGAACACTGTTATATCCCCGCGATCGGCAAGTACCTATTCCTAGGATAAAATTTTTGTTTCAGTCTCACAGTCATGTACAGTTTATGATTTTTGTCTGTATATTTTTTTTTACGGGGCTAATTGAAATCAATGTTTAATAATTAATGTAACATCATTCATTATCCTGTAGTTCTTAGGTGAATCCTGCGATAGGTTAAACGTATTTAAATAATTTGCGCTATCTATGACGGTTCTAGATAGCTCAGCTAGCTAAGAATACTATTCTTCGTAGACTTTCGTGGTTCAAACCACGTTTTGGTCGTTGTCTTTTTCAAATCTAAAAAAAAGGCAGGCATCCTAAAGTTAGATTTCGAAAACGGACTTCCCTTGTTCACTCATAATTTAATAATTCAGTTCAGTTTTGACCTTGCTTCTAAATAGTGTTAAAAAGTAAATTATTTAAATACATTTTGTTAAAAGAATTGACATGCCGTACTTCTACCATTTTATTTCAGAGACATTTTTCCGGTAACTTTTTCGCAATCAGGTAATACTACCTACTTGAATTTCATAGTAATTAAGTTCTGTAACAAACTTAACTCTACGTTAGAATTTTATGCAGCCTTCGCATTTTCCGTCCAACAAAACCTACTTGGATGCTTGCCAGAACGTTTTTAAATTTTTTTGCTCTTATTTATGGACATCGAGAATGTTTATATGTGCACTGTAACTTATTTGTTAAACTAGTATTATACTGCGTCTTCTATTTTCATACAAAACAAAAAATAACACCATGATAAACTGCTCTCCACTAAAACTTATGATTATAATATACTACGCATTTTGACGCATGACATGCGCAATGAAATATGAACACAATGATTGTATACAATATGTAAATCACCTACGCACATATACTATCACGCGTAATTCACCACATTGCACGAAGTTGGCAACAAATCAAATAATTTTGTTAGGTCACAAAGTGAACTTATATATGTTAAATTCGGGTTGCGCTGCCCTACCCACTGGTGACTTCTAGTGTTCTTTCTGTTCTCAGGGTCCAAGAGACACCAGTCTAAAATACCACAGTAGTATTTGCACAACGTTATGTAAGCTCTAAAGTGTGCTCGGTATACCACATAATGTTATCTTAAAGCATTGTCTCTAACAGCTAGATACTAATTATGGTCGTGTACGTAATTTCATAGAGGGTTTATTATAACAAGAAATGGGTTATCTTTATTATCTGATCTCAGTAATATGTAGTTAGTTATCGTGTTACTTCAGAACGACTTGACCGGTTGAGGTCATAATATATAGTAAGTATATTAGTGTGCTTCTTCTAAACTTCATAGCTTAACACCACTTCCGACGATCTTCGACACTCTGGTCAACCTCAGTTGTGAGCGGTCCACCTGCTGATTTACGAATGATGCTCTGATGAAGCCTTTCCTATCATGACTGGGGAGTCAGATGGGAGTTGTTCTAGTAAAAGTTAAACCAAACCAAATTATAGAAAGGAGGAGACCGGAAATTAGGCTGCTAATACCGCTATGTTTGTATTGTTTGTCAAAAAACGTATGACAAACGATTATTTTACAAACAACGTTTGAAAAACTAAATGAAAGTTTGTAAAATAAACTTTCATTTCACAAACAAATTACTTCAAAAAGAATCATTTGATAAATAAAGGTTTTGCAAGTGTATAACTTAGGAAATATTTCAATTGTCAAAATTTTATTTTAAAAATGTTCATTTGACAAAATAAAGTCAGGTAACAAACAGTCAAACAAGCAAGCATAAACCACGCGTGTAGCATACAGTAGGCAATTAGCATGCAGCAAATATCGTTTCTGTCATAACTCCGGCGCTGCGGGGCTCCGAGAACCCCACACGCCCTTGTCGTCGCAGATGGTTGTAACGCCTACCACCGCGGCTTCGACTTCAGCCTCAGACGCGGCGGCGGGCTTTATAACCACCTGCTCCTCAGCTCGTGGGCCGCCTCACCCCTCCGCGCCTGCGCGGGCTTCAATAACACTCTAGGGGTAGGGCAAACAAGACCACGTGAAGACGGATTTGCAGAGATGAATCTCTGCAAATGAATGATTCTGTCACTACTATTAAGACAATAATTGAAGGGTAAAATTTATTTTGCCAATTAACATGTTTAAAAAATAATCAATTTGTGAAATAATGTTAAGGCACAATGAAAATTTTCCAAAGAAATATTTTGTCTAATGAGTAGTTTATTAAACAATAGTTTGTAAAATCATAAGTTTTTGAACTATAATTTTGTCAAACGTTGTTTGTCAAATGAAGATTTGTTATTCGTTTTCTGACAAATGATTGGATAAAAATTGCCGTGGCTAACTGTTGAATAATATATACGTTGTGTTTTGCAATAAAATATATTTTCTTTCTTCTTCTTTCTGTACCTATTAATTTTGCTCTGATATTCCGAAATGAGCAATTAAAATACATTACCTACAAGCGTCGTCTCAAATAAACCAATTCTGAAATGTAAGTATATCTCACCTCAATCAGTCCTCCATGGTAATGTCATTACATCTACGTATTCATTATGTAAATTCGTAATCAACTCATCTTAATACTAACATACTGGTGATAGAAATTTGATGGCACAAATTTGCCACAAATGACTGCCACGAATGACGGGTCCTATATTTATAAAAAAATAGTACTACCTGAAGGGTCTCTTTCAGGAACAATATTTTCACTAAAGATGATGGTTCTATTAGAATCTAGAGTATAGAAACAGGGATCGGACGACTATGCAAGTAGTAGTCTAACGATACTTCCTTTATTAGACAAAAATGTCTTCTACAGTGAACAAAATACCTTACAGTTAATTTTTGTTGACAATGACTTGGATACCTTAATCCCGTCATCTCGTCGCGCTCTACAAACATAGTTTTCTGACGACTTAGTGCTATTCCGTTTTGTATCACAATAAGATAATTTATGGTGTATTCAATGGTGCAGTCGTCTTAGTGTAAGCAATGTTTTGTCAAAAATGTATTCAACATGGAAAACTGACTGAAGAATAAGTGTAGTTAAGTTTATTGGTAGAAGATCAGAATGAATGAACAGTATCATCATGGAGTCTCAAAATATCTCATCATTCATTTATATGAGCATGCTCATGTATACTCATGAATATAAAAGCATATTTAAAAATCCCACTGAGTGCCCAAAATTTTCTTTTAAAAAGAAAAAAATATTTTTAATTTAAGTTACGAGACTTACCACTAACTAATGTTTATGGAGGCTTCACATTTCACAATTTAAATTTGAGTAAATGAGGATGATAAGTTTAAAAAAGTAATCTGAACATTCTGAACTGTCTGTTTTATTCAGAGTAGCAAAAAAAAAAGGTAACGCTGCAGCAAAATGTACGCCAGTAAAAATGTATTCAATAGTGACAAAATAGCGTGGGAAGATTAAAGAAATCAGACCATATAATTCGTCTAGTTTTGTAATATTGCACCTTTCGCCACAGGCAGGGAATTCATCCTCACACATTGCTACCGGAAACAGTGCACACCGTACGATTTGAAAGGAACTTCTTTCCACGCACGCTCCGGTTGTGAAATGAACTTCTTGCTGTGGATTTCCTAACCGACTATGATATGGTGTTGTTCAAGAAGGGCATTAGAAGGCTTTTTCATACGTTCATAGGCCACGGTAACTATTTTCCATCAGGTGGGCCGTATCTAGGTGGTATAAAAAAATACAAGCAAAAGACTGAAAAAGGGACCATTAGCCCCCTCCCCCTCTGCCGGCTCGTGTTCTACCTTCGGGGATTTTTAGTATATTCAGGAGCACCTTGAGGAATAAATGTACCAACTTTCAAACTGATCATCAATTTTCAACTTAATTTAAAAGAGGTAAAAATCCGATGTTAATGTGTTACAAAGGCTAGAACTATTGTAACGTTGTGGATTTTTTATAAATCTATTTGAAATAAATTCTCTAAAATAGTCGATAATTTAGTATTTTCGACACTAAATAACTAATTTGTCTATGGGTGTGCGAGCGAGATTGGACAACATTACCTAAGTGTCTATTCACGGCGCTAAAGTGGGCCCTTTCTTCGGCTATCCTTTGCCGTGGGAGGTCACTCTTGACCCCGGCGGCCAACTGCTGTCGGCACCGGGTAAGTTTTGAGATCAACATTTCCTACTTCTTTCAACAGGTGAAGACTTTCCAGCGGCGCAGCTTACGGCCTGCTTAATGTATGGCTTACTATATTTTATTATTTAACATTTTTTTGTGCTATTTCAGCCTACCCATAAGTGCCACGAGACCGATGACCTCTACGGTCAGAGGTCACGTCACCAGCTTGCGCTGCTTAATTATTTTCCTTTTTATAGCTTCTAGCTACGCTGTTCTGCCGCTGGGGAGATTATCTTCACCTGCTATTATTTTAGCGGGTCACTGGACGTAGTTCCCTTGTGACAAACTGACCCGCACTCTTTCTTTTTCCAGGGTCTTCGCACCGGGCTTCACGCCATCATTCGGTCGTGAGGCACACCAGCGAGGACCCTGGCACGCCGGCAACATCAGCAGCCGGGAGTGAACTAGCTAAGTGCATACTACCATCTCTGCACAACGGATCAAACAACGCCTCGGCAGAATATTTATTGCGAATCCACCCTGAGATTCATTTCTATAATACCTACTATAAATTCATGTAACGTTCTATTACTTCGATTATAATTGTTATTAATTATAATTCAATCTTTCAATTATCTGTCTCACTAGCTAGCCAGCCGAACATTATATTTGTTACTTTTACAGTGCTCTCATAGCTTATTTAATCACTTTATTTAACCTTTCATTAAAACCCAAGCATCAAACAATTTTCTTACGTTACATTGGCGCCCCTACAAAGGTATTATTCTGCCGCAGGTATTGTGTGTTTGGTCTGTAATACTTTATTTATTCTTATTTCTCTTTGCTTTACCAGTGTGGTGATTTTTTCACCAATTTTTAGTGATTTTTATTTTTTACTCCAAATGTGGGTACTTAAAAATAAATTTTAAATTCTATTTTATACTGAATAATTACCATTCTTGTCTATTATACCAGTTAAATTGCATATGAATTTAACTTGCTACGCTTGTTTCATGTAAAAACAAGGTAATTATCATTAACTTTACAATAATTTTTTGCATTAACTTTTGTTGATGAAAACCTTTGTACTAGTTAAACTAGACAGGTTTATAATCTTTTACAGTTGTTTGAATTGTATATTACCTATATTATACCCACTGGTAAAGTAAAGTTCTACTTTCTTTTACTTCTTATGGACTTGTTGATCTCAACTTCATATCATCTTACTACTTGCTTTTTATTAATTTTTGTGCAGGTGTGTCTCTTGTACACACACTGAGTACCCCGTCAGTGAATTTATAATATTTTTATATTAACTTACCCTTATGTGCATATATTTTGCATAATAATAACTTCTGTTATTATATCAACCTATTGCTGGTTGAATTTTGTTTATATTTTAATTTTTTCAACTATCTTGTTGTTTTGAACACAAATAGTCTACCATTCACTGACAGGTTACCTATATTTTGCTTTATTTCAGTAAATAACTTACTTTATTGAAGTAAATTACTTACTTCATTTTATGCCAATCTCGCTCATCGCACCATAGTTTTTACTTATTACTAACTTTGGGTTACTTTACCATCTAAATATACTGAACTGTTTTGTAGTCATGTTCCTCATTGTCGGATTTCTGTATCCAAATTAGCTTGATCATTAAAAAAAAAAAAGAAATTTATATATATCCCTTGAAAAGAAATACAAGGAAAATAAAAGATCTCCATACAATAAACAAAAAAAATCTTTGAAAAGAACAACAAAGATAATAAATGCTTAAATTGATAGTCCTTCATCTTGTTCTGCATATGGGATTGTTTAGTTTGCTATATTTCAAGTTATTAAAATCATTACCCTTAATTACTGCAATTCTGTAAAGTATACATTACCATTTCCCCGAGTCCTCTTAAGATGCCTGGTGCATCAATGGACCTATTCATGACAAAGTGTGTGTTCCTTTCATGTTATTTTTAGCAAATATATAGCAGTCACTCAAATAATCAAATAATTCGACATAAAACATTTTAATTACACAAAATAAACAAAACATAAAGTTAACCTAACATAATCAATTAATTTAAAGTAACAACTTAACTTCTTACAATGAATTCTTGTGTTCTAATAATCACTATTGTTTCAATCATAATTTTCAATTCCAATAAACTTCACATTGCACTTAAATAGTATTACACCACTGTTGTGGCAAACAAGTATATACCAACACATACTTGTAATTTAAAATATAATTAAAACTTGTATTTTACAAACTTCTTCTTGTTATTCTACTGTGCTGGTACACTGTCTACAACCTTTTAATCACTACATGGTCGTAATGATATACACTTTTACCTATAAAAGGGTCAACAGTTATAACTTTAATTTAATGTACCCAACTTTGAACACTTTTTACAAAAACTTTTTATATCTTGAAATACGCATAAATCCTGTTGAGTCTTCACATGTACCTACTAATGTACTATTTTTCAATTGTTTACATCTTCGGTTCTTATAATTGAACATCAAATTAATTACATCAAAACTTTGTTTTGAATTTGTTTTGGGGAGTAAAATAAGACTGTTTGAACTGTCAAACGTCATATAATTTTGACAATCAAAAAGTGTTGCCAGTAGTATAATTTTAAAAAACTACTAATATTGTTTCAAAATTGCATTGTTTTTTTAAAACAAAATAAGATTATTCTTTTGAGAATAACAATTTTTGGTCTTTGTGCTAAATATTATACAAAATCTTTTGACCCTATGGTTGCCTCCGTACTGTTGTCTGACTTTTCCTGGGATGACTGTTTCGTTATTATGTTCCTGTTGTTTTTATATCAAAATTTATTTACTACAGTATGGTGTATTATGCATAATAAAAAATAAAATATAAAATTAAAAACTAAATTAATTAAAAATATTTAATATTTTTAAATCTGTTCCTTGGAACTGGAACTTAGAAATTGTTCTAAATTTTGACTTTTGCAATAAATATTTTTCCTTTGGGTTAACCCTAAAAGGCCTTCATGGTTTTCTTGACTTGTAAATTATTTTTTGGAACTCTTTATCACAAGACAATCAAACGACTACAAAACATTAAATTAATTAATTTGTTTATTGAACCTTGGGTTCTGATTTTTTTAAATATTTGAAAGTTTTTGAAACTTTTAAATTTTTTGAACACTCGTTGTTCCTTTTGCAACACATGTTTGCATATATACTCACTGTATGTGGGTCAAATAATAAGCCATTTTCCTTTGAAAATAACTCTTTTAATAATAATTTGACTTGGTCATAACTTTTAAAAGTAGTTAATTATACTTTTGCATTGTTCATATTTGACAATGACATTTATATAGCTTAAATAAAGTTAACTTTTTACATTTTATTACCCTACCACTGCTATATATTTTCTTCTTCTTTACTCCTCTCTTTGAGATGGAACTTTGAACTTCATGTTCGTTTTTCTCTATTATTAGGCTTTGCCTAGTAATGGTTGTTGTGGGTCGGTTGGCGTTTTAAACCAACCGATGTTGTTTTGGGTCCGTTGGCGTTTTAAACCAACGGATACCTTATCTTGGTGCTGGGATACTAAACCAGTCACCAGGAATTTTTATGGTTTTATACCATTTGTTGGATCTGTTGGCGTTTTAAACCAACAGATACCTTTTTCTTCGAGCTGGGAATTCAACCAGTATCGGGGTACTGTTTTATGGTTTTATACCATTATGCTGAGCGGTCGTGCAAACTCAGTTTTAAAAACAAGCCTCATTGCATTCCTTTTTTGTTATGTCTTCTTCCGAGCGGTTTGCAAACTCGTGAAATAAGCCTTATTGCAGATGCGGTAATGTATACATCTAAAATAAGCCCTATACTAAAAACATAACACCTTCCCTTTTTAAAGTTGAAAATATACAGGGTGTAATCGTTAAGTGTGTCCAGGCGATTATTCCGTAACTATTACAGATATCAAAAAACTTTAAACTGATATCGAAAGTACGTTACCTAATGAGTAAAATGACATCAATAACATTTTAAAAATCAAACGAGAGGTATCTAAAATTTTGACATTAAACACTCCCATACATTTAGTATGAGATTAGTAGAAAGGTTTTAGTTTCCTTATTTTAAGTGATCTAGTACCCATTTTACCTTAATCATATTTTATGATTACGTAAAATATGACAATGATGATTTTCAAATAGATACATGTGTAAAATAATTATCTTAGGTACCACTTGTAATTAGTAATAAACCGTGTTTTAATATCGCATTAAGTAATTTGAGCTAACTGAAAAGCACTACAAAAAAAAAAGATACTCTTTGGTGTTCGTTCTAAATTCAAAACTTTTATCTCGGGTTGTTGTTCCCACCAATTTATCGTTGTTTTTTTTTTTTAATTTGCGTTAATAATCGTGATTGTTTCATTTATTGATTGCAAAATGGCATATTCCAAAAGGGAAAAGAGAGATATGCTAAAAATTTACTACAAATATGGTTGTAACAAAAGAGCGGCCATTATCGCCTACAGAAGAGAGTACCCAGACAGAGAAGTACCTTCTGGTGTACGTACTTAAAACCTTTCTACTAATCTCATACTAAATGTATGGGAGTGTTTAATGTCAAAAAATTAGATACCTCTCGTTTGATTTTTAAAAAGTTATTGATGTCATTTTATTCATTAGGTAACGTACTTTCGATATCAGTTTAAAGTTTTTTGATATCTGTGATAGTTACGGAATAATCGCCTGGACACACTTAACGATTACACCCTGTATAGTGGTTCGATTGCTCCTTTTCTTCCCATTGAAATTGTTGTCTGTGACATTTCAATGTTTTCCATCTTGTTCGATTTACGTCGGAGTCTCCAGTGCCTATTAACCTGGAAACTCTCTTTGAAAGGAACGCGTGTGCTACATTACTGAAGTGGTAACCGCTAAGTATGGATGAACCTGATAGGGGAGGTATGTAAGGAAGTATGTATGTGTAAGCGTAAGTCAGGCATTTTATTGAGCAGTCCAGTATCGGGTTTTTGGATAACAAAAACCCAGAACTAATTGGGGGGGTATTGTAACGTTGTGGATTTTTTATAAATCTATTTGAAATAAATTATCTAAAATAGTCGATAATTTAGTATTTTCGACACTAAATAACTAATTTGTCTATGGGTGTGCGAGCGAGATTGGACAACATTACCTAAGTGTCTATTCACGGCGCTAAAGTGGGCCCTTTCTTCGGCTATCCTTTGCCGTGGGAGGTCACTCTTGACCCCGGCGGCCAACTGCTGTCGGCACCGGGTAAGTTTTGAGATCAACATTTCCTACTTCTTTCAACAGGTGAAGACTTTCCAGCGGCGCAGCTTACGGCCTGCTTAATGTATGGCTTACTATATTTTATTATTTAACATTTTTTTTGTGCTATTTCAGCCTACCCATAAGTGCCACGAGACCGATGACCTCTACGGTCAGAGGTCACGTCACCAGCTTGCGCTGCTTAATTATTTTCCTTTTTATAGCTTCTAGCTACGCTGTTCTGCCGCTGGGGAGATTATCTTCACCTGCTATTATTTTAGCGGGTCACTGGACGTAGTTCCCTTGTGACAAACTGACCCGCACTCTTTCTTTTTCCAGGGTCTTCGCACCGGGCTTCACGCCATCATTCGGTCGTGAGGCACACCAGCGAGGACCCTGGCACGCCGGCAACATCAGCAGCCGGGAGTGAACTAGCTAAGTGCATACTACCATCTCTGCACAACGGATCAAACAACGCCTCGGCAGAATATTTATTGCGAATCCACCCTGAGATTCATTTCTATAATACCTACTATAAATTCATGTAACGTTCTATTACTTCGATTATAATTGTTATTAATTATAATTCAATCTTTCAATTATCTTCTCACTAGCTAGCCAGCCGAACATTATATTTGTTACTTTTACAGTGCTCTCATAGCTTATTTAATCACTTTATTTAACCTTTCATTAAAACCCAAGCATCAAACAATTTTCTTACGTTACACTATGATACAAAAAACGGTTCATAATGCCAGTATATAGTCTTCTTCTTCATCCTAGCGTTCATCCCCCCAGTAGCATCTGAAGCTTTTCAACTTTCGCTTGGGGTCCGCTTTTTACCAGTCTAACTGCGGATTTGGTTAGACTTAGATATTTTCAAATCCGCATCCCAGTATATAGTATAGAGAATTAAACGTCGGATAAAAAAGGAATCAGGCTTTTTATTTATTTTACTAAAATAACGTAAACTGTCATTAGGTAGCTAAGTCGTTACCTTGGCCTGAAAGCGTACAACTCCAAATGTGGTCGCTTATAGAGATGAGGGGCCGGCCGTTAGATAAAATTTGACATAGCGTTAGATTAGTCTGGAATATATATTTTTACTACTACATTTATGGTAAATAGTCTGGGCATGCGTTCGTGTGGGTCACAGAATCGTGATCAGCCCCTTTAAAAGTGACAATTATCTGGCAGGCGTATTGTAGAATACTTATAATGAAGTATTTATGAGATTGACACGTATTTTAATATTCATGACGTTTATCACAGTCTTCAACGCACTTCAGTTCTATTCTATAGTGCCACTTGCCTGGACGAGCAGTACCTATTCCACCAAGGCAAAGCCACAAGAAACAGCTATTGTTTAATATGGATTCGCACTTCGAACAATTTAAATGTATGAATTATTATTACATTGTTGAGTACAAATTGTGGAGTAATAACAAATTCGTACATGTGTATAACGTGGCATATTTCAAATAATATGACTACAACTAAGAATTTTCAGCGGCGAAAGGATGAAATTACTGCTGTAATTATTACCTACACAGAGCTTTAATTATTGCAGATGAATACTGGTAGCTGCTTCTATTACAGGGCTTGTACACATGTAGAGAGGGAAATAATACGAAACCTAACTGTATTACAAGTTCTACATTAAAAAGAATATTTAGACAACTACGTATTCGTTTTATTCTCAAACTATGTTATCACGTACGTTAACGAATACGAACTCTCCTAATCGACACGTATGAAAAGTACTATAAAATTCCGGAGGATGTTGGGGTTTCGTCATCTAGACCTGACATATTTCTTTATTCAAAAACGATTAAATATGTGGTCCTTGTGGAACTTACTGTACCATGGGAAACAAATATACCGAAGGACCACACACTAAAGAAAAATAAATACTATGATCTCACAAACGAATTAATCAAAAACGGTTACGTGGTTAGTTTGTATGCAGTAGAAGTGGAAGCGAGAGGTATACCAGCAAAATCTCTCTACAACCTACTTGAAGATCTAGGCCTATCGAGAGCTACAATAAGCTCATTGCCAGGACGAATGTCTAAAGCGGCACTAGTAGGTTTGCATCAAATTTGGTTAGGCAGGGAGGGGAACTTGGGTAGTGAAGGTGAGTGTTGATGTACATCAACAAAAGGGGTCCCTTCTAAGCCTACACTTGGGTCGCAAGTCCCAGGCACTGTCCCAAATTCCCGACTCAGCAACGCGATGAACCTGGCACCCGCACGGAGAATCCATGGATTGCTAAGAATATCGTCTCTTAAAATGTATAAATTTTAAAAAAGTAAGGAAAATGAAAAAAAAACATTGAATAATTAGCATATAATTGCTTTCAAATTTCAATAAAAAAAACAATGTTTAACTTAGATAACATCTTTCATTGCTTCCGACGTACCACTATCGGTAGACGGCTTCACCATCGTCTGGAAGATGATTGACTAGGAGAATTTTGAGTGTCCAACACGTGGTCCTTGTAGCTCAGGTGGTTAGAGGATTCCCTCTAAGTGATTGGTCGCGGATTCAAGCGTCGTCTAGGATGTTAACTTTTTTCAAAAATACGATCATCCAGTGATGTATTTTTTAACCGCCTGCCCCTCTAGATATGTGGCAATTCGTTGGCCCGTGTTTGGTAGAATAGAATGACGAATGTATGGCATTTGACGTACTTGACATTCGTTAACGCATGTCATAAACGTCAAATCTCATACATTTGTCATTCTATTCTACCAATCGCCGGCCAACGAATTACCACTTGTGTAGAGGAGCTGATCTTTATCCAACTGATGGTAGAACTTCACAGTGAACATACAACGGGTCCTAGCTCCCCGAAAGCCGAGAATACTCCCTACTTCCAGATAAACGGGTATAAATGTGTTTAAGAAAATTTGGTTTCATAAACATTTCTCTAGAATGATAAGTAACGATTCACACCCTAATAAATTTACATAAGGCTCGGCCAGGCACGTACCCACACACACGTATTAATCGACACTAAAAGCTGTGCTAAAAGATTGTGAAGAAACTTTTTAGAAACTACTCACATTCGTTGAAATCGTGTCGAAAGTATTATAAGATTGTGCACAATAAATTACATAAATATTTGTATTAAGAAAAGGCTACAATGAGGGTTAATATATATTCTAACAATTTTCTTACACGAAAAAACTAAAACGCACATGTGGTATAGGGTATACGGTCGTAGCTTCCGAAAGGGTCAGAATTTTATTTACGTCAAAAATATCCACATTCCTTGAGAGTGGGTACGGTTGACATATATTATGGAAATAAACCAGGACTATGAAACTCTAGTTTATGTTTATACTTTTTCCAATACTAGTGCTTTATATCCGAAGAGCTGACTACGAATAAACGCCATTTTCCGAAAGATGTGGACGGTTCAATAGATAAGGCACAATATTGACTGAAGGACTTTTTATAGCTGTATAATATTAACCCATTGTTAGTTTACTATAGATACAGATATACTCACGTTTGTATATTTCTTAGGCGTAGGCAGAGGTGTGATAGCACCCACGTATAGTTGATAACGTTTTTGAGTCGTTTTATTGGCGTTGCTGTCACTGGCACTATAATTATGACTTGAAGTATTTTTAATCAAAGCATAAATATAAAATTCAACTTGAAAATACGGTATGACAATCAACGTGAAGTAGCTATTTTGATTTGCATAAAATTTTAAATGAATTTTGTAAATGTAAAAATGCGGTTTGGTTCTTAATTTTTTTGTCGCACAATAAAGAGCTGAAAGCTATATACAATCACATGGTTCCGTTCGATTAGAATTCCTGGTTCTAGGGAGCGTGAAAAACCATCTGTCAAAGCTAGGCACGAGCATTGTAAGAGCGTTTTCACACTCATCCGATATCCGATATCCGACATCCGACATCCGACATCCGACATCCGACATCCGATATCCGACATCCGATATCGGAGGAAGTCAAATGTATGAGGTATGTATCTTTCTTTCATTTCTTTCACATTGTCCGGCCCGAAAACCGTGGTGTTGGCTCCGATAACCGATATCGGGCCGGACAATGTGAAAGAAAGAAACATATCTCATACATTTGACTTCGTCCGATATCGGATGTCGGATATCGGATGTCGGATATCGGATGTCAGATATCGGATGTCGGATATCGGATATCGGATGAGTGTGAAAACGCTCTAAGACTGAAGGCTTGTAAAATGGTGGCCTGTACTTTCTGAATTTCCCCTTAGCTTATTACCGTCCTGAGTAAAGTCAGTTGACGGATTAAATATTAAAAAAACTTAAGCGTTTTTAGCCTCAATCAATTATAAAAGCGACTCCAAAAACAACTGATGAATAAAAACACTATGAACACAACGATTGAAAACCAGATTTTCTTTCTAATATCCACTAAAATTTAAAATCCTCGGTCATTTGTTAAATACCCGGATCAATTTCGACCCGATTGGTTCAAAATGAGTCGTTTACTGATCGAATCATGTTATGTGATTGCCAGTCGTCACAGGACAAAGAGTCGCGTACGATCGAACTTCACGACTGCACGTAAAAACGACCGAATCAATCGGTAATCGAATGAATAAGTTCATTCAACCGATCACGCAGTCAATCAGTATGCGATTGGATCACAAGGTGTTTCCGCAACAAAGAGTCCTAGTTCATGGCAAATATATTTTTGGTACTCAAAAATCAAATTGGTAGTTGTGTTGCCAAATATATCGATGTATAACTCTCCGCTTAATATGTGTCATTAGAGCGCCGACATGGCTAGATATAGGTCTTCGTGTTACGTAATTTGTGGTAACGTATTCGAGATAACATAGTGCTTGTAAAATAGTATATCTGTCTGTGGCATATTGACAAAGCCTGTTTATTTTTTGTGTCAGTTTGAATCACACCCATTGTACATAATGTATATGCGGAATAGTATTATTATATGATTTTTAAACATGTTTTAATAGTGAAATATCCACATAGGTATATTGTGGATATTTTATCCTAAATGAAGGACTCTCCCATGTGATATGCCGATAATTCAATTGCAAATTAACAATGTTCAAATTATTTTGCTGAATCACACCTCCATACGTCGCTTGACGGCCAAATTTTAATTATTTGATACAAATGAACTAATAGAATAAATTATGGTACCTCATTTTCACATTTCTAAACCTACAAAACTGGAGTTAAAAAACCACATTTTAACTCCATTTTAATTTATATCATTCCTGTAAATTTCTATCTCAAAAGTATTATGAATTATGAAAGGGTACTTATCTTCCCTAACCAGGTGATCGAATCTTCAAGCTCTATGTGACTCGAGTTAAAGGTTACTGTATAATGTATATGTCTGTATATGTATTTAGTTTATAATCTTTTTTGTTGGGATGAATGTATTTTTTTTTGTAAAAACCATGGATGTGAATAGACATACAACATCGTCTTAGTCAAAAGTGACATTGATTTAAACTGAAATGCCTTCCCTTCGTAAATATTTCTAGTAATTTTTTTAAAAATAATATTTAGATTTTATAAAAAAATGTGTTTAATCTGTAGTCAAACATCTATACAGGGTACTCAAAAGAACGTTCTCAAAAGAGGAAACATCATTTTTAAATGGCAATTGTCAAAATAAAAGTCTGAGAAAACCTGAACGCTTGGAGTCACTATCCTCTGTACTTACGAGTATACCTACAATGTTAAGCTTTACCTTTTTGCCTTAACGTTCATTCACAAAACAAGGCTTCCTTTCGGCTAAAATAAATCCTGTGGAATTACCTCTTTCTTACGGATATCAAATAAACGTCACCTGCCTGGTTCTGCTTATGAAGTTATTACCTATTGTAAAAATGAAATCTGTGAAGAGATTTTTTTTGTATTTAGGTCGACGAATTGACTGCACCCCGCTTGATGATAGACTAGGGGGTATTCAATTACAGATACTGTCCCTGGAATGGCAATCCCTCCCTTGCTGGCCTCGATAGATAGGTGATTTTCACGCCCTGTAGAAAGAACCCCAAATTGTATGAAGGCGGAACGTGTGAGGGTATTGAACGTATATCCTACAAGGAAATTTATGGGCCACTGCTCCATTTATATCATTATATTATTTAGAAGTCATATGCTTCCACCATTTAACTATCGTTAATAAAAAAACGCTCGTGGCCAAGTGATTCATTTGGCTACGAGCTCGGCTCACTGATCGGGAAACGATCAGTGGATTAAGCTACCTAGGCGCGGCTGCCATTTCGATTGGTAACCGCTTGGCGCTATTTGAGCGCTTCTGTGATTCGGAGGACACATTAAAAGTCGGTCTTAGCTATCAATAGTCGTTAGTTCAAGACGGAGGACTATAAGGGCGACCTCATTAACTCTGTCAGTGGTTGGCTAATAGCCATAACTCAGGCTGGGTCAGACGGTAGTCACTCCTAATATAGCTGAAGAAAGTATGGAAGATAATTCGAGAAGCTGATTTTCTACTTCTAAGATTGTGTTTATATATAGCCGTTCAATTAACTGCCTAGGCGAGGTTGTTAACTAAACGGCGCCATTTAATGGACGGCCTAAATGATATTCAGCCGTAATGTCTATTATAACATTTAATAGACTTGCTGGCTAATGCTTAGGTCATTATTAAAATAGGGCACCACCACGAAATACATCAGAAAATAACATACATATGTACACACGCCTGTAAATCCCCGAAGAGAAAGCCAGATGTGTGTTCACAAAACAATTGTGATAGCAGCATAAAAGTAGGTTAGAAGTTATTTTTTTATAAACATGCAGAAAAAGTCATTTTTCTAACTGTTACATTAAATGGCTAGGCAAGTAGTTACACGTCATCGATCCTAGCCGTTAAACAAATGGCTGAAAATCATTCAGGCCGTTAATTGAATGGCGCCGTTTAGCTAACAGCCCAGGCAGTTAATTGATTGAACTGATTAAGCTAGTTGGCTGAGACATATAAATGGAGGGCACGCCGTCATTGCGGCGGTAAGGCCCATCATGGGGGAGTGGCTAGAGAGGCCACACGGTAGCCTCTCGTACCGTCAGACGCAGATTATCACCGGGCACGGTAGCTTCGGGCGGTATCTGCATCTGATGGGTATAGAGCCAACGCCCGAGTGCCATCACTGCGACGCGAGCGTGGACTCGGGGCTGCACACGCTCACCGAGTGCCCGGCGTTTGAGACGCCGAGGCGGGAGCTTGTGGCGGCCCTGGGGGTGAGAGTGCTCACGCTCTCCACCCTGCTCGCGGCGATGGTCCGCTGCGCGGATGCGTGGGCGGCCAGCGCCTCCTTCTGCGAGCAGGTCATGCTCGCGAAGGAGACAGCAGAGCGGGCGCGGCGCGATGAGCGAGAAAGGCTCGCTGACATCGCTGCACGCGCCCGAAGGCGGCTCGGGCGTCGGAGGGCGCAAACTGACCTCCGCCCCCCATGAGCGCGGGCCTGAGGGTGACGGGTGGAGCCGCCCGTCACCCTAGCAGAAGCAGGCCACGGCGGCGGCGCGCATCGTAGGACGATGCGCGCCTCCCCACAGCGGGTTTGAATCGGGGACCGCGTGGTCCCCCCCTTCCCGAGGAGGGCCAGACCGAGAGGTATGGCCCTGGGTCAGCCGGGGTGCGAGGGATATGTCGCATGACAACCTCACCTTCGGCCTAGCACTACGATCCAGAGACGGCGTGCGGTTTAGTCGGCTCGAGTCCGACATAACCTACCCCTCCGGCTCCGGAGGGGTGGGTATCCGTGGGGATTTCCCGCACGTAAAAAAAAAAAAAAAAAAAGAGACATAAATGGTGCAGATGATAGTGTGTGAAATAAAAATTCAGCTTAATTGAGAGTATCCTATTTTTTGAAGTCGATTAAAAAGGGGTATGGTAGGTACCTATTTATTTGCCGCATTACAAGTCAACTAATATAGTGTGAATTAACCTTGCCGCGAAACCAAATCACGCATTACATACTATAATTGAACACGAATTCGGATGTTCGTGTTATGTATGATTATGGCGGAAATAGTGGAAAAATAGATTATTATTTCGTGAGGTTTTATTATTATGTATACTTAGGTAGGTCAGCGGCAGTCTAACCTGGAGAGCTTACGTGCAAAAATGTTTAATGACAGTAAAATTTTATGAAATGAGGACAAGAGAACAGCAGAGAGTTATTTTAATGAAAAGAAAGTAGGTGGGACACGACAGTATTTCCTTCCAATTAAGCAGTCTAACTGGGGAAGTACCTCCGCCCTACAGAATACCGCGGCCATAATAACCTCGTGTTGTGTTACCGGCGGTAAGTAGGGTAGCCTGAGCTCACTGGAGAGTGTTTGTGGTGTCAATGGGAAAACCAAAGGCTATTTATTCCTGCTTTGTCTTCTACGCTGACGGCACAGAAACTCTCTGAGTTTTAAGGGTGTGTAACTTTCCATCAGGTAGGCCGTGTGCTTGTCTGCCACCTGAGTGGTATAAAAAGGGAGAACGGTTTAATACTATCAATTAATCAATAAGCATATTGTAGTCTACTTCTGGGCATAGGTCTCGCTCGATGTTGGGAGGCTCTGTTTCCACACTGGCCAGACGGGTTGGTACAGGGTTTTATTTCGAGTTGACCTTCTCTCGCAATGATATCGTCTGCGTGTTTTTCTATTGGTTGCCTCTTACGGATGAGACGGGTGGTGATACTTGTATTCTTTCTCCTTCACCATACGTATAATTATCGATTGATGAATCTCATTACGATTTCCCAGTTGCATCCATTGATTCGTCGTCTGAATTCCTGCCCTGAGAGCAAGGCCTGCGCCAGATACGGTCCGTTATTTAGTAGGTGACTTGGATAATCTTTATCTTAGTGCTGGCTCATACACCTCAGGGCAACTGGGAGTAATACATTTTATATTTGGAATTTTTGGTACATCAGCACAATGTTCGCTCACATGGTTAATATTTGGGCGGTATAGTCTAGCCACATAACAAATAATACATGACGAAGTGTGGTGGCTTAAAGGGCTTTCGGCTGAAAGATGCCTTTTTTCTTATCTACTAACATAAATTCACTTGTAAGAATGATTTATTGAGGCTGCTATATTTTATGTCCTATTTTTAATTTTTTCAAGCATTCTCTTGGCTACTGGTGTTACCCGTAACAAATCTCTTTCGTTATCTGAGAACCATCATTCCACTAAATTACGAAGAGCTGACGAATTACGGTATTTTTTTTTGACATCGTTGATAAGTTGGTCAGATTCTGCGATGGATTATCAAAATTTATAATTATGAGCTCAGATTAAATGAATCTATTCATTGAAATAAAACCATTTTTTACGAATTCTATTCTATTCTAATGTGCTATTATTAAGGGTAAGTTTGTGATCATTGAACCGGTTCTTACTTTGGACTACGTAAGTATTTGCAAAACTATTTACTTCAAAAGTGAAGCGATCCTTGCAAACCAGCGCTTTTAAGCCCGCTAGTAACCCGCTAGTAACTACCAGTGACGTACGAGTCGCGATGTATTAAGGACGAACGCAAAAGTGTTTTTGATGCTCTAAGTCTACAAATTCCACGGAGCTATTCATCATATAAATCCGGGAAATCTCATTATTATTAATTATTTTTGGTTCTAGACTAATATAAATTTATCTAATAAGACGCTTGTGTTTACAGATTTTCGACATGTGATTTTCGAAACTAGGAAAAGTTGCTATCAGTGGACCATTGTCCGTTTCCTTATTTGGACTGGTTCAATCATAGCAATGTGTATAAGGATTGATGTTAGTGGGGAGCTAAAAATTAATAATAATGAGATTTCCAGTACTTACGTGCGAAATAGTTTCGAGGAATGTAAAGATTTAGAGTAGCAAAAATACCTTGAGACTAATAGATAATGTCAAAGAGCAAAGACTAAACGTATACCTACAAATAATAAACGCAGTTTAGGTATAATTTGAACATTGTATATATTCTTATGGTAAAAAAATCATTTTTTTATTTCTCCTTCCTTGGATCTAAAGGTGAATTTCATCGAAGTCCAATCATGGCAATTCTAAGGTCCAATGAACGCGACCATGGTCCAAAGAATACAACTACTTCGTAATCACATTTTGTACTATTTCTTTTTATGGGTTAATTATTTTTACCTCTTTCAAGTATGATTTGAAGTACAAATATAAACCTACATCATAAATAAAGAATTCATTAAATATATTTGATACATTTCAATTTAGATCCGTTCAAACTAAAGTGGTCCAATCATCGCAACCTTACCCTAATTTTAGACCGACGTTGATAGAATCCGTGAAATAGTAGTTTTATTTCCATGAATAAAATTAGCATAAACTTTAGAGAATATCATGAATATATTCATTTTACAAGGTTTCATTTGTATTTTTAAAGACAGGTCGGATCATGAGTAGACTATAGGCGTGTGCTAGAATGATATCATGTGAAAATTATATAGTCTTTGCCTACCGCAATAGGAAAGAACTGGCTATATGCATGCACGCGTGTATTAATTCGTATTCTGACAGATCTTAATATGTGTCACCGCTAGTTCATACACAGAAAGTACTCGGATTTATCAGGCGATTAGTCGATTAGCCGCATACATGTAGTGTAGGACGTCCTCCGACCAGGTGGGATGACGATCTAAGAAAGACTGCAGGCAGATGCTGGATGCGGCAAGCTGAAGACAGGGCGCTATGGCGCTCATTGGGGGAGGGCTATGTCCAGCAGTGGACTAATATAGCCTGATGATGATGATGATGATGATGTCATAGTATTTTTCGTGGTGGAGCATTCACCCAAGGTTTCAATTTAATTAAATCTATAAAACAGCAAGGTATAGTCAATAAATAATAATTAGTCACATTGACCCTAGCCAGATAGACCAATGAACTGAAAAAGGTGGCTGGGACGGACTGGATGCGGAAGGCGGAGGATCGTACGAAATGGCGCACATTGGGAGAGGTCTATGTCCAGCAGTGGACTGCAGTGGGCTAATTGATTGATTGATAGTCACATTGTACTCGTTTTACTCGTGTTTACTGGTTACATTCCTGGTGACCCATAAGTACAGATACAAACTGCTGTATCTAGTTTAGGTACCAGTCTCACAAATTACAGTTTGTGTATAACCACAACATAATTAAGAAATAAATCATATTATTGTTTTATTTATATTTCTATTTAATTATTTTGAGAGAATGAATTTATTTATATTTATTTTATTACAGTTCATGCAATTATCGTCATTTTTACAAAGAGGATAGATCTTACCATTACTTAAGAATAATCAAATTTTAACAGTAACATTAGGGTGTATCCTCCAACCTGAACAGGTTAATTAGTAGATCAATTTACTACTGTATAATTTGTTCACTGTTTCTTGAACCACTATCAATTTACTGTAGTATAATTTGTTGTAATACTTAACTCGTTACGGTAACCCTTTCTGTTTTTTTGTATACACTGTTCTGATCTACAATCCAGTTCAAAATGTTTGCTAGTTGCTTATGTATCGTTAATGATATGATTGATTGTAATTTGTTGTGTATCTAAATAAAAAATAAAAAAAAATACAAAAAAAGAAAAGATGAAGTAAATGTGCGGGACGCGTCAAATCAAAATAATTGATAGGATCACAAATAATTGTGGGAGATACTATCAACGAATTAATGCAAGATTACCTGTCCGTGAGCTGACCTAAGATTTGCATGCCCAATTTCAACTCAGTTAAATCCTATTCTACATTCGTAAAATGCGCGACAGAACGGAGACGATACCTATATTTTAATGTATTCTATATAAAAGAACTAAATTAAACTTCCCTAGAACATACTAGGATATTTTTCTAGTACGGTCTTATGAAAAAGATACATTTATAGATGCATAAAAGTACATGCTTTAGTCCGTTTACCGTAGACGGCTTACATAATACATTCATGTATGCTAATTAGCCTACTGCGATGTTGGTTCCGTGGTGCAACATTGTGTTCATATTTGCATGCGATCCTAAAGTCCCGGTCAGGTGAAGTAGCTTATTTTTCCCAGTCTAAATATTTGCCCAGCGAGCCAATTCGCGTAGTAGAATCTGGTCAAAATTCAATCTAATATCCCAAAAGCTAAAAACGGTATTCTCGTAACTAAATTTTCATTGCAATCGTCTCGTGTTGAAAATCCTAAGCGTCAAGCTTAGGAGATTGAGAGTGAAGCTGCGGGACAATTTTCGAATTTTCGAAAGGAAAATTGGCCCGCACCTCCACATGGAATTAACGTAGTTCGTGAAATGTGGGTACGCAGCACAATATATTGTTTTTATCATAACTAAATCACTTCTTTCACTCATCTAAATTTTTCAAGCTACTTTTATCATTCATCATTCCATTTCTTTGAGGATAAACACGCGTGTGGATGAATAAAAAAAGAAAGTTACACGGACATCCAATCACGAACCATTATTCCTCGCCTCAGGCACATCACAATTACAACAGAAGAGACCATTGTTATTATACTATTGTATAATGTTACAGTTAAAACACTTTTTCTAGTTAGAACTACTTTTACTAAATGCCTTTTCTAAAATAGAATCAATTTAATAACTAAAAATCAAAATAATTATCAGTCAAAACTAATACATACTAGACAAAACGCGTTCATTCGAAGAAAGTCAGTTTAATTATGGTACCCTTAAAGCGCGAAGGCGAGAGAGGGAAGCAAGCAGCCCAGAGTTAGACATTTCTAGTTTTAACTAGGGAAAATGCGTCCTAACGGATGAAGTGTATTAACTGTGTATATATAAATATATATAAATCTACATTATATAACAGTATATGAAAACGGAGATGGCAAATTTACGTACTTTGAAATTGTTATTTTCAAATAACATGGCAGGATCAGCTCGTTTAACATAATTCGTACGCGCCTTGTCCCAGACAGCCACATAATCGGGGACGACTGTCAATATTTTCATACCATCCAGTTTTAATATAGTCATGGAAATTCAAATCATTGTGTCACTTTCATTTTTTTTAGAGTTCCGTGTTTAAACGGTTTAAACGGAACCTCTATTATACTAAGGCTCCATTTAGACGGGACGCGTTTCTCGCACGTTTCGGTTCGACAATCGTTCGCAACTATTGCTGCGAGGAGTAGCGAGCGGCTATTGTTCCTGCGAATGTTTAGACGAAGCCACTATTTCCTGTCCTTTCGATATTCGTATTATGCAGGCAAAAAACTCACTGCCTTAAATCCTTAAATCTCCGCTATTCTTCTGACTGTCTGTCACCTGGTTGTATCTCATAAACCTTGATATAATGTCTTACCATTACAGTGTCCAAATGTCTATAAGATAAGACCAGTTTCTATATAGGCCAAACGAAGCGGACTATTGCTGAACGAGTCAAAGAACATATCGCAGCTGTAAAGAATCGCCAGACGAGTGAATCTGCGATTGCAGAACACCTGCTAGTAGCAGACACTAATCACTGGATTGAATCAAAAATCACTTCTATTCAAAAGCTGTACGTGAAGCGATTGAAATCAAGAAGCACGAACATTTCAATCGGGAAAATAGGTTTAAATTACAAGGAATTTGTTGTGTTGATAAATATGCAACCTCGTTATTCTGCACAGTCGGATAGACACGGACAATTTGCTTACAGATGAGTGTGGTTAATGACGGAACATGGCAAATAGAAAATATACAGAACGTGCAGGTAGATTAAAAACCCCTTACGCACTCGAAGACGGCGGGCGTGCACCGCTAAGCCAGTGACCTGTGCCGGTGTAACCTGGCCGAAACGTCAGGCAAATCAAAGGTATGTATGTACCTGTACCATGATCGCGTTAACTCCCGGTATCTTTATTGTGTACAGATAATGGTACGTACCCCTTTGTGCACGAGTCCGACTCGCACTTGGCCGGTTTTTTATGTTTTTTTATGACTGCGGTAAACACAAAGGGTCAGAATAGGTATCTGTTCCCTGATGATTGAGGAGCTTATGTATAAATTAACTATGACTTTGATTTTATTCCTGTGATAAATTAATACCATTCAAATGTATTAAAATAGATCTCACTTCTACGTAGGTATACTTAGGCAGGCTAATAGAGAACTGAAGATTTACTGTAAATATTTGACACTTGAATATGAACTTCACCTCACTTTACGGTATGGTAAAATCATGGTAGTCTTAGAAAAAGTCACACGTATAGATACAAACAATGTTACAATGGTGGCTCTTAACTTGACGGCCTAAATAGATGCTTATAAGTTTTTCGGCTTTCACGGCTGGTGTTGCATGTACTATATACTGCTTCCAGCTATTTAGCCGTGGCCATACGAAACTGCGTTCCAGACTTTTCGTCGATCACTGCGGTCGACATTTTCAGTGGCGCAGGACCAGACCGAAACAGTCCGGAAGCAGTATATTCTACATAAATAAATGCTTTCGCACGCCCCGCGACTATAGGGGAAGGAAACACGTGTCCTGGTGAAGAATTCCAAGATTTTATGATAAGCATGAATTGACTGTCGAAAATGCACAACTTTTATTAGCTTCTAAACAGATTATGTCACAAGAAGATGCAAATCTGGTGTAAACACAAGCGCTCTTTGACCAAATGTATATTGTATGTTCCTAGCATTGGTTATATGTTCTCAGAAGCACTCGCCTAGTTTATTCGGTATTACAGCAGTGTATTGCTGATCAGTCATGCAGAACGCGATAATATGTGGGCTTTGGTAAATGGAGCAAGAATGTCTACGGTCTATATATAGGACTTAGAAGCTTAAGTCGCGGCGGAACAAGAGCTACGAAAACAGGTTTAAATACTGCTTATGGCCTATTTTGGTAGCAAAATTGAAACTAGACTCAAACTATTGAAATAGAAACTGTGAAAGAAGAAATTATATTTCGGTTTAAAAAAAATGTGTAAACTTGTTAAAATGTTTGAATGTTTGTTAGCTACTTAATAACGCTCAAGGGGTTAAATTATTATGAAAATTGGTACGTACACACATAAATTCACGGACGTAAATCCTGAAAGGGTAAGCAGAGGTGTGTTAACATTCTCATTTCTCCAACTGTTCTGTAAGTCCTACATAATAGGTAGCGAGTCTATTGACGGTAAGCGGGTGCTTTTAGAGAATAGAAGGCGAACAAGTCATGGGCTGTAGGTTCACTGTCGGATGCAGAACAGCCCCATGTCTTATTCGCCTTCTATGATCCACAGGAAGAGTTGGGGTTTCGCTATTCTACGTACAGGGTAAAATTATAGTCTGTAATAACATTATAGGATACCTTTATCCATGAAATAACTTCCTATAGGTTATGAACCACCAAGCACCGGACAACAACTGACATTTATTCAAAGACAACCTCGTTGTCGTTATAATTATCACAAAATAATGTAAATCATAATCTGTGATAACCGAGAGTTAGTTTTAAATTAAATGTAAAATGTTGATCAAACTGTGATTTTAAACCATTACCGTCTTACTATAAAAATATAACTAATATTAATATACACTTGTTATAAACTTGATATGCACTTACCACTTTTCTCATCGTCTATACAAAAAAGTCATTAGACATTATTTCTATGAGTTTTAATCAGGATCTACAATATGAGTATTAAGTACTTTCGCTCAGTGCTCCGAATCGACCCATTCCAAAAGATACCTTGGGCTATTCGCACCGCTCCAACTACTGCGGTGTGAATGGTCCTATTCAGAAATAGTACTTGCGCGATTCGAACCGCGGTTCGAAAATGCGAGGTGCGAAACGACTAAAGACCCGTGGAGTCGCAAGCTACAGCTACTTATGGAACAAAATTAGTCAACGACTCAATCAGTTTATTAATCTATCTTACCCACTCGACACGATTCAAATTACGTATCCACGCATAGTAACACGAATAACGATGTGGCTTTGCAATTATGTTTTCGGAACGTGCTCACTCAGCTAATGTTCTACTAGCTGCCTGTGGCTTCGACTGCGTGGAATTTTAATTCCGTTTCCGGAACTCATGGGAACATAGCTATGAGTTATTATAGACTGCTAGCTTTTGCCTGCGGCTCCACCCGCTTGAATGTCAGTTATTGCGACCAAACATAGCCTATCGTTTTTCAATTTCTAATCTATATCAAATTTCATTAAAAATCGGTTAAGTGGTTTAGGCGTGAAAACGTACACACAGACAGATAGACAGGAAGACAGATAGACAGAGTTCGCATTTATAATATTAGTATGTATAATATTCTCCTGTACCAAATTTCAGCCGGATTCGTTCGGCCGTTAGAGCGTGATTAAATTTCAAACTCCCAAACATTTTCACAGATTTTCACTTGAAAGTGAGTAAGATAGGATGGCAGCATGAATGTAGTCAGTAAGATATTGTAGGCTATTTAGAGTATTTAGTGCGTACGAGTCAGTCATTACCAACAAGTTGAAGGAGGTAGGAAACGACGGTATTTTCGTGCAATTGAGCAGTCCAACTAGGGAAGTACCACCGCCCTACACAATACCGCGGCCATAATAACCTCGTGTTGTGTTCCCGGCGGTGAGTAGGGTAGCCAGAGCTTACTGGAGTTTTTGTGCTTTTAGTGGGAAGGCCAAAGGCTAATTCTGCTTTGTCTTCTACACTCACACAGAAACTCTCTGAGTTTAAAGGGTCAGCAGTACGAGTGTGAGTCCTCTGGTGTTGGACACGTCCATAGACCTCGGTAACCACTTTCAATCTAGTGGGCCGTGTGCTTGTTTGCCACCTCAGTTGTAAAAAAAAGATAGAAAAGATTACTTGAAAAGGATCACAACAGTACTTCCGCCGTTGTCTTGTTCCTCGAGTCTCTTCCGTTAATTAGCTAGCGTATCGGCTTGCAGTTGACTTATTGGTTAAGTGGACGCCAATGTTATAAATCCATACTTATAATATAAATGTGAAAGTGTATGTGTGTCTGTGTGTTTGTCCCTCTTTTAACCGCCTCGATAACCGCGATAACCAAAAGCTAGTAGAGCATAAAAACTAAACTGTATGCTAGCCATTTTTAATATTAAAGCATCTGTGCTCATACTTTTGCTTGAATAGATTCACTTTAATATAAAAATAGACTTCTGCACATTTCTATTCAAATACAAAAATGTAAAATCCGATTTGGTTCGGATTGCAGAATTGATGTGCATGCATCTCCGGACGAAATGGCCATTTTCTGTAGATAAAATTCGAATTGATAGTGATAAATGTGTTTCCACCCTAAAACTAAGAAGAATGGTTCTGATAATATTTAAATCTAAACCACGTGAAATCACGTACAAATGGGACGGGCGGCTTAGTAAATGTAGTAAGCTTTTAATTTTTTTGTTCTGTTCTTTATTCGATTCAGTGAGTTTTACAATTTATAATATTGTATTATTATTTGGTACAGGCAATGACAAAGGAAGGTGTTTAGCGGTACCAAGTTTTCCAACCGTTTTTTTTAATTGAAATATAATTATGTACCAATACGTACCTACTTATTGTTAGTGTATAATATGTAGTGTGTATCGTGCATCTGAATGTATATTTTATTTCATGATTTTACTATGGAACTTATGTCTGCAAAGTGTAAAATTACTTGGATGTTGTAAGGTAATTTATATGAAAAATATTACATTATTTGATAGTGCAGATGCACTAGGTAAATGTACCTTAAAACATAGACACCTCTTTAAGTTTTTATTTAAATGTAACTCATAGGATTCCGTGCCAAAAATATTTTATGGTTGGATTAGAGACACCGCAGTAACTTTTGCCTCTATTATTTAATATTTTTACGACTTCAGTGAGAAATCCGTACAGAACAAAAAATGTAAGTGTGAAAACTTCCATATTCAAAGGCCCTGCGTGCCTGCTGCGTGGTCCGAACATCATTCCTTGTGTGATACAGTAGAAGTATATTATACAATAATTATAACTTCGAAATACGTAATCAAGTGATTTTAATTTCAAATCTGTATAACAGTGCCGAGTTAGATTCAAGTATAATCGAATATTTGTCGCATCGTGATTTCGCAAACGGGCTTAGATCTCGTCATAATTACGTAGATAAAAAAAAAAACATCAGTTCAATCTATAATAATATGACACGATATTAGGTTTTTATTAGGTTTTGTATAGGTATTTCGACCTGAAAATTTGTAGAAATAGAAACAGGTTTGTTTAAATTTTTACTACAATGCAAACTCTATGTTATTATAAGCATAGAATTAAACAGTCCCAAGAAATATTAAGGTATAATTAAATAATACCTACCCATAATTTCGTAGTTACAATATTGTATACTCGAGCTCATATTATAACCTACGTTCAATTTATAATTTCTGTTACAACAGAATAATGCTTAATTTCAATTATTTTCCGATGTAGAAACGATCCCTAAAACCAAAAGCTAACATAAAACGTTTTCAATTATTTACAAAGGCAAGTAAAACTCAACCTTACTTAAATCAACACCTTTGTAATCTTGAACCCTCACAATTCCAGTTTATTACATTACTCTGTCCGTATGTAACTGGGTTAATACTTAAGGCTCAGTTCACACCAATAGAACGACAAAAATGAAGTCGATACAATTATCATTATTAGATATTATAAGATTCATTTAGGCAGGCTAATAGAGAACTGAAGATTTTCTGTAAATATTTGACACTTGACATTTCTGTAAATATGACTTCACCTCACCTTATGGTATGATAAAATCATGGTAGTCTTAGAAACAGTCACACTTATAGATACAAACAATGTTACAATGGAGGCTCTTAGCTTGACGGCTTATATAGATGCTTATAAGTCTTTAGGCTTTCACGGCCGACATTGCTTGTAGAATATACAGCTTCCGGGCTGTTTGGCCGTGGTCCATATGAAACTTGCGTTCTAGACGTTTCGTCGATCACTGCGGTCGACATTTTCAGTGCAGCTTTGAAAAAAGGATGAGGCAATAAGGATAAAGGATCCTTTTTTGCCTCATCCTTTTTCGAAAGTTTTCATATTTATTCAAATTATAAGTTTATTCATAAGTTAATTTTTCATGGTGTAAATTGGCATAATAAACATTTAAATCAAATGAATTATCTTTACATAAGAATTGTAAGCAATCATTTTTTTTTATTTGAATAGGCTTAAAAAGGTTACCTAAGCCATAGTTGGGTATGAGTACATTACAGCGCCAGTAACATTTAATATTTCATGCATTCCTAGTGGGCTAAGAGCCCCTGAAAGCCAGACCTACGTCATTTTATAAGAGCTGAAAGTTTACCAACGCATCCTCCCAACACAGGTAAATACGAACGATGGCCCATTATGAAGTTTGGGCCATAATGGCTTCGGCAGATCAACTGTTCTAACGGTCCACATTCTGCTGCCGCTCATCCATGAATTTTGGATCACGTTGTATAAAAATTAGCTTTTAGACTATAACATATACTTTTATGAACATTAAAGGTGTCTGGCAAGGTGTAACCAGCATGCCAAAGTGTCTGTGTCTGTCAGCATGTTAAATACTGTGAAGGTGTAAAAATCACACACGAAAATACATAGATTTTATCTTTTCAAAGTTGTAGTGCCGTTTATCTGATAAAGCCAACATGACCCAAACTTCATAATGGGCCATCGTTCTTACCTGCGTTGTAAGGACGCGCTGACAAACTTTCAGCTTTTATAAAATGACAAAGATCTGATCACCATGAGATGAATCGTGCAGTTGTTTATAAATCTTTTTAAAAGGTAGCCGACCCGCTCCGGCTTCCTCATGGCATACTCCCAACCTTGTATCATCTCTTTTCAAATAATGTTTGAGAATCTGCCGAATTTGTTGACGTTTATGATTACTGCTCCGCTCCCTTAAGTAGTAGCTTGATGATATGTCTAAAACCATCCTGAATAAACGAACTATTAAAGACATTTTTTTGAAGTGAAAACTTCTTTAGCGGCGTTGCATGGGTTAAAAATGTTAAACGCGCGTCAGGATTAGTTGACCTTTGAACCGTAACCGACGACTGACGTCATACAACATTACAACAGCTACAGATTGTTCATTTTGTTAGGTTCGTCAAGAAGCTTCTCGGCTGAGCGGTTAGCGCTTCGACTGTAAGTCCATAATATGGTTTCAGATAGTACTGGGTTCGAAACTAGGCTTCTGAAATTTTTTGTGATATTTTTTTTCTTTTTGTAATTTATTACGTTTTGTTTATTTTTGTAATTTATTACTTTTTGTGGTTATTTTTTCTTTTTGTAATTTATTGCTTTTTGTGATTATTTTTTCTTTTTGTAATTCATTAATTTCTTCTGACAGAAAATTAGTGATAGGTTCTATGATTGGCGCTTTATTATAGGTATGGTATGGCATGGTGTGTTCTTTTTATCTTTTTCTCTGTATATAACGAAGAAAGAAAGAAAGAAAAAGTTTTCACTTCTGCCGGCACTCCCGGAGTGCAACCCGTCTTTTTTATTTGAACAATACTTCCTGATATTAGCACGTTCAAGCAACAAAGTCTTCAGTTTTATAATATAGGTGCGAAATTAAAGTAATAATTTTAAATCTTACAAACCACTAAAGTTGAAGCTTAACTTCTGGATTCATTAAGTGAACCTTTCAAAATGGGGCTCATTCCGTTGGTCTAAATTAATCCGGTATATGTAGGTTAATACTAGGCAACTGGCATGGTATGTCTATGCAAAACTCACTTCCTCTAGGACACTGTGGGTAGCAGATAAGCCCATATGAATAATAATGTCCGTTTGAATATGTATTGTTATATCTACTATATATTTAAACTTTTAGGACTTCAGTTTTGTTACTGTTTTAAGTACTTTATGTTACTATGTACAGTATTAGGGTCCCAGAGGTCACTAGGCAGCTATATAGTCGAGAATTAGAGTCAACTACATATATCGTACCTGCCGTAAAAAGAAAAATGTAGTCAGTATTAACTTCCAAACGTCCAACATCGAAATTAAAGCCTGTCGGTTCATTGGCAGGTGTTCGAACTAATAACAATAAGCATTAAGGTTATCTTGAACCCTGAAGGTGTCAATAGAAAGCCATATGTGACTTCAAACCCCGGAGCCAACCTTGCGATCTGTTACATTATACCTTATGTATGGGTCTTTGCTGAGAGCCTTACAAAGGAGTATCGCATATCCCGTCTTAGGCGACGTCTTATGTAGGTGATTCAAATCGAACAGAATGATTGATTTCCTTCGAATTTGATGCTATTTCACGCGAATCGATGCGGTGTGACGCTGCGCGATGCGTCCTTGTCCTACGTACGCGTGAAGATTGACATTATTTAAAATAAAATGACATTCCAGGCAATCGTCGCCGCGTCAATTCACTCAAAAATATCAAACCAACTGATCGCGAAAATTGCTCACTTAGAACGCCGCATAAGATAGTCATGAAGAACGGGCAGTCTCCTTCAAGATTTTACTTACTACGTACTTATTGCCAGCAGGGGACGCCGCGACCAGACGGCCTTCGGTGTCAGATCTGCCCTTCGGTGTGGGCCATTTCACCCATTTCCCCTATTTATCCTGTAACGGATAGGGGTGCCCGGCAATCACCCTCAGATTGGGAATGTCTTCGAGATCTAGTTCATCCGTTCCCATGATTTGCCATCTTTTCAGCGAGTACATGGGACATTCGGCCAGCAGGTGGATGCTGGTTTCCTCGGCATCCATGCACTCCGGGCATTTGGGATCAGTCTTCACTCCTATTAGTGTCAACCGTGTTCAAGATCTTACCCTTTCCTTTATCTATTATAGTTGCTGGTATGATAATATATCTTGAGCCCAGTTACGTCACAAGTTACTTCAGTAACAATATTTATCAATGCGTCACGACATGAACTCTATAATGAGCAGGTGTCTTGCTGCGGCGGCGGCGGAGGGGCTCATATCTATCAATCTTATATTATAACGAACCAATTCACGGGCGTCTCATGATTTGGAATCAAGAATATAATATACTGATAATTATAGAAAACATTTTAAGTAGGTTCTCTTTAAAATAAAAGTATTTGAGTAAATAATCCCGTTTTTGAATGTTCACCAAACCTTGGTCTAACAAATCGTTCTAGCGAGAATATCCGTTTAAAAAATCCCCAAAACATCAAGTCTATACAGACATTTTTTGATCTAAAGAAAGTGTTATTTTTATTTATCTCGTATCTTTATTATGTGATTCTGTTCACACAACAGCCATATCCCAGGGGAGTCATACCGCCGGAATCAAAATCAATATGACATTGTGTTTTCTTACCCCAAGAGGATCCCGTGAATTGAAATACATTTTTTTACTATAGGATTTTAATAATCTTTAGAATATCAGAGAATCAGTTTGAAATGATCGCTGTAGTGAGTATAGAGGTCACACAGTGTAATTGAGAAATATTTTTTATACCATTTAGGTTTTACAACAAGTAATCTTCTTTCACTTTTTTTACAACTAAGGTGGAAAACAAGCACGCGGCCCACTAGATTGAAAGTGGTAACCGTGGCCTATGGACGTGTGCAACACCAGAGGACTCACACTCGACCTGCCGAACCTGTAAGAATAGCGAGTATCTGTGCTGTCAGTGTAGAAGACAAAACACAAAGCAGGATGAGTCTTCCCACTGATAGCAAAAAGACTCTCCAGCACACAAATAGCAGTAACTCCAGTACCATGTCCATAGACCATGGTAACCACTTAACATCAGGTGAGCCGTGAGCTTGTCATCCATCTAAATGGTATAAAAAAAAGTAAAATCTGGCTACACTAATTAACGCCGGGAATCATGAGGTTATTATGGCCGCGGTATTCTATAGGACGGAGGCACTTCCCCTGACTGAATGGATCAATGAACAAAAAAATAATGAGTTCATAAGTTGCATTTCTTTTAGAAAATAGTTAAGTTGCCAGTTGTGAGTGTAGACAGTACATACTAGTTCGTGTCGTATAGTTTTTACAAAGTTTGAATGAATGGCCCAGTGAGCCTCTGAACCTACGTATAATTCTGTTTTGTGGACCAATATGCTCACCACCGCAATCCTAGTAACTTGCATGCCAGTTCAACCTTGTAATTTAAGTGTCAAAATTTGTGACTTATGTGTCCAAACTTATAACTTAGGTGTCAAAACTTCTAAATTAGGTATCCAAACTTCTAACCTAGATGCTAAAATTTGAAACTTTGATGTCAAAATTAAGAGTCGAATTAGGTACTTACCTATACGAGGGTCATGCCAAATGAAATAAGATATTCAAAAACTTTATTATTCATTCTTTAATGTAGATATAAAATTTCTACTACGTTTTTTTTTCATCACCATTGAATTTATCTACACTACTATTATGAAGAGGACAGATTCGTATTTTTTGTGTACATGTTATGTGATAAAAACTAGATAAGAAAAACTTAAATTAATTTGCCAGAAATTAATTCGATTGTTAAGCCTTGAAAAAGTCGTGAAAAGTATTACAGTATGATACTAGTAGTCCGAGAGAGTTAATGTCTGGCAAATTAATTTTAAGTTTTTATTATCTTTAAATAACATAATATTAAAATTACAGACATTATGAAATACTTTGAAATTTTTATAAAAGAATAAAAAAAAATCGCGTATGGCACATAATTAGCATTGTCAAAAATGTCTGGCAATAAAAAAGGTATGTCAGGTAAACTTATTTGTAAACAAGAAATTAAAAATTACGCTTATTAAAATGTTTTTAAAATCCAGGATTATCACCTTGACAGGTAGGAGGCGCAATAATGAACGCAACCGCTACCGCCAGCCAAACAACAAATTCAACTGACCTGAAAGTCTTTCTCGAAAACGTCGCTAGCTTCTATACTATATATTCATAATAAATCATTGTCTAAAATCTCCTCGAGTGAGCTCCATTGGTACTAACAAATTCCAGCCAGATTCTCTCCGAATAAAACTATTAAAAAAAAACTTGAAACAATAAATGTTCCATATTCAAAATTATTAGTCAATAACCGGCCTATACGTAAAGTTCTAATGTGCTCGTGATAAATTAATGAGTAAAGAGTATCTAACTTCTTTTAGCATACCCTTCGTTGTAATGTCACCTGTATAACAGCTTCTAAAAGATAGTCGCCAGGTTGTAGTCTTAAATCGATATAGTTTTTTTCTTGCTCTGTATATTCCTTACAAAGATGTCATTGACTGTAACCTTTCACCTTTACCATTACACAACAACTATTTATTGATTTACTATATCAATATCTATATAACTATCGTACAGACATTAACAATACCACCCTAACAAATATAGGATATTGACACCCACAACCTCGCAAACCGTAACAAAGGTTCAAACACAATAGGTCTATAACCGATTGCTTTCAAATTGACGTCAGTTATCTAACTTATTGATAAGTTTGCAACCTATTTAGAACCATTTAACTAGGGTTGGGAATAAGAAAACAAGTTACCATAATATCATATCGTTTCGATTACCGGTAAGAAAAAAGCTTCTGAAAGAACATGTTTGTTTTTTGGCATTTTTTTTGTTTATTACAAAAGAAATAGAGTCAGACAATGATTTTTTACAATAATGCCACTTAAACCGATATGAAAAAGTATAAGTATAAGAAAAAGTAAGGTAGTATAGTAGTATAGTAGTAGGTAGTAGGTAGTATAGTATAGTATAGTATAGTATAGGGCGAAGAAAACACTTTACGAATGTTTCCTTCTAATTAGATTTTTTAAATACAATGTAAGGGTCATATAAAAGAATAACAATGTTTATGAAAAAAATTCTAACATAGATATTCTTAGAAAAATATTCACGCAAAATATAAGGACCACAAGATTAAGTATGTCAATTTGAATATAGATTGTACTAAAAAGTTTTTGTATTAAAATAAGAATATTAATTAAATATTATGCTTGTGAATATTTATGCAAATGTTTTTTACGCAAATACTCTTAAGACATAAAAGCCGTAACGGTCAGTAGCATTTTTCAAAAGAAAGAATTTATTAGGTACTCTATTTTTTGTAATTTCAAAAATAGATCTTAATGGAATTTCTGCCTCTGCAATACTTGGTTCAAGTCCTATCTCCAGGGATGCTTACAATCTGTTAGAGTGAATGACGCTTCCTCCGATGTGGTCCTCAGGGTGGCGTCCTTTCTTCTCTTCTATTCTCAATTTTTAAAAACGCCGTCACGATGTTCCTAACTTCGCATTGTCATCTCTATGCAGACGACTTACAGATATATCGACACTTCAAAGCTGATGAATTAACTGGAGCTGTGGCAGCCAGCAACAATGACCTTGAAACATCAATGTCTGGGCCCAATACTTTGGACTAGTGGTTAACCCAAAAAAAATTTGAGCACTTATTTTTAGAGGTAGATACATGCTCCACCTCCTGAATCATGATTCTCTGCCAAAAAATTTAGGCGTGCACATCGACTCCATGCTTGCCTGGAATGTTCACATCGGAGGAACTGCTGAACAAACTTGAGCGCCTGCGGAATATCGCAAAAAACCAAACTGGCTTGCTATTCGGCAGCGCCGTAACCATCACATTCTAACTCTTCTCTATACTGTTCTTCACAATCTTAATGCTCCAACTTATTTGCGGGAACGCTTTAAGTATCTTGTACCCAGGGGCAAACCCTGTCGTCTTTCTGCTTCTCTTCTGCTACGCACACCTGAAACACATCCAGCTGCTATGATTGATCCTTTACGGTACAAGCTGTACGTCTTTGGAACTCACTACATCACTCCATTCGCGGTACTAATACTCTGGACATCTTCAAGAGAAGAACTAGGGAACATTTCCTTTCACAATAATGTAGTCTGTATATATCTATATATTTACGTATTTATTTTTGCGTGTATGTCTATGTATGTGTATAATTTCAACTCTTCTCTATACTGTTCTTCACAATCTTAATGCTCCAACTTATTTGTGGGAACGCTTTAAGTATCTTGTACCCAGGGGCAAACCCTGTCGTCTTTCTGCTTCTCTTCTGCTACGCACACCTGAAACACATCCAGCTGCTATGATTTATCCTTTATGGTACAAGCTGTACGTCTTTGGAACTCACTACATCACTCCATTCGCGGTACTAATACTCTGGACATCTTCAAGAGAAGAACTAGGGAACATTTCCTTTTACAATAATGTAGTCTGTATATATCTATATATTTACGTATTTATTTTTGCTTGTATGTCTATGTATGTGTATAATTTGTATGTATTTAGGACATATATTATATATGTATGTATATGTATGTGTAGGTGTATGTATAAATGTATTATGTATGCTATGTTTGTGTGTATATGTGTATGATGTATTCGTTTAGGTATGTTTTTTTGTTTTCATCTGTTTTTTGTGTTCTTTTTGTACGCTTCACATCCCCCTTCATTACCATAATATACTTCTCTACTACTCAAAGGTTTGCTGGGAGAGAACTCATTTTGAGTCAAGCTCGCCTTTGTACATTTACCTTTAAATGTTTTATTTATGATCTCTGTATTATGTGTGTACAATAAAGAATTAAAGAAAGAACAGTATACCTGATTTTATAACATAACTAGCTGTCGCCCGCGGCTCCGCCCGCGTGGATGTCGATTATCGCGAATCGGACTATAATTTGAGATTTAAACTATCCTACCTCTCAAGTTGGATCGAACTGCACATGGTGTGCGAATTTTATTATAATCGGTTAAGTGGTTTAGGAGTCCATTGAGGACAAACATTGTGACACGAGATTTATATATATTAAGATAAGAAGACTATAACTTAAAATTTCAAGAATAGAACAGTGTATTAATACTGTATATTTTATAATTTCAAAAATAGAACAATGTTTTACCACTACATATTTTATAACTTCAAAGATAGAACATTTATTTTTTTAAACACGGACTGGCAACATACGGCCAAGACGAAGAGGATAAAGAAAGATTTACATGCTTGGTCGAGTAAAAGGGTGCAACAAGCCTTAGGGCACTTCAAGGTAAGTTGGAAATTTACGGTACAATTACGGAAAAATAGAGCGAAAGCGTCTTGAATTTGCTTTATTACAAAAAGGACCCATGAATATATAGTATTCTACTTCCCACTAATGTTATAAATGTGTAAATTTGTAAAGATTTTGGATTTTACGCAATCATGCTCAAATGACAGATTGAATCGGGCAGAAATTTGGATCAGGGATAGAAGATAATAGTCTGGAATAATACATAGGCTACTAAATATTAATCAAATAGCTTCCCACGGGTGGTGGGAATGGGAATTCCCCGATGAGTTTCTTACCGGAGTCTTCTCAGGTCGGGGCCGTGTATCGAATCGGTGGTCCATTTGCTAAACTAGACTAGAGTATTTTTTTAAATTTGACGTTTTATAAGTGCCGTCGTTATGGTCTATACAGAATGAAATGACTTTTGAGTTTGACTTTGGGATAAGAATTTCACGCGAGTGAAGCCGCC
The DNA here is from genome assembly GCA_949126895.1 of Eilema caniola. Taxonomy (NCBI): domain Eukaryota; kingdom Metazoa; phylum Arthropoda; class Insecta; order Lepidoptera; family Erebidae; genus Eilema; species Eilema caniola. The sequence continues at coordinate 5,231,930 of OX421466.1, forward strand.
ACAGCTAACTATTTTAATAATAATCATCATTAGTTGGAACTACACACATACATATACTCACGCCTGTAATTCCCCGAAGAGGTAGGCAGAGGTGTAGTAACACCCACGTTTCAACAACTATGATTTTCGGTTCCATGTAATAGGGGGCGAGCCCATTGCCGTTTAGCGGGCACTTTGGCTTGGGCTTGGGTTTACTGTAGTATGGAGAACAGATCTATTATATTTGGAACTGTATTATCTTAAATGTATTTACAAATACTAAGGTAATCTTTTCGCGTAAGAGCACGTATATTTTTTTTTCTTAACCGGAACAAGGAACTTTTACTTTTTAAACGAACAAATTACCGTCACGTCCTCTCCCTAAGGGCATTTTCAGGGCGAACGTGCTGCTGCTCTATTTATTTGGAAATAAATGTTCTCTTTCTTTTTGTTTCTAGAAAATATACATATGTGGCGGGGTATTTTGTGTTTGAGATTAAATATTTGTGTATACCTAGGGAAACAGTCCTATACTTACCTAAGTCGCAAGACGAACTAGGCCATGGCAGTTAGCACGCGATTGTTTTGTAATAATCTTTACTTACTGCATATTTTGAGCTATCTTGCAATGCCCTGCTATCTTCAAAAATACCTAAGAAACGTGTATGCGCTTATAGAGCACCTTTTGGGCACATTTTAGGGCCAAGATATATGTTCCGTACTATAATAACATTTGCAGGCGTTTCAGAGACGGTAAGTTCAATAGTTATATGTTAATAATAGATTATGTAAGAGCCATGCTTCCCGATAAGAGAGGTACCCTCCGGTTAAACGGTGAGTATAAACAAAACAATTATGAAATTGGAAGAAGCGAAAGGTCTTTGTCAGGATTAGGGTTTGCAATTCTCGGGACTGAGGAGGAATATAGATTTCCCGGATCATGCTGTACCGGGAAATTCGGTACCGAACACAAAAAATGAAAAAAGTGTGAAATGAAAATGCTTTACTGGGCCCCCATACAACTCGGCATTCGAAATCTAATAGACATCGTGTGGTCTTAGTAGGTTCGAGTCCGTATTGCTAAAATGATGTCATGATTCACACAATTGAATGCATCAGACAAAACACGAACACTAACACTGTGATATAACCCTTGTCCATTCCGTCCTTTATGTCTCCCGTTACATTACGAAAAGCGGTTGTGGTACTGTGTACCCGGTCTGAATCCAGATTGCAATGGACTTAGTATCCTATTGCGCTGCACATAGTTGGACAGCTGGCGATGAACACAGGCCTTTAGCACCTTGGCAAGGAAAGGGAGACTAGAAATAGGATACGAGGCATTAGAGATTTAGGAAGAGGACGACTTTACGCCATAAGTCGGGGAATTGACCAGAATCAAGCGTAAAGTTGATGATGTGTGTAATAGCGGGAAGGAATTGGTCTATGATAGTGGTTATCATATAGCGGCTGATGTCATCAGCCTGTGATTTAATTGAGAGAATATTTTTTTTGATCTCTTCCTACTTGACGGAAGTGAATTAAAAAGGTACCTACGTGATTGGGACGGGACAGTCCGGCTATAGAATTAACCGTTTGACGATTGTTTAGGCCATCAATTGAGTTCGGAATAGAGAAATGGTAGCTGATGGCATCCAACTCAATTGTCTTGGGTGACTCCAGCTGTCTTGATTTAGCAATGCCCAGTGTTCAAAGAAATCTCAAGACATCGACAGATTTCAAGGAAGATATATTATCAAGAATATGTCGGCGTTTAGCGTTGCGTATCACCTGGGCCCTAATTCTGCTATTAGTTTTTCATAGCAAAACCACTGTGGTACCACAGACACCGTAACCAATGCCATTTCACTTTAGACTTTACTGAAATACTATTAAAGTCGAAAATTAAATGATAATCTTGTAGAGTAAATGGAAAATGTTTTTAACTCTTTCTTTTTTACTTTGGACCTTATAGCTCACCCATAAAGTTTAAAATTTAATGACAATTTATGCAATGTTAGCAGGATGACAGTGGTTTTGTTATGTTATAAATTAGTAAAATCAGGGGCCTGTTTACTAAGATTCCTGGCAGTTTTATAAGACTCCCAGTTTGTATCCGAACAGTTTGTATGCTTCTTTAAACTTACGAAAAGCCCGGTCCCTTCCTTTCATAGCGGTTCGAACATCACTCGGTATCCAAGGAGCTAGTCTATGTTCACCCTCCTAACGGGCGCATGGATATTATAGAGGCCAATAACTTTGCCTCGATAAAAATTAGCGTCAAACATAGTTCTAAAACGCTCCAAATCGCTATTTCAAACAAGTTTTACACTAAGACGCCATTTATCATGAAAATCATGTCGAATAATGTACATAATGACATCGGGCGCAGGTTGAGGGAGAAATCAGGAGATTTACGCGCCGGGTCCCACCTGGTGCAAAGGCTGGCCATAGCCATTCAAAGAGGCAATGCGGCCAGCGTCATGGGTACCTTTGCACCGGGTACAGGCCCGAGCCCATAGTAAGACGAACCTGTCAGGGGATACTATACGGTTTACACCGTGTGTGACATTCGCATTATTTACTGGTAATGTTGAAGTGAATTATTTTAAATTTGACATTAATAAAAAATAAAATAATGTATTAAAATTGAGCATAAAGATATCTAGAGTAGATATCTCTGGTAAAGTTACATTTTATCACGCATATATTTAATATATAATATTTTCGTATCACAATGTTCGTTCCCATACTCCTCAGAAACGGCTAGACCAATTCTTATGATTTTTTTTGTGATGCATATTCAGTAAGTCTGAGAATCGGCTACTCTCTATTTTTCATATCCCGATTCACGATAATCGACAACCACGCGGGCGGAGTTTTTTTTAAACATTGAAAAACATATCAATCATCTAATTTGCTGAATTTAAGCGCTCGCTGCCATCTCTCTTTCTCTCTCTCTCTCTCTCTCTTTCACGGCTTTTATATTGGCAGTCCGAAAAGTACGGACGTCGCACTGCAACCCGGCCTTAAGTAACAAGCATCCAAACATCTAAACATAGTCACGAACATTCACATTCAGAATATTACTTAGTAGGATTTACGATAATGCCATAATCTGTATTATAAAAGAATTATGGAATAAAAGTGCCTCGTAAATTTCCATACGTCTCTTTCATTGACCACTTGAACGAACGACCCACCGAGCACATTAGCATAATCACACTGGCAGCCAGATAGAATACATTCGCAAGACTTTAATGTATATTGGCATTTTACCCAAAAATCATTTTACTAAGATGACACCACAATTCTTTATGTGTAATTTATTATACTGATAGGCTGTATTGGCTAAAATATGTGTAACAAAGAATTTATTTCTTCTGAAAATTGAATGTACACTTAACAAAACAATTCGGTTACCAGACTGCACTAGTAAAAAATAAACATATGTGCGTCATTGCTGCAGGTTTGCTGCAGGCGTATTAGTTTTAACGTTTATGTGTGCATCGTTCAACACTCACACATTGTATATTTGAAAACGATTGAATATGTGTTAGTGAATGATTTGCCTGCCATCGAATGACATGGTAAATTTGACTTCAATAATATAGACTACCGTGACTGAGTAGTATGCGAAGCATTATGGCAACTCGAAGGCAGTGAGTTTTCATCTAGTATTACAAAAATAGATATTTACCCTTGCAGTTTTCATGTAGTAAACATTCCATAAAATTAAGGGCTTCATATCAACCACATCATATATCGGACGTTTTACAACATAAAACATTTTCTTCGTAACTAGTACTTGTAGAAATTTTAATAAATAAATAACTTTAATTTCAAATCTGATATTTTTTTTTTAATGTCCAGCGGCCTTGGACTAAATGTGGTTCCTTTTTTATTCGTCGTATTTACCTTAAAAAGTTATTAAGTATAGAGAAATCAAAAGTTATAGTTAAGTTATAAATAATCAATTCCTAATGAAAGCTCCATAACTTTCTTTGACGATATATAGGGGGAATCTAATGTCAAAATGTTAAGTTGCTCTTTAATAAATTACTTTGGTGAGTTAAGTAATGTAGTGAAAGTTTAGTTTATTAAAATCATACAAGTTGAAATTATCTATTTAAATAAGAAGTTGCATGAAATAAGCAAGTAATAATTAATATTAATATTTTAATTTATTTATATTGTACTATTGCATAAGACCTGTTTTTGAACCGAAACTTTTTTTGAAGGAAAAAGTAACCAGAACCAATAATAAAAAAAAAGTATAAATCACTAGTGAATTATAACAATCAAAAGCCCACACACACTCATTATGTGCATAATCGCGGTGAAATTAGAGCCAGTTTATGGGCAAGTGTAAAAAATAAAAATGCATGTCATAACTAAAAAGTATAAAATAAAATAAATCATTAAAAATATAAAACCCGACTGGTGCTGAAAAGATCGAAACAAGTTTTATAGCAAGCGGTACCCATTTGCAAATCTCAAACCATATGAAAATTAATGGGTACCGCCTGCTATAAACCTTGTTTCGATCTTTTCAGCACCAGTCGGGTTTTTTATTTTTAATAACTTATTAACGATTACTTTCAATTCGAATATTTTTCCTTGAACTGAGTTTCAATAAATGAGAAATCTTTTACGTTTCATTCGTTTCTTTGATGGTTAGATGACAATATTCTTGAGGTAATGTACGCTTAACATTATAACTTTACAACCTTTAAAAGGTTTAAATGTGTTCACTCAGTTTTGAGCTGTCTCTTGTGAATTTCGTTTTGCAGCCACCCACAAGAATTTGTGTGCTTAAGACCCTACCAAGATCTTTGGGACCAGGTAAATTATGATTAACCGGTAAGATAGTCCATATTCAGTCGACAAAGGAGATATTATACACCTTTACATACAACTTTATATGAAAAAATTTTACACATTTTTTTATTAAACTCGATGTAAAGGTGTATATTGTGTATAAAATCCCTTTTGAGGAAAACTCGATGTAAAGGTGTTTAATATCCCCTTTGTCGACTGAACCTAAAATTAGCTGTACACTAAATAGTTTCGTATTTTAGCAACCTTAATCAAAAAGAAATAGTAACGATCCTTCTTATTTGGGTCACACTTCGTTCAAAGAGCTTGAGACGTGAATACTTTCTAGTGAAAACCGAGTCTATTTTTGAAGTTTCCCTAATCTTCTCAAAAGGTTTTCCTTTGTATTTTTCATTCTAGTAAAATTCGAAGAAACGCTTAACACATAATTCGCATTCCCTTTGAAGTATTTGTTACAGTTTACACAAGGTGTGTTTTACATTATTCTATATTATTTATTTTAGTAGGTTGACCACAAGGTATACAGGATAAATTAAGGACGGCAAGCGTGAATTTTCGGAATGGGATATCTTCCGTCAGTTCTAAATTCAAATTCAAATTCATTTATTCGTTTGCGTGTAATGTGGTACAATGAGAGATGGTAACATAAAATATAGTAACTATATCTAGTCCAAGCACATTTCGCCATAATGTTGGCATGCAAACACAGATAATTATACATAGCAATAACTACTTAAAATCTAACAATATAGCAGTCACAATAAGAGCACAGCGGCGGCTACAGCGCATTTCTGCAGTGGTACGAACGACATGCATATTTCTTTAAAAAGTCTTCCACAGTATAAAAGGTCTCGTCCACCAACCATTTATGTAATGCAACACAAATTTTTTTATAAGGCAGGTCTAGAATCGACGCTGGCAATGAGTTGTAAATTAGTGGAGCCATTTAAACACAACTACGTCTAAAAATTTCTAACCTAGGTACCGGCATCTCAAGTGGCGTGTGTGTAACCTTCCTTTTATTTAAGTTGTCCTTTTTATTGAACAGTGACAGATTATTTTTCACAAATATGGCACTTTCATATATATAAATACATGGTACAGTTAATAGTTTATTGGCTTTGAATACAGGTAAACAAGAGTCAGTCCAAGCCATACCAAAGATAGCTCTAATGCACCTTTTTTGCGCTATAAAGACCCGTGAAATTTCTGAAGTGTTACCCCAGACAACAATGCCGTACCTGATAATGGAACAGACATAGGCATGATATACCATTATGGCTGTAGATTTGGATATTATTTCTTTAACTTTTCTCAAAGCAAACACAAATCTATGTATTTTCATGCTTAAGGTATCAATGTGATCTTTCCAAGTTAGATGCTCATCTATTAATATGCCAAGAAACTTAGTGCTATGTACTTGTTCAACCTGTTCATCCTTATATATTATGTTGAGGTCTAAAGGCTTACTCTGGTGAGTTTTAAAATTAATAATTTTAGTTTTGTCAATGTTTATTTTTAGTGAATTTTGATTCAACCAGGTGGCTATGTCGTCCAAAGTGTTATTTATATCTGTTTCATACGATTCTTTTTTTTCACAGTCCATTACTATTGTTGTGTCATCAGCAAACAGCACACAATCATATTTAACAACCTGGGGAAGGTCATTTATGTATAGAAGGAATAATATTGGTCCTAGTATACTTCCCTGTGGGACACCAAAGTGATTACATTTAGGCTCAGAATCAAAAGTAACAACACTATTTGTTTCTTTGTCGAATTGTACAACCCTCGTGATTTGCATTCTATCTGTCAGGAAAGATTTGATCCATTCAATGGCTGGGCCTCTGATACCATATCTTTCAAGTTTGACCATTAAGGTAGGGTGATGAACAAAATCAAATGCCTTGCTCAAGTCTAGGAACAACGCTGTAGTTGGTATTTTAGCATTAATGTTACACACTATTGATTTAACTAAATTATATGCCGCCATTGAGCACGACTTGTTTTTTCTAAACCCAAACTGTTCTCCAGCAAAAACCTCAAACCTGTCCAGAAAACTCTCCATTCTCCTGTACATAACTTTTTCAAAGACTTTGGATAAAGTTGGAGTCAATGAAATCAGTCGGTAATTGTTTTTATCCATTTTAGATCCTTTTTTATGCAGAGGTTTTATAATAGATAATCTGAGTCTATCCGGAAAACATCCATTCTCCAAGGACAAATTAATAATATAGGCCAAGGGAGTTGCTATATGTTGTGGGATTTGCTTCAGGAGGATAGAATTGATATTATCGTATCCCGATGACTTAGAATTACTTAAAGCTTTAATTATACTAAATATTTCATTTGGATTAGTAGGTTCCAGGAATATGGTATTGTCGACAGTTTTAATATTAAAATTACAATTTTGAATGTCAGGTGAAATAAAATTATTTTTAACAATGTCAATAAAATAGTTATTAAATATTTCTGCAATGTCTTGTCCTGATGCAATTTTAGCACTATTGTCAATCAATTGATCAATATATCCCCTTGCTGGTTCGTTACCTACATTGCCCTTTACTATGTCCCAAGTGGCCCTACCTTTATTATTTGAGTGAGCAATATGCCTTAGGTTACATAAGGAATTACAATTCTGTATACATTTTTTAAGTTGATTTGAGTATGTTTTAAATTTTGTTTTATTTTCATTTGTTCTATTCATGTAGTATTTATATCTTAATGTTCTTTTAGTTTTACTACTAGCTATAATGCCTCTAGTTATCCACTTGGGCTGTCATGTCATGGAAAGTGTTGAAAGCCCTATTAGTATTTGAAATATCATAGATTTCAGAGAAACTTAAGCTACCTATACACTCAACAAACCTCTTGATATTATTTCTATTCATATCATATATTGTCGAGAGATAGTAACCTGTTACATTTTCCGTGTTATATTTAAATGTTACAGCCTGAGCTGTGTTATGATCCGATAAGTTTAGCTTAAAATTTTTCCCTATTACATTCGGAATATTACTCATTATGTTGTCTATACATCTATTTATTCTAGTGGCCTCCTTTATATGAATATGGTGGCGTATACCGTAATTGGAAATAAGTTCTTTAAATTTAGTGCAGTCTTTATTGTTGTCTAGAAAGTTAATGTTAAAATCTCCACTTATTATAATTCTCCTCATTTTGTGTCGCATTTTTGTTAGGGTTTTAATAAAATGTTGAAAAAATATGTCAATATTGGAATTAGGGGTTCTATATATGCATAATATTATGAGGTTCATACTTTTAATTTCAACCCTCTTGTAATCAGACTCGCAGCCACTATCAATAGTAACGTCAAATGGACCTTTGTTTTGATTGATAGGCATTTTTGCCGATTTTAATCAAAGAAAAAGACCTGTAAATGCAGTACGCGTATCTAAAAAAACCGTCCTTAAGATGAGCCAATCGAAAGTATCTCTAGATCTTACTTTAAATCTCAAAAATCCACTCGGTATTGCGGATTATAACAGATATGGCCGAGTCGGTTCTGGCATAAATGCATTTATTCAGTTTGATTTTGGCTACCTAATTATTGCTATTCAAAACAGTTTCCCTTGAGACAGAATAGAGTACCAAAATTCGAGTAAGATATACGAGTAGCTACTTAATTATACCTACATATAAATGTAGTGAAATCTTTAGCAGACAGTTTTTGTGCAATGCCAAAATTCTCGATAATTTTAAAATTGTTGCACATGTACATATTTAAAATAACAGATATATAAGAAATTAGATTAACCACATTTTTTTTATTCATTACATACTCTAAATCAAACATATTGACGTAGTAAAAAAAATGGTCGTTACTGAACACGCGATTGATGTGAAGCATCGAAATTGATTATTTGAAATTGGAATGACAGCACATGTTACAAAAGAGCGTAGGTCGTCTATCGTTACAAGTTAGGTAGGCTCGTTTTGAGGAGAGTTTCTCGCTCGCAAGATAGATTTAGAAGATTCTCGAAAGGACAGAAAAAAGTTGCTCTGTCTAAACATTCACAGAAACAATTGCCGCTCGCTCGTCCACGATTGAATATTGAATGTGTCCGTCTAAACTGAATTTTAAAGCAATGACATAAGGCATAAGATGATATGTCACTTGAGAATCCCGTATAATATAATCGTAGGCGAGAATATATTGTTTACCTGTGTGTAAACATTTTGATACGATAATGGTAGGGCGATTATTGCTAGCGATAGTTGCATTGAACGATTATCGAACCCAAACGTGTGAGAAACTCGCACCGTTTAAATGACGCCTTAGGGATATTGCATTAATAAAAATAAAAACCCAGTAGAATAGAAATACAACCAGGACCGCAGCAAAGATGATGACGATGAATCTTTGTAAATAAAAGTGAATTACTAATTTTATTGTTTAACTGATCTGGATGCTTCATGTTATATATTATATTTAACTGCTCTAGGTTGTTTGTAGCTAATGTACAGTCTGCATCAGAAAAATGTTGACCATAAAAGTACTCAAAATAATCTGAATACCAAATTTCCAAATAGTTGGAAGTATCCAGAGTGGTCAAACCATCGCAGCAATCGGTTTTCCGTTATTGTGTAAGTTAGTAGCGTGTTTATATTCAAATGTGCATTCACGCCAGTCGATGGTATTCAAGTATACGGTTTAAATAATGTTAATGTTATCAATAAAAAAACATAAAATGCGTATAAAATGAAAATTTTAACATTATTTTGACCGCATACTTGATTAGATACCATTGACCGGTGTATATTTATGAATATAAACACTTTATTAAATTTACATGATATCGGAAAACTGATTGCTAAGGTGGTTTGACTACTCTGGATACTTAAAACTATTTGAGTACTGTAATAACCAATATAACATTGGAATTTTGGTATTTAGATTATTTCGAGTACTTTTGCTATCAATTTTTTTTATGATGCTGACTACTACACTACTACATAATTTTTATGATGCTGACTGTACCTACTACATGATGCTTTCCGAAGTTTACACGAAAATCACTTATTTTTTAACAGATTCCATCGCCAATATATTTGAAATTATTTACATTTAGCCCGACCTTTCAGCTGCTTCTTAGCAAGGATAGTCGTGGGGAACTCATACTCCATACACTTGCAGACTGAACTAAGACAACCAAATACTAGCTAAATCTTCTTACCATCGAAGATACTCTAGTGTTTATAAAGGATTAGCTTTTGTCCGCGGCTCCGCCTGTGTTTATGTCCGTTATCGCGACCAAACATAGTTTATGTTCTTTCTCAAGGTCTAATCTACCCCTATACCAAATTCCATCAAAATTGGTTCAGTGGTCAAACAAACAGACAAACACATACACTTTCCCAATTATAAAATTAGTATGAATTAACATTTAAAACAAACCTAAAAAATGTAAAATGAAAACTAAAACTATTAATCATAAACCACATCGTTCTAAATATAAATTCAACAGTTGCACCCTCTGTTGTGGTTTTCTATACCAAAGGGTTCGCGGCATTTGTGGCTTTGGAACTTATGATTGAGTAACAATCGCTTTTCGGTTTCCGCTGACACAACTTTGTTCGGAGGTGTGTGGGAAATTTGATAGTGTAACCACGTCAAAGGGCGGTATTGAAAATATAATATTTGGATATAAATTTGCGCAAATGTGGGAGTATATCGATTTAATAAAAATGCAAATATACCGATTAATATGTATTTACATATAGGTGAAAAATAAAGAATATTGAAGAAACAATTAACAATATAATTATGTACGTTTTATATGTATCAGAGAAAAGCTCTGTCTCTTTAAAGCTTTGATATCCCTAAAAAAAAGACGTCACAGAACCTTTCGCTAACAGTGATGATTTGGATGATATACGTACATACATACCTACATATAATCACGCCTTTATCCCCGGACGGTTAGGCAGAGGTGAATTTACGTCCACATTAAGCCGTGGTCACAAGCTGACTAAAGGTTGAACCTGGTCATTACTTGAGTTTTGTTTCAATTAATTACCATAAACATATTTATCATAGAACAGTAAAATTCAAAAGTAAACAAAACTAATAAGTTTTTACTAATTGTATTACCGCTATATAACATTTGTACAATAATAATTGGTTGGTATCTTAATAATTTTCAGTCCTATGGGGCTAATTGCTAAGAATATTATATATCTAGTATAATATTATTCTTCTTTTACCAGCGACTGCAAAATACATAGTACCACGTCTCACTAATTGCGGGACAATTAACTGAATGTGAGTGTTTCTAATTATTGAACACAATGAAAACACTCATAATGATAATAATGTTATGGACTTTATTATAATCAGCCTTTACTGGGATCAAGGAGATGAAACGATTATTTAAGATTGAAACTATTAACTACTCGTATCACGCTGATCACAAAATTGTAAAATAACACTACACTTCAAGGTTGTATCATCCTTTACACCCTACAACATTTTTTTTGTAATCAATTAAGTCTTAAGAAATGCTTATGTTGATGACACCTGTTGGGTTGAAGTGGAATTAATTAGGTTGATCGAATATAAAGAGTGAGATATTTGGCAACTCGACACCAGATGGCTCACTTGCATTTTATCCTCTTTTTTATTAACATGTATTTTCTTACAATAACATTCGTCCCCAATCTGTTCATACCATTATGTTTAATTCTGGTGATGATTTCTGACGAAAATGCTAGCAATGAGATTCACAGTTCCGGTAATAGATTTTTATAGGTTAGATTTGTGGCGGCAGTTCCTGTGACTAAAAAATAATAATGAGTTTGCTAGAAATTTCTGTTTAAAATTCTATAAATATAGACCCTTTAGTGACCCAAGAAATTTCAGTCTAGACTATGGCCTCAGACATATTGAAGATTTCTTTGCCTATGTGGTACCAGCACTGAAGTAGGCGGTTCATCTATTTATAGGTTATTGCAACATTCTCTTCGCCCAGGATTTCTGGTAAGAGATTTCTCATTATTCATATGACTAGATTACGCTACTCTCAAAGTATCTGTTATGTATCTTGTGTTCTATTTTGACCACAGGGTTCCTAGTCACGGCCAGACTTTTCTGGTGAATTCAATCTATCTAGTCTGAGTTCTTCGCTTTACATTGGGGAAAGTTGTCGAAATTCGTACGTAGGCTTACCATACGTACACTAGGTTCGAGTGATGAACTCATTTACCTTTTTCCAGGTCATGTATGATTTTTTTTATAATCAACTTTCTTTTTACCATTGTACTGTGAAATTAGCATCCTGGCCTCGCCGTAGTGAAGATATAAATATGTTAGGCTGGGAATCACTCCAGTATCTTAACCCATATAAGTTTCTCTGAAAATCTACTGTAAAGGATTTGGTAGATGGGCTCGGTACTGAATAATTTATAACTTTCAGTATTATAGTTGCTCAATATATGTATGTTTCACTCTCTATGTGGTTTTTCTTCGAAGGCATCCCTGATTCTGCACACAAATATAACCCTCTCTTCTATACCTACTCCACTGGGTCAGTTGTTGAAGTGACCAGGAAAAGTTTCCCGGTTACAATCTGTGGTTTAATATGTCAAAACATTGAGTGGTTTTAATTTATAACTAAAAAAATATTCCATATGACGGTGCCTCATCAATATGACGTGTTTGGAATGATTGAGTAGAATTATAGGTGGGGTTGGCTTGAGCACCGAGGATCTTTCATTGCAAGAGTTAAATTATTATTTTAATAAGTTTTTTATGTGTATATTTTTTATTTATTCTTCTGTTACGTTACCATATTTGTATCCAACACAATGATGTGCTATGATTGTAACAGCTACACCACTATTATAACGCGCATGTTTCTGAACTTTTTATATCAAAAAGTAGCCTGGAAGAAATTACATTAGCGATAAGACCGCCCTTTGTGCATACATTTATCTGTAGTTAATTACTAAGATCCATGTTATTGTTTTTATAACTGATGTTGGCGTACAATAAAGAGGTATCTATCTATATATCTTAATTTGATTCTATCACCATTTTTCAACGTAGACGCACACTCAGAAATTAAGTTACTATTCGAGAACTGGAAACATGCCATCCTTTTTTTATGTTACATCTAGTATATAAATCTCAATTCCACACATACGGTCGCTCAATACGGTATCTAGTAACAGCTCTGTCTCTATTATTTGAACATAAATCTAGTGTTTGCAGTAAATAAATAGGTCATTGCGAAACTCAATTTTCTATTACATTGTAGACTTGCACCATTTTGGCGTGGGATTTTATGTGACATTGACGTATCACTACATACCCTTCATAGTGTAATACAATTCTCATTTGGTCCCGAATGTTGCCTCGTGCTGTCCTTGTCCTCATTTTCTGTTTAAACTCCCTCTATTATTCCATGATACTGAAGATTAAAATAAAATTAGCCTCTGTGCCTTTGTGCCAATAGGCAGCCTCAGTGTCGTGGTGGTAGTGAATGCGACCGCAACGCGGGAGGCGCGGATTCGATCCTCGCTCAGTGTTATTATTTATTTTATATAATTCTTGCAGCTTTTGCCCAATTCTATTGGCTTCCAGTTTAACTAAAGAAGCAGTCATACTTAGATATTTTAGCGAGTGATCCGACCGTCACATCCCGTTGGATATTTATCGAAACTCATACTTTTAGGGCTACAACTAGCGATAATGAATGCCGCAGAATGTTCTTATAGAAACTGTGACTGAAACCAATGGTTTATTGTGCTCTCCGAGGCACGGTGGAGTCTTAACCGTGTAATGCAGTAAGGCTAATCAATACTACTTAAGTTAATGAATATGATTAATGTTATTACTAATACGATTAAAAGGAGAGGCTTTAATTTTATTTTCAGATTCTTCATCGATCTTTTCACTTAAACGCGCTACTTATTGCTTCGCTTATTTGGCTGTAAATGTAAGTAAAGAAACTATAAACCTGCAATTTCTTAAACGTTACCTAGAACACTTAGTTACCCAAACGAATAGAAACGTTGGTTTTGCATTAAGCTAGCAAATGTTAAGGTTTTGCTTATACGTATACATAATGTCTGGGCGGATAAATGTTTCTAAGAATGGATAGAACTAAAATGATAGTCTAGTGGCTAACCCATTTATTATATAACACGATATAAGCAGTTATATGTTTAAGTACATAACGGGAATATTTCTCTTACTTCAAACAACAATCCTTCTTTCCTTTAACATCGTATTTATATTTGCAAATGGTTGTAACTTTGGCGGTAGCCTAGTAGTATGGGTAATGGACTGCTGAGACGAGGTCTCGGGTTCGATCCCAGGTTTTCCATGGCTCACACCAATGACATTTCGATGTTTTTCGAAGTTATGTGTGTATTTATCGTAGGTTTATAAGTGCCCAGTTAGTGGCAATAGGCTTGCCACCTATTATATTAGGGGTTAAAGTATGAAATTGCCGATTTGTACTGACAAATTGAAATTCGTTTTTTTTTTAATTTAACGTATTTATTTAATCAAAATAATTACCATTATTATCTATACATTGCTGCCATCTAGTAGGAAGGTCATTTATGCCTTTGCGATAGAACTCTGGTGATCTAGATTCGACAAACTGTGTGAAAGCATTTTGTACTGCCTCCTGAGAAGAAAACTTTTTATCACATAGAAAATTGTCCAAATCACGAAAAAAATGGTAGTCTGTTGGAGCAAGGTCTGGCGAATACGGAGGGTGACGAATAGTTTCTAATTGCAGTTCCTGTAGAGTTAAAACGGTTTCTCGTGCTGTATGAGGTCTCGCGTTATCATGGAGCAATAATGGTGAAGATCGATTCATGAGTCGGGGCTGTTTCACTGCTAGTTTTGCTATCATTGTTCGGAGTTCGGCACAGTAGACATCTGCCGTTATTGCTTGACCAGATCGTAGAAAGCTATAGTGAATAACACCATGCTGAGACCACCAAGCAGTTACCATTACCTTTTTATTGGTAAGCTTTGCTTTAGGACACTGTTGTGGCGTTTCACCTGGGGTCAGCCATTGCATTTTTCGCTTACGGTTATCGTAAAGAATCCACTTTTCATCACATGTCACAATTCGATCCAATATTCCTTCATTTCTGTATCGATTCAACAAGGCAACACAAGTTTCAACACGCATTTCTTTCTGCAGATCAGTCAAATCATGAGGTACCCATTTTTCACATTTTTTTATTTTATTGATTTGACGCAAATGAGTCAATATTGTTGGTAAGGTAACGTTAAACCATGCAGCTAATTCCTGGGTAGTTTGGCTCGGATCGGCTTCCACCATGTCTTTCAATTCATTGTTATTCACCTGTGTGGACGGCCTTCCTCGTGGTTCGTTCTTCAAATCAAAGTTTCCATCACGAAAGCGTTTAAACCAAAATCGCACGGTGCGTTCATTAGCAGTCCCCTCTCCAAACGCAACAATGATATTGCGAGCTGTTTCTGCCGCGTTAGTTCCGCGTCGGAACTCGTATTCAAAAATCACTCGAATTTTCGAAGTATCCATCTTTCTTGTCTAAGCTGAATAAAAACAACAACTGAAAGTCGATAATCGAATGTTGCACATTTTTAAATGAAGAACTACATAGGTACCATGTGGAAAAAGTTTCACTCAAAAATCTCAAACCATGAAGGTTCTATGTCAATTCGAAGTACCTATTACAATGAAACGGCAATTTCATACTTTAACCCCATATTATTGGGACCTAAACATAAACCGGCGAAATATGGGTGCTAGCACCTCTGCCTACCCCTTCGGGGATAAAGGTGTGGTTTTATGTTATGTTATATGTAACTTTTCTAAACTAGGAAAAATTGAATTGGTCTATGCGGGGTTTGAACCCGTCATCTTTGCCTTACAGGGGCAACGATTTGACCACTAAGCTACCAGACCTCGTCCTAGCCAATCCAAATTTCTCTTTTTTATTTTCGTCTTTGAGGTGACGCCACGGTGGAGCATCTACCGACATTCTTACGAACTATCGGAACCAATGAATGACTTTTATTCGTTTCGTTTTTAAATTTTATAAGCATTTTTCATACTAAATATTCAAATCGATTTAAATAGAAAAAAATTGAATCGATTTAAGATTCCGAACCGATTCAATTTGTTTAATTACTCATAATGTATAAAAAAAAAATTCATTCGTTCTAAAATAGCTATAAAACAAAATAATAGCATAATTTTATTACAATATCGCATGTTCTGTGCTAACTCATAAGCTAAAATTCTGTAGTACAAACATTAAATCTTGACGGTAGTTATAGAATTTGAATATTAAGTCTATTACTACTGTGTTTCATGCGTTTAATTACGGCATACGAGTCTGTAACATAATGATTAACAAATGAGGTGCTATTAGAGCTGGTACTTGCTTTAGACTGTGATGTACTGTTGACAGCCCTTAATACATTCTATACGAATAACGTCCTGAAAATTGCGGTTGAATTTTTACTTTCCTTTTACGTGGTACACTTTTAAGGAATAACTTTTTGAAAACATTGTAGCAAGTCGGTTCGGGTGGAGTGGGGTAGAGTGAAAAACATATAAACGAAAGTAAAGTTCTATTCGACGGGCAGAGTGCTTACCAACCTATAACTGTTTAAATTTAGGAAAACGCAACTGTGACACCCCTGGTGTTGCAGTCACACGTCCATAGGCCATGATCACCATTTTCCATCAGGTGGGCCGTGTGCTTGTCTGCCAAGTGGTATATTTATACAGTAAAAATAAATCTCTGGCAGACTTATTGTCTCTCTCTTTAGGTACTCTCTTATTTCTAGACGTTTCGAAAGACAGGAATGGATGTGTAACTCAATAAAAATTTCACGTTGCAAAAGTGCTTCTAACCATGTAAGAATCTTTTCTCTAACATGCAATGAAATATTGACGTTATGTTCCTCATAATAGGCTGCGAAGAATGACGTTTCAGGTGCGGCTAGGACCAGAGGTCGTTAATGGAATTTCATACAAACCTTGCAGGCCTTGGCCGGCAAAGTCCTCTTTTTTAATTTTGATACCGCATAAATTTGTGGCAAAGGCATCAACACTCTGCCACTATGCGTATTAAAAAAAACAATAAACGACTTAGTATGTACTTAGAGCAGTTTTATTTACATAAAAAATCCACATTAACATAATGAATAACACATTATTATCAATTTTTTCTTAACTATACATACATATAAACATTTAAATATTAATATTTTAATGTAGTTGCAACAAATTGACATTTATAACAATGACAAGTGTCACTGTCAATTCTAAAGGTTCGTTCAGAAATGTGCCTTTATACTTTTTTGAGGTAACATGATAATAAACATAAACGTAAATGTTTTCTGTTAAAATCAAGCTAAAATAGCCGAAATAGTAAATACACGTGAGTTTTTGTTTTTATATTGTTTACTTTTAATTTCTTTAAAAATTTTAATCTAACCTCGGTGGGAAATATGGGGTTGCCTGCCTCAGACCTATCCGTCTATATGTCTTCGGCCGGCAACCCCTTTCTTCCCGGCCTCTGTAGTAATGTAGGTACTATTAATACCTTTCTTGATGAACTCCATAGAGCTTGAAAAAACCACAGTGGAGAGCCGTCCCACAGTTTGAGCATCCTCGGAATCACGCCACTTTCATACCTCACTGAGCGCACAGTTTTAAGTTGCAACGTGTGAGGTTGAATTCCCTGCCTGTTGCGATCGGTGAGATGATACTTGACCAATCGAGTTTCCTGTTATGCAATTCTCTACATCTGATACAGCGTTGAGCACAGCACCGCACCCCCTTTTTTACGTCCGGGAAATCCCCATGGATACCCTCACCCTCCGGAGCTGGAGGTGGAGGTTATATCGGACTCGAACTGATTAAACCGCACGTCGTCTGTGGGTCGCAGTGCAAGGCTGAAGGTGAGGTAACTAGTGCATATACCGCGCACCCCGGCTAACGCAGGGCCATCTCTTTCGATCTGGCCCTCTTTGGGTGTTGGGACCGCGGGGTCCCTAACTCGACCCCGGAATGGGTCTCCTGGCCTGCGTCTGCTGGGGTGGCAGCGGCTCCACCCGTCACCTCAAGGCCCGCAGCCGACGCACCCTTGATAGTGACTGTCGGTGGTCGATCTTCAGTGACGTCATGAAGAGGAGATATACAAATTCAAACCCGCTGCTGTTCAATTTCAATCTATAGTCACATTTTCACACTGTACACATTTATTTTTTTCATCAATTTCATGAACCAATCTAGACAAAAGCCGTCAATATGACTTATCAGCTATTACTACTCGTGCTGACTTTATTATCTCTACACTGTCGACACGACAGACACAATAAAATCGCACAAACCTTTTGTGAATACCGTCGACACAGCTGACATGTCTTGATTCAATTTACTGTGCATGACGTAAATGTTCAGCCATTCACAATATTTTAGCTACAAACTTATTTAGGTCCCACTGGAGTGAGGGTTGATGGAGCGAGACTTTTATCAGATATGTTGGGTATGACTGAGTGATGAAAGTGAAAATAAAATCGAACCAATAAGTTATGCATTATGAAATTATTAAAAAAAAATACGGCCTGGGCCCTGATTCTGCTATTATTTTTTTTATAGCAAAACCACTGCTATGCCAGAGACAAACAAATGCCATTTAACTTTAAACTTTAGTTCGATAATTATAGTCTAACATTAAATGATAATCTTGTAGTATGAATATGAAAAATGTTATGAACTCTTTTGAATTTGGACCTTAAAAGTTCTAGCGCATAGTCTAAAATGTCATGATTATTTTTAGCGGTGTAACAATGGTGTTGTTATGTCATAGAATTAGCAGAACCGAGGGCCTGGTGAAATATCGAAGCGAATATAGAAGCGCTCGTGGTCAGGTACGCTCACTGTTTGGTAAACTATCAGTGGGTTAAGTAGTTACGTAGGCGCGGTTGCTATTTGGATGGGTGACCCCTTACTGCTATTGTGGCGTGACGGTAGTGAACGCGGCTGCTACGCAGGAGGCACGGGTTCGATCCCCGCTCAGTGCAAATATTTGTATGCATGAATATGTATATTTGCATTGGTCTGGGTGTTTCTATGTTTAATATGTATGTATTTACAAAAAAAAGTATTTAAGTATGTTTATCCGCATTCTAGATTCCATAACACAAGCTAGTTAAGCTATGCTTACCATGGGTCTAGACAGCGTTGTGTGAAATGTTGAGGAATATTTATTTATTTATTATTTATTATTTCATCTAAGAGTTGCCGGGCTTCGGAGTCACGTTAAAAGTCGGTAAATTCTACCGTCCAGACGAAGGTCTATATGGGCAACTTGAACAACTGTGAACAACTCTGGGTTGGTCAGATGGCAGTTACTCCCAATTATGGCCGAAAAACCAAATCATAATTTAAACGGACCTCGGTTCCGATGTGAATGACTTAGATGTGACGGGGCCTAACGCAACGATGATGATGATAACGAACTTATGAAGAGGTCTGGATGTATAGGACAACTTCACTTGCAAGCCAGTACACTTGCTGGTTGATGGACGAGACTATACGGCAAGTTTGCCACTCAAGGTTTATATGTTAGATGGTTGTTGCTCCCATGAAAATTGTATAAGCCAAATAAAGGAAGCGAAAGAGCAACTGTACTGACTGACAAGGAAGCCTTATGCCGCTGCCAAAATGTGAGTACTAAATCCAATAAATACCCATCCTTTGAGCAAATGGCTGTGAAAATATTTATATTTGGACAGTATAATGTAACGTATAATTAAAATAAATGTATAAATAATTTCACATTTGTTGCAATTAAAATGCACGACATTGCAGTATTAAAATGTAAAATTGTGTATACACTTGACATGATGAGTGCTTAACTGATGTTTACCGACCATGTAAAGCAATATATATGATATATTTATGTAAACCTCACCCCCATCTCTTAAAAGTAATAATTATTATTTAAATCTTACTGGGCCCTGATTCTGCTATTATTTTTATCATAGCAAAACCACTGTCGTACCATAGAGACTGTTACAAATGACATTTAACTTTAGACTTTACTTCAATACTGTTAAAGTCTAAAATTAAATGACAATCTTGTAGAGTGAATGATTTATGTTATAAACTCTTTCTCATTTAATTTTGGACCATAAGAACTCTGCCTTAAAGTTTAAAATTTAATGACATTTTATACAATGTCAGCGGTATGACAGTGGTGTTGTTATATCATAAAATTAGGAGAATCGGGGGCCTGTACTTTCATATTGTCAATCGGACTTGGACCGTTGTCACCAGTCGATAGTTGTGTAACCCACTGTAAACTGGCTGGCTATTGCTAAGGCCATTCGTAAGATGGGGCACCACCCCAAAATATGAGACTGACTGATATTATCAGACAGTTAATTGAACGGCGGCAGTGTTCAACCAAGTTACACAATATAAACACTAGTATCCTGATGGACGTTGACGGTCCGATTCACATTCAGGTTTTTTTCGCGATGTAATTGGTATTATTTAATATTTTGCCTGACGTTTTGGTTACCTTTCAGCTACCATGGTCATGGCGGGGCGATTAAAGAGAGACGTTAAAAAACAGTTTCATTTCAAAGTTCTGATATATAATACTTTTAGAGACGGTGGTAGCTCTCCAGGTTCAATAATAATCGGTTGAACAGATTACAGAATACAGGCTTGGATGAGATTAGGTACTTTCGAGCGATTGAAAATCGTAAAAACTGAGTACCTACCGCATTGCGCTCCACTATAATACTCGTAAACATTTGAATTTGGAGAAATATTGTTCCACGCTCACAGCTTATTGTAGTACATACCTAAAATTTATGATGATGAGTGTTTGTGTGAGATCAGGCCTTTCTGCATACTACCAACCATGATATATTTTGCTATTTTATCCTTATACTCATATTATATTTTATATTAAAACTGTAAATTCGTCATGTTTAAATAAATGAGAGATATTTAAAAAATATTTTGGGTTATGATAATTAACAATAGTGAACACATTTTTTTTAATTATTTTTTTATATGTCTGTTTGTTTGCAATAGACTTCCACTTCTTTTTCAAAATGGCTTCTACAGCAATTGCCGCAATTCTGCCGATGTCAAGTAATAGTAGATTATGGTACAAGTGTGTGAAGTTGGTGATTGCCGCTGAGGCTATATTGAGATCCGAGCCGTTAGGGTAATCTACAATACACCCGTGTATCATACGACGTTTTTCAATTTACTTAATAATATAATACTAAAATAGGTATTTACCCTTGCAGTTTTCAGATAGTAAACATTCTATGACGTTAAGGATTTCACAACAATCACATCATATATCTGACGTTGTACAGTATATGTGTATGTATCGGGGGGTGTACTAGGTACATAAATCGTTTTCTTCATAACTAGTACTTGTAGAAATTTTAAATAGTAAATATTTTTGATTTCAACAGTAAAAACGAATTGCGAAACTTTTTGGTACTGGCAAACTGGGAACAATTAAGTAGTTTGTCTATGCACGCGCATGCGGCCAAAGAGTACAAGAATTAAGTATTTTTGTTTATCGCGTAAACAAAATGGTAAATTTATTAAAAGTTTCAAACATAGAGAAAATCAAAGTTATACTTATTTGATTAAAAGTTTTATTTATACACGTACAAAATGATATTTTTTGAAGTGAAAACTTCTTTAGCGGCGTTGGATGGGTGTAAAATGTTAAGGAAGAGTCAGGATTAGCTGACCTTTTAACCGTAACCGATGACTGACGTCATACAAGATTAGGTACAGACTATCTATTTTGCAAGTTACGATAGATAGCGTCGTAGCTTAAACGGTAAGCACTTCGACTGTAAGTCCTTATAGTTTCCGATAGTATCGGGTTCAAACCACCTGGCCTTCAGGGATTTTTTGTGATTGTTTTTTCTTATTATAATTTATTACTTTTGGTGATTATTTTTTCTTTTTGTAATTTATTACTTTTTATGATTATTTTTTCTTTCTGTAATTTATCATTTTTTGTGATTATTTTTTCTTTTCATAATTTATTAATTTCTTCTGACAGAAAATTAGCAGAAAATAAGTGATAGGTTCTATGATTAGCGCTATATTATAGGTATGGTATGGTATGTTCTTTTTTATATTTTTCTATGTATATAACGAAGAAAGAAAAAAAGAAAATGTTTTCACTTCTGCCGGCACTCTCAGAGTGCAACCCGTCTTTTTTTTATTTAAATACGAAGTTGCATAAAATGAACAAGCAATAGGTAGGTATATTCATTTATTTGTTCTTTTGAACACGATCTTTTTAGACCGATTCTTTAAGAAAAATGCAACTCATCTAATAAAAAAAAATATTGTCCCACTCGTAATATAATAACAATCAAAAAACCACAGTATGATAATTATATATTATTATGTGTCTAATTGCGGTGAAATTATACCATGTTATGAGCAAGTGATTTGAAAAATGTATAATATAATTATTAATGGCGAGACGCCAATGTCAAGTGTACAACGTTAGTCACACCAGTAAATTTGTTTCCGTGTGATCGCCCATCACGAGATGGGTCGTGTGGTTGGAAGACTGCTGAATGTCAAATTATCAAATTAAATATCTAATTGAAATGACCCAGTTGTTTGGTGTATAATTACTTAGAGCATAGATAATAATAGGTGTTGTAGGTAGTCATCCTCATTATTCAGGACAATTAGTTTCATATAAATTAACTAAAATTATGAACGGCTATTACAGCTCAGTTTAGTAGGACATATTGTAATATCGTTTGACCGAAAGTGGTTATGGTCAAACTACCGGGAGTATCAACCAATCGAAAGTCAGAGGTAGGACACGACGGTTTTTCCGTCCAATGGAGCAGTCCGACTGGGGAAGTACCTCGGCCCTACAGAATACCGCGGTCAAAATAACCTCGTGTTGTGTTCCCGACGGTGAGGAGGGTAGCCAGAGCTCAATGGAGAGTTTTTGTGCTATCAGTGGGAAGACCAGAAACTCTGTGTTTATAAGGTGAGCAGCACGAATGTGATACCCCTGGTGTTGTACATGTCCATAGACCACGGTAACCATTTTCCATCAGGTGGGAGGAGAGCTTGTCTGCCAGCTCAGTTATATAAAAAAAGGATTTGGTCAATCCGCCGCCGACGCTCACGGTTGTGTCTCATTCGCTTTCGACTCATACTTTTAAAACGGAACCCCTATCGATTTATCATGTCTGTCTCTCTGTCCGTCCGTATGTCACAACCATTTTTTTCCGAAACTAGAAGAACTATGCTATTGAAACTTGGTAAGTAGATGTATTCTGTGAACCTGATTAAAATTTTAAAATAAGAGAATGATAAAACTAAAAAATATATATGATGTACATTACCATGTAAACTTCCACCGGAAATTGGTCTGAACGAGGGGAACACCCAAAAATTCCGAAATAATTAATTCCGAATTAAATTTTTCCGATTTTCAAAATTCCGAATATTTATAATTCCTAAGAAACAAAACCCCGACAGTTAAAAAACACGATAGTTATTTTTACGGTAGTCATAAATACGAATTTTCACTTTGCCGAATTTCATTTGTATGAATAATTAAAAATCCGTGGTGTTATTAGCCCGAAAAACATAATTCCTAATTTCAAATTTCCGAAAATTCATTGCTCATCGAAAATTAGTATCAAAAATGGAAAAAAAATTGATCTGTCATGTCACGCATGAAGCAGCAGGTAATCAATGAATTTTTAAACAAAGTAATTAATAATAGCTCTCCAATGCCTTCATATAAAAATTGATCTAAAGGCGACTTGCCGTCTTTCTGTCGCCGCCAACTAGCTTAATCAACCATTCAATTTACTGCCTAGGTTGGTAACTGAACGGCCTCATTTAATGAGCGGCCGGAATGATATTCAGCCCTAATGTTTATTACAACATTTAATAACCTGGCTGCCTAATACTTAGGCCATTTGTAAAATGGGGCACCACCTCGAATTTAGACAGAAAATTACATACATACATACATATACTCACGCCTGTAAATCCCTGAGGGGGTAGTGAGAGGTGTATTCACAGAAATTTTGTGATTGGTTCATTGAGAAAGCTTTCCATCCAACTTGGATAGGTTAGGTTAGAATGCTACGGCTAATGCGGGAGCAGAGTGTAGCGAAGCTTTTTTTATTTATTTATTTTTATAACCATGCAGTATAAGTCCATTTTCATAGCTATTTAATTAAATAGCTAGGCAAGTTCATAAACGTTATTGATCCAAGTTACTTGCCTAACAGTTTAATCAAATGACTGAACACCATTCAGGCCGCTAATTGAACGGCGCCGTTCAGTAAAGAGCCTAGGTAGTTAATTGAACGGCTGTTTAAGCTAGTTGGTTGCGACATTTCTACTGCCGTGGTACTTGCTTGCCCATTTAATTTTCATGTTTTTTTTTGTGTCCTCGAGAATAGCAACAATCCTTTTTCAAAACAACAAACAAGTTTCCAAGGCGTTTGATTGTCGGGTTTGCGTTTTTTCGGAATTTTGATAATCGGAATTCGTATTTATGATATTTCAGATTATTATTCATTCGGAATTGTAATGGTTCGGTTTCTTGAAATTTGAAATTCTGACACATTCATGGTTTTAAACATTAGGAATTTTGAAATTCGGGTTTTCAATAAATATGATTTATGATACATCGAATTTCTAACTTTCGGAATTCGAATCATTCGAAATTTTGAAATTCGTGATTATGACTTTCGGAATAAAGATTTACGTATTTATGTAGTGTACCCTTGAACGACGTGTACCCCTACTTTTTTTTATACGTCATGAATCGTAAACCGCAATTTACCTTTCTTCCAATCAGAACTTCTATATTATGTTACTTGCTACTACGGAACCCTTGATGGGCAAGTGCGACTCGCAGTTGGCCGCTTTTATTTTGGTTTACCTCATCCCCCGCCATGTCGAGCGTATCTAAAGCACGGTATAGCAGTCGTGGTTGGTCTATAATCATACCAATCTTGCTTTAGAGTTTGTTAGTATACAGGGGCGGATTCCTAGGGTGGCAATTTTTTTTAAATCGTTGCTAAGATTTTTTGCAGATTTCAATTTTTAATTAATCCTCTATAAGCTACCACCTGATTGATATTCACAGAACTGTCTGTTATGCTTCCACGCCACAACTACAATTGCCAGTTATAGTACCAGTATCGTTAGTAGTGGAAATATGTTGAGTCTCTTTACTACTATAGAAAAAAGGCGTGATAATATGTATGTATGTAAGTTTTTCTCGGAAATGGATTGCTGTGTCGCTATATAGATTTGTTGGAGTGTTGTTTAACTGCGTGTATGTTTTGACGACGTCTAGAGAGCCCTATAAGGCTCTCACAGTGTTGAAAATCTTCCACACAATGTGACGTCACAGGGATATTTGAAACCCCCAAACAACATCATTCTCGTTTATCGTGGACATTGGTATAAATCCATTATTGATTGTACAAATATTTACCCACTGTGGCCAAACATTTTAGCAAATAAAGTAAATACGCGATCAGGAATTTGTAAAGCGAAGTTATGGGCACAAATGGAATAAATAAAGTGCCTACTCGATATTTTTATGTTGAAGTAATGTTATTATAATCAAATGTATTCAAATTGGCATATAATTGCATTCTCAGTTTAACGTCAGTTTTCATTACATTGGAGACATATTATAGTACTTAATAATTCGAGAAATATTGAATATGACATCGTTTTCCTTTTAATGGACTGAAAATATGAAAGTATTCAAATAAATAAGTAATAAATAATTTAAGTATGAGAGTCATAAATTAATGGCAATTTTGCGTCAATAGGTCCATCAGTCAGTATAAGTACAGTCAGGTTCATAATTCCCTACCCTAAGGTTTATAATCCTTTGACAACCAAAGACTAATTTAGATACTATTATTAACGTATGTAATGCATTAATTAACTATAACAGTCGCGTGGAGTCACATCATACAATTTTTGTTTAAAATTGTCCAGGCCCCTCTGCCAGGTGCCTCTGCTTAGGTTGTATTGGCTTAAAACACCCAAAGCCAATCACACAAGTTTGACTTAATTAATGTTCCATGACTGAATAATTACGCGCAAGAGTTTTACTGTTTCAGTATTTGTTCAATATTTTCAGTTGAATTACCAGTTTGAACTTCGGTAATCCGGCGTGAGTGAGGATAACGCGTTTACCGTCGCGCCACTGAAGCTTTGAGTGGTGTCGTCGATGTGACGTCATTTCCGCTTGAGTGACGTCATTTGCGCATGCAGTAAAAGTGAGCAACCAATACAATTATGTTTAATTTCATAGACACATTCATCCTTAATAGGCTACTGAAAATTGGTTAAAATTAGAAGTAATTAAAATTAAGTGCCCAATTCTAAAGATAATCGTGTCAAATATTACTCTCAAGGATATTCCATTTGTGTTAATTAATGACGTCATTAACAGTTGAATCACCGATAAATTTAGACTTCTGTTATATTTATGAATACTGGTATTGGGTGTATTATCCAGAATATAATACTCGCGTTAGTCTGATAAGTAAATAACAAAATATAAATAATATGTATATTTGCATTGGTCTGGGTGTTTCTATGTATAATATGTATGTATTTACAAAAAAAAAATGTATCTAAGTATGTTTATCCGCATTCTAGATTCCATAACACAAGCTAGTTAAGCTATGCTTACCATGGATCTAGATAGCGTTGTGTGAAATGTTGTGGAATATTTATAAAAAAAAAAAAAAAAAAAATGGCAATAAAAATTTCAGAAACTATATGGTGGGCTTACTTGGAAGGTTTAAATGACATTAGAGGAAGTTGTAACTACTGCCTATTGCATACAGTGAGGCAGTAGTGATATGACCTAAATAAACGTTCACGACACCGGATGTATAATTCAAAAGGGATAAAAAGTTGTACGATTAACTAAAAGACTAGGATATCGAAAAAAGGTATTTAAAGCCTTAGGTAAGTACCTAAGGCTTTAAATACCTTTACCTTTAACCCTACAAAATGTCATCAAAGCATCTGAAAAGGCAGTCAATGTAGGTACTACCATTTTGTATTATCGACACATGGAATGGTGGCTAATAATCATCTGAATATCACCCTAGATTCTTCTTGTCTATCGTCGATCTAGCGGTGTAGTCAATCGATGGGCTGAATGAGAAAAAAACTTATTAAATCAATGTTATGTAAATGAGTTGTCATCATCATCAGCCGCACATAGTCCACTGTTGAACATAGAGGCCTCTCCTATGGAGTTCCAGAACGACCGATTTAAATCAGCCCGCATCCAGCGCTTCCCGGCGACCTTGATGGGACATTGGGCGTCCTACACTAAGTTTGCCCGTACGCGGTCGCCACTCCAGAACTTTTTTGCTCCATCTGCCATCTGTTCTGCGCGCTATGTGTGTAAATGAGTAGTATTCAACCAATATTATTACTACGATCGAGGTATTTGCAAGATACTTGTAACAGCGCCAAAATTTCTGATGTATCGAAAAAAGTACTTGAATAATAATTATGATGAGTACGTAAATTGAATGTCTATGTCAATAAAAAATCATATAGCGTGGTATTTTCTCGCTAGATTTGGCCGTTAGTCCTGGAAAACGGCTGATTCTGCCATTACAAACTAACATACTGATATTATGTAAAATAATCAAGTAACTTGATTTCTCTTAGTTCAAGCGTTAACTTAGTTGGGAGGTTTATGTCAATATTAGCAATGCGAGACCTTGTCTTGAGGTCGTCTCGTCTTTAACACAATAGTGATTATTTCTCGAAGAGTGAGCTAGACATTCGAAAATTATTCAAAATATATAATACTTATAATATTAACGTCCAAAGTTTGTACCTACTTTGAAGTTTTGGGAGCTACTACCGTCTGACCTTTGAACCCTGAGAAGAAAGTCTATGCCATCGCTTCATCCATGGTTTAGCTGGTTAGGTTGAAATAAAGCTACATATTGAGAACACACTTGTACTTTTTCCATATAATAGGTGTTTTTATATATATATATATATAGGCCAAATCAATTGGACTTCACTTCGCCCGATGGTAAGCTGAAGGCAAAGTCTCAGGAAAGAGGGTCACTATAACACGTGCCATGTTAAAAATGGTTTGTAGGAAGAAGGAAACGCGTGAGCTGGCAAGGAGTTTCAGGTCTTAATGGTGCGACAAAGAAAAGAGTCACCTAACCGCTTGGTTCTTGAAGGCATACGTGTTGTCCTGTGTAGGAAAGGATAGTGTGGTACTAGACCGATTGTTAAGATAGTTCGACCACTCTGGATACTTACAACTATTTGAGTACCCTAATAACCAATATAAAATTGGAATTTTGATATTTGGATTATTTTGAGTACTTTTATTAACAACATTTTAATGATGCTGACTGTACAACTCACTTCGCTAGCTCAATTAAAGAATAACATTTCAAAAATAAATGTTTTATGTTTTGTATTCATTTGTTTGATTCAAAAAGAGCGGCTGAAACCCGATATATCATCGGATTTACTTCACAACAATGCTGCCTATTGGAGATTAAAACT
This sequence comes from Eilema caniola, assembly GCA_949126895.1. Lineage (NCBI taxonomy): Eukaryota > Metazoa > Arthropoda > Insecta > Lepidoptera > Erebidae > Eilema > Eilema caniola. The sequence goes on from OX421466.1 coordinate 5,260,384, forward strand.
GTTGATAAATTGCGGTTGAAATGCCATTGTTTAAGCTTTCATAGAAATGCGGGTTTGAATGTTATCATGTGTATAGTGTGTTAGTGGTATTATATAAGATGTGTTTTAGGAGTATATTATCTTAAGACCTAAAAGATTCGACCTTATAACAAAACAACAAGAACCCTTTAGACTATCTTTAAAATATAACAATTTCTCCATTGGACTTAATATAAGGGCCTTTTGAACCTTCGTAAAATGTGTGCATTCGATGTAAGGCATTTTAAAGATAATGTTAGTACGGCAAAAGCAGAAGTTCCAAAATAATGTTGTATTATAATAAGTCAAAATTTACATTTTTATAGAAGGATATTCATTTTCTTTGCTGTATTGGCTCCCAGTAGAGCAGAATATCAATCAACCAATCAATCAATCAATTAGCCTAACGAAGTCCACTGCTGGACACAGGCCTCACCCAATGTTGGGAGGTTAGGTCTACTGTTTCCACGTTGGCCATACGGGTTGAAACAGGATTGGCCAGGCGGGTTGGAACTTCCCTCGCAGTAATATCGTATTTTTCTGTTAGTCACTTTCGGATGAGAAGGGTGGTGATACTTATTTTCTTTCTGCGTCACCACATAGAGCCGAATAGGCCACCCCATCTCTTCTCGTGGGTCTCTTAGAAAGCACTTGTTTTTATCCGACAGTATACACACAGCCTCTGACAAAGTGCTCGCTTGACGGCTCGCTCCCTATTAAGTGTAACCGGAAATCGTAGTAATAGTAGTTGGCGAAATGTGGGTTTTAATACACCTCTGCCTACCCCTTCCAAAATTTTACTATATGTGAGTTTTCTTTGTGACTTCTAAAAAGGATAAATAATTTTATTAGGCTGACAGAGATGTGGGTCTAATACGGTGACAGCGTCATTTTTGTGATGTCAAGATGCAGTCACAGACGTGACAAATGATTCTAGCGTGTTAACCTTTTTCCCATCCGATAATATAATTATTTTGTCACCCTCATGTGTCAAAATATGGTTGAGTTGCTGCCTATCTCTTTGGTGATGACCAAATATTGAGAGCTACATCAAGAGAAGGCTATATGGAAGCAGCAGAGAGAAATTCTTGGTCAAGTGAGTCTATAGTCAGCATAATAGTATTTTATAGCTTCAAAAACTACAATAGAATTCTTTTGTTACCGCGCTCCCTTTATTCTATACTGTCATAGATGATTCATCAAAGCCGAATACTTTTAAATGTAACATACGACATTTAAAAGTCTTCAGCTTTGAATAATCATCTATGACAGTATGGAATAAATAGACGTGTAGATATATTTAAATTGGTATGAACTTTAAATACAAATAACATTTTGAATTAGCATTTAATCTGTAAGTCGACTATAAATGGTAGGCAGATAATAATTTCTTTGTAGTGTCTTCAATACAGCGCGTGACGATGTTCATTTTGCAGTGCTATACGAGCGACTTAATCACGTCACTGTGACTAATGGACCTGTTATGTAGTTTATAGCTGGTATAAAGACAATTAATAGTGCTAGTATTCCCCTGGAGGAATTAAGTTAGTGCCATTTCAATTTACTATTTACAATTGTTTAAACTTATATTTTAAAGAGGAAAGAGTTGTAAGGTTTCTTGTAATTAATAGTCTCAGAAACTACAGGGCCGAATTTAAAAATTCTTTCACCATTAGAAAGCTACATTCTTCGTGAGTAACATAGACTATTTTGGATTTTGAAAAAGTTTAGGATTCCGTACGAAATCCACGGAAACGTTTTTGCCACCAGCGCGAAGTCGGGCGGGTTGCTGGCGAATTAATAAAAAAAGTGTGAGCCTATGTAGAGCGTGTGACATGCACTTGTATAATCTGACTAATATGTCTCGGGTTAAACATCATCAGTGGTGGCGAAGAAATGACACGCTCAGTTTTCAAACTATTCATTATAAACGCGATATGTTACCTCAATTCTAAATTTGAGACCTACTGTTGAAGGAGTTAAGCTATTCAATTTCGTAATGATCACAAAGATTTCATCATCACTTACGCTCATAAATTATATGTAAATACAAAGACAATTTTGTAACACGACTAGATTCAGCGGCGTGACAAAGTTATTTGTGTGATGTCACGCTCACGTCCACAACGCATCTCTGTGACGAATGACATTGACGTGTGGTTTAGGGTAGCGTAAATATGTTTTGAGTACGAGTTCGCCGGATAGAGGAATAAATTCACACTTGTAAATGATTTGGAGTAATATTTTGGATTGTTTAAACGAAATTCTAAGTCAGGTTTTGCAAATTACGTTCAATTTACGCAAGTACAGCAAAATGTAAAACTAGTGAAAGTGTCCTACTTGATGAAATAAAGGGTAAGATCCAGAAGGTCTTGGCGGGGCCCAGTGGCGACGGTTACTTATAATCCAATTCCTGTCGGCTTCCCAATGGGGTGCAGTACCATGACAAGCCAAATTCACCCTTCGCTACTGGTGGAGCCCCATACACCTACCACATATAACTCGCCTCAGATTACACAGGTCTGCAAAAATATAAAATTGAGAGCTGTTTTCGTTTTGTCATAGCACGTCACGTTTTTTGCCACCGTAGGCACTTGAACGTCCGTAAGTGTCCGTTTTGAACAATTTACCATTTCTACCATCTTAAAATAAAAAATAAAAGAAGAAAATGATTAACAAAACTATTTTTTATGTAGACATTCATTAACAAGCACTAAAGGTATTTCATTTTCTCAGTGAGACTCATTTTGGTACATGTTAGCTTGTTCATACAAGCTAAAGTGTCTTCATTGAAAAGCTCCATCCTTCCAGTGACCTTGTTTCCATCTGCATATCTTTTTGAATTCGTTCACATTGCTCTTCATTTACGTCTTTTAAATTTTACGGAAAGTACATAGTCGCGGTAGGAATGACTCATTCTCTCATGACTTCAAACTTATTAGGCAACCTGAAGTTTGAAACGTTTATAACATTATTTTGACGATTTGTTTGCAGTTGTAATGGTATTTTTTACTGCCTTCATATATTGCTTCAATCTACTAAATTCTGATGAACTGTGAATGTGTCTAATATCTGGTGTAACTCAAACACCTCCTTAAAACTAGCTACTCTAAGGGACCGCGCACGTTCTGGTTACCATATCTTATTGTTTATTGATTTAGCTCACATAAGGTGTTCATTACTTGATATTTATGGTCTGTATACATTTAAAAACATTTATGAAAATAAAATTAAAAACATTTTTTATGACTTCGAATGAACTCAAAACCACAATTTTCTTGACGTCCTGGCATTTTTTGTGTATTTTTTAGTGTGCAGAACACCCAAATGCATAGAAATCAGTTGAAAATATTCAAACATTTGAATGGCTTTCCTCGTTAATAAAAGGACACGTTCGTATTTAATGAACGGTCTGTTTTGAGAATTAATTACAAGTCTGTCGAGTGCAATACGAGGCGTTAGTATGTCGGCTGTTTGAAGTACGAATAAAGGAAAGGCCAGAGGGCCAATCATCGGAATAAAAAGATATTCGAAATTCAGTTTCAATCTGATCTCGATCACCCGAATATTAAAATTTGTACTGTCGTAACACAATTTGCAAGAAAATCATTGTGATTAATAAATTGATAAATAATTCGCGTCCATTTAAGAAAACAGTAAGAAAAAGATGTATGTCAGCATTATAGCAAGTGGAAAATATTTATTTATTTTTATATAATTGTGTCAGTATAAATGTGTACAGAGCAAAATAAAAAAGTGTTTGTTATAATTATTACTTGTATTTCATTAGGTAAGTAATACAGATACCTACTCTACCTACTCACTACAGATATTACAGAAACACCTAACAATAAATAGAATTTGTGATTAGGTAATTCAAGCAACTTAGTGAAATATTATATTACTGAAAGCCTGCTTATCATTACAACGTATTGTTAATATAAAACGTAAGCCTTAAGCAAAAGCCTTTTGTAGTCTGTAAATATTACTACATAATGGTAAACAAATGGAATATTTCATTGCTTATTTTTTAATTCTTGAAGTACAGTCGCTTTCAGAAGTTGCTGAACAATAAATAACAACTGACAGAAATAAAATAATAATGAATTTAAATCAACAACAGCACCGGTTACGATGTTAAAATGTTCGGGTCTATGAAACTTTTTTTTGTCTTAAGCCATATAATTTACAATAATCTTATGCGCTAGTTGTAGCCTTATCATGAAACTGTACTTTTTGCCAATACAGCACGATTTTTAGAAAACATATACATATTTTTAAAAAATTAATAAACAACAGACTGAGCATGAAATGAGTGACATTTTGACCTTGATGGTCAATTCAGAACTTGTTGATTAACATTGATAAAACTATTTATGACTAATTTGACGTTCTGCAATAAGCTGAACAAACTAATGAACTTATATATATATAAAATGACAATAATAACATTTTTTTATTTTTTTCAATGCCACGGGTAAGTTTTTTATTAAATAACATGACAACTACGTTTCTAAATAATTACACAATACTAAAAAAGAAAACTAAATGTTAAAATGCGTCGTGGAATTCATCTGCATCGCATGCCTCTTGTGGAAGTGTTTCCGGAAGACTGGCAGCATTGCCACGTTGTATAGCAATGCTTAATCTCTGACCTAAAAAGAGGCCAGCCTTCTGGTCACGAGAAGCGTCGACCATACGCTTCGCAATCTCCCTGAAGAGATTGCAGGCGCTCGGATCCCAAGGCCCAAAAATTTCGACTCCAAACGGCACAAATTCATAATCTCCATTGACATTGGAATAACATTATATAATAACACTAGCTGTCGCCCGCGGCTCCGCCCGCGTGGATGTCGGTTATCGCGAATCGGACTATAATTTGATATTTAAACTATCCTATCTCTCAAGTTGGATCGAACTGCACATGGTGTGCGAATTTTATTATAATCGGTTAAGTGGTTTAGGAGTCCATTGAGGACAAACATTGTGACACTATTAAGATAACATTATATTAATATTTACACCTAGAAATTTTGCTGTTTAAACCTGCAAACAGCAGAATGTCTAGATTTAAATATTGACGATAATTTGTATTGGAAGAGTCATATTCAGGGTCTGTTTATAGGTAAACTAATACTCATATGCTCTCTATAAGCTGTTCAAAACATCAAGCACGTCCACAGTCCTGACCGCCTTTCATGAATTTGTCAGACCAATTTTAAAATATGGTACAATTTTCTGGGGTAAGTTTACTGATGTAGAATAAATATGCATTTAAAGCACAAAAAAATACATAAGGGCTATTTGTAATATAAAAACCATTGATAGCTGTCGTTCCTATTTCAATAAATTATAACGTTCTAACTCTGCCCTGTGTTTATATTGTAGAAACAGTTGTCTTTGTAAATAAAATATTGGTTTGTTCGAGACCGTGTGTGGCTTAAAATTAGTAAGTATATAAAAAAATGTATTCCCTCAAACTCCACAGCATGCAGAGTATTTTCTGTATGGCTCTTAGAATATATAATCATCTATCAAAGTCAAATCTTGAGGAACCTTATATTGAAGTTGTAAGAAAATGCCTTAAAAACATGTTATTAGAGAAAATGCCACTACTCTGTGGACCAAAACACGTTGAAATAAATATTTTACAAACAAAACCCCAAGATCACGTATCCATTAAATTATTAACTTTTGCAAAACCAGGGATCGTCAACAACAAAAGATGCGGGGCTTCTTTGGAGACTACTGATAGCAGTGAATACAATAAGTGCAACGTATTCACTTCACAAAAAAGTGTTTAACGCACCTAAAGAAATTTTCACTTCATACGAGTAGAGCTGCTAGATGAAAACTATGTGAATTGTTACAATTTGCCAAATAAATACTACTGGCATTCAAAAAGTTCAAAGAATTTGAAAAATAAACTAACTTGTGAATTGTTTGGTCGTTGCCAGTTCCATGGTTTCAATTCACCTAAATAAAAGTATATGGAAACTGCCTAACGCACTTAAAAGAAGTTTCCAATTTCTTAAGAGAACATGAATAGCAAAATGAAATTTTGGTTTAAAATATACGTAACTAAAACAACAATTACCCAGTTTCACAGACTAAGTTGTAGATCGAGTCGAAGCTCTGGTTACCGAGAAGTAAGTATTCTATAATCCACAGCGCAAGTTTGCAACAGCACAACAAATAAGTTAGTGTAACACGTAGTTCGGTTACCAAGACTTTGTGTACAGTATTTTTTTGGTTTCTTTGTTTTTTTTTTGTTACGGAAAACTTTCTTGTACTAGTAATTGGCTGTGATCCCGATTTGAATTTAAATTTTTTATCAGTGTTTCATCATCATTCGATCATTTCATCATCATTCGATCAGTCAATAGCTGGGTCCAGTCCAGACTGACCGTGCAGGCCACGGCAGCCTCGAGCCCATGCCATCGGCGTTGTGGGCATGATGGCTCGGCAGATCGCCTCCGAGCCGAATATCATTGGTTTTTAACGATGCTTAAAGACAGCTTGGTCGGAGCTGCTCGCGCGATGTGGGCGGATGTAACTACACTCAAAGTAACTGCTCAAACTATCTCACCGTTGCCACGAGGCACTATAGAGTTCGGGCACCTCAGGTGGCTTCAGGCGCCATGGCTCGCAAGCCATGATCGGTCAGTCTTGACCCGGCTTCTCCTTCTTCATCTTCGTGTTAATCCCAGTCGCATCCGAAGCTTTCTTCTCAGAGTCTGGGGTCCGCTACGAGTCTAAGTATGGATTTGCCTAGACTTCGATATTTTCCGTGAAGCGACTGCCATCTGCTCTCATCAACCCAAAGGCGATATCGAAGCATTGCAGTTAGACCAGTTGTTGGACTTTGTAGGGCTGCAACTACTCGTAACGACAGCCTTAGACGTTTGTATGGCAATAAGGACCGACGGCTTAACGTGTTTCCCGAGGCCCGACCAGACAAATGCAGATACTTAATATTTGCACTGAGGGGTCTCGAAACCGCACCTTCTACGTAGCGGCCGCGTTCACTACAGCCACACAACAAAGATTATTGGCGCAGACTGTTAGATCAAGAGGTAGTACTGTCATATGACCTACCAACCCTGAGAGGTGCCAGGGTTAGTCTTGATCATTAATCGGCTTTCAAGTGAGGTTGCATTGGGCCCTTAAAGTTATGATGATACCAATGATGAAAAAAAACTGTAGATGCGCTGTCCGCACTCTAAAATGGCGACACAAAAATGATGACTTTAATCATCAAAATGACGATCAAACTCATTTTATGCACCAATCAGCGATACGACGTTGCTTAACGAAAAAATACGTTTTTGATAATAAATTCTTAATAATAATATTATTATTAATATAAAATAGTAACATAATTTACTTCATATAAATTATTAATATTGACGTATTTTTTTCGATTACGAAAATATTTATTTCATACTTAAGTAAAAAGTATAATTTTATTATATTTAGATTTTGCGCCATTTTTGAAAGCCGCTATGTGCCTGCATAACCTATCTTTAGTTTATAATACAGCATTGGATGAAATACTACATATATTGAAGAAAAGCTTCGGTAGCTTAGTGTTTAAGGGGTCCCGGGTTCGAATCCTGGCCATTACACTACCGACGTGAACATACTCCTAGTCCAAGCAATTTAGCTTAGTTGGAGGGATTAGAGGGAACATTAATAATTTCAATAATAATTAAAAAAAAAAATACACTTGTACTTTTCCATAGTTTATTTTTATTTTGAACCTGACCGGTTTTACTTCACATATAACAATGGTTTTAAGCTATTATATTTCTAAATACTATTTTTTTATATGTGGGTAGTTTTATATGCAGATATTAAACCATCCGCTAAATTATATACAGATATACAAACTACTATTGTATTATATTTCTCTTATCAGCTAAAGATAAGTACAGTAAGTGATTACATGAGGTTATGTTTTTTTCTTTTTTTATGCCATTTAGATAGCCTACAAGCTCACGGCACAACTGATGAGACGTGTTACCGTGGCCTATGACCGAGTACTGTGTAACTGTGTATGTTTCTACAATAAACCAAAGTTCCTTGACAAGTTACCGGTTAGAATCAAGTTATTATGTCGCCCAGAGTTACTGCACAAACCTAAAGTGTGTTTGCTGTTTGTTGAACATAACAATTGAATAACAACATGAACTAGAAACTTAAAGTACTGTAATTGAATGCGAGAACAAAAGTTCCAAAATTGGAACGAATCAATAACTGTACTACACATTGTATACTTTTGAAATAAAACTATTTTTAACGAATTCTATCACAATTTACTTGGAATTGTTTTATTGTTTACACTGAAAATAATTGTGCGTTAGAATAAATTTACTTTTTTTTAAATGTAACAATTTGTTTACTGAAGTAGAATATGTTAGTAGGGCCCCAGACATTTGGAGGTAAATCAACTTCAACTGCGAACCGAAATATATGCTGATTAGACAAGTCTCTCAAACAGTCGAGTAAGCCAACGAGACAAATATACACTCGTCCACATTTAGCTTGAAGGTACCTATTGAAAATTGACGTCTTCAAAATGCTGCGGTGGAGTTTGCGCCGTTTTTTTCTCCACCAGTGTCGAATTACATATATTACTAGCTTTTGCCCGCGGTTCCGCTCGCGTGGATGTCGGTTATCGCGACCGTACATAGCCTATGTCCTATCTCAAGGTCTAATCTATACCTATGCCAAATTTCATCAAAATCGGTTGAGTGTTTTAGGCGTGAAAGCGTTACATACAGACAGACAGACAGAGTTACTTTCGCATTTATAATATTAGTATGGATTGACGTCAATAAGAAGTAACTCTGTTGTTCTACATTGAATAAAAATCTTTGGCTTTGACTCTGTGTTGCGAAAAGCCTAAATTTAATTATATACTGTGAACGATATTCAGAGGGCTGTCACATACCTATGCGGCAGCGCTAACAAAATGATAAAATGATTGACAAGGACAAAAATAATCGGAAGTGCGAGAGAGGGTGACGTTTCGCCTTCAATTTTTCAATATAATTATTACTGTGCAAATAGTTTAATTATACTCTAACAATACATAGCCTAAAACATGAGGCACTCAGTGCCGAATGTGGTTGTCTAGACTAGAATTGGCAGGCGCAATCCGTTAAAATGGTTATATTTTAAATATAATTTAATTCTTTAATACAAAAGCTTTTGTGGCTACATGCAGCCCTTTATTTTTGTTAGAAAAATGTATTCGAAAGATGCCAAAGTTAAAATACACAGTGGCGAGAATTAAAATATCCTTTTGTATAACAAAATATTTGCTTAAGTAAAATTCTAGACAGAATAATACCTTTTGGTCGTATTTATCATTTTGTTTTTATAACTATGTTAGGTACAGTCAGCACCATTAAAATGTTGCTAACAAAAGTAGTCAAAATAATCCAAATACCAAAATTCCAATTTTATATTGGTTATTAGAGTACTCAAATAGTTGTAAGTGTCCAGAGTGGTCCAACTATCTTATCAATCCGTCTTCCAGAATTATGTAAGTTAGTAGAGTATTCATATTCATATACACAATCACGCCGGTCGATGGTATCCAACAAGTATAATTTCAAAAAATCTTGACATTCATACTTTTCTCACTAATGCAAGTTGATAATTCATGGCTTATTCAACTGTCAACTTAAAAAAAATATAAAAGACATAGTCAATTGACACATTTTGTATCTTTTTCTTACTCATATACCCATCCCTTATCATCCCGCCATTGTGTGAAAGGGATGGCTTCACAAGTAAGAAAAGGATACAAAATGTGATTAAATGACCATGTCTAGATTTTTTGAAATTATACTTGACTGGATACCATCGACCGGCGTGATTGTGTATATGAATATGAACACACTACTAACTGACATAATACTAACTGACATAATACTGGAAGACCGATTGTTAAGATAGTTTGACCACTCTGGATACTTACAACTATTTGAGTACTCTAATGACCAATATTAAATTGGGATTTTGGTATTTGGATTATTTTGAGTACTTTTGTTAGTAACATTTTAATGATGCTGACTGTACTACGGCTAATAATTATTAAGGTGTAATATTGGGTTAATATTAAGGTACAAAGAACGTCTATACTAAAACAAATATATCGTTAAATGAAACAGAGCGGAACGAACTAGGAATGGACATAATATTGAACAATAAAACAGCAAAATAAGGTTAATTTTGGCTCAAAAATATTTGTATTTGAAAGAAATCTTCTATTTTATTAGTTCTGTATGACCTTGCTTCTTGCCAAACTTCACGATTACAGCTCAACGGGCACCCGGTTTTGATTTCCTTGCCATTGTCTAAATATACTGCATAAACAGCGCACTGCAGATTGAGTTTTATGTAGCTTTATATTTTAATTTGAGACGTCCTCCTGAGAAAAATGACTTGACAAACAGACAGATAGGTGGACTCTGAAATTATCTAATAAGTATTTCGTTTTTATTTTATTTGCAGTACGTAATAATATGTATACAAATACTATTGCCGTAATTAAAAATACCCCTTATATCGAATACAATTCAGACCTAACAAAAAGTCGTATGACATGGATGAACCCTAAAAATTACAGTCCTTTTTGGACAGTTGAGTAAGAAGTAAACATAGTCATTAATAGTCGAGATATCTAAGTTTGATTCTAAGTCACGCACCTCTGAGTGTATAAAGTTTATGCAAAATAGGCATACATTAAAACTTGGTCATAACTTTTATCGATAAGAAAATCTGTGCCCCTCGAGTTTTTTAGAGTATGGATGTCAATGCCAATTGGAAAGTTGATCATCAATTCCTACTTTTGGAAAATGCCTTTCATGTCATTTTATTTTAGTTTAATACGTAGATATGGCGTGCATCGGGAGAGCCCTATGTCCCGTAGTGGATGGCAGTGGGCTGATTTATTGATTACTACGTAGCGACTCTGAAGGTTCGTGAAATCTGTTGATTTCCCAGTAATATAGCTAACACGAAAGGAAACGTATGGTTTATATTTACGAAGTTATAGTTGTTTAGCTTCAGATAAGTATATTCACCTCGCCGTCAGCTCCGGTGAGTCGGCGGTCGTCAGTACATTGTAACAGCACTAAAATATCAAATAAACTCAAACACCAATAAACATGGCAATTGTTTCATAGACTTTTCTTCATCTGTGATTTTTTCTAGCAAATACTTTATAGGATTCTTCAAGAATGTCATAAGAAGGTTTCTAGGGGGTTGGTAGCGCAAATGTGAATTGCCTTTTAAGATACAAGCTTCCTAGTTCACGAGATAAAACTTAATATTGGTAGGTAGCTAACTTAATAACTTTAATTAACAAACAGCTCATGCGTCACCTTGAGGATCACTCCCTAATTAATGACCGGCAATATGGCTTCAGGCCGAAACGGTCAGCGGGTGATCTTCTGGCGTATGTTAACCATATCTGGGGTGAGGCTATGGACAAGCACGGCGAGTCATTGGCAATTAGCCTTGACATCGCCAAAGCTTTCGATAGAGTTTGGCACAAGTCGCTTCTTTCCAAGTTACCAGCCTTTGGTCTGCCTCCTAGACTGTGCGACTGGGTTGCCGGCTTCTTGCAGGAGCGCCGTATTCGAGTCCTTTGTGATGGACGAGCCTCGGAGTTCTTGCAGGTAAATGCCGGCGTACCGCAGGGATCTGTCCTATCGCCAACTCTCTTTCTTCTGCATATCAATGACATGCTGTCGACCGGCAGCATTCATTGCTATGCGGATGATAGCACCCTACACGGGAGTTATCATGGACGTCCTGCGGATAAGCAGACGCATATCGCGGAAAAAAGGCAGCTTCTTGTCACTGAGCTTGACCGGATCCTGAATCACATTTCCCAATGGGGCTCTGAGAACTTGGTCGAGTTCAATGCCAGGAAGACGCAGACATGTTCGTTTACAGCAAAGGTATCTTCTTTCCTTCCCCTTCCCACTCTTCAGAGCACGCCACTGCCACTGCAGGACAACCTCAATATCCTCGGTATGGATGTTCGCTGCAAACTGAACAACAAAAACTACATCGAGAGTATCATCAAAGCAGCCTCGCGTAAACTCGGAGTCCTGAACAGAGTGAGACGGTTTTTCACGCCGGAGCAACGGTGTCTTCTTTACAAGACACAAATTCGTTCCTGCGTGGAGTACTGCTCACATCTCTGGGATGGATCCGCAAAGTACTTATTAGATGCTCTCGACAGGTTGCAGCGATGTGCGGTCCGCATTATCGGAAATCCAGAGGTCACGAGTACCCTCGAGTCTCTGCAGATGCGTAGAGATGTTGCTTCCTTGGCAGTTTTTTACCGTCTCTACCATGGTGAATGTTCTGAAGAGCTATTCCAATTAGTCCCACCCTCCCCCTTCCTATACAGGACGACACGTGCAGGACTTAGATGTCACCCCTATACGGTGCAGAACATTCCTTCAAGAACCAAGCGGTTCGATGACTCTTTCCTTTGTCGCACCATTAAGACCTGGAATTCCTTGCCAGCTCACGTGCTTCTTTTGTGTCCTTTAAGCGGGGCGTGAAAAAGCATCTGATGAGGCCGTCAAGCTGAGTGCCACCATTGTTAACATGGCACGTGTATATAATGGTGGCCCTCTTTCTTGAGACGTTTCGACCAGGTTACACCGGCCGTGGTCACAGCGGTCACACGGCCGGTGTAACCTGGTCGAAACGTCAGGCAATCAAAGGTATGTAAGTACCTATACCATGATCGCGTTAATTTCCGTTTTCTAAATTAAATATTTTGAGTAGTTTGCTAGTCAAGACTCATGATGCCATCTTCGACTTGCTATTTTAACTACAAAGGCAATACAAACAATCAACTGAAAACTCAATATAACGTAGAAAAGTATAAGTTTTTTCCTGTAATACTGAAGTGAACTGCAAGCGACGCGTCTGTTTTATATCGCCAAACATCAAAGAAGCGTTTTCTGTTACAAAAGAACGATATAACACAGTCGATTTAAAAAAAATAAGTATTTGACGATGGGAGAAACCGACAACGTTACAAAGATATCGATACATGATCGCATGACTGGACTGAACTCAGATGTTTAGAGCTTATAACCAACACGTAGGCGTTTATATTACATTATCAGTGGTAATAACTTATGAACAATGCGGTATAAAAGGAACTTCATCCCTCAGCGTACACACGCTCAAATTTTGGAAAGAAGTCCCTGCTGTGGTATTTCCACACGACTACAATATGGGGTACTTCAGGAAAGTAGCAAGTCAGCAGCACAAATGTAGGTAGGTAGGACACGACGGTATTCCCGTCCAACTGAGCAGTCCGACTGGGGAAGTTCCTCCGCCCTATAGAATACCGCGGCCATAATAACCCCGTGTTGTGTTCCCGGCGGTGAGTAGGGTAGCCAGAGTTCATTGGAGAGTTCTTGTGCTGTTAGTGTGAAGACCAAAGGCTATGCCCACTTTATCTTTTATAATGACTGACGGCATAAAACTCTCTGTGTTTACAGGGTCGGCAGCACGAGTGTGACTCTCCTGGTGTTTTTCTTTCCATCAGGTGGGCTGCGTGCTCGTCTGTCACCACAGTAGAATTAATCAAATGCGCCGCTCCTGGTGTTGCACGCGTCCGTAGGCCACAGTAACCAATATCCATCAAGTTTTATGCTTAAGTGTCAGAAGAAACACGTTGCAAAACAAGTAGACTGGGATAGATTGGATATGTCAGGTGGAGGATCGGGTGCAACGGCGCACATTAGGGAAGGTCTGCGTTCAGCAGAAGAGGCTAATAGGCTAATTGATTGATGTAATAACAAACGTACAGACGGTCCAAGTTTTTCAGTTATGATAACATACTCTCCGAGGCACGGAATAACCTAGACCATTTTAACTAAACATACAAATATTTGCACTTGGCGGGAATAGAACTCTGCGTAACAGTCAAATGCACTATCACCACGCTAGATAAATGATTTAAATACTACGAATAATATTAGGATTCCGATGATAAGTTTGTCTGATACTTATTCACGCAGAAACGTCTAAATAGATGTAGATCAAATTTTGTACACTGGCATAACTTCTTTTCGACTACTTTTTTCCTGGAATGAATTCCTGTGTATCTCGACAGGGATTAGTATTCCATGCGAATAGAGCGGCAGGCAACAGCTAGTATTTAATATATTGAAGGTATATAGAAAATATCACATAACAGAAATTCTTATTCAAATTTGTAGGCACCTACTGGGGAAATCGCTCCGCCATTATTTGGAGAAGGACAGCCTCTGTGGCGCGGTGGTAGTGAACACAGCAGCTATGTAGGAGGCGCGGGTTCGATCCCCGCTCAGTGCCAATATTTGTATGCATGACGGGTATTTACATTGGTCGGGTCGTGCCACGGAAAGCACGTTAAGCCATCGGAATGTATGGGATTTGACGTAAATGACAGTCGTTAACGCTTGTCAAATACGTCAAATCCTTTACATTCTTCAGTCTATTCCATCAAACGCCTGCTAGAGAATTGCCACTTGTCTAAAGGGGCTGGTTGCCAAACGAACATCTATGGCTGTAGTTACGGGTAGTTGGAGCCCTAAAAGTTCAACAACTGGTCTAACTGCAATGCTTCGATAACGCTTTTGGATTTTGGAGGTCAGATGAAAGTCGTTTCACGAAAAATATCGAAGTTCTGACCAAATCCGCAGTTAGACTGGTAAAACGGACGTCAGACTCCGAGGTGCAACTGGGATTAACGCTAAGATAAAGAGCCATACTTTTCGGCTACGACTGGCGAAGTACTGAAGGAAGCACCAAAGCAGAAATTCAGATTCTTGCAACTCATGGGAGCCTATTCCACGTATAAAAGGTATCCTGGAAATATGTTGTTCCAGACTACGATCTATCCTAGTACCAAATTTCAGACAGAGCAGTTTAATGTTTTTTTTTAATGTAGGACACAAATTCACGTGAATTTGACTTCACTTCAAGCGTGATTGGATAACAGACATCCAAACATCTTCAAAACTTTCACATTTAATATTACTAAGTAGGATTATCTAATTATTTCTACTAACTACAAAGCCTTTGAATGTGGTCAACCAAAAATATACCTATTTCCTTTACCTGTTCTAGTTACCACTGACCTCCAGCGAGGCTATTAACTCAAACTAGAGCTAACTGGCCCGCGATCCAATTTGGATGGATTAATTTGTAAGTGAACCGCCTTTGATGGAAGGAATTGTTTTAAATGGAATTCTTAGCGTTTCCATTAAAACAAAGAACGGAAAATTGTTCTGTTTTACCTTTTCTTTTTCTGTTTATTGCTGGTCTGAAGCGTTTATTTCAATGAGTTTTTAGACGCTGTAATGATGGTTTATACGGGAAAGATTTCACAAGGTGAGGTTAAGGCGTAAATATCAGTATAGAGGACGGTTTTTGGATTTGTACAGAAAATTATATTAAAAATACCGACCAAGCTCGTAATAAAATGTCTATGTATTAATTCAAACAATAATCTATCATTATACCCAATTTCAGCAAAATCCATTCAGCAGTCAGAGCGTGATTGAATAAAAAATTTATAGGTGGTAGAAATTTAATAGCACAAATTTGTAAAAACAATCGGCCGGTTGAGTACCACCGTGTACGATTGGGATAAACCCTCCATAGTAACCCAATCTTGGTTCGATTGCGTTCAGGGGTCAGCGCGTGCATAGCCGGGCAGGGGGGATTGTGGTCGCAGCACCAGTGGGACCGGTGGGTGTCACGCGGTGCTGCGACGACAATCCTCTTTTGATGAGGCAGTCAAGCTGGGTGCCACCATTGTTAACATGGTACGTGTATGTAATGGTGATCCTCTTTCCTGAGACTTTCGCCTTCAGCTTATCATCAGGCAAGGTGAAGTCAAATTGACGTGTCCTATAAAAAACAAAGACGGGATGCGCTCTGGGAGTGCCGACAGAAGTGAAAACTTTTTCTTTCTTTCTTTCTTCGTTATATACATAGAAAAAGATAAAAAACATACCGTACCATACCGTACCTATAATACAGCGCCAATCATAGACCCTATCACTAATTTTCCGCTAATTTTCTATCAGAAGAAATTAATAAATTACTAAAAGATAAAATAATCACAAAAACTAATAAATTACAAAAAGAAAAAATAATCACAAAAAGTGTCAGAAGGCCAGGTTTGAACCCGGTATTATCTGAAACCATAAGGACTTACAGTTGAAGCGTTTACCGCTATGCTGCGAAGCTATTTATCGTATATTGCAAAATGGACAGTCTATAGCTAATATTGTATGACGTCAGTCGTCGGTTACGGTTCAAAGGTCAAGCGATCCTGACGCGCGAGTTTAACAATTTTTACCCATCCAACGCCGCTAAAGAAGTTTTCACTTCAAAAACAACATAATTATTAACTTTCACATTTATAATGATAGTAACTCCTTAATTTCAGAAGTTTAGGAACTTGTACTCTATTATACTATGCCTTCTATTATAGTAGAACTTACCTCATTGAGGACTAATAAAATAGAGGTAATCGAACTATCTCAAATACTTCGATCCATACAAGCCGATCATAAAACTCCCAAGAACAAATAACATCAAATAGCTAACATTGACGGAACTAAGAATCGAATATATCCGCCTATGTCTCGAATAAAAAGACTGTAAGGAGAAACAAAAGATAAATCAATCTTTTATGATGTTTAAGTATCAAGGATTTAGACATATGAGATTATATATGGGCTATGTATAACAACAGTAATATGTTAGGTTTGTTTGGATGTATGGATGTTTTTTATTCTTTCACACATATAATAGCGAACGGATTTGAATGAAATTTAGCAGAGAGATAGATTAATCATACTTTGGAAATAAAATTAGCTATTTTTATCTCGGGAAAAAGTATTTCAAGCGGACAGTACCGCGGATAGCGGTTTGTATGAATATAAATGAAATCTAAGCAATACAAAATTTGCATAGGATTAACTTCTGTGTGGACCTCCATCGTATAAATAGTATAATATGTTGCTTAAAACTTAACTTATTAATATGTTAACAAATAAGTTATACACGTTCACAGAAAGTCTTGTCCATTCTAATATTACACAATGGGAAAGTGTATGTGTGTGTCGGTTTGTTCATCGTTCACGCCTAAATCACAGAACCGATTTTGATGAAATTTGGTATAGGGGTAGATTAGACCTTGAGAATGGACATAAGCTATGTTTGGTCGCTGTAACCGATATTCACGCGGGCGGAGACCCGGTCAAAAGCTAGTCTGCTAGATAAGTGGTATAAAGAAATGCATTGTCGACCCCATTCTTTTCGTGTCGGGAATGAAGCCTCCGTGGCGTGACGGTAGTGAACGCGGCCGCTACGCAAAAGGCGCGGGTTCGATCTCCGCTCAGTGCAAATATTTATATGCATGAATATGGGTATTTGCATTGGTCTGGGTGTTTCTATGTATAATATGTATGAATTTACAACAAAAAAAATGTATCTAAGTATGTTTATCCGCATTCTAGAATTCATAACACAAGCTAGTTAAGCTATGCTTACCACGGATCTAGATAGCGTTGTGTGAAATGTTGTGGAATATTTATTTATTTATAAATTCTAGTGCATTACGGTAACTACATATACAACCTCTTTCCCAGTAGGATAGGCAGAAACCACAGCTTACCACCTGCTACGATTCTAGCATATATCTTTCACTTCTAATCTCATAAATGTTTTCATACATGCTCGCCGGTTTCTGATAGTTTTGACATGTTCTTTTTTTTAAATACCTGCAATCTAATTGACATATGCATGTCTAGATACCCTTACCGGGTTGCCCAATCGTTGGCAACTAGACCAATATTTAGATGTCGTGTTGCTGGTCGGATTCTCAGAAGTCATTAGACCTTTTACCATTTGCAAGGTTTATTTTTAACACAAAAGGTTTGATTTTTTTGCTCCACGGAAGTTAATATGCTGTACACATTTTTTTTAAATATTTTGTTTATTAGAGATAATAAACTGTTATGCGATAGGGTATGCACTTGGCCGGTTTTTTGAAGTAAGTGAACTACTAGAACATGACATCTTACAATTACAGTCTCAGCTTATACTTTATTGGCCTAGGTGTTTGGCCTGGTGGCAGGTGGAGCCGCCTGTAATCGTCATCGGATCTCCTCATATCCATTCCATTGAGTAAGAAACGTTCATCTATCCAAAATTATTATCGTATCTAACGGCTCTATTATTATATTATCTGTGATAGAATTTAGGGGTATTATTTAGTTTTTTTACAAAATTTCAGGGTGGAAAAGCAGTGAACGTAATACCTTCGAAAGTGACGGTTACTGTATCTAATGGCTCTATTATTATATTATCTATGATAGAACTTAGGGGATTTTTTTTTTACAAAATTTCAGGGTGGAAAAGCAATGAACGTAATACCTTCGAAAGTGACGGTTACTGTATATATGCGACTAGCTCCAGACGCAGATGTTGTACAGATGGAAGAACTGGGTTTATGTGTTTATAGCTCGATTAGGACACTGAAAACTCATTCAGAACAATCATTACATACATTATTTATTAAACTTCTATACGGATAAATTGACCATTAAGAAGTCGCAATGAATTACATGTAACTGCTGCGTACGTTTGCAGTTGTCGTATTTTGTCACCACGGAGGACTTTCCTTCTCCATGTTTGTCACCTTCGAAATTATTCATTTACAGTAAATTATTAAAAACTAAATATACAAAATAAATCGCACAATCGTCAATTGTCCATGAAGTTTTAATATGTTTTAATACGGGCACGTAGTTCTATACACCTAGTAAATAAATAAACTTTGTGTTACGACGTCATTTCACGTATCTCTGTTATATTTCACGGAAATTTACCGGCCTGTTTAATAGCACTGAGTACTTAGTGAATAATGCTCTAAGTAAGTAGGGCGCGTGTAAATGGACCAGAAGGTTCTAGTCGACTTCGCAGAATATACACTGACCAGACTGATGATAATGTATTTTAAAAAAGGGCAAGTCAATAATTCTCGAAACATCATTTACGTACATGTTTATAAACAATATATTTATACATACATACTTATAATCACGCCTTTATCCCCGGAGGGTTAGGCAGAGGTGAATTAACACCCACTTTTCACCAATCTGTATTCGGTCCCACGTAACAGGGGGTGAGCCTATTGCCGTATTCCGGGCACTTTTGTTGACTCGAGCCGTGCATCTGAGGCTGAGTCTGGGCTGTACGTATCTGTCTGATGTTAAAGTTAATCAGCCCTATCCCTTAGTCGCCTTGTACGACACCGCATGGGAAGAGAAGGGTTGGCCCAAATTCTACTTTGCCGGGAACCACACAGCTATTTATAGATAAAAATATTTGCACTCAAGAGGTACCTTACCTCCGACATAGTAGTTGAACGTTCTATCGACATGCCACATAGGTCGTTACGAAAAGTCAATGACAAAAGTTATGGACTATGTAGTCTGGAATAAATGAATTGAAAAATTTAAATTACTACCAAAAAAATTCACAAGCCATTTTCACATATACCAATAAATTGATGCTATTTTTTTAATACTACTGAGGT
Organism: Eilema caniola; assembly: GCA_949126895.1. Taxonomy (NCBI): domain Eukaryota; kingdom Metazoa; phylum Arthropoda; class Insecta; order Lepidoptera; family Erebidae; genus Eilema; species Eilema caniola. The sequence goes on from OX421466.1 coordinate 5,280,059, forward strand.
GGCTGATAAGCACAAGGCTCACCTGATGGAAAGTGGTTACCGTAGCCTATGGACGTGTGCAACACCAGGAGGGTTACACTCGTGCTGCCGACCCTGTAAACACATAGAGTTTCTGTGCCGTCAGTGTAAAAGAGAAAGCAGGAATAGCCTTTGGCCTTCCTACTGACAGCACAAAAACTCTTTTGTGAGCTCTGGTTACCCTTCTCACCGTCGGGAACACAACACAGGTGTAGAGCAGAGGTACTTCCCCAGTCGGACTGTTCAATTGGACGGAAATACTGTCGTGTCCTACCTCCTTAATTGTATTTGTGTATTTGTATTTTTGTAATATCCGAGCAGAAAGTTAATATATTTCATATTTTATTTATTATTTTGAGAATTTGATACACTACTTTTATAGTTGACAGTACATACCTACATAGTAACTATAGACATAGTAAGCCACTCATACATAGTGAAAGTAAGGATTATATTCTGAAGTGCTAATACCCAAGAGCCTTTATATTGGCACTCAGCACTGATAGTAAGCCACTCATACATAGTGAAAGTAAGGATTATATTCTGAAGTGCTAATACCCAAGAGCCTTTATATTGGCACTCAGCACTGATTTACAACTGACAGCCTCTGTGATCTACACGCGGATTATTTGAAGGATAGCTGCAACGTATGGCGATTTTCCAAGATCGATGGAGATGAACTGTATGCCAACTTTATCGATAAACTATTAACTGGGTTCCCGGTTAATAGTATTGCAGTGAAGGAAGGATAGCGTAATTTATTTTGCAGTAAATGTTTATTTATTTATTCTTAGCTTTAGCTATTCAGAATTCATTTCAGCATTCTTTTTTAATATTAAACATTGTTTTCAAAGAAAGAACAAAGAGCGAACGTTCTGTCACTGTTTAAGTTTATGCTGTTTACACTAAGGCTCGTATTTTAGAAAGCTACTCAGCTGAACCTAGATTTATCTTTGAAAAAATTGCATACACATATTGCCAAATTTGACAGGTAATCTGGCAGAATGTCTATATAATTTTTCCGCAGATAAAAATCGAGAGCTGAGTGACATTATAGAACTAACTGTGATGTGGTTGAATTTCGATCACCAAATTACTGCCATCTGACCGACAACCAATCGGCGATATCGAATTCATATGACAACTGGGATCTACGGCTTAACGTATTCTCCAAGGCATGGAAATACACAGAACGTATTACAATGAAAAAAAGATAGCTCATTTTCTGAATTAAACTTGTACATATTAAAATATGTATCTAACAACTACCAGTAAAAGCAACTCAGACCTAAAATTAAACCTGACCCTGATTTCAACTGGGTCTTAAAGTAATAGGTACACGAATGTCATAAATCGTGTCTTCCCTACTTATCTATTCTCAATAAGATTTATAATAAAATACATCAGTGTGCGGAGTACCATACGGATGTCATCAATCTACATGTTTGGTATGTAACAATGATTCTCAATAAAATGCTTGCTCGTTTTTCCGTACTCATACTCAGTGCATCTATCACGCTTACCGATGTGACAAAGGAGGGCTTCAAAGACATAAAATGTAAATGCTGAAGCGCCATTATGCGCCGAACGCACCACTTCAACAATAGAAGCCATAATACTATTGCAAATAAGTGGGACATCGCCATAATGGAATTATGGACTAGTCTACATGCTATGGACTAGATATGTAGTAAGTTAGTAGGCCATATTATTTTAAGATTTAATTCTAATAGAAAGTTCTATTCATGTGGTTAGTGGCCAACCTGTGGCAGAGTTGTTCAGGTCGCCCATTTAGACAACCGTCTTGACCTAATGATTATTGACAGTCGATACCGTGCCCTCCGAAGCACGGAAGCGCTCAAATGTAATACCATCAAGCGGTAACCCATCCTAATGGTAACCTTGCCTAGGTAACTTATTCCACTGATCGTTTACCGATCAGTGGATTAACCTGGCCATATGTATAGAAACAATTTATTAAAAAAAAATTGTAAGTAAATTAATAAAAAAAAAATACCGCAATATAATACTAATCAGCCCTCCATGGCTCATGATATACTTCGAAACCCTATGTCACAGCTTTAAGCCATATTTATTTCTTATTTCTTTATTCATTTTCGAATAATGAATGGGATCCTGACGGATTTGTTTATAATAGATGGCGTTATCATCACCAAAAATTATGGTTTCATAATTATGATGAATAAGTTTGTAACCATCAACCAGGTAGTCTTTTAGACTATATTTTCATATACCTACTATTAAATAAGGAACTGTCTTATTTCTTGGTCATGTGTTATGCACTAGAAAACTTCGTTTCTTCTAATATAATCTACAATCGTTATTCACTCAAATTCATAATTTATCTACTTCTGATTTATAGAATGCGGTTTTAAAGCTCTAATTCAACAATAAATTGACAATAGCAATAGTTATATTGTATGCTAGACATGTTTCGCTAGCTGAACAGTGCTCAGCTTCCCAGTCTTCAGAACACAATGAAACCCCTTATGACACGTAGGAGCTGCGACATCTTACCTATTCATGTGACGTAGCGAGGTCTATAACTTTGTATATATTTAAAATACGGAACAATATCGATTTTAAAACTTTGAATACGTTCTGTTGAAATATAATTCAAGTGAAATTATAAATTATGAAGGTGGCACATCACAGGGCTATTGTGTTTGCTATTTCGCATTGTTGTTGTATTTGGCGTACAATGGCGTAAAATATTTGACGTACATGCAAACAGACAAATACTACAATTTACTTCACAAAAAAGTATTTACTTCAAAGAGGTGTCACATGTGAATTGTCACAATTTGTCTACTAATTATAAGGTATTAATGGCCATACAGAATTTAAAAAAAAACTTAATTACTTGTCAATTGGTTATTTTCTTTTAATTACAATAAATTATTTAGCTGCACTTATTAAGTTAAGAATGGTATAAGGGTGAAAATAGTTGCATCGGTTCTTATTTTACCATTCTTATTTATTTTAATCATTCACCCAACCTTTTATAGTAAATTATTTGACTATTAAATATTATGACGTCACAAATAAATAAATAACTGTTTTGACGTTTAGTAAAAAGTAATTAATTTGACTAGTCAGTCAAATACCCATTTGTACGCATTTGGTATGAGCCATATTTGTCAAATAGGCAATAAGGCCAATGTTTTATCAAAAACCCTGTACAATAAAGATCACGGCGCGGTGTTAATATGGGAACGGATCACGTTTTCACGTCAATAAAATCAGAATCCTTTGGATCACGATATCATATTACCTATTTAATCCTTACCTATGTGAAAAGTGTGCTAGATCAACTTAGTCAACGTCATAAGTTTATTAACAGCTATTTTTGTCGTTGACAGTAGACACCACCCGTACTTACTTCTTACCCGTTATTCTAACGTATTTTTTTGCTGAATAAGTAAGTATTTACCACTTGAAACTTTTAGGTGTATAAGTATTTAATTAGAGAATTTATACTCCGAGCAAATGGAGTGACCGAGGCTTTGGCGCAGTCTCTCAGGTTTGGATGGTTAGCCGGTAATCACTCCTATAAAATAAAAGAAATGAAAGTCTCGAACATAACCGTGAATAACGGTAAAATGAAGATAATCTTTTTATTAAACAGTAAAATCACTGCACATAACAATCAAGACCTCCATTAGAGAAGCCAAAAACGATAAAATGGTCGTCTCCTATTTGACGGTCTCGTGAGATAATAACATATAAAATGATATTAATATCACTGTTTCTCTATAGAACAAATTAATTTAGTTGATTAAAGTATTAAGATCGTTGTTAAACTATTATAAACATTCAAGGGCTTAGTTCATATATGGCTTGGTATTCATAAAAATCAGGGTGAGAAACTATATAAAACTTACTTAAAATAATGTATGAAAAACTGACGACTGTTTAGTATTATAGCATGCCAAATTGTTTTTAATTACTTAATTAATCCTTGTAATGGATATGGATACCACATCGCGTGTAGTAACAGGGCGTGTTTATTAAACCGAGCCTTCGTAATACCTTTGCTAATTATTAAAAATTGTAATAACTTTTTCTATTTTATTATTTTACAAAAAGCCAGTTTTGCAATATTAATTACTATAATAATTTCTTTTAATAAAAGTTCTACACAAATTATAAAATTAATTCAAACACTCACCTCTAATATAATAAAAAGTCAATTTTAAATCACAACACTTAAAACGTTACACATATATAATGTTGTCTTCCCGCCCACTAACTTACACGATTTGCTACGAGTCTACGCCAACACGCTTATCGTCTACGCGTGCATGCCGCTACGCCACCAGAAGTCGACTGGCTGCTACGCGTGACGGTTCGTAGCAAACGTCGTGTTTCAAAGATGTATTACCGCAACTATTTTCAGAACTTGTGGAATATAATGTCATTTGATTTTTTTTGGTTTCTTACAACTTTTTATATTAAGAAGAATTTGTGTCCGCGAAAATAATTAAACTTACGTAGTGATGGAAAAATACGTGTTTATATTATAAAGTACTACGCATGTGGATTCGAAAGCAGTATATTATGAAATAAAATATGATTCGGAACCTCAATTTCCTTAAAGGAAAATTGGTTTGCGTGACAAATATAACGAGCCCGAAATGTTCATAACTGGAGGTGATTTTATGGCAATTGAAATTTAACGCGTCGTACGTAAATTTTATTTATTGTATTAATATTGATCATGACTGTACGAGATTATATGACAGACATTGATTTTTGAGAGACACAGCTCACTTTATTCTGATACAGTCTTAAAGGGATACGTAACATACGCACTTACATTCACGCCTCTTTCCCAGTGGGGTAGGCGGAGATTATACAATACAGTCCGCAAATAAAATTATCTTTATCTTTATCTTATCTTTATCTTTACATTTCCATCTGATATTATCCTGCCACACATCTTTCGCTCCTTCTACTTTCATAATAGTTTTCACACATACTCGCTGGTTTCGTAAAGATGTATCTATTGAAATTCATATTTCGAGAACTATGCTTTTCTGTTCCACAAGTTAGCGGTGAGCCTCTTACATTAACCGGGTAGATGTCTTCCCAAGGTAATAATAGATGTGGATGGTCAACGTCAGATCTAATGTCACTGGAAACCAACGCGAATGTTGAATGCATCGATAGAACGTAATTATATTATCATCTATCTCCGCACGAGACCGCGAGAAGGCAAATGAAGGGTAGGACGCCCCCTAGCCGGATGGACCGTTGACCTGAAAAGGTGGCTGGGACGGACTGGATGCGGAAGGCGGAGGATCGTACGAAATGGCGTACATTGGGAGAGGCCTGTGTCCAGCAGTGGACTGCAGTGGGCTAATTGATTGATACATGCACTAATAAGTACTCATGATGATCTTAGTACCTCTTTTTGTTACACTTCAACACCACTGAGCATGTTACAGCCAGCATAATATTGATGTAAAGATGCAAAGTACTCAAAATGTCCACATTAAGGATATAAATATTGTACTTTGACGTCTTAAAAAATGCCGCAGTGGAGTTTGTTGCGTCGCTTCTTTTCCACCAGCGCCTTGGAAGCGGTGGTAAACTTAGGTTAAGTAGAATTTATTATTGACGTCAATAAAAAACAACCAAATTGTTCTAGATTGAATAAAAATCTTTGACTTTGAATGGCCCTAATACCAAGGTTACTAATGAAGATCTATCTCTATTTCTCTCTCTATGCTGACTGTACAACATCTTAGGCCCGGAGATATGGGACTTGTAATAATCGAGGGATCACACATTTGAACGCGGGTCATTATACTACAGACGCTACAACGTGTGCCCAACACAAGCAAAGTAGTTTTCTTAAAAAAAAACAGGCTATCCAAAACTGTCCTTTATAACATCAAAAGAGCATAGGCTATTTTGTACAGCATAGAAAACAAATCAATGTATGTCAAGAGGGTCGGAAATACTATAGCAGAAAATAGGACAGCCGTCTCTCTGACAGGGGCTTGCGATAAGCTGATTGAATGATTGATTGAAATGTGGAATTTCAATTGCAGTAGAACGAAGTTGGTATGTGTCTCGTTTTGGTCACCTTTGAATACGGGGGTGACCAAGAGGCTTCTTAGTTTCTGTTTTAAGCCACTAATTGATCAAAAGCTGATTAAGGATCTATAAAAATTTGTATAGGAATTATTCCTTGCAAGCGGACGAGGAGAAGTTATATTGATGTGTCCTAAACGAAAAAAATGTATTGGTCGAGGTATATAATATTAGAAAGGAAAATAGTATATCTAAAGGCACGAATTATAATAATATAAGCAGATTATACTCGTGTGTAATCCACTCATATGTCTAAATGTACACATTTACATGTTTTCACATACATTACTTATTAAACTTCAATACGCGTGAACGGCACCATTGAAAAGCAGCAATGAATTAAAACAATAAGCAATATTATCACATTCAAGTATATTTTACGGTACACTGTATCTGTTGTGTGCTGCTGCTATATGTGGTCGGGTACGATCTTGTATTTTAAGACTGACAACTGGGGTCAACCCCTGTCAGTTGGTCCACCGGCGTCAATGAAAATGTCACTAGATTAAAAGATTTCAATTAACTAAGTTTCTGGACGAAAGTAATTTAATTGAAATTAATTAAATTTAGCTATTAAAGTTATAAAACAAATTTTGAGTCTTCAGATTCGCTGGTCTTATTAAAATTTCGAGGTCCAGCATGGACGGCTCGGGGACATTGTTTTAAATTTGTCTGTTAAAAAAGTCTTTGCCACATTTTTCTGCAAAGTTTCATTCGACAAACTGCCCAGTCATCATAATATCTTATTGCGTGGAACTCCAAAAATTCTAATTCGTACTATATTTATAAGTGAAAGTATGTGTAGATGTTTTGATGTTGACTATTTGTGCATTTGCATTGTTAGCTCAAATAAACGGCTGAACGAAGATTCGTTGCTGAAATTTGGAAATTTGAATTTGGCTGGAATTTGGTACAAGGATAGAGCATAGTGGACTAATATAGCCTGATGATGATGATGATGATGATGATGATGATGATGATGATGATAGAGCATAGTCTGAAATATTTACCCTTGGATTACCCAATTCAGTTCATTTCAATTCTCGTAACGGGAACGGGATCAACATATCTTAGGCGTAATCACCATCAACTGTAGCTGTGTTGTAATTTGTTAATTGTACTATCAGTTACTAGCTACTAGTACAGTTAACAAATTAAGATACTAACACATTTCTGCCTACCCTTTCGAGGCTATAAAGGCCTGAGTCATTTGCAAACGTGCTGAAACTCAGTAATGGGACTCGTCATAAAGCCGCTAATGGATTTGCAGAATGACAACTTACTAAGTCGTGACCTAAGTATTAAGCTGTTTTAAATACAAGCGCTGGATGCGGGCTGCTTTTGATCGGTCGTTCTGAAAGTCTATAAGAGAGGCCTATGTTCAGCAGTTCGCCATTTCGTCCGATCCTCCGTTATCTTCATCCAGTCTGTCCCAGCCACCTCTTTCAAATCGCCAGTCCATCAGTCTAGGGGGTACACCGATTAATTACAATATAAAATTATAGTGTAAATTTTGCTGTCAGTGGAGGTCAAACGGCTGTTGCTCTCGCAAAAGCCAAGATATGCTAAATTAAAAGAAAGACTGAGAGTGTGAACCCTTACTTTACAGTACAAGTTTTGAACGCTACCGGGACTAATACTGTTATGAAGATGATGCTGGATAGAAAACCTACCAGAGCAAATCCCACCACATCTTTATCCTAGCGTGTTTTATTTATTACTAGCTGTTGGCCACTACTTTGCCTGCATTTCGATTCCGTTACCGAAACCTATACAGGGTGGAAGATTTTGACCCTACTTGGAGTAGAAAATCTCAAAATACTGGAGATAGAGAATCTCATTCAAAGGAAACTTTCCTTTATTTTTAAAAAGAAACTAAACTGTATCAAAGATTTGCATGCCATCGAACTGGCAAAATCCGAAAAAAATTACCTCTTTTATTTTTATGACAACAATCGATAGCGTCAATCATAAGGATCCAATTTCTCTAACATGGTAAATCCTCGAAATCTCAACTGAATACAGTTTAGTTTCTTTTTCAAATAAAGGAATGTTTCATGTAAGCGAAATTCTCTATCTTTAGTATTTATAATACTTCTCCTCCGGGTAAGCTCAAAATCTTCCACCATGTGTGAACGTATATGTTATTTCAGACTTCTTCGTCAAGATCGATCTGACTGTACAAGAAGCTTCACGATGTATTTATCTATTTGTTGTTTATCCGCCGTGAGAACTAAGTCTGTTGATGGAGCGAAGATAGAATAGCCTTGGTATGATTGATTGGATATCGGAGCTATCGTATTTACCCAAACGATTCAGAATCGTCTCGAGGATGAGGTGAATAGTACACCTAAACATAGAATATAATTCCATTTGATTGATATCATTTTTACTGTTTATAATGATGGATTCTTCTATCGAATTAGAAATCGATCACTGTACAAGTAGCTTCACAAATCCATAGCGTCATATATTTATTTATTTGTTGTTGATCCGCCTTGCGAACTACTTCTGTTGGTTGAGCGAAAAGACACTATCATGAAGTTTTTAAAGATAGTTTAATACTTGGTACTCATTCACGTATAAACGGTTGAATAGATCTGGCTGGAATTTCGTACAGGAATGTATCGTACTCTAAAATATAATAGTACTTTACAATTTTAAAAAGTATAGCATAATCGACTAAACCTCTGGCACTGGCTTCGTAAATTTCTGAATAAACTAAATCATGGAAAATAGAAGTAGTAGAGCGGATCAGGATGTGAAGATGACTGAATGCTTTGGATGCAAACGGAATTGGCGCTTGTAGGAAGAAGAAATTGGCGTTCGGACGAAAAAGAAGACATTAATAGTATCATCGTTTTAAATAAATAGATAAATAAAATTTTAATACAACAGGAAGGAGAAGCGAATACTCGTTCATACCATAATATAAGTTTGCACTTATGTGTGATATGATGAGGTTCGATCTCGTGATCGGGTCTTATTGAATTTCTTTGTTAGAAAATTCTCAGCACGAAGTCTGTATCTATCATATAGAGGAATATCACGAATTCTTACGCGCTCGAACACTCGACCGCTTACTTATTCGTAGAAGTAGTGATCTATGTAATAATGTCGATTGTTTCATAAACTATGACATATATACGAGTTCGCTCTGTGTACAACCCGTTACTTTAAGTCTGTGTAACGACGTCGCCACCATGGCCAAACTTAAAATAAACGGGTTTTATAGACTAATGCTCTCTCAGAATATAATACTAGATTTTGGGAACACTGAAAAGTTATTACCTATAACGTATGTACTTCTACACACATACATACACTTACGCACGTACACACATCCAAACACACACATACACGCACACACTTACACACACTCTCTCTCTCTCTCTCTCTCTCTCTCTCTCTCACACACACACACACACACACACACGCGCGCACACACATGCACACACATACTAACTTTACCAGATTTTTTGTCTCCTTATGTTAACATTAATGTGAAAGATATTGGGGAACTGGAACATATTTGTGTGAATGTATTTCTATCTAACTGTTCGTAATTCTTTGAACAAACGATTGTATTTTTATTGTACTTGTAAAAAAAACTTAGGTGACCAACAAACCCTAAAACAAGTTAGGAAAATGGAATGTGTCGTTTGGGATTACGTAAGCTCTAAAATAATATGGTATGAGTTCTGTTACGATATAGTTTCCACTATCATAGTATGAATACAAATTCAACATATTCAGAATATAATCCACCCATACAAAACTGTGTAACCATTCATGTCCATTAAAACTGGCTACACGCAGATATGGTTGAACAACATTTAGTTTGAAACTCACATTTACCCAAAGCAACTCGAGCAACCCTTGTGAAAATCTCTTTACGCACAGAAAATACGCAGTCCAAAATCAGTACCCAGTACAATTACTTTAAAATTCTCGCCATGTTTGAGGGAACCGGTATTAACCCTGCGCGTTGGTTTATTCTTGATGATGCGACGTGATTCAAATATCTGTGAATTTATCAATACAAGTACAGAATATGAGATTCTGTGATGGATGTCGGTTATTATGACTTTTGGTGATATCTCCGGTTCTACACGGCCAATTGCAATCAGACATTTCTAGTAGACTAAAATCTTTACAATGAAAAGGATGTAACAAAATTCGGTCGGTACTTTTCTGTCCATCGCAAAGAAACACACAAGAGTCGAAGTCAAAATCGAAGTCAAAGTTAAAGGTTGTTATTCAATCTAGAACACGTGGTTGTTTCTTATTGACGTCATTAATAAACTCTACTTAACCTAAGTATACCACCACTTCCAAGGCGCTGGTGGAGAAGAAACGGCGCAACAAACTCCTAGAATCCCAAGAATTCTTCCAAGAATAAAAAAAAACTACAAGAATTCCATTTTTATAATCTATATTTTAACATACTTTGCAGTTTTTGGCGAAAGTTATAAGAGCTTTTACTTTTGTTATAAAAAATTCACAAGCAAATTGTAGTAACATTTCGGTTTTAAAATAAAACCTTCCAAATATTAAAGGATATACCGTTTTTGTTGCATAAAATTGGGGTAAACTAAGTTTTAATTGGATAAATTATCGAGCTGACAAGTGTGAGTAGATCCCTATCTGGCTTTTCCATTAGAGAAAAAGTAACAGTTCACAAGGCCATGAGAAATTAAATTGGTTAGGTGTTTTCTCTGAAGGGTTGAGTACTCCTCACGAAGTAAATACTCAAAGATGTTATCTGTTTCGGCTGTTCGGTTTATGTTGCTCTGGTTAGAAGCATGGACCTTTCCGGGGTCTCACAATGTTGAAAATGGGGTCACGGTATTGTAGACATAACAGTCAGCAGTTAAATTTTGTGGGTAAAGCTTCTATTTTTGTTAACAAGTTACCAAGTTTCTAGTATAATTTTATTAATTCGGGTTTCAATTTAGAATGCTTCTGATGTATTGAATATTATTGTTTATCTGTAGATATAATAAATATCAACAAAAAGTGGCGCATTGTTGGTGATCCATTTATTGTTATTTATCGATACCAAGTTTGTACGGACAGTCAGTCTAAATTTCTTTATGGCATTAAGATGGTAGATAAACACACGACCCACTTGATGGAAAGTGGTTATCGTGGCATATGCATGGGGTCACTATTATACAATTTCTCGTCTTAATGTGGCCTATCCTGGACTATTACGGGGCAACTGTCGTTTGACCACCCTAACAGGTTAGGGGAGAGGCTCTTCCATTATCTTCAGGTGTACCTACAAGCGTGCTAGAAACTTTGGCTTGTGTTCTGAAGATCCACACATTGAAATGCCACACGGGTAGAGCCACGGGCATCAGCTAGTAAGATATAAACTGAAACGTTTACAAATTTACTAAATAATGTTCACCGAAGCTAAATATCCCGTGAACCATCCTTAAAAAGTTATGCATATTCATTACGAAATCTCTAACATTTACTTAAAAAAATAACTCTTAATTATGTCAAGCTTGAAAAACTCCGTGATAATGTGAAAAAATTGCCGTGCCGGGTGTAACGAATATTATTTGATGCAGTAGGATATAATATTTGTAGCTGTACTACTGTAGGTATAGCAGAATTTTCATTCGTTTCTGGAGAACTCCAGATATGAACATATCTCCATAAGATTGGTTGTAGACTGTTGATTGCGGCGGTAAGGCCCATCATGGGGGAGTGGCTAGAGAGGCCACACGGTAGCCTCTCGTACCGTCAGACGCAGATTATCACCGGGCCCGAGTGCCATCACTGCGACGCGAGCGTGGACTCGGGGCTGCACACGCTCACCGAGTGCCCGGCGTTTGAGACGCCGAGGCGGGAGCTTGTGGCGGCCCTGGGGGTGAGAGTGCTCATGCTCTCCACCCTGCTCGCGGCGATGGTCCGCTGCGCGGATGCGTGGGCGGCCAGCGCCTCCTTCTGCGAGCAGGTCATGCTCGCGAAGGAGACAGCAGAGCGGGCGCGGCGCGATGAGCGAGAAAGGCTCGCTGACATCGCTGCACGCGCCCGAAGGCGGCTCGGGCGTCGGAGGGCGCAAACTGACCTCCGCCCCCATGAGCGCGGGCACGTAAAAAAAAAAAAAGGTTGTAGACTGTTTTTATATGACATTCACCCAATGATAAAGTGCCCGTTTGACAGCAATAGACACGCTTCCTATTTCATGGGAATAAAGCAACCTTTTGCTGGGCTGTAGGTGGCAGCGATTCCCATAGGAGAGAGAGAGACGCTGCCGTTTCCATTGCCCAGGGTGCACCCCGTGGAGGTTCTAAACTACGCACCTCGACACCGTAGTACTTCCTTAAATTATTTCTGCCATAGAGAAAACAGGATTCCTTATTCTCTAGGTTGATTTTTAATTGAATATATGATGAGATCCTTTACATTTTGTACGCAGTGTTCTCACCACCCTCTTTTATTAATACACTGATCTTAGAATTGAGTTTACGAGAAAAATTACTAGAGAGAGATTGAATCCACAACCCCCGATTAAGAAGTATTTATTTACTAGATTTGCCAGCGGCTCCGCCCGCGTGGATGTCGGTAATCATGACCAAACAAAGCTTATTTCCTTTCTCAATGTCTAATCTACCCCTATATTTTTTTTTAAACAGGGTACTCTGTATATATATATATCAAATTTCATCAAAACTCATTCAGTATTTTAGACGTGAAAGCGTAACATACAGACAGACAGAGTTACTTTCGTATATATATATATATTATTAAAGAATGGATAGTTTTAATCGTTTTATTTTCCTCAAGAGCATTCCTATTTGCGCTTACTGACTTACTTAGCAAATAGAAGACCTCTAAAGGCCCTCTGTTGGTTCACGTTGGTGTAAAATAAAGACGCTCCGTCTCCTCTAATGGGTGTGTTATTAGGTGATTAATGGATAGGGCTGTTCTCCTGTCTCTATCATATAGTAAATATATAGTACATGAAAAACTTGTATAAACTTGCAAATATTTAGTTCCATCTTGTCCGTACTGTCAGTAAAAGAAATACCGATGAAAGTAAAAGAAAAAGGTAAATGCCCGGATTGTAGCCAGTGAAAACAATTATACATACATACATATTATCACGCCTTTATCCCCGTAGGGTTAGGCAGAGGTGAATTAACACCCACATTTCACCAATCTGTATTCGGTCCCACGTAATAGGGGTGAGCCTATCGCCGTATTCCGGGCACTATTGTTGACTCGAGCCATGCATCTGCGGCTGAGTCTGGTGCTCTGTCTGATTTTAAATATAAACAGCCCTATCCCTTAGTCGCTTTGTACGACACCACATGGAAAGAGAAGGAGTGGCCCAAATTCTACACTGCCGGGAACCAATTATTATAAATAAATAAATATTCCACAACATTTCACACAACGCTATCTAGACTAATGGTAAGCATAGCTTAACTAGCTTGTGTTATGGAACCTAGAATGCGGATAAACATACTTAGATACTTTTTTTCTGTGAATAAATACATAATATACATAGAAACAGCCAGACCAATGCTAATATACATATTAATGCTTACAAATATTTGCACTGAGCGAGGATAGAACCCGCGCCTCCTGCGTAGCAGCCGCGTTCACTACCGCCACGCCACAGAAGCTGTCAATAGTCTCTGTCTACCCCTGATAGATGAGTGACTGTACGTATGCATGGATGTTCAACTTAATTGTAATTTTAAAATCAGAACAGCTAATAACGTATTCAATCTAACCCTATAATAACTTTCGTATACCCGTATGAAAATCAATATAAATTGATTATTTTATGAAAAAAATTGCTACGTTTTAATACTAACTCTTCGAACAATTTCGTGTCTTGCAGTATTATCTTTAGAAACTCAAGCACCCCCGGGAGCGGCGGGTGGGTTAACAGGACCGTGTAGTGTTTGCCTTGGTCCTAACCCGAGTCAATACGGAGAAGTACCCTTAGTAATTTTTAGTGTTCTGTACAGAAAGGTCCATAGAGTCACTTGTTTTATAAAAGAATAATAGTTATTCGGCCCACATTCGACCTTGACATTGAATATCTACTAAAGAGATTGTATTTTATATTTACTTTGTACAAAGTATCAAAGAATATAAGCAAACAAACGTAGGCTGTATATTACCCAGCAGTGATGAAGAGTGAAATTTTCATAAGAGAAGTTGGTAGAAAAACCTTACTTCGATCCGGTCCCACTGGGAAGCCGACAGGAATCGAGTTATGGCGCCCAAACGAACGGGCTAGTCAGTACGACTGCTTATTAACTGACAAGGTTTGACCCAGGTTTTGTTCTCTCACTCAGGATCGGGGTTCAGATGGTTGGTTCTGTATAAACTAACCAACCAAATTTCAAAACGGAAAATTAGAAGCAAACCCCGGTACTCCGAAGTTCAATAGAAACAAAAAGGAACTTATACAAATAATAGTAGGTGAGGCGTCGAAGGAAATTTGGTAGTTATTCAAGCGTGTCAGATTTAGATAGGGAGATTAGTTACATATTAACAAGTACCTCCAGCCAGTAAGAGCCTTTAAGATGGGTGGGTGTAAAAAAAAAGTGTCCAAGGAATTTACACTTACGTGTCAGATTAAGATAAGGTAAGTAAGTTACTAACTACCAAGTATCCATTTTGAAAAACGCGATTTAAGCTTAACCTAAGGACGCGGCAAGGTTGCAAAGTTGCAAAAATCTATGTCTGTAAATATTCTGGCACAGTCGTTTTTATTTTTATTTTAGGGTTAAATATACGAGATTATGTGACAATCATTAAACAAGACCAAAATAATACCAAACGTTAATTAAGATGTATATTTCTTATGATTTTTGTAGACGCGTCCCCCAACACTAAAAGTGGAAACATTATACACTATTATTCTTTCTATCTTCTACTCTACCAATTCTAATAGGTTTCCGCGACGCTCGAGTAACCACACATTTAGCATCGTCGCCTCCCCTACTATAAAACAAAAGACAAAGGAAAAAACCTGAACATTAGACAGAAAATGTTATTTTGAATGTCTGAACATATTAAAAGCAATACCAGTCCACTGTCTGTCCTTTAACATACATTTGTATTATCCTTTTAACATACATTTGTATGTATGTAATCCTCTTTTCCACTGTCATAGACAGCGACCCAGACTAATTCCGTATCCCAGCACGAGCTCTTTGGCTAAATAGTAAAGGCTAATTTGATTTAGAAAACATCTTACCGTTAATGTAAAAGCTTACATTATTGTTATATGTGATATATTAAAAGTAAATTAAGTTAAGACACACACTACTAATATAATAAATGTGAAAGTGTAAAGCTGTTCGTATGTCTGTTTTCATCACGCTCATACGGTTGAACGGATCTATCTGAAATTTGACACACGGATCGATTATAGTCTTGAATAACAAATGGACTACTTCTTATCCAGGGAAAATTTTCTCATGGGTTGCGGGAGTCATAATTACACGAGTATGTACCCGCGGGCATTAGCTAGTATCACAAAGCAAAGGGTGGTAATTTTGCAGTTTGGTTAAGATGAAAGGGTATCCTTCCCCAGCTAAATCGGGACACCAAGCCAAGCTCACCTACTCCTCTCGACAAGTGGCAATTCGTTGGCCGACGTTTGATGGAATAGAATGACGAATGTATGGGATTTGACGTTTATGACAGTAGTTAACGCATGTCAAATGTGTCAAATCCCATATATTCATGATTCAATTCCATGAAACGCCAGCTAACGAATTGCCGATTGTCTAGAGGGGCTGTAGGCCGATACCTATATATGCTGCCTGTTCTGGAATAGGCTTGCCTGTTTGGGGTAGGGTGTGGTGATGCAGTCCATCTCGTCAAAAGCCAACATAAACTAAATCATGCTAAAGAGGAAAAGTGGAGCATATTAGTGTTCAAAAAGACTCAGCTTTCAATAATAAAAATTCTATGCCAAAGTTACTCTCATAAGATGAACTTTGGACTTTATGAGCTTACACTGATAAAACACATTTAATTTTTCTGAAATGATGGTCGTCAATCCAATATGGTGGACTTAACTTGGATATTTTGTTTATAGCCAAGATACGTAATAGAACGGCCTTCACCGTAATCGCAATGAAGCAGCGCTTACTTGATTTAAATTTACTTATTTATTTTAATAAATACGTGAAGATAACTAAAGTCGACATGTATCTGTTCATACCTGCCAACCTAATAGCTATGCAAGGTTTGTATATTCTATTAGTGTATAACCAAAGTAAAAAGTACTTTGGTTGATATTAAATTTATTTGTTACACTCATGATAAAACACTGTTTAATAAAAATATTTTTTTCTATTATTAATTAATAATGGTTATCAGGATTTTGTTAGGCCACCCAACCGTAGTAATTTAATGTATTCAATTTTATATGAAAAACTTTTCGTCCATTAAACAGATAGGTGATGGTTGTTCTATTACGTATCCTCCACTATTACATTTATGTCTAGACATGGCCTTATGATCTTAGATTACACAGATGATTTTGTCATTTTTATTGCTCTTGAAGAAGACTTTTATATGTCACACCATTAATTGTTATGACGGAATGGTCCAGTGATACGAATGTTTATCAAAGTATGAAAAATATTTACCACTGATTTGGATTTATAGATAGAAATAGCCATTTGGCTTATATACTGGCTTTACATGGGAAATTTTCTCAAAGAAAATGTCCCATAATGCGATTGCATTTACCTATTGGGTTCAATATTGTAAAAGTAAGCAATTAAAATGCTTTGAAACTGAATAGCATACTAAAGTTTCTTATGCATGAATTTCTTACTTCAAAAGTAAACTAATTTCCGTAGCAATTTAATATTTTATGCAAAATCCGATACAAGTGTGTTGGTTTTCAATTAGATGGAGGTTATGAAATTTCTTTCTCTGATAATATAATTTTTTTAATAATAATAATCTTTATTGGAACAGAAAAACAATACAGACAAATACAAATTGTGTCGATGATAGGTGCTAAAGTTTACACTGTGGTGCAACTATCAACGCCACTCCCCTGATAGGACGTGAAAGATAATTCGTATCGATATTCGTAATTCGTAATTATTGTTCCAGATTTATACAAAATCAAAGAAAATCACACAACATTAGCTATCTCTGGGATAATTCTAAACTAACTTAATCCATTCATCATTTAAAATAAAATAAAAATAAAATAAAATAAATAAAATAAAATTCATGCAGGTGAGTGTGAGGGTGTGTGGATGTAAAGTGTGCACAGTGTGCATGTAAGTGTGTATGTGTATAAATGTATGTATATTTGTGTGTTATATTACTCGTATATGTTTATAATTATATTGTCTATTGAATGCGTTCTTGTAAACTTGTAAACTCTGACTGATAATAATAGACTTTCATAAAAATTAAGTAAAACTATTGCAGTTTACAGAACAGTCTTATTGAACGCAATTCCATTGATCAAATTTAGCGTTGGTGGTATACGAAGAGATAAGTATTCACCTTTATATATAACTTTATATAAAATCTCACTACACTCTCCTTTACCATGTGTACATAAACTCATTAAATACTTATCCAGGCCTTCATCACATGGAACTTATCTTTATAGTAAAATCAGACACACACTATAGTATGTCCCGAAGTATTTGATGAGATTTACGACGCAATCGAAATAAAATTATTATCTAGTGGGAAGTACGACAGTAAAATGAGTTCTATCATACTTCGTCGTCTGATTTATACACATATTGAATGGTTTTCGTTTGATAAACGACTTCCATTGAACAATGAAACCAATTCTTGTAGACTCATTTGTAAACTTATGATAAGGTGTTCACCTACGGTAATGAGTTATCGAAGATATTATCCATGTTTGGAATGACTGGCCTCGTAATATGAGCTCTGAAGTCGTTATGCAAGAAATCCAGAACCTTTGTTAGGATTAATGTCGCTTAAAAAGCCAAAAAAATTCTATGAAACACATATTCTATAACTGAGATGTTTCACTTACACACATGATTTCTACATTTTCTACCGGATTACAATTTATGGGTTTATGTGGAGTGGATTGTGAAAAAACATCTACCGAGGCCCCTGACCATATTTATAAAAATGATAACATCTAGTACCTATTGTGGTTTTAAACTTGGACATCTTTGCACATCATATTATCAGACAGAGTACAGCAAATAATAGATATAATTTCATAATTAAAGTTCTAGACTATAGAGTTTGAGTTAACACCAAGTTTTAATCTGGAAGATTCCATTCACGCACTATCACTATAGTATTCTAAGAAGACTGCTATTGTTTTACTTGTGACATTTATCCTATCTCCTTTGTGCAAAGAAGCTCGGTATTATTCTTTTAGAAACATTATTAATTCACTTTTTGCTATCCATTAAGTATACGAAACAGGGCCTACACTCGTGCTCAGGCATCGTGCCCAAAAATTGCCTGTAAGGTCTGCAACTTGTACCAAACTTCAAGGGCTTTTACCCGAAGCCTTTTGTCCATTGATATATGGCCAGTAAATCTCCCACGAACAATAAGTATTGACAGGTCAGTATAATCTTTGTAGCGAAACGGTAAAGAGCTGTTAATTCGGAAAATAAGATTTATTTTACTTTTAGAATGAAAAGGGAATGTTAAAAGTTCTCATGCGTCAAGACGAAATTGGTAAAGAAAATGTTATTTTTTCTTTCAAATTCCTAACAGCAGTTGACATCGAAAGTTAATTTCCGAAATGTCATTTATGAAGTATAAATAATTTAATGTTTGATATAGATATGACTTTGATCACATGTTCTAAATATGTGAGATTGCTTCAAATAACGATCATCATAATTTTTTGCAGCATATTCTACTACAATTGACTACCTCTTATTTTGGTTTATTGACTTTTATGAAAGCAAGTGCCGTTTGACCTCTCCAATCTGAGAGGAAAGCCTGTGCCGAAGCCTCGTCCATAGTTTTCTAGGTGCAGCAATTGAGAGGTGAGGTTTATTTGGGCCCCAAATGTGTTGGCTTGGCCTTGTGCACTTAAATTGCCCTTCCCAAATCAATGTGTCATCCAAATTATGTTTTATTATTAATACTATAACAACACTGGAATTTAATGTTTGACATTTTTGTGCCTTAAGGAAAATTCACAATATAACAATACAATAGCTTTTTATACACAAACATAAACTTAAATTAATATATATGCACCGCGATGTGGTAGCAGTGGACAACAGCTTAACCCCTCTTGCGTTGGCTAAAGAGAACTAGCGCAAACCTGTAGTACTCAGTACTGCTGATCATAAGGAGGTATAGATGAGCAAAGAGTTACACGGACGGTTTTATCGGGCCTTAAATGGACCCGATATAGACTTAAAAGCGTCCATATTTTGAGTCAAGTTCGGTGATCTTTTCGGAGAAACCGAGGGTTTTGTCTTTATAATTACGGACGAAGTTGTATTATTCTGAAGGACATATAAGTACGGTGGACATCTGTCGGGCATGCCAACGCTCCGGAGAATTTCACAGAGAAATTATTTCCGGTTGTTCTCGTTTTGCTAACGGCGAGTATTTGCAAAGGCACAACCAAGTGGCCAAGATTGTACATCAGCAACTTGCCCTTAAATATAATCTTGTGACTACGGAGGTGCCATATTATAGGTATGTACTCGACCTAGTTCTCGATTATGGTCGTGCCACATTATATTGGAATCGATCTATCATCACCGCCAGGACTATTGGTGACAATAAGTCTGACATAGTGGTAAAAGATCGATTAGAGCACCTTGCAATGATTGTTGATGTCACCATTCCTCATGACAAAAACCTCATGAAAGCCGAAAAAGAAAAACAAATAAAATATTTGGATTTGACCAAGGTTAGTAGTAGACATGTGGAATGTTGATTCGCAAATCATTGTCCCGATAGTCATATCAGCCCATGGGCTGATTGCTAAGAGCCTCGACTAACACCTTAAGAGGCTCTTGTTATGCAGCTGGGTCAAGGACCCGATGCTCCTACTCCTCAACACGGTACTTATTGTGTGGAGATTCCTCTCTCTGGAGCCTTAGCCACCGGTAACTTCGTCCTTGTACCCGATGTCGGTGGAATTGTATTTTTTATAGTTTATGTTATTTAAAAATATAATTTATGAGATTTTGAATGTAAATTAAAAAAATAAGTAATAATCATTGATTTCAGTTTTCTCCATAATAATCCATACATCCATATCCATACATATAATCCATCCATACTCCATACATACATAAAATTGAAGCGTCTGTTTGTAAGATTGAAAGTCAAATGTATGACATATGTATCTCTCTTTCACATTGTCCGGCCCGATATCGGCTATCGGAGCCAACACCACTGTTTTGGCCCGATATCGCATCACAACTAAACTTTTTTCTTCATCCCTAGCATCTCTAACTAGTCTGTGCTTTCGATCAAATGGCCGTATCGGGCCGATTTTGTAGGATAAATGTGAAAACAGCACAAGTTGTCGGCCATCGGATGTCGGCTATCGGCGTCCGACACCGATATCGGATATTGGATATCGGATGAATGTGAAAACACTCTAATAGTGGTTTAAATGACTATGTTGTTACGGGGCTTTGAGGCATGGGCCCCACGCCACATATAGCTGTGATTGTTTCCTTATGATTGAAATCTATCCCAATAACCTACTTAAGTATCATTCAATACTAACTCCTGAACGTATGTATATGTCGCCGCCAACTAGCTTAATCAGGCGGCCAATTAACTGCCTAGGCATTAACTAAACGGCGCCATTCAATTAACGGCCTGAATGATATACAGCAGTGTCGTTTATTGAATCATTTAATAACCTGGCTGGCTAATGCTTAGGCCAATCGTAAAATGGGGCACTACTTCGAAGTAAGATAGAAAGTTACATAAATACATACATACATATACTGTAAATCCCCGAGGAGGTAAACAGAGGTGTATTCACGGAAAATTAGTGATAGGTTTATTGTGATAGCTGCGCAATCCGACTTTTTTCTGAAGCCTTCGTGGTTTTTTTAATAACCAAGCTGTTTAATTAAATGGCTGAACACCATTCAGGCCGATAATTGAATGGCGCTGTTTAGTTAACTGCCTAGGCAGTTAATTGAACATTTATTTAAGCTAGTTGGCGGCGTCATTATATACTCGAATAACAAATGCTATAGGCGTCTATTCAATTCGAAAGTTTCACAATCGAATGTGGCGATATTTTATCCCAACTTAGTTTAACGGGCATTTTTTTTTTACACGACCATACTCTAAGTGAGCATGTCCCAGAAGTTTACCATTAATTTTATGGAGAAATGAAAGAAAATTAATTATGATGTAGCGATAGTAAAAATACACTCGAGAGCAATGAATCCGGGTCACTCAAAGAATCCAAAAAATCTCGGAAAGTAAGAATGCTAGGTTAATGCAATAAATTGTATTTAATAGACAATTTAATACTCCTTAAATGGAAGTATTAAAACTTCTTAGTTATTGTAAAGTTATATCATAAAAAAATCAAATTTGAAAAGGGAACACTGTCGAAGATGGAACTACGAAATTACAGGATTTGTTTTTGCTTTTGTTTGTAATCTGTCATTTATGTTGGTACATAAACCAGGTTGATAGTGCTCAATATTCATTATTCAAGCTGAAATCATGTCGCTTACACTTGAAGAATGCACCAGAATACTTACATTGGTGGAAACCGGCCGGAGTCAGCGCGATACAGCCAGGACTGTCGGTGTGTCGCTGTCAACAGTACAAAGAGTTCTCCGACGTTACGAAGAAACTGGTTCTAACCTACGCAGACCAGGAACGGGCAGAACTAGGTGTACCACAGCACGAGAAGACCGATACTTGGTGAACACCATGCTTCGAAATCGCTTTCTCACAGGAACTGAACTCACAAATCAGTTTCGACGCCTCGGAGGAAGTAACCCAAGTGCATGGACAGTAAGACGTCGGCTTGCTGAATCTAACTTAAAACCCCTTAGACCTGCAAACGGCCCTAAACTGGAGCGTGGCCATCGTATTTCAAGACTAAGATATGCCCAGAACCACGTAAATTGGAGTATTGAAGATTGGTCGAAAGTTATGTTCTCCGACGAATCAAAATTTATGCTCTACAAGCACGATGGAAGACACAGAGTGTATAGAAGACCAGGGGAAAGATTCAAGCAAGCATGCATCGAAGAAAAAGTAGCCTACGGTGGTGGGTCTGTACTTGTGTGGGCCGGAATTTCCTCTGAAAGTCGCACAGAGCTGGTGATCATAGAAAACGGCTCTTTAACTAGCGTAAGATATGTGGAAGAAATCCTCAACGAACACGTTGGTCCATTTATGGTCAATTTGGGTGAGGATGCTATATTTATGCATGACAATGCCCGACCTCATACAGGTAGGATTGTGAATGACTACCTTCAAGAGATGAACATTACTTGTATGGAGTGGCCAGCGCGCAGCCCGGATATCAACCCGATCGAGCATGCTTGGGACGAGCTAGGGAGATGCGTAAAACATCGAAACCCTCCCCCAATCACGCTTCCTGAGCTCAAAATTGCTCTCACAGAGGAATGGGAGAATATTCCCCAAAATCGTATAAGGAACTTGGTGTACAGCATGCCAAACCGCGTAAACGCAGTAATGGAAGCACGAGGAGGTAATACGAAGTATTGAAATTCAAGAAAATCGTCATAAAGTTCAAAAATTTCATGTTTCCTATTTTTGTTTTAAGGAGAGATCAGCAGTTTTTTTTCTTTATGTAATTTTGTGTAAATAAAATGTATGGTGACTCATATTTTTTTAACTTTAATTTAAGGAGTATTAAATTGTCTATTAAATACAATTTATTGAATTAACCTAGCATTCTTACTTTCCGAGATTTTTTGGATTCTTTGAGTGACCCGGATTCATTGCTCTCGAGTGTATTTAATATTTAATGTATCCGAAACACATCAAATTTTGCGAAAAATTTATTGATGAATATGAAATTATACTAAATATAATTTTGAATACCCATGATTTTACTATGTCCCACATTGACCGGCCTAGTTTCGAGTTAAGTTTATTCATGAATTTCCTTCAGTGGCAAGGGTAAAGAAGAATGAATGGTATCGAAAAATGATAATATTATTAGAAGTAAACATAAAATAACACTACTTTAATAAAATAAACTATCTTTCGTAACATTATATTATGTCTCACAATTCCGGCCGTGCATGGAATTCCACTTTGTAACCGTAATTTGATAGACTTTGTTGCCAAAAAATATACCACTGGCTACAAATTTCTTCCCTGGTAACAATATTCCAGACTTCGCCATTTTGTAAAACAGTCAGAGAATGACCACTTTGACGTATTTCGTGTCGAAACTTGTTGAGCGTTACCTTGCCGGATTTTTCATCCACTTTGTAATTGTGATTTTTACTGGTAAGTCTGGTTTTTTGTTTATAGAAATATAATAATGATAAACTACAAACGCATTATAAGCTATTATAATAGTTGCTTTGTGTTTCATCTTTATTAAAGTTCATTTACAAGCAATCTTAGGTCGGCGATTGGATATGCGTTACTTCCATTTTGTTTGGTTACATATAACGTGGAATAAAAATATTACAAAATGGAAATATAAAGGCGAGTACAAATGCATACAGGTATGTGTTTACTTTAGTGGATATATGATGGTATCTTGGAACAATAATTATTTTAGTACAATAATTATTGTCGGTTACTTGAGTAAATGTACTTGGGTCTCTTATTATGTTCTTTAAATTAATTAATAATTTACAAAGTGTTGGTATTTTTAGACGCTTTTATTTAACTCGCAATATTCATATTGTAACTTTGCTGAAGTCTTGCAAGTCATTTTTCGACCACTTCTGATTATCCAATTGAGCTAAAGTTTGGCATGCCACATGACAATATAATATTATGATAACATGGAGCTAATCTGATGCTGGAGGAGAAAGGTAGCTATAAAAACTACTCAATAAAACGACTCAACCACATCGAGTTTGGAATCGTTTGCATGGTATTAACGAGTACTATTCTCCTGTATGGTAGATTTTAAGATGAATAGAGCTGATATTATTATGATTGATTAAATTATTTCTTCAGAATTTTATCATTTGATCATGCGGGTCATTTGTGCTTAATTGTTTTTTAATTAGTATTGTTTCTTAAGTATGTTTGATTCAATAGTAATATTCATGTAATTGTTATAAAATAATTTTAGATTGAATACCTTAAGGTAGTTTTTACATAGATTGATTTTTTGAGACTGAACTGAATTAAAAGGCTGAATAGAAATGAAAGGCGTTGATTACTAAAATAGCATAGTTTCATTTTCTTTTATAAATTACCGTCGTTCATGGTTTATTCCTTCCTATTTCAGTACTGATTTGCAGTATTTTTTTTATCAGGGTAAACTAAGCTTTACCTTTTCAATTTTGTAACTGAAGCTTTCCATTTTGTAATTGCCTTATGTTTTACTGTTACCATTTCTTTAAATTTAACTGATTTTGAAAGTGAATACCTTATTTTATTTTACTTTACGTTGAATTATAAAAAAAGAGTTAATCATAAAAAAATAATTAACATCGTTAGATGGTTGTTACACGATATAAATCGGAAGTTAGGTTGGCAAAATTACCAAATAGTTACAAAATGGTTACAGTTTTACAAAATACCAAAAATATATGGCTTATCTTACTTATACTGTAATATTATTTTAAAGAATATTATATTTATAACCAGATAAACAAAAATATTTCATTAAGAATATAGTATTTTATTTATTAATTTTACTTTTAAAAGTTACAAAGTGGACGTCTAAACCCCTCTCGTGTCCAAAGAAAGTATTATTATTTTCCAAACGTGTTTATTTATAGGGTACCTGTAGCTATTTTAATACACTGTCAAGAATAGCGAATCATTCTATAAATTTTGTTATGCATTACCATTTTTTTTTATTCTTTCATTCCATTTTGTAACCTGGACACGGTAACCTATTGAAATATCGAATTTCTGTTACCCGAATCTTAAAACCCCGAAAACGGTTGGTAGAACTTTTAAAAGACAGATGTAATGAATGACAACTTTCTATAATTCCGTTTTTCATTTCCCAGATGAATCAATTTCCAGGTGCACACAAAATCTAACGTTCACTTAAGACATAAATAATTTCACTTAATATAATGAAAGCCTGTAGACTTATAATATAATTTTGTTTAAATTATTGTTTTCCATGTCATGCATGAACAGTTTTGTATGCAGGTATAATCAATGAATCAGGAAAGCGAGCTCGTGAACACTGCGCACCACGCCCGACCCGACTCGCCGTGGTACTTGTCTGCCCTACACTAGAGTGTTATTTAAGAACCGGAGGCACGGAGGGACGGGAGCCCCTTATTTCGTAGAAAGAAATTTCATAGAATTTCGTTTCACAGAAAATGCTTCATATAATATTTGGTTCTTATATTTTTATTTCGAATATTATTGTTTCAAAAACAACTTCCTACAATGAAACATATTTCACAGAAACACAATTGAACGAATTTTTAATCACATTTTTTTGTTTAACAAACTTATCAAACTGTAGAATTATTTTTTAAAGAATATTAAACCACCTTTATAATGTTCCAAATCACATTTATTTATAACTGTAACATTTACAATTTTAACACCCCGACTCAGATTACCCCGACTCGGATAGGTTAGGTTAGAAGGCTAATGCGGGAGCGAAGCGTAGCGAAGCTCCCGCATTAGGCCTTCGTGGTAATTTTTTTATAAACCACCCAGAAGTAGGAGCCCCGCGTAGCGGGACTCCGTCGACCTTGCAGACGCATCAATTGTTTAGTTCATAAAAACCATATATATGATAATATGTTATTCTTTGTAATAAGTTTCTATTAAATAAACAATATAATGATTAAGAATAGTTCATTTGATATTCTGTGAAATGATTATTCTAATGTTTAACTTTATATGAAACAAAATTCAATGATTTAAAATTATATTGATTATATATAATGATTATATTGATTATTCTATGAAACGAAATTATGCGAAACATTTTCTGTTATACGAAATTATATTAAACAATTGTCTATAAAACAACGCACACCCGCGGAGGGAGGGCAGTCCTCGCCCGCACCGGCAAGCATGCAGGCATGCCTGCATGCCTGCATGCTTGCCGGTTTGATTACCAGCTTGCCTGCATGGATGCTTGTTTGCTTACATGCATACATATATTTTTTAAGGCAACGTGTGTTTTGTTCAGTAGGTCTCCAATTGTAATTACTAGACGCCATATGAGGTTTAGTTTTAGGTTTATAAATCTGGATATTGTTTGTCTGGATATCAATTAACTGGATATCAATTAATTGCATTTCAAAAATTTGTGTTTTAAAAATTGGGCTTTCGTGCATATGGATTACGGTCATCTGGATTTCGTGCATTTAGATTTCGTGTGTCTGGAACTCGTTCGTCTGGATTATAAAACGTCTTACAAATGAATAAATGGGCAAATGAAATTCGGAGTTGCGATTATATGGCAAATAAAACTTCGGAATTTGAAAAACCGGGATTATGAAAAATAGGCCAAACGTTTTCTGGATTATGATATTCGGAATATTAAAATTCGGGATTAAGATAGGTAACCCCTGGACACGTATTAAAAAAAATGCCCTTAAATGTTTGGAATATTATGATGACAGGAATGTGGATTCTTTGAGATCAGATGAAAATTATTAGATTCAAAATATAGGTTCAAATTCAAACAAACACAATTGTGCCAGCGCTTTCTATTACTGAGCTAGGATACTAGGTAACATTGCTCAAGAAAATTGAGATTACAATTCAGGCTTCTAAGTACATAATATTAGCTTTGTAACTGTATTCTCTTTTTGTAACTGTATTTTCCTTTCAATAGAATTAAATTAAATTATAATTATAACATCTTATTATTATCATTAAATCAAATTAGGTCAATCGACTTTCATAATACTATAAAACGTGCGTGTACGTGTGCGTGCGTGTGTTTTTGTGTGTGTGTTTGTGTGTGTGTGTGTGTGTGTGTGTTTGTGTGTGTGTTTATGTGTGTGTGTGTGTATGCTTACGTAGTATTGTCTGGAGCTGCCTTACCGTTAGGACAGAACTCTCCTGATATACGCCACACGTTGGATATCTGCGATGCTTTCGTAAAAGGACTTTCAGGTCAGCTCTTTGAGTTCTTTAGTTCTTCTTTAGTTCTTCAGTAGGGCCAGCACCGCCCCACTCAGGAATACAATAGGTCAATGCTGGCCTCACAAGTACATGGTAAACAAGTTTCCGGATGTCTAGTAATCCAGCAGTTTTGCCATAATGTACATGAATTTCCTGGTGCGTGAGGCTAATGTATCTATGTGTTTGTCCCATCGTAGGTGAGCATGCAATTGTACTCCAAGGTATTTTATTTAAGGAGTGTTAATTAAACTAAGGCATCCAAAATTATTATTTATTTCCTACGAAACATCAGTCATTACAAGCAAACCCAATGCGAAGGTGTAGTAACAGACTAAAAACAATTAAAATAAAAACAGTATCAAACGTAACTCACATCTAATTTAAAATGTACTTCATTAATAACAAATAATAATCATTTCTAATTAACAATAATCCTTGATAATACTTGAAATATAATAATCAATTATATTAATAATTCTAAATAATGTCCATGAATAATAATTCCAAAATAAATCAATATAGCAATTTAAAATAACAGTTGAAATAAATATTTTTAATTGGCATAATATAAGTGACATTGGCTAACCCTTACGAACTCGCCCAGTGAACACGAGAACACATCTACTTTATCTGCAAATATGTTCAAGGTGATAACAGCTCACGTAAATGGAGTGTTGTCCAACAATTTAGTTCTACCGCGCTATACCTCGAATAAGTTCGGTCGTCTACGACGCTGTACGAGTACATACCCATCTGGCACGCATAAACACATTCTCTGTAATATACACGGATGGGCTATGTATCCACGGAACATCTTTACAATACATGTTACAGTCACCAAATTCCGCCTAACTTCCAGCTTGTTGTATCCGACCTTACCTAATACAAATAGGGTTGGGTACATCAAGGGGTAGAACAGGTACACTTCATACAGTCTTAGAAACAGGTATCTGGTGAATTTATTTTGACTGCCCTCCAACATAAGACTATATTTGGCCTCATGAGGAGCTCATATCATACCGTTATCTTCTAACTGGCTTTATGCCTTGGTTTCCAATTGTCAGTTATGTGTTCATGGAATGTCAGATGACTGTCCATACGAACACCCAAATCCCGCACTGTTTGCACTCTGTTCATGAGCATACCCTCCATGTCATCGTTGTACTGGATCAGTGTACTTGCGCGGCTAAATGTTATTATTGAACATTGCCAGCCACATTGAATTGAAGCTTGTTGGTATGACTCCACTCTATGAATCAATCTACATCCTGAGGCGTTTGCAGTCAGCCTCAGTCTCGACAACCAGAAGCAAGTTAAGGCCATCCGCGAAGAGCTTACACTTCGCGTCCCTTGCGTGTTCTGGTAAGTGATTTATCATTATGAGGAACTCTAATGGGCCTAAATTGCTACCTTGGCTCACACCCGACCTGGTAAAATAAGGCTCACACCAGTACCCATTGAACTCCACATACTGCTGTCGGTCTCGTATGTAGCTCGTAAAAAATGAAGCTCCCAGTTCCTTGCGTTAATTACTATGTATCATATGTATAGGTGATGATTTTGCAGTCTGTTATCGATAACTCAACAGATCATTAAAATAATATTTGGAATAGGATCGAGCCCAACAAACTTCTTTGAGGAACTCCATAAGTAAGTGATTCTTCGTCACTAATCTGGTTTTCTATTTTAACACACTGAGTTTGTGATACTGATACATTCCAACCTTTTTCAAGACGATGGAAACAGACACCGTGTCAAAGGCCTTCGAGAGGTCCAAGAAGATAGCCATAGTTTTAAATTTATTATCTATAGAACTAGCTACGGTAACCGGTATATATGTATACGGTATAGGTTTATGTCAGCATCCTCTGTGCTTTTAATAAAGCCGTACTGATTATTTGGAAGAATGTCAAATGTTTCTAAATAGTTGACTAATCTACTGTTCATACAATTCTCGAAGTCCTTGGACAGGGTCGTTAGGACAGAAATAGGCCGTCAATTAGCAATGTCGTCCTTGCTTCCACTCTTTTAGATGAGATAAACTATGGCTCTCTTGAACACCATAGGGAAAGTACCCGACGAAAGGGAGAGGTTAAAATATATGTTAGTGGTGGAACTAGGCAATGGCGTGCAAAGACGTAGCCTCTTTGGGCTTCTTTTCAGCTGTATATATTTTATAGGCCTTTAATTGTTGATGATATCATATATAGTTTATAATATATGATCCGAATCAATAATACATTTTTTGTGTATTGCAATACAATATTATCTCTATAAGTCTTCAGGCTTTCACGGCCGGCGTTGCATGTAGAATATACTGCTTCCGGGCTGTTTGGCCGTTGTGTATGTGAAACTTGCGTTCCAGATGTTTCATCGATCATTGCGGTCGACATCTTCAGTGGCGCAGGTCCGGGCGACGACGACTGACTTCGGAGACCTTGCCACGTCGGCGGCTGAGTTGCGACTGATGCGAAGTCTTGAATCACTGGCGTAGGCACGGTAGGAGGGGGGAATCGACTCACTCGATTCTGATTGGTCGAGAGCTGTGGCACCGACGTACTCGATCCTGATTGGTCGTTTGCACTGTGATACCTA
Source organism: Eilema caniola (assembly GCA_949126895.1). Lineage (NCBI taxonomy): Eukaryota > Metazoa > Arthropoda > Insecta > Lepidoptera > Erebidae > Eilema > Eilema caniola. Next base: position 5,310,068 of record OX421466.1, read on the forward strand.
GTGGCTCTCAGTGCTGGGTACCAATCTTTTTGGAGCTGAAATCCCTCGGTTTTTCGGTTGAAGTTGTTGGGATGCTTGAATATTTCGAAGGCTTCTCGAAGTATATATTTTTTTAAAATAAATACGAGTATATATAATTTTTAGATTAAAATAATCTTAGCATCATAACATGTAGTTTTTTTAATATCATGTAACCGAAACAGAATATTGGATTGGTGCCCAAGAAATGCATGTCCGTTCCTTTTTTTTTCCTCTTGTAATTTAACTCAGTGGCAATTTACAAAAAAATACACCGAGCTGTCCACCAGATGTTGTGAGTTTATGCTTATAAATGAGATTTTAAACCATAAGATAATTTACTTCGTTTATGAATAAAATTGTACAATTAATTGATATATTCTAAATTACTAGGGCAGTCGTATATTCTTATATAAGATGACCATCTCAGTGTCAATCTAAAATCATACTTCAATTATTTTTATTTCTGAAAATTTTCGAACTTGAGAGTACCGACTTCAGATTGAATTGTTTTCTATTTTCACATATTAATAAATCAATTCCTTTCGTAGTGCATTAGCTATGTGCACTGAAGCACGAACTGTTGTAGCGTCAGTAGCTTAGTGGTTAAGAGGTCGGCCTTTCGATTGAGAGGTCTCGGGTTCGAATCCTGGCCACTACACTACCGACGTGAACACGTGAACCCACTCCTAGCACAAGCAATTTAGCTTAGTTGGGGGGGGGGGGGGGGGGGGGGGGCTAGAGGTATTATTAGTAATTTCGACAATTTCAGTTGCTAATATTCTTTAAAAAACTTGTCAAAAGGATGCAAGAAATAACTTCATTGGTAACGAAGCGCGCGGTAGGGGCAATGATCTTACTGAAGTTTTCCTTTAAATATTGACACTGCTCAGGTAATGTAGAGAATATAATTTGGAAGTGTATCCTATCCTACTAATTTCATAAATGTGATAGTGGAGATTGGATATAGATTGGATAGATTCTTTTATTGAATGTAGCAGTATCCACCTCACCTGAGCTAACGATATGAGGTGGATATATCAGAATATTTTCGTCCAAAACTGAACGGTTTTGTCACGACGGCCTGTGTGGTCGCAATCTAAGAATTCGAGCATTTCTAATGACACATTTTATTTTAAGTTCTGGAATTTGTAGATCCTGACGTGGCTCTAATGGAGCCGACGGGTTTACGCCTGACGATTATTATCACCGAAAAAGAATAAGAAGGGAAATTAAGGCTTTATAACATTATGCCACGCAGTTTGGGCTTTATAGGCCAAGGGCTGCTCCCTTGGCCTATAAAGTAATCATGAATGTTAAGAAATGCAGCAGTACCCAATACACAATTTCAAATAAAAAGCTGTTTAAATTGGTGACACATGGGCTTTTGAAGTAAGCCACGGGTGAAACCGAAGCGGGTTAGCTAGTATGGTGTAAAATAATTACTGTAGAGTATGTCCACTAATATGATTAAAAGATAACATTGCTTCTAATAAAGACTAGAAAGTTTAATCGAGCCGCCAACATTAGTCAAGTTGCAAGATGAATAAAATAAAAATCATTCGTTATATCGAAAGAGCTGAAAACATATTATGTATTTATAGAAATTATAACGCGCATGTTAACAAAACAAAATTTCTCATAGTGATTCGCGTAATTGCGGAACTAGTACTGAATCTGTTATTGGTTCTAAATGACATGGTATGGATTATAAAAGCTGGTCAAATAACTAATAATAGGAAATATGTTTATTTCATGACGTACTTCATTTTGCAACTCGGTGGAATAGTTTCTATAGTATGCAGCATACTGAATACGTCTGCATATGAAAATTTGGTGACCAATCTGACAAATATTCACAATATCTACAGCCATGAAAAAAATTATAATCGAAGCATACAACGATTGCTACTTATTGTACTAAAGCATTTTATTGGCGTGTACATCATAACAGTCTGTCTTATCATAGTAAATACTATTCATTATGTAGATGTTTACGGAGACACTTATCTATTGGTTACTTTGGTATTGCAATTCTCACTACTTCGAAGTCAGACATGTTTCATTTTGGAATTACTCGTGTTATACGCATTCTTATCTTTATTATCAATCTCATTGAAATTCCTAACTGGTACATTGTTTGAGATAGAGGGACAAATACAAGAGAAGATAAATACAGTGCATTTGGACAGAAATAAAGAGTGCGATTATTTAGACCTCTTACAACAGGTACAACAGTGGACTGAGGTGTACGATTATCTGGTGAATAGTGGGAAGCAGCTGTCAGATTGTTTTAAACATCAAGTAAATGTTTGTTATTGTTATTGTTATAATATTCTTAGACTTCTACGACATTTTGTATTGACCACCAACGAATGCTTTATGCATTTGTTACCTTCAGTTCCGTAATTCTCTCGGAATTGAAAATGATTTGCGGTCGGTGATGGTATCTGTTATACGGCAGGTCTAGGCTGGGTATATTATTATGTGATTCAAATCTAACGAGCATAGCGCCTGTCTAGTGTATGGAGTGACCAGTTTCGGCATATAGGTAGGTGTCACAGCTTTGTGATGACACATAAGAAATGTCATCTTAAGGTCATAAGAGATGACATGCGTGTCAATAGTGTGGTTCTCGGGCGAAGAAAAGGCAACATAAACATATAATTTACATATTCGGTTGTTGCAGGTAGTATCTTCGATAATAATGTGCATTTGGGACTACACATTTATTCTGTATTATATGTCAAGCATCGTTATTCAAAGAGTAAGTAAATGAATATAACTCCGGGTTACCACGGCACGAGGTTTCACGGACGCGGCCTCGGACGTATTCACTATGACAAATGTGTCTGCTCTATCACGGACGAGCCTTTTTCCATGGTGCGAAGTTCGTGAATTGCGCACGCGTTTGTTAAATCGCGGATCGTGGAAAGCGTTCCTTAAAGGATAACAGAAATGGAATACACATGTTATTTATTTAAAATTGAAATTTTCTCAACAACGGTTTGTTTTCAGGAGCCAAGTCTTTATCTATCCATATTGTACTTGGTATGGTTTTTGTTATCTGAATTGCTTGCAATATTTTTGGTATTTTATGCGGGTCAACAGTTGCACAACAAAGTGAATACAATGTACAAGGCTATCAGTAAGTTGTACAGCATATGTTCCATAAGTAAGTATATTTCACAATCACATAATTATTCTTCTTCTTTCTGTCTTCCTATATGTCGTTGGTATGTAATAAACGTATTTATTGTATTATTTATCATTACTCCTTTGGTTTTCGTAAATATGTATTTTTGTTTAAGGTCCTGGAAGTCCCGAAATTACAGTGATTAGAGGTTTATTAACTTTAACGACAAAAAATAAGATAAAAGTAGAATTCGGTAAATTAACCTTAGGGATGTATCTTATTCCGATGTTATTATCTACGACTATCACGAATGTCATAATAGCGTTGCAGTTTAATAATGTAATTTAATATAACTAGATATATTGTTAAACACATTCCAACCAAGCGCTTCCATACAAGCCGTATTAACTGAAAGAAAAGGAAGAAAAAAGGCAAGCCAGCTCCGATGTAGTTTAGTGCTACATTATCTTTAGAATAGATACTAAAGTCTCAGGTGAAATGCGTATTATGCCACCTTACACCCCGACATTCGAGACCCGAGATGGCATGCCGCTTTTGTGGGTTCGAGTCTAATATAACTGCACCTGGCATTGGTAAAAAAAATGAAGCTTAGGGTATGTAATAATAATAAAGCCCTTTATTCAGACATTTCAATTTCAATTAAATACATACAAATTGATTGCATTGTATCCATTAAAAAATATTTAGGAAATTCTAATCAATTTTCCTTAACAACTTCATTTCATGCTACTTCAACAGTGTCTATATTCCTTTTGTTGACAAAGGCCTCCTCCAAATGACTCCATCTATGTCTTTCTGTGGCTGTTGTTGTCCGTCTAGCTCATACCACTGTTTTTATTTCATCAACTCATCTTCTATATGGCCTGCTTCGTTTCCTTTTCGTGTTTCTTATGAACCAGTTTAGTACTGTTTTTGACCATTTGTCCTTTCCTCTAATAGTATGGCTTGCCCACTTCCACTTGAGTTTCCTAATGGTAGCTGTTATATTCTTAGTAGTATGTGAGTACTGTTAAAGAGTTTTCTTTTTATAGTCATAGTTATTTGTTTATCTTTCATTACCGCTTTCAGACTCCAGAACTGTTTCCATGCGTTAGCTATACGTCTATCTATTTTTTTCGATATTATCTACTGTGTTGTTTTCTATATAAATAGGTCAAAATCTCAGCTTCATTGCTTTGCCATTAAAATTTATATTAAAATTCAAAATGTATTCGCATTCTCTTACTTGTTGTTAAAACTATCGAACCTATTTCCAAGTGCGTCACAAGTCTAAGTTCAAACCACAGGTACAAACATATAAATCATTTCGTAAGTGCGACTCAGTATCAAGATTATTTCTATTATGTCTAGTCAAAACCGTAAGTTCTGAGTAATCTTGTATAATAAAAAATTGTGACGTTATAATATTAATTTATCAATATTAAAGTCGACATCCATCGGTACTTTACATGCCTGGAATAGTCTCCCATGTGTTGCGGAAATACGTAAGTAGTTTTGTGTCTTTCGTTAGTGTGTTAGTAGCTTTCATAAACGTTCAAAACAGGAGTCTCCAAGGGATTCTGGTAATTACGGCCACTAACGCTGAGTTTCTACGATGCAAGGTTGCACGGACACGGAAGCACACACAGACGTATTTACTATGACAAACGTGTCTGCAGTATCACGGACGAGCATACACAATGCGTGATCCGTAATATCAGTCTGTGAAATTGTGGATTGTTTAAAGCGTCCCTAACACACTGTGCAAGTAAAATTAATCACCTGTCAATTATAACATGGACATCATTTTTGTGTTGCGGTGTGATGTACTAGTGGATAGATTAATGAGTTATTGTTGTAACAGGACATTTTTATTTATTTAATTAATAACCTTTACACACTTACAATCTCGAATCAAATAAACTATTAACAATAAAAACCCCGACTGAAGCTGAAAAGATCGAAACAAGCTTTATAGCAGGCGGTAACCAATAATTTTCATCTGGTTGAAGATTTGCAAATGGATACCGCCTGCTATTAAGCTTGTTTCGATCTTTTCAGTACCTGTCGTGGTTTTTATTGTTAATAATTAATTTTCTCAAACGTGCAATGAAATATTGACATTACGTTCCTCTTAATAGGCTGCGAAATATGACGTTTCAGGCGCGGCTAGGACCAGAGGCCGGTAATGAAACATACAAACCTTGCAAGGCCTAGGCCGGAAAAGTCCTCTTTTTTGATCTCGATTCACATAAATTTGTGGCAAAGGCATCGACACTCTGCCACTAAGCGTATCTATTAAAAAAAAACAATAAACGACTTGGTATATACTTAGAGCAGTTCTATTTACATAAAAAATCCACATTAACATAACTAATAACACATTATTATCATTTGTTTTCTTAACTATACATATAAACATTGAAATATTAATATTTACCTAATTTAGTTGCAACAAATTGACATTTATAACAATGATAAGTGTCACTGTTCGTTCAGAAACGTGCCTTTATACTTTTTTAAGTAACATGATAATGAACATAAATGTAAATGTTTTCTGTTAAAATCAAGCTAAAATAGACGAAATAGTAACATACACGTGAGTTTTAGTTTTTATCTTGTTTACTTTTAATTTCTTTAAAAATAAATCTTTAACTTTTTTATTGTTTATTAATTCATTGCCTGTTTGAGAAGAGCACTATACATACCTCGGCGGGAAATATGGGGTTGCCTGCCTCAGAACTATCCGGCCTCGTTTCGCTCGGCCGTCTTTATGTCTTCGGCCGGCAACCCCTTTCTTCCCGGACTCTGTAGTAATGTACTAGTATTTTATACTTTTTAGGTAATGACATATATGTATTTTTGTAATCATCTTCTAATTGCCTGCATTTTGATACTCGATAAATTTTAATGGAAATTTCCTTGACCGCATACATTTTGGCGCCAAAAAACGGTTACCTATCTTAATCCCGAATTTTAATATTCCGAATATCATAATCCTGAAAACGTTTGACCATTTTTTCATAATCCCGTTTTTTCAAATTCCGAAGTTTCATTTGCCATATAATCGCAACTTCGAATTTCATTTGCCCATTTATTCATTTGTACGACGTTTTATAATCCAGATGAACGAGTTCCAGACACACGAAATCTAAATACACAAAATCCAGATGATCGTAATCCATATACACGAAACCCGAATATTTAAAACACAAATATTTGAAATGTAGTTAATTGATATTCAGACAAACAATATCCAGACTTTTAAAACTAAACCTCATATGGCGTCTACTAGCTAAGCTCGACGGAGCCCCGCTTCGCGGGGCACCTACTTCTAGGTGGTTAAAAAAAAAATAACCACGAAGTCTAAGGCGGGAGCTCCGCTTCGCTTCGCTCCCGCCTTAGTCTTCTAACCTAACCTATCCGAGTCGGATTGCACTGAATCGGGGTGTTAACGATAATTAATTTCGAAGAATTAAGCAATTATAATAGAAGTGAAAAGGAGGAAAAAGTATATACAAAAGGAGGAAAAACTGCAGAAAATTTTAAAAATAAAAGAAAATTTAAGTGAAATTAAATATTTAAAAGAAATTTCTAAATTAAAGTAAATTTCTAAATTACTTACTGTACCTAATAAATGAATCGTACAAATTTAGTGAATTTTACTATACCTGTATATAGTTTAGCTGGAACACGATTGTATGGGAACCAAATAAAAAGATTATGAAAATTTGGTAATAGTTTATTTGGAAAATGGTACGATGGGAAACAAAAAAAAAATATTCTGAGAATCTGGATTATGACAATATGAGAAACAAAAAAATACTATTTGAATATTTGGTTTTAGTGCACCTGGAAATTGATTCATCTGGGGAATGAAAAACGGAATTATAGAAAATTGACATTCATTACATCTGTCTTTTAAAAGTTCTACCAACCGTTTTCGGGGTTTTAAGATTCGGGTAACAGAAATTCGATATTTCAATAGGTTACCCCAAAAAACACAATATATAGCTTTTGTTCGTATTTTATGTGAAGCTCAATTTCCTGTTGTAAATTTATGAAACCTCACCCTTATTTTTTGGTTTCATTTGACCTAATGGTTTTAATCGATTAATGGATTATCACCGTTTTATATATTTACAGTTGAACATTTTAAAGTATATTGTTTGCAGTACGTTGTGTAGTATACGTGAGTTAACGAAAGCATCGTGGACTTGCTCCAGATGAGTTTATATAAAGGGTCGTCTTATATTATAAGAGCGACCCATCGAATTCTTGTCAGTGAAAGCTTTAATTTTTATCTTTATAATGTGTTATCTTTGGCGAACGTTTGTGATCGTGTAACTTCAATACTAGACGAAATAAGGTTATATTCAAACCATATATTGGTTGTATATTAGTTAGTCATAAATATCTATGTGTGGCGGTAGCGAACGCGACGTCTACGCAGGAATCAGTCATTATAGGCAGTTGGAGCCCTCAAAAGCCCAACTAGTCTAACTACGGAACTACGATATCGTCAATTGGTTGTGCGATCAAATGGCCGTCGCTTCACAGAAAACATCGAAGTTTAGCCGCATCTCAGTTTAACTGAAAATCGCTATGGTCTAAAACAGGCTGGAAGACAGTGGTATATTAAATTAGATACAGAGCTTAAGAAGATGGGATTTGAAGCATCTAAAGCTGATCCCTGTGTCCACATAATGGCGAAAGGGGGAGAGAAGGTAATAATCACCATATATGTCGAAGACCTGCTCATAGCCTACTCCTGTCCTAGAAAGCTCGCTGAAATTAAGAAGATGTTAAATGAAAAATTTGATATGAAGAATTTGGGAAGACCTAAACGCCTTATTGGGACCGACATAACATATGGAGAAAAAGAAATAAATATGACACAAAAGAAATTCATTCAAGAAATATTAAAGAAATTCAAAATGGAAGAATGTAACCCTATTACTACGCCAATGGAAGTAAATCTGAATCTAGAACAAAATAAAGATGAAAAGGAGAAAAACTTACCGTTTAGAAATCTAATTGGAACCCTGATGTATTTATCAGTAGCCACCAGGCCCGACATATTGTACGCCGCGAACTATTTATCCAGATTTAACGACTGTTTTGGTAATTAACACTACAAGTAGGCAAAGCGAGTTTTACGGTATCTGAAGGGTACGATGGATATTGGTCTGACATACACTAGCACACAGAAGCCGCTTGAAGGCATGATTGACGCTGACTGGGGCGCATGCAAAATAGACCGTAAGTCCTGCTCAGGATACAGCTTTAAGTATGCAGGTGCAGCCATAAGCTGGTCATCTAAAAAGCAGAAAAGCGTGGCATTGTCTACAGCAGAGGCGGAATACGCATCTCTGACCGAAGCCGCAAAGGAAGCAGTACACCTAAGGTCGCAATTCAAAGATCTTGGTGTTAATTTCGGACAAATAACGATCTGGAATGACAACCAAGCTGCACTGAAGTTGAGCCAGAATCCCATAGTGTGCCCGAAATCAAAACATATAGATCTCAAGGTACGAGTACACTACATTCGAGACTGTATCAAAGAAGGAGTACTGAAAGTCAAGTACATATCTACTGAAGATATGGAAGCGGACATTCTGACTTAGCCACTGCCAGGGCCTCGATTATCCAGTCTGAGAGACAAGCTTGGACTCCTATATTAGTGCTGTGAGGAGGAGTGTTAGATAGGCACATCACTATTATCAGCGGTACAGCACTATTGCTGTTTTTATCTGTGTCAAACTGACAATTAAAAGAATTGTTGTATTCATGTTTGATTCGCAATTAAACAACTGTTAATAACGGATTGTTATTATTCTCGCGCGTTACCCGATCCAACAATTACAACAAGATTATGACAATACAGAACATCAGCTCAAGTATATAAAACCACACACACACACATACACACGCACACACAACCACACACATATATTAATCTTACCACAAATAATACTAATTTGTATCATTATACGAAGAGCGATACAACTAATTCTGTTTTAATTATATCGTTCGTTTAGATTTTGCAGTAACTGAATATTGCCTCTTGAGATACAGGCTTGCCTAGTTCAAGACGTAAAACATAAAATTATTGTACGGATTCCTAACTAACTATACCTAACTTACTGTACCTGCATTTTAAGCTATTGCATAGCTTCTATCGAGGGTCTTGAGCGCGGGGATCGAATCCAGAAATTCCGTAACGAAAAAACCTCACGCTCGTTTCTTTTCGGCAGTCTTCGACACGGTTTTTTTAAATAAATGAATTAGAATAGAACTGGCTTATTCAGCCGTTTAAATAACTGCCTAGGCTGTTAACTAAACCGCGCCATTCAATGAACGTGGGGAATGATTATTAATGCCGTAATGTTTATTAAAACATTTAATAACCTGGCTGACTAATGCTTAGGCCGGGGCTTTAAGATGGGGCACCACCCCGAATTAAGACAGACAAAAATTTGTGATAGGTTTATTGAGAAAGTTGTACAAACCGACTGAAATAGTTTAGGTTAGATTTACGCATTAAGCTTTCTTGGTTATTTTTTTTAAAAGCATCCAGAAAAGAGCCGAATTTTCTGTTTTAATAGCTATGAAGCTATTAAAACAGAAAAGAGCCATGTTCATAGCTATGTAATGGCTAGGCAAGTAATTAAACTTCATCGATCCAAGCTAGGAACCATTCTGTAAAGAGCCTAGGCAGTTAATGGAACTGCTATTTAAGCTTGTTGGCTACGACAGATATACCACACTAGAATCAATCTAACAATAATCTACAAAACCATTCTTAGAGTTCCAGTGTGTGGAATTGAGTAATATTTCTAATGACATATTTTACTGTAACTGCTGGTACCTGTAGATTCTTACGTCGCTCTAATGGAGCCAACGGGTTCATGTCTGACGATCGTTATCACCGAAGAAGAATAAGAAGGTAGCTTTGTAATAAAATACATACTTTAGATAAATCTTGTATCACGGAGTTGGAATATTAGATGTAATGTCTTAGAGTTATAACAATATTATGTAATAGTTTGTAGATACAATTCAATTCATGATGATTCAATTCGAAAGGTGTCTATCTACACCAATATTATAAAGGTGAAGTGTTTTTTGTCTGTGTGGTTTAACGCTCTAATCTTAGGAACTACGAAAAAACTTTTTGTATTGAATATTCTGTTTATAGGCTTTATAACATCATCACTGCCCGAGGGAGCGAAGCACTAATCATAAATGTTAAGAAATTCAGCAGATCCCCATACATTATTTGAAAATAAATAAATTACGGTTTAAACGGCTGACACGTGTGGTTTCGAAGTATGCCACGGGTGAAACTAAGGCGGGTCAGCTAGTATGGTGTAAAATAATTACTGTAGAGTGTACCCACTAATATGATTAAAAGATAACATTGCTTCTAATTAAACTCAGAAAGTACAAGCGAGCCAGAGCCAGAGAAAGTACAAGTCAAGTTCCAAGATGAATAAAATAAAAATCTTCCGCTATATCGAGAGAGCTGAAAATATATTATGTATTTATAGAAATTATAACGTTTATGGCAACAAAACAAAATTTCGAATAGTGATTCGCGTAATTGTGGAACTAATATTGAATCTGCTACTGTTACTAAATAACATGGTATGGACTGTAGAAGCAGGTCAAATAACTAGTAATGAGAAATATCTTTATTACATGACGTTCTTCATTTTACAACTCGGTGGGACAGTTTCTACAGTATGCGGTATACTAAATTCGTCTGCATATGAAAATTTGACGACTAATCTGACAAATATTCACAATACATACAGCCATGACATAAATTACAACCGAAGCGTACAACGATTGCTGCTTATTGTACAAAAGTATTTTATTGGGGTGTACATCATATCAGTTTGTCTTAACATAGTAAATACTGTTCATTATTTGGATGTTTTTGGAGAAAATTTTCTATTTAGTAATTTGGTAATGCAGTTCTCACTACTTCGAAGTCAGACATGTTTCATTTTGGAATTACTCGTGTTATACGCATTTTTATCTTTACTATCAATCTCATTGAAATCCCTAACTGGTACATTGTTTGAGATACAGGGACAAATACAAGAGAAGATTAATACAATGCATTTGGACAGAAATAAAGAGTGTAATTATTTAGACCTCTTACAGAAGGTGCAACAGTGGACTGAGGTGTACGATTATCTGGTGAATAGTGGGAAGCAGCTATCAGATTGTTTTAAACATCAAGTAAATGTTCATTGTTCTAATATCCTTTTACCTATATAGGACATTGTATACTGAATACCATCGAATATTTTATGCAATTGTTAACTTGAGTTCTGTAAGCACGAGTTCGATTTGGTGTCGGTAATGGTATCTGTTATAAGGTGGGACTGGGCTGGGTATATTATTTTGTGATTCAAGTCTAACGAGCATAGCGCCTGTCTAGTGTATGGAGTGCCCAGTTTAGGTATAAAGGTAGGTGTGACGGCCTTGTGGTGACACCTAAGAAATGCTATCTTAAGGTCATAAGAGATGACATGCGTGTCATTAGTGTGTCGTTCTCGGGGATGTTGAAGATCGTGCGAAGTGGCGAAGAAAAAGCGACATAAACATTAAACTTATACATTTGATTGTTGCAGGTAGTATCTTCGATAATAATGTGTATTTGGGACTACGCATTCTTTCTATATCATACGTCAAGCATCGTTATTCGAAGAGTAAGTAATATAACTCCAGGGCGACACTGTGCGAGGATGCACGGACGCGGACGCAGACACGGGCGTCGGGCGTATTTACTGTGAGAAACGTGTCTGCAGTATCACGGACGAGCCTTTTTCCACGTTGCGTGGTTCGTGAAATCGCGCACGCGTCTGTAAAACCTCAAATCGTGGAAAGCGTTGTTATTTAATTTAAAATTGGAATTTTCCCAACGGTTTTTTTTCAGGTGACAAGTCTTTATCCGTCCGTATTGTATGCGGTATGGTTTTTGTTATCTGAATTGCTTGCAATTTTTTTGGTATTTTATGCGGGTCAACAGTTGCACAACAAAGTGAATACAATGAACAAGGCTATTAGTAAGTTGTACAGCATATGTTCCATAAGTAAGTTTATTTCACAATCACATAATTATTCTTTCTTTCTTTCTATAAGTCCTTAGTGGTGGTGGTGGTGGTGTGTAATAATTGTCTATTATTACCTCTTTGGTTTTTGAAGTGAAGACTTCTTTAGCGGCGTTGGATGGGTAAAAAGTGGTAAAATCGCGTCAGGATTACTTGACCTTTGAACCGTAACCGACGACTGACGTCATACAACATTACAACAGCTACAGATTGTTTATTTTGTTAGGTGCGTTAAGAAACTTCGTAGCCTAGCCGTAAGCGCTTCGACTGTAAGGGTTTTAGATAGTACCGGGTTAGAACCTGGGCTTTCTGATACATTTTGTGATAATTTTTCTTTTTGTAATTTATTACCCTTCGTGATTATTTTTTCTTTTTGTAATTCATTAATTTCTTCTGACAGAAAATTAGTGATAGGTTCTATGATTGGCGCTTTATTATAGGTATGGTATGATATGGTGTGGTGTGTTCTTTTTATCTTTTTCTCTGTATACAACGAAGAAAGAAAGAAAAAAAGTTTTCACCTCTGCCGGCACTCCCGGAGTGCAACCCGTCTATTTTATGAATATATATTTTTTGTTTAAGGTCCTGGAAGTCCCGAAATTACAATGGTTACAAGGTTATTAACTTTAACCTCAAAAAATAAGATTAAAGTAGAATTTGGTAAATTAACCTTAGGGATGTATCTTATTCCGATGTTATTATCTACGACTATCACGAATGTCATAATAGCGTTGCAGTTTAATAATGTAATTTAATATAACTGTAGATATATTATCAACCACACTCCAACCAGGCGCTTCCATACAAGCCGTACTAACTGAAACAAAAGGAAGAAAAGAAGCAAGTCAGCTCCGATGTAGTTTAGTACCTACATTATCTTTAGAATAGATAGTAAAGTGTCAGGTAAAATGCGAATTATACCACCTTACGCTGCTACATTCGAGACCCGAGACAGCATGCTGGTTTGCCTGTTCGAATCTGATGTAACTGCGTCTGACAGTTCAGGTAGAACTGTCAGAGATATACTACAACTTTCATAAGGTTAAAAAACTTAGACTTATGGTGTGTATGGTACACAATAATAGTAAATTATGGTACAAGTGTATCATGTTGGTAATTACCGTCCTAGGCCTCTCTTAAGACCCTCACGTTATTGAGACCCGAGCCGTAAGGTTAAATAAATAAATTTAATTTTTTTGTTTAAACAGAGAGAAAATAAATATTATCCTTATTTATATGAATGTTTTGTTTATTATACTCGTACAAAAATAAATTTTCTATTTAAATCGAAGTTGCATGAAATGAACAAGCAATCTTTTTGATTTTTTATTATTCTGCGCTTTTACCATTTTGCTTTTTTAACTTTGTGCGCTCTTACCATTTTGCTAGTTTACCATTTTGCTAGTGCTTACCATTTTGCGCTTTGAACGTTATGCGCCCAAACTATCTTTTTTGTAACTTTTTTTTTAAGAATAATGCAATTCATCCACTACAATTTAAAAAAATATACTATCCCACTTGTGAAATAATAATAATCAAAAAACCACAGTTTGCTTAATTACGGTGAGATTAGAGGCATATTATGAGCAAGTGCATTGAAAAGGATATTGTATTGTAGCAGCACTCTACACGGGCGATATTTCAGGCATCCCGCGGCATTGTGGGCTGACTCTGAGGAAAATAGACAGCAACTTGTCATCGAGCTGGACTAGGTCCTGACTCGAATTTCCCAATAGGGATTAGAGCGCGTTCACAGCCAAAGCACACACAACACAACACTGGCGCTTCTGAATCACATCAACATGCTTGGAATGGATGTTCGCTGCAAATAAAACAACAAGAGCGTCGTCAAAATAGCGTCACGCAAACTCGGGGTCCTGAAAGAGGTGAAGCGGTTTTTCACGCCGGCGCAGCGGTGTTTGTACAAATCACAAATACGCTCCTGTGTGGAATACTATCTCAAATCTGGGGTGGCACCGCATGATACCTGTTAGATGCTCTAGACAGATTGTAGCGATATGTAATTCGTAGCATCGGTGATTCTGAGGTTACTAACACCTCGGAAACTCTGAAATTGCGTAGAGACGTTGCCTCTCTAGCCGAATTCTGTCGCCTCTAACGCGGCGAGTGCACTAAGTGAGACGGGTTAGTTTTATATTAGCATATACGACTGCCCTAGTAATTTGGAATATGTCGATTAATTTTACTATTTTATTCATATACAAGGTAAATTGTCTTAGGGTTAAAAACTCACATTTAAAGCATTTGGACACTACAAGAGTGTGGTATTTTAGTACCACATAGCCATTGACTTTAAAATTACCAAAGAACGAACGATCTATATTCGGTCCCACGTAATAGGGGGTGAGCCTATTGCCGCGTTCCGGGTACTATTGTTGACTCGAGCCATGTATGGCTGAGTCTGGGCTGTACATATCTGTCTGATGTTAAAATTATTCAGCCCTATCCCTTAGTCGCCTTGTTCGATACCACATGGGAAGAAAGGGGTGCCCCACATTCTACTCTGCCGGGAACCACGCGGCGTACTATAATAATTATAGTGTAGTACTATAAAAATTATATATATAATTAAAGAATGCATGAAAAATTACATGATTATATAGTTATATAAGGTATTAATTGGCATGTTTAATATTCTGTAGAATACAGTAGATTACATTGCACGAAAGCATGTTATCATTTGAATGTAAATAAGCTTAAAATTAAACAAAGAAATCGCCTATCAAATTGTATACAAACGATCTCGCGCGCACTCTGCACACGAGGTTACCTGTTGATGAGCGCGGGGAGAGACACAGTGCGTTGGCATAAAACTGATTTTGGACGTGTTGTAAGACAGTTGGTTTTGGACATCACTTTGGCACACATTGGCTGGTTGTATCCACATGAATTAACTTTGCCGTTCCTAAGCAAGTGCGAATAGTGAGGAAGAGACATAAGACAGTGTGCCGAGTTGTGTCTGGAAGCTACGCACTTCCGAATCGATATTTAGAAGTTCGTTATTACCTAATAAATACCTTTCTATTATTATCCAAACACCTGAGGTCTACCGTCATTTGTTAAGTAAATTTAGGTAAATTATTGACAGTAAGTCTGGGAGCTGAGAATGGCTTCTGGATGCGAATCGACTACCTTTATCCCAATCATCTAGGACTCTGTGATCTAGTTGTAAGTAAGTTTAAAAACTATATCACATCCCATTTCACCCGTAGCTAGTGAAATTATGTTTCTTTTACACAATTCGCAATATACACACATTTAATTTAACATCATACACACCCATGTTCACCATTGGTACGGGTTCATGGACTATTGGTTCACATTAGGTATCTAGCTAGCGGGCATGTGAGTAGCGAGTGTGTGAAATTGAGTAGCATATCTAGTTACACTTTTCACTGTAACTTCTGGAACCTGTAGATTCTTACGCGGCTCTAATGGAGCCAACGGGTTCACGTATGACGATCTTTTTCAACGAAGAAGAATAAGAAGAAAGCTTTGTATTAAAATAAATACTTTAATTGAATCTTTTATCATGGAGTTGAAATTTTGGATGTAACGTGTTAGAGTTATAACAATAATATATTATGTTATTGTTTGTAGATACAATTTAATTCATGATCTATACTAATATTAAAAAGCTGAAGTGTTTGTTTGTCTATTTGTTGATTGCTCTAATCTCAAGAACTACTAGTTCGAATTGAAAATTTATTTTTGTGTTCAATAGTCCTTTTATCGGGAAAGGAAAGTTTATAACATCATGCTACTGTCTAAGGGAACAGAGCAGTAATGATAAATGTAAGAAATTCAGCAGGGGATCTGCTGAATTTCATTATATCATACATTACTTGAAAATAACAAAATGCCGCTTAAACGGGTGACTCGTGGTGTTTTTTTTTATAAACTTTATGCACAAGTACATAGGTGGACTTAATGCCGTAGGCATTCTCTACCAGTCCACCAAAGGTGGTGCGAGATAAATTAGTAGGTGCATTACCAGTGGCGGATTTACCAGTAGTCTTAGTAGGCTGGAGCCTAGGGCGGCAAATTTGGCCCATTATTTATAAAATAATAACAAACATCCGAACAAGAATACGATTTTATTCCGGGTGAAACCCAGAATTCATTTAAAACCCAGGATGCTGCAGTTCATAAGTATGAGCTCCATCTCTCCTTCATCGTGACTACCTGGCAGAACAGATTGAATTTTTTTTTTTGAAATATTTTTTACCTATTCATAAATAAATAAATATATAAATATCCCACAACATTTCCCACAACGCTATCTAGACCCATGGTAAGCATAGCTAAACTAGCTTGTGTTATGGAATCTAGAATGCGGATAAACATACTTAGATACGTATTTTTTTTTGTAAATACATACATATTATACATAGAAACACCCAGACCAATGCAAATATACATATTCATGCATACAAATATTTGCAATGAGCGGGGATCGAACCCGCGCCTCCTGCGTAGCGGCCGCGTTCTCTACCGCCACGCCTCGGAGGCTTGCCCCCAGGGTCTTAAACGCAGTGCTATTTCTTTTTATCGTGCGCAAAATCCCACAGAATACCGGCCGAGAGTCTAATCCGGTCCGCTCCGCCGCGCGCCGTCTCCTTCTCGAGCATTACTTACTCGCAGAAGAAGACGGCGGCAGCCCACGCGCTCGCGCAACGTTCCATCGTCGTAAACAAGGCGGCGAACGAAAGGACTTCCACTCCTCGTATCACAGTAATGGCCTCCAGGATCCACGGTAGCAATCCGGCGAGGAGGTACCCTCTAAAAGTAATTATCGTGCGCTGTGAAGCTTCTACACGTAACTGGCCTTCAGGGTCTCCGCCCATATGATGCCACCCATATAGGCCCATGGACCGCACGATTCCCACTCAACCTCATGCAAGAGTCATTCGGCGCTTCCATGTTGGTTAGCAGCCTTGCTAGAGCGATAGCTGTGCCTTTCAATTAAGGAGCCAGATTTCGGAGATACTCCCTGAAGTACGACCGGCCGTCGAGCACGAGCACCAGATTTTTTTTTTAAATTTATTTAATACTTGGAAAACTTACAGCTACAAAAACATGAATAGCATTGGATTAGGCAATAGAAAGCCGGTAGCAAGTTTTCGCTTCATCGGGGGCTTGTCTGGCTGGATCCCTCCGGTGGCGCGTGCCGAGCCCCATGGATGAACATAGCCTCAGTTTTGTGAAGAGCCACATCAAGACCGAGCCACCGGATCCGTTATACGACGTGGTCGTAGCTTTCAAGGTCGCTTCGCAGCGGTGTGTAGCATGGAACTCCAGGGCAAGTTGTTGAACGCGTTGGCGATGTCCAGGAATGCCGCTAGCATCACCTGGCCCCGGGGGACGGCATTCTCCGCCAGATCCCTCCCGCGTATAATGGCATGATGGCACTTTTGAGAGTGTAGAGCCCCTCAGACGATTCTAACTTCTCGTATAGGTAAGTTGCAATTTCAGGGCAAATGCAATTACTTAATATGATTGTGAACTAAACTAACGTATTAAATTTAAAAGGTCAGTAGGGGCGGCAAAAATGTGATAGATATTTGTAAATCCGCCACTGTGCATTACTGACAGTGTCTATTAGTAACTGAACACTAACTAGGTATAGTGCCGTGAAGTCATAATATGTTATTATAGCCATACGGTACGAATATACGTAATCATAATTAGATAAACGTGCATACAAATAAATATACCTAAACATATACATAAATATATCTACACATACATACGTTTTGAAGAATGCCACTGGTGAAACCGAATCGGGTCAGCAAGTATGGTGTAAAATAATTACTGTAGAGTATGTCTACTAATGTACCTGTGGTGTGGCCCTAGAATAGCACCACCCCATCTCCTCCCGTGGGTGTCGTAAGAGGCGACTAAGGGATTCAAATACCGGAGGATGGGCAGCAGCATCTTTCCGCGTACTAGCCACCAAACTACGATCGCCAACCCGCCTGCCAAGCGTGGCGATTACGGCATAACCCCCCATGATGTGGAAACCCAAGAAACGGCCCCTAGTCCCCGGCGGCCCCGCTATTCCTGGTTATGGTAGCGGCCATGGTAACGGCGGGGCAAGGGGTGCGAAGAATCCCCGGCAGATGCCAGGCTACCAACCCCGACGACCTTTGGCCCTGGCAACGTACAACACGCTCACACTGCGAACCGACGAGAAGCTCGCTGAACTCGAGGAAGAATTGAGCAGGTTACGGTGGGATATCGTAGGATTGTGTGAAGTCCGGAGAGAGGGGGAGGACACCATGATCCTCAAATCCGGTAACCTGCTCTATTTCCGGGAGGGCGACAAACTGTCCCAGGGTGGTGTCGGGTTTATCGTCTACAAGTCCCTTGTCAACAACGTGGTCCAGATCGAGAGTGTTTCGACGAGGGTAGCGTACCTTATACTCAGAATCACCAAACGGTATTCGCTGAAGGTCATACAGGTACACGCACCGACCTCGAAACAGCCCGACGACGAGGTGGAGACTATGTGTGAGGATATCTCTAAAGCCATACATAGCTCCCGAACACACTATACCGTTGTGATGGGAGACTTTAACGTGAAACTGGGCAAACGAAGCGACAATGAGCTGGAAGGGGGCAATTTGGATATGGAAAGAGGAATGCACGTGGCCATCTGCTTGCCGGCTTCATGGAGAAGGAGGGCCTTTTTATGATGAACTCCTTCTTCAGGAAGCCGGAACAGCGTAAGTGGACATGGCTACACCCTAACGGTGTCTCAAAAACGAGATTGATTTCATCTTGTCGACGAAGCGGCACATATTCAATGATGTCTCCGTGATCAATTCAGTAAAAACAGGAAGCGATCACCGGATGGTAAGAGGCACATTGAATCTTAGAACAAAGCTCGAAAGATGTCGACTGATGAAGTCTACGCTCCGACCAGCACCTATCCAGCTCCAGAACCCTGAGCACTTTCAGCTCGAGTTGCAGAATCGCTTCTAATGCCTGGGAGGTTGCGAAAATGTGGATGATTACAATGACAGATTTGTGGAGATTGTCCAAACGACTGGGTCTAAGATCTTCAAAGGGTCCAGTTCAAAAGGAATCAAAAAGATCTCGGACCTCACCAACAAACTCATGGAACAAAGACGAAATTTGGTTCTGCAGTCCTCTGAAGATGCTGCTCAGTATCGGCGTTTAAACAGACAGATCTCCAAGTCCTTGACTCGCGACCTAAGCCAATTTAATACGACTCGTATTAAGGAGGCGATTGAGAGCAACAAAGGTTCAAAGGTTTTCGCAAGGGATCTGTCTATTGGTCAAAGCCAACTGACTAAGCTGAAGGCGGAGGATGGCAGAATTATTTCGTCAGAGCCGGAGCTGTTGGAAGAGGTCGAGAAGTTCTACGGACAATTATACACGAGTGTACGGCAATCTGTTAATAATCTGGCTAAAGACCCAAGAGCCAGATTGACCCGCCACTATACCGAGGATATCCCGGACGGACGGAATTTAAACAGCTAAAGAACAGTAAGGCACCGGGTGATGATGGGATCACGGCTGAGCTTCTGAAAGCTGGTGGAACACCGGTACTTAAAGCTCTTCAGAAGCTATTTGATTCCGCCATACTCGAGGGACGAACGCCTAAGGCATGGCACAGAAGTGTGGTGGTACTCTTCTTAAAAAAAGGTGATAAAACCTTGTTGAAGAATTATAGACCCATCTCGCTTCTGACCATGTCTACAAGTTGTTTTCGAGAGTCATTACGAATCGTCTCGCTCGCAGGTTCGACGACTTTCAGCCTCCCGAACAAGCCGGTTTCCGAAAAGGCTTTAGCACCATAGACCATATGCATACGCTGCGACAGATTATACAGAAGACTGAGGAGTATAATCAGCCACTCTGCTTGGCGTTTGTGGACTATGAGAAAGCCTTCGATTCGATCGAGACCTGGGCTGTGCTACAGTCTCTCCAACGGTGCCAAATTGACTATCGATATATCGAAGCGCTGAAGTGTTTGTACGAAAACGCCACCATGTCAGTCCGCCTCCAGGATCAAAGCTCAAAACCTATCCAGTTGCAGCGAGGGGGGAGGCAGGGAGACGTTATATCTCCGAAACTGTTCACCGCCGGCCTGGAAGATGTTTTCAAGCTCCTGGACTGGAGAAGACTCAGCATCAATATCAACGGCGAGTACATCACTCACCTTCGATTCGCTGACGATATCGTAGTCATGGCTGAGACCTTGGAAGACCTAGGCACAATGCTCGATGGCCTCAGTAGAGCCTCCCAAGAAGTGGGCCTCAAAATGAACATGGACAAGACGAAAATTATGTCAAATGTCCATGTGGCACCCACTTCTTCTTTAAAGGTTGGAGACTCTACACTCAAAGTTGTCGACGAATATGTTTACCTGGGACAGACAGTCCAGTTAGGCAGGTCCAACTTTGAGAAAGAGGTCAATCGTCGAATCCAACTCGGCTGGGCAGCGTTCGGGAAGCTTCGTAATATCTTCTCGTCCAAAATACCGCAGTGTCTCAAGACTAAAGTCTACGACCAGTGTGTGTTGCCAGCGATGACCCACGGAACTGAGACTTGGTCCCTTACTATGGGCCTCATAAGAAGGCTCAAGGTCACCCAAAGGGCGATGGAGCGTGTTATGCTCGGGGTTTCCCTGCGTGATCGAATCAGAAATGAGGAGATCCGCAGGAGAACTACAGTAACCGACATAGCACATAGAATCGCTAAACTTAAGTGGCAGTGGGCGGGGCACATCAACTTGTAGAACAGATGGCCGTTGGGGCAAGAGAGTTCTCGAGTGGCGACCACGCGCCGGAAGACGCAGTGTAGGCGGGCCTCCCACGCGGTGGACCGACGACCTGGTGAAGGTCGCGGGAAGGGCATGGATGCGGAGGGCGCAGGACCGGTCATTGTGGAAATCCTTGGGGGAGGCCTTTGTCCAGCAGTGGACGTCTTTCGGCTGAAATGATGAAATGATGATGATGTCTACTAATATGATTGAAAGATAATATTGCTTCTCATTAAGCCTAGAAAGTTCTAGCGAGTCACCATTATAAGTCAAGTTCCAAGATGAATAGAATAAAAATCATCCGTTATGTGGAAAAAGCTGAAAATATATTATGTATTTATAGAAATTATGACGTTTATGGAAACAAAACAAAAATGTTCATAATGATTCGCGTAATTGTGGAATTAGTATTGAATCTGCTACTAAATAATATGGTATGGATTGTAGAAGTAGGTGTAAACGAGAGGTGCGGGGTTCTTATGAAGTAAGCAGCGAAAGAACAGATTAAGTAATATACTCTTCAAAATATATTTGAGCTCAACAACTAAGCTAGACACAATTACAGAACAATACAGTGCAATGGTTACACAATAACCACGTGCGCGCTGTCGGGAGTGCTTATGCGTGGCGATCGCGTAACCTTGCTCGGTTCAGACTACAAACAGGACTGCCTGACTACAACGCCCCTCGCACCGCGTGTGGACCCCGCTTTAATTACGGTGCGCCGGCGACGGCCACATCTGGCAACCCAATGGACACATCTGTTGATACAAAAGAGACCCATCCCTCGGCTACAGATAATGGGATCTTACCTAGTAACTTAACCTAAACTAAATATAACACAAAGAAATGCTCTAAGATACGAAGTACATACATCCAACATATTTCTTAAACTATCAAGAGTAGTCGTGCTCGTTAACAGTAGGTCAAATATAACAGTAGGTCAAATAACTGGTATAAGGAAATATTTTTATTTCGTGTCGTTCTTCATTTTTCAACTCGGTGGAATAGTTTCTACAGTATGCGGTATACTGAATTCGTCTGCATATGAAAATATGGTGACTAATCTGACAAATATTCACAATATCTACAGCCATGAAAGAATTTCAAGCGAAGCGTACAACGATTGTTGCTTCATGTACTAAAGCATTTTATTGGCGTGTACATCATAACAGTCAGTCTTAACATAGTAAATAGTGTCCAATATTTGCATGCTTTCGGAGCAACACATCTATTTGGTACTTTCGTAATGCAATTCTCACTACTTCAAAGTCAGACATATTTACTTTGGAATTACTCGTGTTATACGCATTCTTATCTTTACTATCAATATCATTGAAACTTCTAACTGGTACATTGTTTGAGATACAGGGACAAATACAAGAGAAGATTAGTACAATGCATTTGAATAGAAATAAAGATTGTGATTATTTAGACCTCTTACAGCAGGTGCAACAGTGGACTGAGGTGTACGATTATCTGGTGAATAGTGGGAAGCAGCTGTCAGATTGTTTTAAACATCAAGTGAATGTTTATTGTTTTAAAATTATTTTAATTATTAGGGACATTGTATATTGAACACCTTTTTTTCCGGTTACGGTACTCCGCGCAAAATGGTAAGCACTCGCAAAATGTTAAAAGAGCAAAATGGTAAATGCGCAGAGTTATAAAAAAATCAGTTGCCTCGCTTATTGGCTGCCATGATGATAAATAACTTAATTTTGGTGAAGTGAACTACGAAAATGGATTTATTCTGCATGGTCATAAAAAAAACCACGACGGCCTAATCGGATTGTACAGCTTTCTCAATAAACCTATCACTAATAATTATTATCACCAAAATTAAGTTATTTATCATCATGGCAGCTAATAAGCGAGGCAATTGATTTTTTTTTCATCCTGCGCTTTTACCATTTTTCTCTTTAATTTTTGTGCGCTTTTACCATTTTGCTCCTTTAACATTTTGCTCTTTTACCAAATTCAGCAGATCCCCATACATTATTTGAAAATAAATAAATTACGATCAAAACGGGTGACACGTGGGGTTTCGAGGTATGCCACGGGTGAAACTAAGGCGGGTCAGCTAGTATGGTGTTAAAATAATTACTGTAGAGTGTACCCACTAATATGATTAAAATATAACATTGCTTCTAATTAAACTCAGAAAGTACAAGCGAGCCAGAGCCAGAGAAAGTACAAGTCAAGTTCCAAGATGAATAAAATAAAAATCTTCCGCTATATTGAGAGAGCTGAAAATATATTATGTATTTATAGAAATTATAACGTTTATGGCAACAAAACAAAATTTCTAATAGTGATTCGCGTAATTGTGGAACTAATATTGAATCTGCTACTGTTACTAAATAACATAGTATGGACTGTAGACGCAGTTCAAATAACTAGTAATGAGAAATATCTTTATTTCATGACGTTCTTCATTTTACAACTCTGTGGGGTAGTTTCTACAGTATGCGGTATACTGAATTCGTCTGCATATGAAAATTTGACGGCTAATCTGGCAAATATTCACAATACGTACAGCCATGAAAAAAATTACAACCGAAGCGTACAACGATTGCTGCTTATTGTTCAAAAGTATTTTATTGGGGTGTACATCATATCAGTTTGTCTTAACATAGTCAATACTGTTCATAATTTAAATGTTTTCGGAGATAATCATCTATTCAGTAATTTGATAATGCAATTCTCACTACTTCGAAGTCAGACATGTTTCATTTTAGAATTACTCGTGTTACACGCATTCTTATCTTTACTATCAATCTCATTGAAATTCCTAACTGGTACATTGTTTGAGATACAGGGACAAATACAAGAGAAGATTGATACAATGTATTTGGACAGAAATAAAGAGTGTAATTATTTAGACCTCTTACAGCAGGTGCAACAGTGGACTGAGGTGTACGATTATCTGGTGAATAGTGGGAAGCAGCTGTCAGATTGTTTTAAACATCAAGTAAATGTTCAATGTTCTAATATCCTTTTACCTATATAGGACACTAGCTGTTGCCCGCGGCTCCGCCCGCGTGGACGTCGGTTATCGCTTAGTGTTGATCCGACGCTATTGAGCATTAAATTCGCCTCTCTACTCAACTTTGTCCTCGACTATGTACTCACCTCTGTTCTGGACCTCTACTCGCCTCTATATTCGACTCTCTACTCGACTTTCTACTAGCCTCTGTACTTGAATTTATACTCGACTCTCTATTGATTTCTCTGTTCCCTTCTCTATTCGACTTTGTACTCTTATCTAAACTCGCCTTTCCATTGGCCTCTCTACTTCCCCATCCATTCGATTCTCTTTTCGCCTCTCTACTTGACTATCGCCACTCGCCTATCTACTCGAACTTCTACTCAACTCTCTGTTCGATCTCTATTCGCCACTACATTCATCTTTCCACTCGCCTTCCTATTCGCCTCTCTACTCAACCCTTTACTGCATTCTATTTGGCTCTCAAGTCGCATATCTACTCGCCCCTGTAGTTGACTCAACTCGACTTTCGATCTTTACACGCCTATCCACTCGTCCCTATAACAATCTCGACTATGTCCGTTCCGAAGCTCTAATTCACCTTTGTACCAAATTTCATGAGGACATCTTAAAAGAAATTATTACTATTTATACCATATTCCCCCCCTTTTTTGTACCAATGAAAAATTAGAATCTTTAATCCCATAGCCCTATTCCCTTTCCCCCCTCCCCCTTCTCCCTTCTATCCCTTTTTTCGCGATAAGGGGTAGCCTATGGCCATTTCCAACCTCTAATCCATCTCTATACCAATTTCATCAAGATATCTTCAAAATTGGCAAACTTACATACCCTTGCCCTATTCCACCCCTTCATCCATCCATTCTTCGTCCATTTTCGAGCTCTAATCCATCTCTCAAAAATGACTAACTATCCAGTCCTTATCCCTCCCCCACCCTTTTACCACATTATTCGCGATAAAAGGTAGCATATGTCCGTTACCAAGCTCTAATTAATCCCTGTACCAAATTTCATCAGGATATCTTCAAAACTGTCAAACTTTCAAACCTTATTACCCCCCCCCCCCCATGCCTCCATTTTCGCGTCAATAGATAGCCTATGTTCGTTCCCAAGCTTCAATCCATCTCTGTACCAAATATATAATCAGGATGTCTTCAAAACTGGCAAACTTTCATCAAGATCGGTTCAGTGATTTAGGCGTGAAAGCGTAACATACAGACAGACAGACAGACAGAGTTACTTTCGCATTTATAATATTAGTATGGATTGTATACTGAATACCAGCGAATATTTTATGCAAATGTTAACTCCAGTTCCGTAAGCACGAGTTCAATTTGGTGTCGGTAATGGTAGATCTGTTACAAGGTGGGACTGGGCTGGGTATATTATTTTGTGATTCAAGTCTAACGAGCCTAGCGCCTGTCTAGTGTATGGAGTGCCCAGTTTAGGAATATAGGTAGGTGTGACGGCCTTGTGATGTCACCCAAGAAATGCTATCTTGAGGTCATAAGAGATGACATGCGTGTCATTAGTGTCGTTCTCGGGGATGTTGAAGATCGTGCGAAGTGGCGAAGAAAAAGCGACAAAAACATTAAACCTATACATTTGATTGTTGCAGGTAGTATCTTCGATAATAATGTGTATTTGGGACTACGCATTCTTTCTATATCATACGTCAAGCATCGTTATTCGAAGAGTAAGTAATATAACTCCGGGGCGACACAGTGCGAGGATGCACGGACGTGGACGCAGACACGGACGTATTTACTTTGAGAAACGTGTCTGCAGTATCACGGACGAGCCTTTTTCCACGTTACGTGGTTCGTGAAATCGCGCACGCGTCTGTATAACCACTAATCGTGGAAAGCGGCCCTAACAAGATTACGCCAAAGTAATACACATGTTATTTAATTTAAAATTGGAAATTTCCCAACGGTTTTTTTCAGGTGACAAGTCTTTATCTGTCCGTATTGTATGCGGTATGGTTTTTGTTATCTGAATTGCTTGCAATTTTTTTGGTATTTTATGCGGGTCAACAGTTGTACAACAAAGTGAATACAATGAACAAGGCTATTAGTAAGTTGTACAGCATATGTTCCATAAGTAAGTTTATTTCACAATCACATAATTATTCTTTCTTTCTTTCTATAAGTCCTTAGTGGTGGTGGTGGTGGTGTGTAATAATTATCTATTATTACCTCTTTTAGCGGCGTTGGATGGGTAAAAAGTGGTAAAATCGCGTCAGGATTACTTGACCTTTGAACCGTAAACGACGACTGACGTCATACAACATTACAACAGCTACAGATTGTTTATTTTGTTAGGTGCGTTAAGAAGCTTCGTAGCCTAGCCGTAAGCGCTTCGACTGTAAGGGTTTTAGATAGTACCGGGTTAGAACCTGGGCTTTCTGACACATTTTGTGATAATTTTTCTTTTTGTAATTTATTACCCTTTGTGATTATTTTTTCTTTTTGTAATTCATTAATTTCTTCTGACAGAAAATTAGTGATAGGTTCTATGATTGGCGCTATATTATAGGTATGGTATGGTGTGGTGTGTTCTTTTTTATCTTTTTCTCTGTATACAACGAAGAAAGAAAGAAAAAAAAAAGTTTTCACCTCTGCCGGCACTCCCGGAGTGCAACCCGTCTATTTTATGAATATATATTTTTTGTTTAAGGTCCTGGAAGTCCCGAAATTACAATGGTTACAAGGTTATTAACTTTAACCTCAAAAAATAAGATTAAAGTAGAATTTGGTAAATTAACCTTAGGGATGTATCTTATTCCGATGTTATTATCTACGACTATCACGAATGTCATAATAGCGTTGCAGTTTAATAATGTAATTTAATATAACTGTAGATATATTATCAACCACACTCCAACCAGGCGCTTCCATACAAGCCGTACTAACTGAAACAAAAGGAAGAAAAGAAGCAAGTCAGCTCCGATGTAGTTTAGTACCTACATTATCTATAGAATAGATAGTAAAGTGTCAGGTAAAATGCGTATTATACCACCTTACGCTGCTACATTCGAGACCCGAGACAGCATGCAGGTTTCGCCTGTTCGAATCTGATGTAACTGCGTCTGACAGTTCAGTTAGAACTGTCAGAGATGTACTACAACTTTCATAAGGTTAAAAAACTTAGACTTATGGTGTGTATGGTACACAATAATAGTAAATTATGGTACAAGTGTATCATGTTGGTAATTACTGTCCTAGGCCTCTCTTAAGACCCTCACGTTAATGAGACCCGAGCCGTAAGGTTAAATAAATAAATTTAATTTTTTTGTTTAAACAGAGAGAAAATCAATGTTATCCTTATTTATATGAATGTTTTGTTTATTATACTCGTACAAAAATAAATTTTCTATTTAAATCGAAGTTGCATGAAATGAACAAGCAATAGATAGGTTTCTTTTGTACACGATTTTTTATCATTCTGCGCTTTTACCATTTTGCTTTTTTAACTTTGTGCGCTTTTACCATTTTGTTAGTTTACCATTTTGCTAGTGCTTACCATTTTGCGCTTTGAACGTTATGCGCCCAAACTATCTTTTTTGTAACGTTTTTTTTAAGAATAATGCAATTCATCCACTACAATTTAAAAAAATATACTATCCCACTTGTGAAATAATAATAATCAAAAAACCACAGTTTGCTTAATTACGGTGAGATTAGAGGCATATTATGAGCAAGTGCATTGAAAAGGATATTGTATTGTAGCAGCACTCTACACGGGCGATATTTCAGGCATCCCGCGGCATTGTGGGCTGACTCTGAGGAAAATAGACAGCAACTTGTCATCGAGCTGGACTAGGTCCTGACTTGAATTTCCCAATGGGGATTAGAGCGCGTTCACAGCCAAAGCACACACAACACAACACTGGCACTTCTGAATCACATCAACATGCTTGGAATGGATGTTCGCTGCAAATAAAACAACAAGAGCGTCGTCAAAATAGCGTCACGCAAACTCGGGGTCCTGAATGAGGTGAAGCGGTTTTTCACGCCGGCGCAGCGGTGTTTGTACAAATCACAAATACGCTCCTGTGTGGAATACTATCTCAAATCTGGGGTGGCACCGCATGATACCTGTTAGATGCTCTAGACAGATTGTAGCGATATGTAATTCGTAGCATTGGTGATTCTGAGGTTACTAACACCTCGGAAGCTCTGAAATTGCGTAGAGACGTTGCCTCTCTAGCCGAATTCTGTCGCCTCTACCGCGGCGAGTGCACTAAGTGAGACGGGTTAGTTTTATATTAGCATATACGACTGCCCTAGTAATTTGGAATATGTCGATTAATTTTACTATTTTATTCATATACAAGGTAAATTGTCTTAGGGTTAAAAACTCACATTTAAAGCATTTGGACACTACAAGAGTGTGGTATTTTTGTACCACATAGCCATTGACTTTAAAATTACCAAAGAACCAAAAAAATAAAAGGGTTAACTTGTTAAAGCATTTATGCATTTCTTAGGAACGAACCCAATACTCTAGTAGCTAGAACTTTCGTGTTGCAGAACACACCCAAGAGGATGGGAATCATACCATAGAATTTCAGAACACGAAAGTTCTAGCTACCACTACACATTTTTTCCCACGTATACTTCGAGAAGCCATCGAAATATTCAAGCATCCCAAACTTCAACCGAAAAAACGAGGGATTTCAGCTCCAAAAAGATTGGTACCCAGCACTGAGAGCCACTCGGTATCACAGTGCAAACGACCAATCGAGATCGGATCGAGTACATTGGTGCCACAGCGCTCGACCAATCAGAATCGAGTGAGTCGATTACCCGCTCCGACCGTGCCTATAAATACGGCAGTGATTCAAGACTTCGCATCAGTCGCAACTCAGCCGCCGACGAGGCAAGGTCTCCGAAGTCGTCGTCGCCCCGCTTTGCGCCACTGAAGTTGTCGACCGCAGTGATCGACGAAACGTCTGAAACGCAAGTTTCACATAAACCACGGCCAAACAGCCCGGAAGCAGTATATTCTACATGCAACGCCGGACGTGAAAGCCTGAAGACTTATATGGTAATCATATTGTTGGAATATTATTAGGAAGACTAAGTTAGTGAATTTGATCAGTGCCGTTGTTTTGCACCATATAATTGTAGATTTCTGCGAGTTTGACCTATAGATAAAATGGCTAAAAATGTAATAAAAAAATACATAAAATAAACAGAGCTCTTCATCGAGATAAACGTAATAGTACTATACATACATACATACATATAATCACGCCTTTATCCCCGGAGGGTTAGGCAGAGGTGAATTAACACCATATTTCACCAATCTATATTCGGTCCCACGTAATAGGGGGTGAGCCTATTGCCGCGTTC
Source organism: Eilema caniola (assembly GCA_949126895.1). Lineage (NCBI taxonomy): Eukaryota > Metazoa > Arthropoda > Insecta > Lepidoptera > Erebidae > Eilema > Eilema caniola. The sequence continues at coordinate 5,339,532 of OX421466.1, forward strand.
CGGGTACTATTGTTGACTCGAGCCATGTATGGCTGAGTCTGGGCTGTACATATCTGTCTGATGTTAAAATTATTCAGCCCTATCCCTTAGTCGCCTTGTACGATACCACATGGGAAGAAAGGGGTGCCCCACATTCTACTCTGCCGGGAACCACGCGGCGTACTATAATAATTATAGTGTAGTACTATAATAATTATATATATAATTAAAGAATGCATGAAAAATGACATGATTATATAGTTATATAAGGTATTAATTGGCATGTTTAATATTCTGTAGAATATAGTAGATTACATTGCACGAAAGCATGTTATCATTTGAATGTAAATATAAGCTTGAAACAAAGAAATCGCCTATCAAATTGTATACAAACGATCTCGCGCGCACTCTGCGCACGAGGTTACCTGCTGGCGAGCGCGGGGAGAGACACAGTGCGGGGATTTAGACCCTGCGTTGGCATAAAACTGATTTTAGACGTGTTGTAAGACAGTTGGTTTTAGACATCACTTCGGCACAAATTGGCTGGTTGTATCCACATGAATTAACTTTGCCGTTCTTAAGCAAGTGTAAATAGTGAGGAAGAGACATAAGACAGTGTGCCGAGTCGTGTCTGGAAGCAACGCGCTTCTGAATCGATATTTAGAAGTTCGTTATTACCTAATAAATACCTTTCTATTATTATCCAAACACCTGAGATCTACCGTCATTTGTTAAGTACATTTAGGTAAATTATTGACAGTGGGAGCTGAGATGCGAATCGACTACCTTTATCCCAATCATCTAGGACTGATCTAGTTGTAGGAAAGTTTAAAAACTATATCACATCCCATTTCATCCGTAGCTAGTGAAATTTTGTTTCTTTTACACAATTCGCAATATACACACATTTAATTTAACATCATACACACCCATGTTAACCATTGGTACGGGTTCATGGACTATTGGTCACACTAGGCATGTGAGTAGCGAGTGTGTGAAATTGAGTAGCATTTCTAATTTCACATTTCACTGTAACTTCTGGTACCTGTAGATTCTTACGAGGCTCTAATGGAGTCAACGGGTTCACGTCTGACGATCTTTTTCAACGAAGAAGAATAAGAAGAAAGCTTTGTATTAAAATAAATACTTTAATTAAATCTTAACCGTAACCTTAGCCGTAACTTCTTAGAGTTATAACAATAATATATCATGTTAATTTTGTAAATACAATTTAGTTCATGATCTATACTAATATTAAAAAGCTGAAGTGTTTGTTTGTCTATTTGTTGATCGCACTAATCTCAAGAACTACTAGTTTGAATTGAAAATTTATTTTTGTGTTCAATAGTCCGTTTATCGGGAAAGAAAAGTTTATAACATCATGCTACTGCCTAAGGGAACAGAGAAGTTATGATAAATGTAAGAAATTCAGCAGGGGATCTGCTGAATTTCATTATATCATACATTACTTGAAAATAAAAAAATGCCGCTTAAACGGGTGACTCGTGGTGTTTTTTTTAATAAACTTTATGCACAAGTACATAGGCGGACTTAATGCCGTAGGCATTCTCTACCAGTCAACCAAAGGTGGTGCGAGATAAATTAGTAGGTGCATTACCAGTGGCGGATTTACCAGTAGTCTGAGTAGGCTGGAGCCTAGCTCGGAAAATTTGGCCAATTTTTTTAATAAAATAAAAACAAATATCCGAACTAGATTACGATTTTAGTCCGGGTGAAATCCGGAATACATTTAAAACCCAGGATGCTGCAGTTCATAAGTATGAGCTCCATCTCTCCTTCGTCGTGACTACCTGGCATAACAGATTGCCCCCAGGGTCTTAAACGCAGTGCTATTTCTTTTTATCGTGCGCAAAATCCCCACGAATACCGGCCGAGAGTCTACTCCGGTCCGCTCCGCCGTCTCATTCTCGAGCATTTCTTACTCGCAGAAGAAGACGGCGGCAGCCCACGTGCTCGCGCAACGTTCCATCGTCGTGAACAAGGCGGCGAACGAAAGGACTTCCACTCCTAGGGCCGCCACTAGGACACGCCTCAGTGTCTTCCACGCCAGGCACTCGTTCAGCGTGTGCTGCTTTGAATCCTCGTTCGTATTATAGTAATGGCCTCCAGGATCCACGGTAGCGATCCGGCGAAGAGGTACCCTCTAAATGTAATTATCGTGAAAATAACTCCAGGGCAAGTTGTTGAACGCGTTGGCTATGTCCAGGAATGCCGCTAGCATCACCTGGCCCCGGGGGACGGCATCCTTCGCCAGATCCCTCCCGTGTATAATGGCATGATGGCACTTTTGAGAGTGTGGAGCCCCTCAGACGATTCTAACTTCTCGTATAGGTAAGTTGCAATTTCAGGGACTTAATATGATTGTGAACTAAACTAGCGTATTAAATTTAAAAGGTCAGTAGGGGCGGCAGAAATGTAATAGCCTACTAGCGGCCAATTTGTAAATCCGCCACTGTGCATTACTGAGAGTGACTATTAGTAACTGAACACTAACCAGGTATAGTGCCGTGAAGTCATAATATGTTATTATACCCATACCGCAGTACGTAGGTACGAATATACGTAATTATGATTGATGTTCTTGAATGTTGATAAGTGTCTTATTATATTTTTACTCGAAAATTTAATAAACTTAAATTGAACTACAATATTGACGGTCAAATTTTAAATCGAACAAAAACTGTGAAAGACTTACGTATAATTTTTGACGACAAACTTTCATTTCGGGATCACTATAGTCATATTATACGCAAGGCCAACGAACTCCAAGGCTTTGTTCTGAGGTCTACAAAAGGTTTCAAAAAACCCAGCAGCACCATGTACCTTTATTTTGCTCTGGTGAGGAGTATTCTGGAATATGGTAGCCTCATTTGGTCACCCAATTACAAGGTCCATATTGATGATATTGAACGTATTCAAAAAAAAATTCTTAATATTCTGAACTACCTTGTAAACCCTGGCCGTTCAAATTTAAATTATGAAAGTAGACTCATCAAATTTAAGGTGCAGCCACTAGAAAGCCGACGAATATATTTTGACTTAGTTTCCTACCTTTACAAAATTTTACATTATATTATTGATTCACCCGAGTTACTTTCTCAAATTAAATTTAGCGCCCGTAGGGCTAATGATACGATCATATTTGCCCTTTTTAAATATAAAAACAATATCTCTTATTATAATCCATTAACGAGAATGGCCCGTCAATATAATGATTTGGCGAAAGTCTATAAATCACTTGATGTTTTTGATTGCAACTATAACAGATATTTCAAAATTGTAAAAGAGATCCTTCATAGTAGGCTGGGTTTGTATGGTCCTGTCTCCGGTGGAGGCATCCACATCTAAACTTATATTTTAGTATTTATAAATCAGAGATTTATATTGTGTAACTTTTTGTTTCTCTATATGTGCACATATTATTTACGTTACGATCCAGATCTAAACATTGTATTTAGGATATAATACGTATATGATTGTGATGTGTTTTGTGCATTTAAATAAATAAATAAAAAATAAATATAATTAGATAAACGTGCATACAAATAAATATACCTAAACATATACATAAATATATCTACACATACATACGTTTTGAAGAATGCCACGCGTGAAACCGAAGCGGGTCAGCTAGTATGCTGTAAAATAATTACTGTAGAGTATGTCTACTAATATGATTAAAAGATAATATTGCTTCTAATTAAGCCTAGAAAGTTCTAGCGAGTCACCATTATAAGTCAAGTTCAAAGATGAATAGAATAAAAATCATCCGTTATGTGGAAAAAACTGAAAATATATTATGTATTTATAGAAATTATAACGTTTATGGAAACAAAACAAAAATGTTCATAATGATTCGCGTAATTTTGGAATTAGTATTGAATCTGCTACTCTTTCTAAATAACATGGTATGGATTGTAGAAGTAGGTCAAGTAACTGGTATAAGGAAATATTTTTATTTCGTGTCGTTCTTCGTTTTTCAACTCAGTGGAATAGTTTCTACAGTATGCGGTATACTGAATTCATCTGCATATGAAAATTTGGTGACTAATCTGACAAATATTCACAATATCTACAGCCATGAAAAAAATTACAACCGAAGCGTACAACGATTGTTGCTTCATGTTCTAAAGCATTTTATTGGCGTGTACATCATAACAGTTTGTCTTAACATAGTAAATAGTGTCCAATATTTACATGCTTTCGGAGCAACACATCTATTTGGTACTTTCGTAATGCAATTCTCACTACTTCGAAGTCAGACATATTTCATTTTGGAATTACTCGTGTTATACGCATTCTTATCTTTACTATCAATCTCATTGAAATTTCTAACTGGTACATTGTTTGAGATACAGGGACAAATACAAGAGAAGATTAATACAATGCATTTGGACAGAAATAAAGATTGTGATTATTTAGACCTCTTACAGCAGGTGCAACAGTGGACTGAGGTGTACGATTATCTGGTGTATAGTGGGAAGCAGCTGTCAGATTGTTTTAAACCTCAAGTAAATATTCATTGTTTTACAATTATTTTAATTATTAAGGACATTGTGTATTGAACACCTTTTTTTCCGGTTCCGGTACTCCGCGTAAAATGGTAAGCACTTGCAAAATGTTAAAGGAGCAAAATGGTAAAAGCCCACAAAGTTAAAAGAGAAAAATGGTAAATGCGCAGAGTGGTAAAAACATCAGTTGCCTCGCTTATTGGTTACCATGATGATAAATAACTTAATTTTGATGAATTGAACTATGAAAATGGATTTATTCTGCATGGTCATAAAAAAACCACGAAGGCCTAACGCGCATTAGCCTTCTAACCTAACCAATCCAAGTCGGATTGTACAGCTTTCTCAATAAACCTATCACTAATAATGATTAACACCAAAATTAAGTTATTTATCATCATGGCAGCTAATAAGCGAGGCAACTGATGTTTTTTTCATTCTGCGCTTTTACCATTTTTCTCTTTTATCTTTGTGCGCTTTCACCATTTTGCTCCTTTAACATTTTGCTCTTTTACCATTGTACGAGTGCTTATCATTTTGCGCTTTGAACGTTAAGCGCCCAAACTCCGGTACTTACATAGTAAACACTACAGTATCAGTGCTTCGAAGAAATAAATACAAAAACGCCACAATTTTCACCATAATCATTCAGAACATCACGAAAAAAGTAAAATCTAAGTGAAATTCAGTGTTGGTGACAATTAAAATCATATATAAGTTGGATTTAACAAGAATTTTGAAGAAAATAATTCAACAAGAACTTGCGGTTAGAAACTTAAATGTGGGTACTACGCATGTAATAATAAAGATAGTTTGACAGTTCAACTATCACCTGTCTTGTTTCGAACGTCAGATTGACACATCAAAGACCTGTCAGTGAAACCGTAGTGTTGTCATTACATAAAAAATATACATTCCATTATACGTAAACAATATGAAACAACAATTTAAGCTGTTATTTGAAAAATAAATAAATTGAAATGCAGAATCAAATAGCGGTATTAACAAATACGATACTAGAGAAAATTGATGAAAAATTAAAACCTATTCTAGAAGGGAACACTAATTTGAAAATTACTTTGAAAAATCTGAAAAGAAAGTGAAATACTAGGGGAGAGACTAAACAAGCAAAAACATTGGGGGAACATTCACGGAATGGGGGAAGGAGAAAGGTTTCCATCAGAGTTACTTGCAAATATAAAGAAGTGTTTTTAGAACAACTGAATATTGAATTATTGGACTGAAGTCGAATTGGAAAGAAAGGGAAAATACCAAGGCCTAAGGCCAAGCCTTCCACCCACTCGGAAGAAAGAAGAAATCATGAGAAACAAAAAGAAACTCAAGGAGATTTATTTAACAGAAGGTTTCTCAAAAGAAACTTTAGAAAAGAGGAAGGCACTACAATCGAAGTTAATGGAAAAAAGACAAAAAGGAAACTTCGCCTACATTAAATAGGATAAACTCATCGTGAAGGAAAACACTAACATTAAAGATAAGACAAAAACCTCTCCGCAAGCTAACCAACAAAAAAGCAACAGACATTAATCTCTGCGAAAGATAACAGATTAAATGCATTCAAGGTGAAGAGAGTTCGGCCTTACTCTCTTTCATCTACTCCGCCTGCAAAGAAACAATGGCAACTAGAACCAGCGATCGGAAACAGAAACCAAATAAGAAAACCAGCACCAAAATAATAGAAACGAAACACCTTTCCCCAAGCTGACTATTCCTCGTGGGGAAAAAAGACCACGGCCCTCTAAAGATAGACAAATGCAGCTCGGATATATACATAAGTCACTTTTAATACAAAATCACTACGAAATACTGAAAAGCGTCTTGAACTCGAACTAGCCGTAGCAGATATAAAGTGGGATATAATAGGCCCCTGTGAAGTAAGAAAATATGGAAAAGGAATAAAAGGTTACGGAAACTACATCATATGCTATAAAGGTGAGACACCAGGACTGTACGGGGTGGAATTTTTAATTAGGATGAAACTAGCATGCGAAATGGTAGAAATAAAAGGTATATCTGAAAGGATAACAATGTTAAACATAACGCTACCCTTAAATAAAAATGATCTAGTCTAGTCTATTATACAGGCTCATTTACTCATATTCGCTCATATACTCACCAAAAGAATCAGATAAAGAAGAAAATGTAATAAAAAATGAAATTTTTTATAAAGGCCTACGAACAATGTATCATAACGCACACAAAAATATTATAGTAATGGTTGATTTCAATGGAAGAATAGGAATATGTAAGAATAGTAATGAAAAATACACAGTGGGCAAACATGGACATGGTAATAGAAGTAAAAACGGAAACAGATTTGAACCTTTGCTTTAGAAAACAAACTAAGGACACTCAATACTTCCTTCAAAAAAGGAAAGCGAAAAAATGGATATGGCTTTCCCCAAATGGACTTCATAAAAACGAAATTGGTTACATAATGTCTAAAAATGCCAGTATCATTCAGGATATAGCAATTATACACCACCTAAACTTTAATTCGGACCATAAAATGGTGTGCGCTTAATTTACAGGCACACCTATAAAGAGAAATAATAAAATTCATAACAATAACTCTGCCGTTGTAGGCACAGGTAATAGCAATCAACTTTTAACGAATCTACAGGCGTTAATAATTAAAAAGAAAGATGAGAGAAGAGTTATGACTCTTCTCTCATCTTTCTTTTTAATTAAGTAATTATAACAAGTAATATATAATAAGTAATTATAACAAGCTCTTTTCAAGTATAGTAAAGGAAAATAATAAAAAGCACCCTCTATTTTATCAACTAACCGATCGTCAACTTATTTTAATTGAACATTGTAATATTTTAACAGCAATAAAGGCTTATTTATTTATTTATTTATATTGAACATTAACGAATGCTTTATCTATTTGTTGCCTTCAACTTCGTTCCGTACGATACTCATCTCAGAATCGAGAATGATTTCCAGCTCCGTGCCCCGAGCACGATTAATTTGCGAAATTGGTATTGTTAACGTAAAAATGCCATACATTATGGCATTTTTACAGCGTAAAAGTAACTAAATTTGGCAGCATGAACCTTTTTTGTAATGTAAATATATCGAACTATACAATACTCATTAAATACGTGACATTTTATGAGTTAAATTGGTAGCTTTAATTTTTTTTGTCACACGGTAACGTAAGTTTCGATGGTTGGCTGTCGAGTTTTACGAATCATTTGTCACTGAATTTTTGAAGGTGACTAAAGTCTCGTACCTTATAAACTACAATAACAATTATTGTTTTAAGTATTACGTGCTACTTGTGATTAATAATTCAACACCGCCACTGCATCAATGTAGTAATAAGGGTTATATTTTCGCTGCAAGTAAGTCTTGTAAATGAGAGAATTCAACTTCGAGAATCAAGGTAAGTAAATTTTGTTCTAAACAAATTTATCCATATCCATACTTAATATTATAAATGCGAAAGTAACTCTGTCTGTCTGTCTGTCTGTCTGTCTGTATGTTACGCTTTCACGCCTAAACCACTGAACCGATCTTCATGAAATTTGGTACAGAGGTATATTAGAGCTTAAGAAGGAACATAGGCTACCTTTTTTCATGAGAAAAGGGGTTTAAGGGGGGGAAATAGGGGATGAAAGTTTTTATGAAAGTTTGTCATTTTTGAAGATTTCTTGATGAAATTTGGTACAGAGGTAGATTAGAGCTTGGGAACGGACATAGGCTACCTTTTATCGCGAAAAGGGGGCAGGAAGGGGGGGTAACCAGGGCCTTGGGATGAAACTTATCGTTTTAGAAGATTTCCTGATGAAATTTGGTACAGGGATAGTTTGGAGCTTGGGAACGGACATAGGCTACCTTTTATCGCGAAAAGGGGGAAGAAGGGGGGACCAGGGCCTTGGGATAAAATTTCATCATTTTAGAAGATTTCCTGATGAAATTTGGTACAGAGATAGTTTAGAGCTTGGGAACGCACATAGACTACCTTTTATCGCAAAAAGGGGGGTAGATGGGGGGGGGGGACTAGGGCCTTGAGATGAAAGTTTGTCATTTTTGAAGATTTCCTGATCAAATTTAGTACAGAGATAGGTTTAGAGCTTGGGAACGGACATAGGCTACCTTTAATCGTGAAAAGAGGGGCATAAGGGGGGACTAGGGCCTTGGGATGAAAGTTTGTAGTTTTTGAAGACATCCTGATGAAATTTGGTACAGATATAGATTATAGCTTGGGAACGAACATAACCTTTTGTCGCGAAAGACGAGGTTAAAAGGGGGGGGGGAATTTATAGGGAATGAAAGTTAGCCACTTTTGAAGACATCCTGATGATATATTTGGTACAGAGATGGATTAAAGCTTGGGAACGAACATAGGTAATAAGGGATGAAAGTTTGACAGTTTTGAAGACATCCTGATGAAATTTGGTACAGGGATTAATTAAAGCTTGGTAACGGACATATGCTACCTTTTATCACGAATAATGTGGTAAAGGGGGGGGGGGGGATAAGGACTAGATAGAGTATGAAAGTTTGTCATTTTTGAAGATGTCCTGATGAAATTTGGTACAGAGATGGATTAGAGCTCGAAAATGGACATAGGCTACCTTTTATTGCGAAAAAGGGAGTTGAAGGGGTGAAATAGGGCTAGGGTATGTAAGTTTGACAATTTTGAAGATATCTTCATGATTGGTATAGAGATGGATTAGAGTTTGGAAATGGTCATAGGCTACCCCTTATCTCGAAAAAAGGGATAGAAGAGGGAAGGGGGAAGGGGAATAGGGCTATGGGATTAAAGTTTCTCATTTTTCAATGGCACAAAAAAGGGGGTGAATATGGCATAAATAGTAAGAATTTCTATTAAGATGTCCTCATGAAATTTGGTACAAAGGTGAATTAGAGCTTCGGAAAGGACAAAGTCGAGTAGCGAACCAAATATAGAAGCGAGTGGAGAGGCGAGTAGAGATTGTAATAGGGACGAGTGCATAGGCGTGTAAAGATCGAAAGTCGAGTAGAGTCGACTACAGGGGCGAGTAGATATGCAACTAGAGAGGCAGTGGAGAGGCGAGTATGGAATCAAATAGAATGCAGTAAAGGGTTGAGTAAAGAGGCGAATAGGGAGGCGAGTGGAACGATGAATGTAGTGGCGAGTAGAGATCGAATAGAGAGTTGAGTAGAGGTGCGAGTAGATAGGCGAGTGGGAAGAGTCAAGTAGAGAGGCGAAAAGAGAATCGAATGGATGGGCAAGTAGAGAGGCCAATGGAAAAGCGAGTATAGAGAAGAGTACAAAGTCGAGTAGATAGGGGAACAGAGAAGTCAGTAGAGAGTCGAGTATAAATTCAAGTATAGAGGCGAGTAGAAAGTCGAGAACAGAGGTGAGTACATAGTCGAAGACAAAGTTGAGTAGAGAGGCGAATTTAATGCTCAATAGCGTCGGATCAACACTAAGCGATAACCGACATTCGCGCGAGCGGAGCCGCGGGCAACAGCTAGTTTAATAATAAATGGAAGTCATTTTTGTATTTTTACGCCCAATAAACATAAAGAAATGAAAGAGAAGCTAGTCCATAATTTCAAAGAGTTACATTGAAATGATGAACAATTATAGTTATCAGGGTTAGCCTCAAATATATGATACTAGCTTATTGTTATGGAAAAACAAATCTGTTTGATCCAAAAGGGCTAGGGTTCCAGCCCCACATTTTATTCCGCCATTTTTAGTTTCGATGACAGTTGAAGTATCACTTGTGTCAGTTCATTAATTCGAGTTCGTGGGCGCTAAGTCTTATCCGCGGGATGGACATCTTAGTGGGACCAATATTTTGGGTTTTATATAGTAATCAGTCATCGAATTTGGGAAATATATACGTACTAGCTTTTGCCTGCGGCTCCGCCCGCGTGGATGTCGGTTATCGCGTCCTTTCTCAAGGTCTAATCCACCAATACAACAAATTTCATTAAAATCGGTTCAGTGGTTTAGGCGTGGAAGCGTAACATACGGACAAACAGACAGACAGACAGAGTTACTTTCGCATTTATAATATTAGTATGGATTTCGCGGGGCGGAGTGTATACCGAGTGGCACAATTACGTCTTGGGACGCTAAAGTGGTGAGCACGTATGTGGTACATAGTGAAATTTGTTGGTGAACGCCGTCGAAGCGGTTCAACGGCGTGATCGGCTGTGAGGGAACCAGCCAGGGCAAGTAAAACACTAAACACATACACACCTCACAATACAGACACGCCTTGGTTGGGATTCCACAGGTGATGATGACAATTTCAAGTATTAACCTTCCTGTAGTTCACATAGCTATAAGTACAGCGCTGCGTTACTTGCAGCCAAGTTTGGAGTGGCAGACGGGTGTCAGGCTTCAACATAATCATTTTCATAAATTATATACTACTGTAACTGAATTATGATCATACTTATCCAATAAAAAACCTTAACCATCTAGAAGGTTGCAGGTGCTTATATCACAGTTTTAGCAACAACTGCATAATGTGTTTAATGAAAAATGCACATTGTAGAATGGTTTTTGATCCAATAAAGACTGATCTTAAATGATGAACTACGTGTAATCACCATAGTTCACCTTTATTTTTAGGTGATTGGGGCTATCCACAACGTTCCTGGTTAATGTTATAAACAACACGAATTCAGGATGATGCATCAGCAGAGACATACACAAAACTGTTCTTAGAAAGACCCGGATGACAACAGAAATAACTTTTGGGCAATTGAAAAATATTTGTGTTGTTTATGAGGGAATTATAACAGCTTGCTGTGAGCTACACAATTCATCGAGGAAAAATGTTTTTTTCTTTTTAGAAAAGGTGGATGGTGCTACACACCGTCATTAATAATAAAATTAAAATAAAATATCATGTACCTTACTAACAATAGTATGTAAGTGATAAATTGTATGATACTAACAACTTCTATGGATTTTATCCGAAATAAACTATATATTATTATTATTATTAACGTGAGGGAAAATCTTTCATGGATGTTATGCCGGACTGCTACCGACTAAAAACCCTCCGGTACCGCCTAAGAGCCTGTGATTGGTAGCCCCAGGTAAGCCCCCGGAAGGATAGCCCAGGACTACCAACAGATCTGCGGCTGCGGCCTCGCCTAAGGGGTGGTTTGGTATCCCGCGTCTATTGGTGTCAACCCGGTTCTTAGGGGGGGGGGGGGGGCGTGCGTGAATCTCTCACGTCATGCTGCCGTCATGGGCCTGCTTCTGTAAGGACGGTGAGCAGCCCACTCACGTCCTCAGGACCCCGGTCACGTTGGCCGGTGGTCTTCGGCGAACACACGTCGGCGGCGCCTAAGCCCGGCACTCGGGTGGAAGAGTTATCTTACGCTCGTACGAAGAGACGGCGCAGTCCCATTTACTCCCGCTGGAGACCATGGCTCGCACCATGGTCTCGAGCGAGAGAGTGTCCATGTCTAGACCCACCACGAGGACCTGGCGCTGTTCCGACTACGCCGTGCACTCCACCAGCGTGACACTCGGCCGTGGTTTCCCGGTGTCTTCGCCATACTTACCGAAGCTAAGTAAGCATCTGTGACAACCGGTAGGAGAGAGCACCATGTCTCCTCTCCAGCCACTCGCCCATGACCGCTCTGACGGCCGCGATTGTGGCGAATCACCCCTTTGGTTGCTCAAGTCGCACCTTCCATGTCTACCAGGAGGGACCGTTGGGCCTCTATTTCTCGAGACGCAGGCCTTTGGCCCCGCTCCAGCGCCTCCTTGCGCCATTTAAATAGAGACGCAAGGGCTCTCGCTTCCAGGTCCCATGGAGGGGTCCCGGCTAGACATGCCGCTTCACCTGAGATTGTGCGGTATCCCTTTATCACCATGACGGTCATCGCCCTCTGCGGGTTCAGCAATCAAGCCACATTGGTGGCCGTCAGGGTTTCCGCCCATACGGGGGCCCCGTATAAGGCCTTACTTAGCACAATCCCCTGGTACAGTCTCCTGTAGGGAGCGTTGGGTCCCCTGATGTTGACTCGCGCGGCTGATGCCCCCCTCAGTTATGGGACCAAACTTCGGAAGTTCCACAGGCCATCGAGTACGAGCGCCAGATACTTCATCGAGGGCTCGATGCTGATACTGACGCCCTCTACCTGTAGGCTGGAGCCCGCAAGTGGCCCTTATCCGAGGTCCGTCGAAGCACAGACCCTCGGATTTGTGAAGGGCGACCTCAAGACCGAGCCGCGGTATCCGACCCACGACTTGAGCAACTCCTGCCGTGGCCTTTAGTGCTGCGTCTCGGTGCTCTGCTCCCCACGCCGTAACGAGGGTGTCGTCGGCGTAACATGTTATGCCGACGACACCCTCGGACGACTACATCAGACACATTGTTCTTTGGGAGCGCAGCACCCAAAGAACAATGTGTCTGAACCACAACCTGACATTTCACAACACCACTTATCGTTCTCCTCCGAACAATTTTTTCATGAATGTGATATCAAAGATTACTTACTAAAGGGAACAGCGATCAACATTTGGTAGTAAATACAATGAATAAACTATTCTCCTAATTTAAATGTTTAACAATAAAAATATATGATTGAAAAATTAAAGCATTCGCTTCTTTTTTCATTTCTTTTTTCCTGTCTATTTACAGCCTTCTCTTTCATCATGAGGCATTGTGTTATTGACTTTAACCGCTAGTGGAGGACTACGATTATGGTAAGTGGTGAGATTGGGTACTCTCCTTATAGTCTAAGCAGCAGATGATCTCGGTTTACGGAGGCTGGGCGGCGGAACTGCATGATGTAGCCGTGGATAGTTCGTGTGCGTTTTGGATTAACTGTTTGAATTTCACAATAGTCAATACTTATTCTTCTTTTATGAGCATTTTGTATGTATATTTTTTTGAGTAAAAAATTTGTTTATTATACACGTACAAGATGAAATTTTCTATTTAAATACAAAGTTGCATTTTTTTAAATTACATATTTATTTATTCATAAAAATACAGATACAAGGTACAATAAGTTAGGTATAGTTACAGGTATCCGTACAATAATTCTATGTTTTACCTTTTGAACTAGGCAAGCCTGTATCTCAAGAGGCAGATTTATTGTTTGATATCCATCTGACATGCCATAAATGTTCGTCTTGCTTGTTTTAAAAAATTGAAGCTTTTATTGCAAAATTCATTGTAATTTTCTTCACGCTCGTATTTATTTACTTTCAACATCACAGTCTTCTTCATCATAGCGTTAATTCCAGTCGTAACCGAAGCTTTCAACACCCTTGATTCACAATCAGGAATCAAGGGTCTCAATAGTGCCGTTCTCGGGGATGTTGAAGATCGTGGGAAGTGGCGAGGAAAAAGCAACATAAACATATAACTTATATTTGATTGTTGCAGGTAGTATCTTCGATAATATTGTGTATATGGGACTACACATTTCTTCTATATTATATGTCAAGCATCGTTATTCAAAGAGTAAGTAAATGAATATAACGCAGACTCAGACGTATTTACTATGACAAACGTGTCATCAGGAACGAGCTTTTTTCCTCGGTGCTTGGTTCGTGAAATCGCGCACACGTCTGTAAAATAACGGATTGTGGAAAGCGGCCCTAAAAAGATAACACAAATATAATGCACGCATGTTATTTATTTATCTAAAATTGCAATTTTTTCAACGGTTTTTTTCAGGTGACAAGTCTTTATGTGTCCATATTGTATTTGATATGGTGTTTGTTATCTGAACTGCTTGCGATTTTTTTGGTATTTTATGCGGGTCAACAGTTGCACAACAAAGTGAATACAATGTACAAGGCTATTAGTAAGTTGTACAGCACATGTTCCATAAGTAAGTTTATTTCACAATCACATAATTATTCTTCTTCTTTCTTTCTTTATCTCCTTGGTGTGTAATCTATTATTACTTCTTTGCGTTTTACCCGACTGCCAAGAAGGGTTATGTTTCGCGCGTATCTTGTATGTATGTATGTACGTTTGTATGTTTGTAATATTCTTCTGAACCGTATACGGCTTTTAATGATTCATGTTTCAAATGAAAGGTATTTATTGCCCATGTATTCTTGGATAGGTACATAAAATATGAACAAAAGTTAAATGCTAAGCTATATGGCTTTTGACGCCAAAATGTATGTTTTAAAAAAATCACTCAAATTTATCGAGTGGGGTTTCAAAATGAAGGAAATTAGAAGACCATTACAAATATATATATACCTATGTCATAACTAAAGAGTATAAAATAGAATAAATTATTAAAAAAAAACCCCGACTGATGCAATGAGATCGAAACAAGCTTTATAGCAGGTAGTACCCATTAGCAAATCTCAAACCAGATGAAAATTAATGGGAACCGCCTGCTATAAAGCTTGTTTCGATCTTTGCAGTATCAGTCAGGTTTTTATTAATATGAATTTTTGTTTAAGGCCCTGGAAGTCCTGAAATTACAGTGATTAGAAGTTTATTAACTATAACGACAAAAAATAAGATTCAAGTAGAATTTGGCAAATTAACCTTAGGGATGTATCTTATTCCGATGGTATTATCTACGATTAGCAAGAATGTCATAATAGCGTTGCAGTTTGATAATGTAATTTAATAAAACTCTAGATATATTTTGAACCAACCTCCAATCAGGCGCTGCCATACAAGCCGCATAAGCGCAAACAAAAGGAAGAAAAAAAGGCAAGCTAGCTCCGATGTGGTTTAGTACCTTCATTATCTTTAGAATAGATACTAAAGCACAGAATAGATAATAGTCTAAAGTCTCAGGTAAAATGCGTATTATGCCACCTTACAACCGACATTTGAGACCCGAGGCGGCATGCGGTTTTTATTTATTTATTTATTTTTAACTTACTTTTACTGTACTACGTTTTACACGTGCAGCCTGTGGGCTAGATATACTCTAAGCTCGTACAACGCCCTTAGAGTGCAATACAATAATGCGTTTAGGGTGCTGATGGGGTTGCCGCGCTACTGTAGTGCTTCGGGGATGTTCGCCGATGCTCGTGTGGACTGTTTCTATGCCACAATGAGAAAGAGGTGCGCATCTCTGGTGCAAAGAGTGCGAGCCAGCACTAACAGCATCCTAAGAATGATAGCAAGTAGGCTAGATTGCACATATATGAGTCACTGCGGAGCTATCTCCCATGGGATGCGCCGCCGGTGATTCAAAAATTATAATGTAGTGTACTAACATAGTTTTTAAGTCTTACTAACATTTTGAGTCAATGGTCACTTGAATAAAAACAAATTTATTATTATTATTTATTTATTTAATCATTAAAAATGTCACATTGTGTTTGATATACATTTGTGGTGGTTAAGATAAATTAAAGTTTACCATTATAAATGTGATGTAGATATTAACATGCAGTAATACAACAAAAACGAAAATGTCGATGACAAAGAAAAGTATGACATGAAATTGAGGTAATGTCAGCAAAAAAACTATAGAAGGTCGAAAAAAAGTATTATCATGTCCTTTTTTTTAAATTTAACTTTGTCTAAAAGTTTATTATCAGATTAAATAGGCTATTAAACAAGGTTTATTTTAATGTGTAGGTGTCTTAACAAAAACTTAACAGAATTTTAGTTACATATTTAGGGTTAATTGAAATATCCGTAGACCATGTTGATGTGTGTAGTATGAATACAATGATTAAGTCAAAAGGTACTTGTATCAAATGATTTATATTCCATTAAAATGAATTAAAAAAAGAAGAAAGTCAATGTTAATTAAAACTAAATTTCTTTCGATATCAAACTTTATACTTTCATCATGTGAGACAAATTCCGATATGGAGTTTAAACATTTTTCCAATAAAAAGGCCTTAAGTTCTATTTTGAACTTATTCACACTTCATATTAATAACTTAAGATGAATGGGCAACTTGTTAAAATGTTCCACTGCCTGATACCCAGAACTGTGCTTAACAATATTTAGGTTTGGGAAAATTGGGTTTTCGACGGTTCGAGTCTTATATAACTGCGTCTGGCAAGGGGGGGAGATAAGATAGTTCAATTAGAACTTTCAGAGATGTACTGCAATTTTTTTATTATTTAAAAAAATTAATATGGTGTGGTACACAATAATAAATAGTACATTATGGTACAAGTGTGTAAAGTTGGTGGTTACCGCCGAGGCGTAATTGAGACCCGAGCCCTTAGGTGAGGGTCTTAAGTGAGCCAAGGATGGTAACACTAAACACTTTGTGAACAAAATAAAACTAAAAAAATAATTTTATCTGCTCTTATACTCAAAATGTAAACATTACAAATTAAAAGAAAATTGTTATCCTGTGCTTTTTTTGTTTCTAATGTTCTAATGTTCCTTACGGAGCAGACTGAGGGCTCTGGCTACATACTACCTTGTCATCAGCGGAGGACGGATTAAATTTTTAAACTACAACTGGATTTTTTCTAAATAGTCTGTGGACGCGGTGATTTTGGCGCTCAACGTCTGTCATTTTACTCAAATTATATTAATTATTTCATGAGATCATATAACATAATGTATGAAATTGCATTTTGGTCTTAAATTACTCGATTTTATAGGTCTTAAAATTGAATATTTTAAGACCAAATTATTCCATATACTATAATGAATGATACTATAAAAAACTTGCCTATGACACGTATTTTTTACCCACATTCGTATTTAAGAATCTTTTTCATAAGCTATTTGAAGAAACAATTAGTAAATATGCAGTTATCAATTAGCCCAGTCATTATCAATTAGTCTACTGCTGAACAAAGGCCTCTCCCAATGTGCGCCATTTCGTACGATCCTCGGCCTTTCGCATCCAGTCAGTCCCAGCCACCTTTTTCAGGTCATCGGTCTATCTGGCTAGGAGGCGTCATACCCTCTGTTTGCCTTCTCACGGTCTCCACTCTAGGATTCGTCTGCTCCAACGTCCATCGGTCCTTCGACAGACGTGGACAGCCCATTGCCACTTCAGCTCAGCTTCATAGACCGTTGCGCGACTTTACTTTATGGATTAGCCCTACCGCCCAGCCCTACACTGATGTCCATGTTTCGGCACCGCAAGTCATAGAAGGTAGGACGCACTGGTTAAAGACCTATGTTTTCACGCATTGCGGTAGAGAAGACTCGACTTAGTTTGAGAAATGCTGCCCAGCCCATTTAAATCCTTCTGGCTAGTTTTTCCTCGAAGTTGTTTATACCGATCTGGATAACCTGGCCCAGGTATACATATTTTTGGACAACTTCAAGCGTCGCCCCTTCGATGGCAACCAGTCTTGGTGCAACATGATCGTTGACCATGATCTTGGTTTTATCCAAGTTTACTTCGGGGCAGATGCGTCGAAAAGCTCCATTTAGGCTGTGTAACATTTCGCCCAGTTGTTCCAGCGACTCTGCAACCCTGACAATATCATCGGCGAACCGAAGATGTGAATATGTACTCACCGTTTATGTTGATTCTCCGCCCAGTCCAATCCACAGTATTGAAGACGTCCTCCAATGCATTGGTGAATAGTTTGGGGCATATAGCATCCCACTGCCTAACTCCATGCTGGAGTCTAATTTCAACTTCTGGTTTTGGAATTGGATGGAATTGTGGCAGTACATCGAGGCGATACGACACTTCTACAGGGCATCCAGAACTGCCCAGGTTTCGATGGAGTCGAAGGCTTTTTGTGGTCCACAAACGCCATACACAGCGGCTGACTGTATTCTTGAGTTTTTTCTACAATCTACCGAATAGTATGGTTGTGGTCTACGGTGCTATAGCCTTTGCGAAACCACACGCGTTCCGGTCGCTGGTACTCATCGAGTTTACTCGCGAGGCGAGATGTGACGACTCTTGAGAACAACTTGTAGATGTAGCTCAGGAGTGAGATGGGGCTGTAGTTCTATAGCATGGTCTTGTCGCCTTTTTTGAAGAATTGTATCACCGCACTCCTGCTCCATGCCCCAGGTAATAGACCCTGTTAGATGACGGAATTAAAAAGACTTGCTAGCTCTTTCAGGATTGGAACCCCACCTGTTTTCAGGGACTCAGTAGTGATTCTGTCATCACCACCTCCTGTTCTTTAGTTGCTTGAGAGCTGCTCGACCTCGGGTATCACCTATGTGTAATGGCGCGTGAGTGGGGCTCTGTGGTCTGCATCACTGTGTCCCATCGGTTTACTCATCCCTGATGCATATAGCCGTCCATAAAATATCTCGATCTCTTCAAGAATCCCGTACTTTGAGGTAATCATTCCGCCATCCATAGTTTTAAGTTTCGTCAAATGGGGCCTCCCTAACTGCTGAGCGAACACTTTCGAACCCCTATTTTGCTCAATCGCCTCCTGGACGGTACGAGTGTTAATGCGTCGGAGGTTGCGTCGTATCAGCTTTTTATTTTTTTTATTTAGGGCCTTCCCATATGTAGATGGTGGTTTACGTCTCTTTCTCATAAGTTCGAGAGTAGCAAGAGAGAGTTCGGAGAGTTTCATGCTATTTGCGTTTTCCGGGAAACAACTTTCGAGACGCTTCCTGTATAATGTTTTAACCACTGTGTTGGTTTTCTCGTCAATGCCACTAGAGGTCTCCGGCCTTGAAAAACAATTTAGAAGTTCTAGATGGAACTCTTTGGACCCAAGAGGTACTTGGAGCGGCGTGGGTTGGAGAGTAGACCGTATCTATCGGAGTCTTTCAGCCTTAAGTTTGATACTTAGAGAGCCTCGGATAAGTCTGTGATCGCTTCCGGTATTAAAGCTGTTGATTACAGAGACGTCTCTAAATATGTGCTTACTGTCCTTTATGAAAAAGTCTATCTCGTTTCTTATCACAGAGTCCCGGCGTTGCCTAGTCCACTTCATGTGGGGTTTCTTCTTAAAGAAGCTGTTCATTAAGAAGAGCTCCTGTGATTCGAGGAAGTTGACTAGCATTTGCCTCCTGTGATTGCTACGCCCTACTCCATAAGGACAGATTCTCGTTTTGCCATGTTCTTGTACTCCTACTTTGGCATTGAAGATCACCATAACGACTTTGTAAGTGGCCTTCGCGGTGTGATTTATTGCCTTGGCAATATCTCCATAAACGGCTCCAGTGGTTTAGTCGGGGTAACGCGAAGTGGGCGCATACTCCTATATCAACTTCAGCGAATGATTTTTAGATACGCTTACTTACACTCTGCCGACTTCAACAACGCTGCTAATAAGGTCCTTATTTACCAGAAAACCGATATCTCCCTGGGAGAGCCGATTACCTTTTCTGAAGTAGAACAAGTCATCTGACTCAAGAGTTGTCGTATCCTCCCCCTGTCTTCGGATCACCCCAATATGTGCCAGTTTATGCGACCTACTTCTACTCCGAGTTCTGCGAGGTAATAGTCCAGCCTTTCTCCGCCGTAAGATAAAGTGCTGGAATGCTCTGCTCGTGCACGGTTTTCCCTCTTCTCACAGTCCTGGGTACGTCAAGCGGGGCGCGAAAAGTTATTTATCAACTCTGCCAAGGTAGGGACCACCATTGTAATTTCAACGGCATAGGAAATGGTAGTCCGCATCTTCTGGACTGTACCTCAACTTTTTATCATCTTGCGAGGGACAGTCAATTGACGGATCAAATATATTATTTAAAAAATTGCCCAACTTCATTGATTTTCCATTAAAATTTGTATTAAACTTCAAAATGTATTCGCATTGACTATAACTTGTTGTCAAAACTATCGAACCAATTTCCAAGTGCGTGACACAGGTCTTGGTTCAAGAATATTTCTATTCATATACAATTTTCAAGGAATGTAAGGCATACTGAATTTAAATACTTAGCTTGATATTGAATTGGGTATTTGACTGTCTAGTCAAAACGTCAAAATGGTAAGTTTTAAGGAAACTTATGGGCAATAAAAAAGTATGATGTTATAATATTAATTTATCAATAATCGACATCGATGGATGTACTTTATATCCCTGGAATAGTCTCCCAGGGGTTGCGGAAATACGTAAGTAGTTTTGTGTCGGTGTCGGGTTAGTAGCTTTCATAAACGTTCAAAACACGAGTCTCCAAGGGATTCTGGTAATTACGGCCACTAGCGCTGAGTTTCCACCTTATAACGTTGTACGGAATGACGTATTTACTATGACAAACGTGTCTGCAGTATCACAGACGAGCATCTATACACGATGCGTGGTCCGTGAAATCACGTATGTGTCTGTGAAATTATGGATCGTGGAAAGCGGCCCTAACACACTATGCAAGTAACATTAATCACCTGTCAATTATAAGATAATTACATGAACACAATTTATGTATTGCGTGTAATGGCGGATAGATGAATGAGTCATTGTTGTAACAGGATATTGGGCACGGAAATTACGAATAACTACCTGTACCCTGTAAACACAGAGTTTCTGTACCGTCATCGCAGAAGACTAAGCAGGACAAGCCTTTGGTCTTCCCACTGAAAGCACAAAAACTCTCCAGTGAGCTCTGGCAATCCTACTCACCGCCGAGAACACAACATGAGGTCATTATGGCCGCGGTATTCTGAGAGGGCGAAGGTCCTTCCCCAGTTGGACTTCAATTGGACGGAAATACCATTGTGCCCTACCTCCTACCAATATTATCTTTGGCGAATGTTTGCGGTCGTGTAACTTCAATACTAGAATGAATAAAGTTATATTCATACCAAACATATATCCTATTTTCTTGTTCTTCACAATCTCCTCTACCCGGTCTGCTGGTAGAAATTTCTTTTTAGAAATAAGCAGTACCAGTGTACAAATTTTGCAACATCCAGTGTATGTTCCGTATGTTTTGTGTGAGCATGAATCTTAAATAAATAAGAAAAATATTGGTGGCATACTAGTTAGGCTTAAACATCTGTGGTGTAGCGGTAGTGAACGCGACGGCTTCGCAGGAGGCAGTCGTTACAGTTAGTTGGAGTCCTCAAAAGCTCAACTAGTCTAACTACAGAACATCAATATCGTCAATTGGTTGTAGTGATCAGATGGCCGTCGCTTCACAGAAAACATTGAAGTTCAGCCGCATCACAGTTTAACTGGAAAGCCGACACTAGCAAAGTTGGGAAAAGGCTTAGAGAATGATGAATGATCACAATACGTAAATAAAATGAATTAAAGCCGTTCACAGTATAATCAATAAACAATAATTAAATAATAAACATCTAACACATTCAATACAATCAATTAGAATTAATTAAATAATAATTTACAGTCAATCGACTGTGCCTATATCCCGCGTCATTGCCTAATATCTGACTCTTGTGAACTCATTCAGCGTACACGAAAATATGTCAACGCGGTCCGCGAACACATTGAGCACATGAAGGGGGCACGTAAGCGGGGCTCGCTTCAGCAGATTGCAGATGTAGCCCGAACGCCCGCAGGATGGCAGGGTTGCGTATAAAACAACGAAGTACTTTAAAAACATACGTGGCTAGAGCCAGTTTCCTTCTCACTCCCAGCTTGTAGTATCCCACCATGCCTAAAACATGTTATAAACCAAAATATTATGTGTATTGCTTTTCAAAATACTCTCCTTTAAATTTTAAACACCTTTTCATGCGATCGAACCATTTTTTTAAACACGAGGACCACAGATCTGAAGGCATGTCTTCTACGTGCTGATTGAACTCTATCACTGCCTCTTCGGAGTTGGTAAAAGTGAAATCTCTCATGAAATCTTTGATTTTGCGGAAAATACAGAAATCACAGGGTGCTAGGCCGGCCTGTAAAAAAGTACAACTCTTCACGACATACTCGCCGTATACATAGCCGTAGTATGTCGTGAAGAGTTGTACTTTTTTGAGAGCTAAAAATGACTGTTTTGTTGGCCGTGTGTGAGCATGCGTTGTCATTGTGTAGGAGAACGCGGCTTTAGGTCGTCTTTCGCGAACTTTTCTGACACCTTAGGTAAAACAATGGTAGAATACTACTCGGCATTAACATTTTTTTGATCTTTAAGTAGAATTATGAAGATGTAGCTGAGATAAAGAACGCGATCATTATTTTACCAAAGTTTCTCGCCTGCCTCACTTTTGTTGGCCTGTTCTCATTTTCAAACACCCATTCACAAGGTTGCTTTTTTCAGGTTCAAAACAATAAATCCACGTTTCGTCTCCTGTAATAATGGCATAAACAGCATTAAAATGTCCATGATCGTACTTCAGTAGCATCTGTGAGCACCATGCAAGCTCGCTTTTGCTCCGCTGTCAGTTCATGAGGGATCCAACGACAACAAAGTTTCTGTACTTTCAATTCCACGGGTAAAATTTTTTAGCCAAATAATGTAGCCAAAAAATTAATTTAGCCAAATGGCTCATACCAATCCCGAATCGTCCTCGAACCTCTCGAAAAAGTCTCATAGGTAATCCGCGGATTTCCTTCAATTAGCCGCTTAACAGTAGCGAAATTAAGTGTAATAAAATTCAGGTTTATTAGATGGAAATCATAAACTATTCGTATATAGAACATAATAACTACCTATTAACGCTGTGTTAATCGCAAAATCGTATTTTAGCCAATACCGGAAAAGTACGATTGGTCTAGTATGGTGTATTTTTTTTTGTTAGCAAATTTCACTAGAATATGAACGTTGCAGATGAAATATGAATGAAATAATTAACAAGTGGCCATTTTATAGTCTTCATGTGTCTCCTATTTATCTGCAAATGAACATCAATATGCAATTTGGCCATTTTAGACTCAGTTCCGAAAAGCTAGAAGTGCAAAACTTATGGTGTGCCCCGTGCATAACATAAAGTTTATGGTATGTATAGAAATCGAATAAACTTATATAGTATTCCTTCTAACATTAGTTTATACGTCTCCTCGTATGGAGCCAAAATGCTGGAATTGCATTCTAGGTGGTTTTTAACTAATGCTTCGTATAGCGTTCATAAGCAAACGATATGAGATAGGTATATCACACTAGATTGTGTGGCATCAATCTAAGAATCCCTGTGTGTGAAATTGAGTAGCATTTCTAATGACACATTTTACTGTAACTGCCGGTACCTGTAGATTCTTACGTGGCTCTAATGGAGCCAACGGGTTCATGTCTGACGATCGTTATCACCGACGAAGGATAGGAAGATAGCTTTGTATTAAAATACATAGGTACTTTTGGTAATTGTTGTATCACGGCGTTCGATATCAAGTAATTGTTATAAACAACAACATGACATATTATGTCATGTTGTTGTTAGATACAATCCAATTATGATCTACACTACACTATAATATAAAGTTAAAGTATTTGTTTGTCTGTATGGCTGAATACTGGAAAGGTTACAGGCTTAGTAACACCATGCTACTGCCCAAGGGAGCGGAGCAGTACTCATAAATATTAAGAAATTCAGCAGATCCCCATACATAATTTGAAAAAAAAAGAAATGTCACTAAAAGGGGTGACGCGTGTGGTTTCCAAGTATGTCTCGGGTGATAGTAAGGCGGCTAAGCTAGTATGGTGTAAAATAATTACTGTAGAGTATGTCCACTGATATGATTAAAAGATAACATTGCTTCTAATCAAGCCTAGAAAGTTAAAACGAGCGACCGACATAAGTCAAGTTCCAAGATGAATAAAATAAAAATCATCTGTTATACCGAAAGAACAGAAAACATACTATGTATTTATAGAAATTATAACGTTTATGGGAACAAAACAAAATTTCTAATAGTTATTCGCGTAATTATGGAACTTATACTGACTCTGCTACTGTTACTAAATAACATGGTATGGATTGTAGAAGCCGGTCAAATAACCAGTAATAGGAAATATTTTTATTTCATGACGTTATTCATTTTACAACTCGATGGAATAGTTTCTATAGTATGCGGTATACTGAATACGACTGCATATGAAAATTTGGTGACTAATCTGACAAATATCCACAATATCTATCGCCATGACATAAATTACAACAGAAGCCTACAACGATTGCTGCTTATTGTACTAAAGCATTTTATTGGCGTATACATCATATCAGTCTGCCTTATCATAGTAAATACTGTTCATTATTTACATGTTTTCGGAAATACTCATCTATTTAGTACTTTGGTAATGCAATTCTCACTACTTCGAAGTCAGACATGTTTTATTTCGGAATTATTCGTGTTATACGCGTTCTTATCTTTACTATCAATCTCATTGAAATTCCTAACTGGTACATTGTTCGAGATAGAGAGACAAATACAAGAGAAGATAAATGCAGTGCATTTGGACAGAAATAACGTGTGTGATTATTTAGACCTCTTACAACAGGTACAACAGTGGACTGAGGTGTACGATTATCTAGTGAACAGTGGGAAGCAGCTGTCAGATTGTTTTAAACATCAAGTAAATGTTCATTATTATAATATTCTTTTAACTATATACGACATTGTATGTAGAATACCAACGAATGCTTTATGCATTTCTTACCTTTAACTCCGTTCCGTGAGATACTCATCTCGGAATCGAAAATGTTTTCTGGTCGGTGATGGTATCTGTTATAAGGTGGGTCTGGGCTGGGTATATTATTTTGTGATTCAAGTCTAACGAGCATGGCGCCCGTCTAGTTTATGGAGTGCCCAATTTAGGCATATAGGTAGGTGTCACAGCCTCGTGATGATACCCAAGAAATGCATCTCGGGGATGTTGAAGATCGTGCGAAGTGGCGAAGAAAAAGCAACATAAACATATAACTTATATATTTGATTGTTTCAGGTAGTATCTTCGATAATAATGTGTATATGGGGCTACACATTCGTTCTATATTATTTGTCAAGCATCGTTATTCGAAGAGTAAGTAAATGAATATAACTTCGGGTTTCCTCGGTGCGAGGTTTCACGGACACGGACGCTCACACGGACGTATTCACTGTAACAAATGTGTCTGCAGTATCACGATCGAGCCTTTTCACACGGTGCATGGTTCGTGAAATCGCGCATCGTGGAAAGCGGCCCTAAAAAGTTAACACAAATATAATACACATGTTATTTAATTTAAAATTAGAATTCATACAACTGTTTTTTTTTTCAGATGCCAAGTCTTTATCTGTCCATATTGTATATGTTGTGGTTTTTGTTATCTGAATTGCTTACGATTTTTTTGGTTGTTTATGCGGGTCAACAGTTGCACAACGAAGTGAATACAATGTACAAGACTATTAATAAGTTGTACACCATATGTTCCATAAGTAAGTTTATTTCACAGTCACATAATTATTGTATGTTAATCCTCTTCTTTTCTTCGGTGAATGTAGGATGATGCAAATTAGAACTTCCAAATTTTGTTGTACAGTAAACTTTAATCAAAGCGATGAAATTAACAATGTACGTAAATTAGAAAAATAATAATGATCGCTCGATTGCGGATGTGTGTGGAACACTGAGATTAACATGGCGCCTCGCCCTGTCCCCGCGCCCGCGCACCGCCCGCCGTGGTCCTTGCAATTAGGCCCGAACATCCTCCCCCCTCTCGAAGATCCTGAGATTTCGAGGAAGCATTTCTTCGGGCTTCTCAACTGGCAGAGGGCAGAGATTGTTGGCTGCACGACGCACAATGCCATTCGACGTTATGACGTCTGCTACACGCGCGATACCGTCCGCTCCAGGATAAAGCTGGTGGATACGTCCCATTCGCCATTTGAGAGGAGGCAAATTGGGTTCCTTAAGGACGACCATATCTCCTTGTACAATTTCCCCCTTGTTGACTCGCCACTTGGACCTCTGTTGTAACTCGCAGAGAAACTCGTTGCGCCATCTCGTCCAGAATGATTGTCGCATCTGCTCGATCACTTGGAATCTATTTAATTTAGTTGTCTTCACATCAACTAGTGCTGGCGATGGAAGTGAGGTGAGAGGCTTACCGATTAAGAAGTGCCCTGGAGTTAAAGGAAGAAGGTCTGTGGGATCCGATGAAAGAGGAGTGAGGGGTCTGGAGTTTAAAATTGCTTCAATCTGTATGAGCAACGTCGATAGCTCTTCGTATGTTAAATGATGTTGATTAGTTGCTAAAATTCTATACAAGTGATGTTTGGCAGACTTTACGCCTGCCTCCCAAAGCCCACCGAAGTGGGGAGAGTACGCCGGCGAGAATTTAAACCTGATGCCCTCGTCGGCGGCGAAAGAAGAGATCGATTCATTGCATGACTTTAAGAACTCACTAAGTTCATTGTTTGCGCCCACGAAATTTCGACCGTTATCGCAGTAAATATCGCTTGGTTTCCCCCTACGAGATATAAAGCGTCTCAAGCATAAAATGAACGTACCAGTGCTGAGGTCTGATGCCACCTCGAGATGCAGAGCTCTCGTCGCGAAACATACGAAGAGACATAAATAACTCTTGATTAATTTGCAACCGCGCCCGAGACGATCTCTAATAGAAAAGAGGCCTGCGAAATCAACACCTGAAATTTGGAAAGGTAAGTTAGGAGTCACCCTAGAAACAGGTAAGTTTCCCATTATGGGATTGATAGTTTTCGCTTTCATAATTCTACATAATTTGCAATTGTTAACGGTACTCCTAGCTAATCGACGACCACTAATAGGCCAATAGGTTTGTCGTAAATTCGTGAGTAGTAGCTGCGGACCACAGTGCAAAAGTTTTTTGTGTTCATAAGCAAATATCAATTTGGTAAAAGTGTGATCTGAAGCTAATAGGATTGGATGTTTTTTATTATAGGACTCTGAAGCACCCTGGATGCGACCACCTACTCGAAGGATGCCGTTTTCATCGATGAAAGGTCTTAGAGATAGCACTCGAGACCTAGAAGGTAAGCATTTTTTATTTAATAGCATTTTAATTTCAGTATTAAAACATTCAGCTTGGTGTTGTTTTATCAAGTGATTTAAAGAAGACGATAGTTCATCCGTAGTTAGATGGCCCGTTTGTTTCGAGTTTGCATGTTTTAGATTATAGATGAACCGTAGTACATATGCCATAGTTCGTAGTACGGTTGTAAACTTTGAGTATTTATCAAAATTTAAAGCTTTGCAAGTGCATGTTGTTATTGTGTCATTAGTAGTAGTGCATGTAGTAATTGTAGTATTTGTTTTAGAATTAGGTTTGTTAGTGTTAAGCTTTTTTTCAGGTAGCTCAACAGCGAGCTTTGTATTTATATTTGTGGGCCAATCTGACTCATTTTGTAGTAAATACTGTGGACCCTGCCACCACAATGAAGCATTATTTATATGTTTAGGATCTAAGCCGCGAGAAGCGAGATCCGCTGGATTTTCAGTTCCAGGTACATGACGCCACGAACTTGTTGACGTCAGTTGCTGAATTTCAGCTACACGATTGGATACAAATGTTTTTAAGTCGCGCGCATGAGAATTTAACCATAGAAGAACCACAGAAGAGTCAGTCCAGTAGAATATCTTGTCAATGTCGAGTCGTAGAGCTTTTAAAACTTTCGTGGACAAGCGAGCTGCCAATAACGCTCCACAAAGCTCTAGACGTGGAATCGTCTGAGGCTTTACCGGCGCAACCTTGGTTTTAGCACAAAGAAGATTAATAGCGACCTTTCCAGAATTTTCCACGGAACGGAGATATATACAGGCTGCATATGCGCTTTGCGAAGCGTCACAAAACGCATGGAGCTCAACATTTATCGGTTCACTACTTAAAACACATCTGGGGATGTGCAAAGTAGAAAGGTTATTTAAACTTGAAACGAAATTCAACCACATTCTTTCTATCTCAGAAGGAATGGTGTCATCCCAGTCTAGCTTAGTCAGCCATAATTTCTGAAGTATAATTTTAGGGATAATAGTACAGACGCTTAATAGTCCAAGAGGATCAAACAGCTTAGCTGAATTTGACAGAATTGTTCTTTTTGTTGCAATAGAAGGACATTGAAAATTAGTAGGAAAACATAATACGTCAGCAGCTGGGTCCCATTTAAGACCTAGAGCGCTGGATTGTGAACTAAAGTCTAAATCTTTAGGTATGAGAGTACTTGGATTGTTTTGAAATATAGAAGGAACATTTGTTCGAAATTTGCGCAACGGAAAGCAAGCAGAATTTAAAATTTTCGTAACTAGATTTACAGTGCGCGCTAACTCAGTTTTACAGCTGCTTCCTGAAATATAATCGTCAATATAGAAGTCTGATTTAATTAGATTAGCAATTTTCTCGTCTCGGCATTCTTGCGACAACTGACGTAAGCACCTCGTGCTAAGAAAGGGTGCTGAAGCAGTCCCATACGTAACTGTATTTAATTGAAATACTTTTACGGGAAGATTTTCACTATCCCGCCATAAAATCATTTGGAGAGGGCGCTGTTCAGGCTGAATTAGCACCTGCCTGTACATTTTTTCAATGTCAGCTGAAACGACATATTGATGTTGCCTAAATCGCAATAAAATTGAAAATAAATCATCCTGCACTACGGGCCCTACGTACTGAATGTGGTTCAGTGACTTGCCAGAAGATGTTTCAGCCGAAGCATCAAAGACCACGCGTAGCTTCGTCGTCTCACTACTCTCGCGGATGACTGCATGATGCGGCAGGTAATAACAGCCATGCGGCGGGTTAGTGATCCCACTCATATGTCCTAGACGTTCATATTCCTGCATGAATTTATTATATTCTTCTCGAAAACTAGGATTTTTTCTCATTTTTCTCTCCATTTGGAACAATCTCTTTTCAGCTTGAGAATATGAATCGCCTAATACATCGGGAGATTCACGAAGAGGGATTTGAACATTGAATCTACCATCTTTATCGCGGTAGGTAGTTTCACGATAAATTTTCTCGCAAATATTTTCGTCGAATGAAGAACAGATGTCTGAAGGGACTTCTTCTAATTCAAAAAACTTTGAAAGTTGTTGCTGAATATCTTTACTGAAATGGCAGTAAGTACGATTTGAAGTGCGACAATATTGTGCTGCCAGAGGGCCAGCCACAATCCAACCAAGTTGAGTTTCCTGTAAAAGTGGTTTATTAGGACCTAAGTGCACTTTAGAAGGACAAAGTATATCCCAAAAGACGTCAGCTCCCAAAAGAATATCTATTTCTGATGGGTCAAAGAAGCGAGGATCTGCCAACTGAATATGATTCGGTATGCCTAGGTCATCAACTAGAATTTGCATTTGAGGGAGTTTGTCTGTAATTAAAGGAAGAATGAAGCATTTTACAGACATACTAAAAGACGAATAAGAAGACTGAATAATAAGATTACAATGTTCTGTAATGTTGATGGCGGCATTATTAAGACCTGATATACATTGAATTTGATTTTTAATTTTATGAAGTCCGAGTTTAGTCAACGCTTTTTCGGTTATAAAAGAGGACTGGCTGCCATTGTCCAGTAACGCTCGTAATAAGGAGGACTTGCCATTGTTTGTCACTCTTACCAAAGCCGTAGAGAGAAGAGCCTGGTTAGAAGAGACAGCAGACATGCTAACAACACACGATGGATCCCCAGGATGCTTACTGGGTGCAGAAGATGACGCTTTAGTAATTGGAATATTATTAGGACTGGTAGTTGAAAGAGATGTAGGTGAATCACCGGGACTAGTGTTTTGTGTTTGTGGAGATGTTTGTGAGTCGGTGTTTGAAGATTGTTTATGTAAAACTGTATTGTGTTTTCTTTTACAGATACGACAGCCACCGAGCCTACATTGGAAAGATCTGTGGCCGCTACGAAGACAGTTGTTACATAACTGCCACTGGAAAACCTTCGATATACGTTCCTCAACAGGCAATGTTTTAAATTTAGGACACTCGTACAATTTATGGTCTTGTTTACATGATAAACAGTCATTTGTAGAAGAATTCGACGCAGACGTAGAAGAAACAGTGAAAGATTTTGATTTGACAAAATTATGACGTTTTTCAGATTTTTCAGGTCTTTCAGATTTACTCGCGTGAACTGTTTCTAAAACAGTAGCTCGCTGACGAAGAAAATCAAAGAAATCTGTCAAAGACGCTGAATCTAGGGTGCTTCTACACTCCTCCCAATCTCGCGCTGTTTTCGAGTCTAATTTTGTCGAAGCCATGTAGATTACGAGTGAATCCCAATGCTCTGTTTTTTCTCCTAACGATTTTAAAGCGCTTAAATGTTTTGAAATTAAATCTACTAAATCCCGTATACCCTTTTGTGATTCTTTCGACATATAATCTATAGAAAATAAGCACTTGATATGCTCATTTATTAAAAGACGCTTATTATTATATCTATCGCAAAGAAGCGACCAAGCGATTGAATAATTAACAGAAGTTACTGTCACCGAATTTATTACAGCTTGAGCGGAACCTTCTAAATATGATTTCAAATAATGAAATTTACTCACGTCATCAAGGTTATCATTATCGTGTACAAGAGATTTATACATATCTCGAAATTCGAGCCATTTGTTTGGATCGCCATTGAAGGGAGGGATTTTTAATGCTGGCAACTTTAAATGTTTCTGTTTTAAAGATTGAGAACCGCTTTGAGAAGCATTATCGCCATTATTTTCAAAGGCTTGAATAAGCTCCTGAGCCCGAGCAATTAAACTGAAGTATTTGTTTTCAAATTCCTCCCTCTCCTTCATTTGACCATCCTCGTTGTCATCTAAGGCCTCGATTTTACCTTGCACTTCTTCGAAACTAAATGAAAGATCTTGAATTTTACTTAGTCTTAAATTAAGCTCGTTAAATTGGACTTTATTGAGCTTAGTCTCCAAGAATAACGTTAAAAAACTTTCAAATAAAGTTAGGCGTGTTTTAAGACGGCCTCTTTCTTTAACAAGTTCCTTTAAACCAGCCATAATAATTAGAATGCAAACAACGGTGAATCAGTAACGAAATAAAGTTAAAATAATAAAAGTATGCAATGAATACAACCTTGTAAACGCCGGCACGCTGATAACAAAGGATCAGCTGTGCGAGCGTCTTATCACTTTCGCTTTCCGTCGACTCGAGCGCAGGTAGGTCCCGTTACGTTGCACGGCACGTAGGTACCCGTAGGTACCACGGATACGGTGCAAAGGCGACGCGGAGCGCAGGCGTCGACTTAGGTTGTAATTCTCGCCGATTTCCTCCCGGTAAATGCTGGAATAGTCGGCCGATATGATTTTAATAACAGTTTAAAACTGTCGCTAATTGATAGATTAATTCGGGAAATTAGTTTAAACGTTTGAATAATATGAAGTCCTAACGTGACTTGGCGCTTTGACTTAACGTACTTGGTATAAGAACGTATTGGTTTATTTTATATAAAATGATGACAAAATAAAATAGATTTACTAAGTAGTGAAATATATGACAATAAGTGAAAATATTTACGTATAATTTTAATGAAATACGCAAATAGGATGAGATATTACAGTATCATAAAAAGATGTCGGTACGTGAGCACACATTTAAGGGCGTGAGCCAACTTGACGATATCAACACAAAATGAAGCAATCTTAAGCGAAAATAGGAAATAAAATGCATAGGAATTGAGCGTACTTCCCTCGGTTTGGATTGTTGCACCTCTTCCTTCAGGAATTACTATTATCCAGTGTTCAGATGTAGTCCCATCCACCCACATATATCACGTCGGGGGTCACCAAAATTTGTATGTTAATCCTCTTCTTTTCTTCGGTGAATGTAGGATGATGCAAATTAGAACTTCCAAATTTTGTTGTACAGTAAACTTTAATCAAAGCGATGAAATTAACAATGTACGTAAATTAGAAAAATAATAATGATCGCTCGATTGCGGATGTGTGTGGAACACTGAGATTAACATGGCGCCTCGCCCTGTCCCCGCGCCCGCGCACCGCCCGCCGTGGTCCTTGCAATTAGGCCCGAACAATTATTCTTCTTCTTTCTTTCTTTCTATATATCATTGGTGTGTAATAAGTGTATTTTTTATATTATCTATTATTACTTCTTTGCTTTATAAATATATATTTTTGTTTAAGGTCCTGGAAGTCCTGAAATTACAGTGATTAGAAGTTTATTAACTTTAACGAAAAATAGTAAGATTAAAGTGGAATTTGGCAAATTAACCTTAGGGATGTATCTCATTCCAATGTTATTATCTACGACTATCAAGAATGTCATAATAGCGTTGCAGTTTAATAATGTAATTTAATATAATATAACTGTAGATTTTATTGTGAACCAACCTCCAACAAGGCGCTTCCATACAAGTTGTATTAGCTTAAAGAAAGGGAAGAACAGAAGCAAGCCAGCTCCGATGTGGTTTAGTATCTACATTATCTTAAGAATAGATACTAAAGTCTCAGGTGAAATGCGTATTATGCCACCTTACACCCCTACATTCGAGACTCGGGACGGCATGCGGTTTTCTACGGTTCCAGTCTGATATAACTGCGTCTGGCAAGGTGGGATATAAGAAGAGTACCGGATAGTGATCAGTGAGTGCTGAATGAATCACCAGGCATAGTGTCCATTGTATTGTCTTCAAGAGAATATGAACCAGGCACGTGCCAGTGGCGGGTAACATAATTATGCCCAGTTACAAGACAGTGATATGCTACCATAGTCAGATAATTGTCAGAAGCAACATCATCAACTACTTCTTCTACTATATTTATATTGATGTCCCTTATAACAATGATAAGTCTAAAACTTTTTAGACGTGATATGGTGCTATCGAGAGATTCAATAAATAGATCAGTTTTTTTAAACTGAGCAGGTCTATAGATTCCTAGAATTTCGTGATCTTTGTTGTAAGTTACACTTGTTGTAAAACGCTGTTATCCGTCAATTACTGGCATGATTGGGGAGTGAGCCAACCAGCACTCCTTTAGCACTAGGATACCAAGTTCTAGATTGAGTCTATTTAGAAAAATTAAAAATACATTTATATTTTGGCTGATGCTGTGTATGTTTTGAGTCAAAACCCTCAGGCTACCCGCGGATCCTGGTTTTCAACTTCTATTCAAGTTCTATTGTAGCAGATTGTGACCTCACAATGTCACAATCATGCAGTTCATTTAATATATTAGGAATGGTCTCTAACGGTTACAAAAAAGATACTGTGATACATGCAGTGTCCTTTTTTCCCTGAGAAAGCGAAATGTAAACCGTCGATCCGATTTACAGAAGATTTGATATCGGCATAAATAATAGCCACTCGATTTTTAAGAACTAGTGGCCCGCAACTGAGGCAATTTAGAAAAACTATCCATATAGTAACAAATTTTACGGCAATCTTTGTGATTATATGAACGATATGTGAGTAATTCACTTACTTTTGAATCTGTGGTGTACCAAGCTGTATGACAAATATTTATAAACCACTAGCTGTCGCCTGCGGCTCCGCCCGCGTGGATGGCGGTTATCGCGAATCGAACTATAATTTGAGATTTAAACTATCCTATCTCTCAAGTTGGATCGAACTGCACATGGTGTGCGAATTTTATTATAATCGGTTAAGTGGTTTAGGAGTCCATTGAGGACAAACATTGTGACACGAGATTCATATATATTAAGATTTGTAGTGTATTTATAAGAAAAATTTGACAATGATAAAATAATTTAAAACTAGTTTGTATTGTGCATATTTATATTATTGTATAATAGTTTAAAATGTATTTCAGAGATTGTTTAAGTTCAATTACGGATGAGTTGCGTATATTAAAGTTTGATAGGAATGTGTAAATAGTTTGTGATGGTGGAAGTGTTGAGTGTATTGCTGTAAATGTATGTTTTAATCTTTATAAGAACATTTTATGGAAGCAATTATTAGTGAATATCTAGTACACAATATAATAAGATAATGAAGTAGGTTAGTGTTATATAATTTTAAAATCGAGTAAAGATAATAGACAAGGACTGTATAGATACACGATAACGAATAGTCAAATTTATTTTTTTCAACGTGCGCAGGACACCCTCTGAATCAATACCAATTGCTGGTGCTCCCTCTTTCTTTTGTATGTAAATTCTGCCATGTTGTGATCAAAAGAAGCAATATTCGTTGTCTTCATTCGGCACGGACATTACGAATAAGTACCATAATTAACAACAGTGATAATTAAATTATCTATTACAATTACAGGTAACTCGGCCTGGTCAGTCTCAGCTTACATACATACATTACAAATATTCGCGCAGGTTGAGTCAGAAGTGTATTAAACACACCCACATTTCGCCATCTATGATTGAGATGATGAAAACGTAGTTTTGTTAAAGCCTATTACCGCCGAGTGGCACTTAGTCATGGGTATGTTTTCTGTCGGATTCCCTCTTCGGATATTAGGAGACTTTAATTAGATTTGTTATGTACCTCAATATATTTCAAAAAAAAAAATATACAACCCTTTATATATTTTTGTTGATAATATCTTATTAATATACCCTTACTTAATAATCTCTTTAGAACATCACCGTTTAAAAAAGTAAAATGTTATTTTTGTTGAGTTTATTCTCATCCAGTTACGAGTAACAGTGTTACTGGTTGGGAAAAAATCCCAACATGTTACACTGTTACTCGCATCTCGATAGGTGTAGCAAACAACTAGATTTTATAAGTAGTCTTATTTCCTAAAGTCAAGATCATTCTTTTCAGTAAAAAGCATACCAATTTAGCGTTAGAGATCTGAGAGAATTCTATTATAAAGCTGCGAGTGTATACTAGCAGGTATATCAGATTTCTTTGATGGATTTGTCATAATACATTTTCTTTTAACGAATTTCATTCAAATGGAGAGTATATTGTAGGGTTTGCAAACAGCCTGAATGAGGCTGTTTGCAAAGCCTACAATATAACCTCTTAAAGAATTTATTCAGAATTTCAATTTACCTTAACGTTTTATGTGAGTCCGGTATTTTCTTTTTTATATTTTCAGCCTGTGAAAATCTAACTAGGAGTAAACGGGATGTAATAGTGAGTGAATAAAATAATATATCTCCATTATTTCGTAAAACTAAGTATAATAATTTATGCCAGATAAACGTATGATATGCTTGCCAATGGTCTCACTGCCACGTATGTTCTCGATCAGTTGAAGGGGAGGAGTAAAAGCCAGAATGTGAACCCCGGACTCTCGACTAGAAGCCTTGGATGCCACTGAGATCATAATGACGACGATGATGATTCAAAAAGACATGATTGCTAAAAATGGTGATCTGAATATAGTGACCGGCATATATCTTGACCCCCGTATCTTTTTGTTTTTTTTAGGTGTCTTTTGTAGATGGCACGAGATACTGTACCGGCGGAGGAGCTCAAATCAATGTCAGAAACTTTACAGTCTACAGGCAGACCTACTCTTAGCAATAGGTCCATTTGGTTTTACTCGAACTATGGATTGTCACCGTTTTGTGTATATATAAATAGTTGAACAGTTTAAAATATATTGTATGCAGTACGTTGTGTACTATACCTGAGTTAACGAATATATCGTGGATTTGATCCCAAATGAGTTTATATAAAGGGTCGCCGCATATTATAACAGCGACTTTAATCTTTATCTTTATATGTGTTATATTTGGCAAATATTTGTGGTCGATTAACTTCAATACTGGACCAAATAAGGTTATATTCAAACCATTTATTGGTGGTATATTAGTTGGGCATAAAATCTGTGGTGTGGAGGTAGCTACGCAGGAGGCTGTCCTTATAGGTAGTTGGAGCCCTCAAAAGCTCAGCTACTCTAACTAGAACATCGACATCGTCAATTAGATGTAGAGATCAGATGGCCGTCGCTTCACAGAAAACCTCAACCCCAGCTGAGTTCAAAAGGCTTTGAGAATGATGAAAGATCACAATTCAATTAAATCATAATCAGTTAAAAAAATAATCAAAACAATACACAGTACACAATAAACAATAGTTAAATAATACACATCTCACCCTAATAGTAATGATACATCACATCTCACACATTCATAACAATATATTGGAATTAATAAAAAATAATCATTTACAGTTAATCAACTGTGCCTATATCCCGAGTTATTCCGTAATATGTGGCTCTTGTGTCCTCATTTACCATGTTTTTGGTACACAGGCACTGACGACCGCCGAGTGTAATAGTAGTTTAAATAACCATATCCATCTAAAATTATACGTCAATATTATGCTTATTCCTGTAAATTATTGAATTTTAGAAGAATTTGAAAGTACCGACTTCAGATTCATCATATATTTTTTTCTCTTTCTACATACCAGTAAAATAATTCCTTTCGTAGTGCATTAGCTGTGTGCACTGAAGCACGAACTGAAAACTTTTCAGATGCGGGTGCAAGAAATAGCTTCATCGGTAACGGAGCGCGCGGTAGGGGCAATGATCCAACTGAAGATTTTCCTATAAATACATAATAATGTAGACTATGCAGAGAATTTATTTGGAAGTGCATCCTGTCCTACTCATATTAAAAATGTGAAAATTTGTAAAGATTGGATGTTTGTATGTTTGTTCTTCAATCACGGCTAACGGCTGGATAGATCTGCACAGACTCAACAGACAACGACACAAACTGCAACAGAGCTAATATTTGGTAAATGGATAGATTCTTTTATTGAATGTGACAGCCTCACCTGAGCTAACGATATGAGTTGGATGACTATATAGTTTCGTCCAAAACTGAACGCTTTAAAAAAACAATCTAAGAATTTCTGTGTGTGAAATTGAGTAGCGTTTCTAATGACACATTTTACTACCACGTAAAGCTGGGGTGCGCGGCCTGTCAAAAGCAGGCCACAACAGGCCGCACTAAGCCGCGTAGCGCCATGTCGGGGGAACCGATCGACGCGTGGCGCTTAGCGCGAATGGAATTACAGGCCTCGTGCTTACATTTGCACTTTAACGCGCCTTTGAAGTTACCGACTCGCGATGGATTGGACGCGTCATGCCAGACTACGACAGGCCGCGACAGGCGCGATGGCCTGTCACTAACTAACTAATAACTTCAAAAAGGCGCGGCGCGTTGAGCAGCAAATGGAAGCGCGAGACATATCGATACCGTGGGGAAGAAAGGTCGTAAAAGACAAAATACAAACTTTTCAAGGGAAGCAAAAAACGAAAAAAAATAAGAAAGATCTATCACAACTTTTTTAATTTTAGACTTATAATCATACAGAATAGTGCAAAATGTTTGTGTTTTAATGTATTTTAAACCAAAACACTCATAATCAGAATAGACTGTGTAATTTAAAAGTTAGCTTGGAGTTACGACCTAAAAATTATAAAAAGTGGTGGATATGCCCTATAAAATTAAATGTTTGTATTGTAACAAGGGCGTAACTACATTTATGTATGTTACTAAAGTTAGATAAGGTCTTAAAATAACTACGCTAACTAAATTTAATACGCTAAATAATTAATTGCCTACTACTAATCTTACTTATAAATCTGAAAGTTTGTGAGGATGTTGTATAAATGTGTGTTACTCTATCACGTCATAACTGCTGAACAGATCTGCATGAAATCTAATTTAAAAAAAATCAATTTCTAAGTATTATAATTTTTCATCATTTTCATTTACTTCGTCTTCTTCGTCTGTTTCACTCAAAGTATCTTCAGTCTGTTTGCTATGGGGCAATTGGAGGAATTCAGAATGATACGGTCTAGGTATTACTCCAATATCGCAAAGATGTTTTAAATCTTTAAATTTAGCGACCGAAATCGGCAGTCGGCTATTGTAAAGTTTCCGCAGTACAAAATTAAATTCTTGATGCTGACTTTCTTCATTATCGTTTATTTCTTTCAAACAACTACCCTTTCCTTTACCTTTTCCCTTCCCTGTGCCTTTACCCATTGCTGTTCTATTTCCCTTTCCCTTTCCTTTTATTTTCTGCTCATTTTCAGGTTCATTGAACAGTGTTACGTGTTCTACAAGGCTATTTTCATCAGTGGAGTATTTAATTTCGACTTGGTGTGCATTACGTTTTTTTAATGTTGCAATTCGAATATTTTTAAATTTTATTTTTTGGAGAGTTCCTTTTGTAAAAGTTTTAGATGCGAGCTCTTCCCAGCTAATGAAATCAGCGTTATCCATGACTACAACTTCGTAAGGTCGTGGTCGTTTTCGAGCTGACGAAATGTAAGGAGCCCATTGAGAGGGACTCCAGACATGGCATGGCATGAACGGAATCAACGGGCATGTAGGTATGCCCTGGTAACAAGTAATTTATCTGTATCGTCTGTACATTCTTTGATGTCTTCAGAAAAAAATTAATAACCGCCAAAACGACTTTATTTTTGTTTTGACCCGGACAAGAATCACAGTATAGAATCAAATGGGATACATTATTTCTGTTATCAACTTCCTGAAAATACTTGTACAAACAAGATGCTATTTCTTGACTGCCACGTTTCGCATCACATTCTCCCCAAATATAGCAGTATACATTTTGAGTTCCACTTTCATAACATGTAAAATTGAATACTGCGTATTTTCTGGCGTATCCTAAAAGCATGCTATCATCGTGTGGTGTGGTCAAAACCTTTTGTAGGTCGAAGCTAGTGGTAAGCGTATCATTTTCAGGCCTTTTAAAATTTTGATGCATAATAAATCTTTGATATGTAGATTTTTTTCACGGAGATGAGCTTCTAGGTTTTCTTTATCTTCTTCGCTCATAATATCATTGCGCTCAGTTCTTGTACATAACAAGCATTTGTCCTTCTTTGGTACATGGAAGCTAATATTATATTCATCGTTAAAAAATTTCTTAAACACCGACTCACTTACCGCTACTTTTTCGTTTTTCTCACATTCTTTTCTATAAATCCTGTACAAATTCGTAACATTTTTCAGATCTTGTGGGAGATAGACTTTTTTAGATTTTTTTCGACAATAATGCGAAGGTATCGCGGGAAGTTTTTCAATAAAGGACTTTGCGTATTCTTTAGCTTCAGGGGCATATTTATCAGGCTTTGTACGAGTTCTTAAATCGGTTTGAGACATTCCTTCTTTGGAATGTGACAAGTTGTACAGTAAATATTTTTGAGTCACATCCAACGTTTTAAGAATAAACTTTTGGCAGACTTTTTGATGGTCTTCTCCATTGTTGATGAAATATTCTTAAGTTATGCTTCTCCCACTCATTGGAGAATCTGTTCTTTTCCTCGAAACAGGTATTACACGACTACTATTTACTAGCCAGTCCCTTCGTCTTTGTGGATCCAAGCTCCAGAAAAAATTAAATAGGGATTCTCTTCTGTTTTCAGTTATTTATTAAACTAGCGAGCATGTGCCGCGGTGCGACAATTTATCTCCATCTCGCTCTCAGTCTCTGGTTCAGTTCAGTTTCTAATGTCGGAGTGTGATGGAGATAAAAGTGAGTGCGACTTTTTGCTATCACGTATACCAACTTAAACGATGGTAGGTGTAACTCACACGTTCGCAAAGGAATAAGAAGCTAGTTGCGTAAACATTTTAAGGTGTAAAAGCAATAATTGTATTTTAAGTGAAGTCAAAACGGCGTAAAAGCCAGTTAACTTTGACACTTACTATTACAACCAAACTGTTTTGGTTATGATGCTGATACGCCCAAATTACTGACTAGTTAAAATGAAAATAGATTTTATGACATTTTTTATTTAAAAAAAATGTTTAGGACATAAAAAATACCGGGGAGTAAAAACCATTTCTTTTTACATTTTAAAACTTCAAATGCATAGATCGATAGAGCGCGAAATTCTGAACAAGACTGCATCATTAAGTCATTTTCGCTAAATGTGGCTTTTACGACCTTTCTACCCCACGGTATCGATATGATTCCATTCGGGCCACACGCCGATCGGTTCCCACGGCGTGGCGCGGTGCGGTCTGGCGCGGCCTGGTGCGGCCTGTGCTATCGGTAGTCCGTGGGACCCCAGCTTAAGAATGTATGGTTTAATGAATTCCATTAGGTTGGATCAGTAAAATATCAGGTTTACAGGAGATCAAAAAGAAAGTTGACAAATATTTCTACACTTAAATAAAAGAAATAGTTACTTTTTAAATTATTCATAGAAAATCAATTGAGGATTATTATTTCGTAAAGAATGTTTAACAATATGCACTAAATATTTGTCAAAATGTGATTTTTATATTTAATGCCTCAAATCCGGCTTTAATTATGTATACTCTATAAAAATATATACGTTTTTTATGTTTACATCCTATTTTATGCTTGTAACTTTACAGACAATTTGAAGCTTAAGTTGTCGTAACACTATTATATCCCGATTGTATCCGAGGCATTCGTCACGATGCCCCATATCCGCCTTCCAACTTTACCTCCTGCACTTAGTATAGCATGTGCATCCCTGAAAGTGAGATCACTGGCACGCATATGCCCCTTCTACGGAGATATTAGTGAGATGTTGTTGGCAGACATTTGTTTTCCATGTTTTCTAGCGGTTGCCTTAAAACGCGGTCATGTCCACCTAAGCATTATTTTCTCCGTGACATGCAACTACTACTAGTATCACCCGAACAGCGACCACGCTTCGCAGCCGTATGAATGGTTAGACGTAGTAATGGTTTTATAGACCTGTCTCGTCAACCTAGTTAGCATTCTAGGGTTATAATTGACATTGGTCATTTCACGCCACTCTGATTTATAGTAGTCGATAACACTTGTCATGTATTGTCAAATAGCAGGTATTTAATCTAGTCAGTGCTCTTTGGCGACCAAGTCATCGCCTATGATGTACAGAATCTGTTGAGTTGAGTTAAGCATGAAACAGCTGTTCTCAAGAACCCCCTTCCACAACTTCAGTCATCGCTTCAATCTGACCCTGTCCGCATACGCCAAAATGATATCATGTCAGCATACTTTAATAACCATGGAGGTTGCTCGTTGTGAGTTTCTGATGCTGTCCGATAAAACTTTAAATTGGACACGTAGAACAGAGAGATGATGGGGAAATTTTGCATTTAACAGTGGCGTATTCTTCGTCCTATATTTTTCCGTGACTATCCATAGGACGAACACCGCATTCATGGTCTTATGACAAGGGCGCAACCCACATTATGTCCCGTATGGACACCAAGATGTCGATACCAAGAGTCGATTATCCTCCCGTAGAACTTGATGGTTGCTTAGACTTCTTTGCTTTTCAAGATCGTAGTGATCATGCCTCAGCCTCATGAGTTTCGTAGCTCAGTAAGGAGTGCGCAGTTATAGGATAGCTTTTTCAGTAGCTTGTAGATGTATGAGCGCCATTTCTCCCACACCTCAACTTCCTCTTATAACAAATTGCCAGCTCAGCAAGTAATGTTTGTACAGACTGCTATAATAGATTCATAGCTAGAACAAAAAAAATATATGTAGAATTTGTAAATTCAATATTTTTTTCACTTTTAGTATCTTTTGTTTGTTGTTCTGTCAGAAATAATATGAATTTTGCCTTTGGCTACTGATTCAGTCGGTGGACCTAGATCTTACATCTAAAATTAATTAAAGCTTCAGATACATTTTATGTGCGGTTTGACAGGTGAGTTTTTTATGAAGTGTCCTTATTTCTTTGCCAAAAGAGGGATCATAATTTCACAACTAGCATTGCATTCGCTTAGGAAACCACAGCAGGGACTTCATTCCACAGCTTGAGCGTGCCTGGGATGAAGTTCCTTTCATACCGCACGGTTCACTCCACTTCTGGTCGCAATGTGTGAGGATGAATTCCCTGTCTATGGCGAGCGGTGCGATGATAGAATGTAGTTGTGGGCATCGTGTCTAATAATTCATCTGAGCACATACCATTGTAAAGGCAGTAGAATATACACAGCAAGGCAAAGTCTCTCCTGAGGCGGAGAGGTTCCACATCGTCTGCGAGTATGGGATTGTCGACGAGCCCAACGCCCGTCTTTGTATCGATTCGAAGGGGTCAAGCTGACAGCAGTTCTCCATATGGGGCCGGAATTGTGCCTTATAAAGAAGGAAACGTTGCCCCGCAGTGAAGTACTGCTTCGCTCTGTTAAACACTCCAAGTGTCTTCGATGCTAGCTTAGCCTTGTCCTCCAAATGGGTGCGGTACTAGACGTCGCTTGAGATGTCGAAGCCTAGGATCCCGATACTCGAGGAAATGATAAGTGGTGTACCAAGGAATTGCGGCGCTACAATAAATGGGGTTTACTGTCATCCTCGTATCATGGAGTTGGAATATTCAATGTAGGTAATGTCTAAGAGTTATAACAATTTAATGTAATTGTTTGTAGATACAATTCAATTCATGATCATTTTACATGAAAAATGTCTATCTACACTAATATTATTAAACTGAAGTGTTTGTTTCCCTGTTTGGTGAAACGCACTAATCTCAGGAACTACTAGTTCGAATTGAAGAATTCTCTTTGTGTTGAACAGTCCGTTAATCGGGAAAGCTAAATCTACTACATACAGCAACATCATGCTACCGACCAAGGGAGTGGAGCAGTAATCATAAATGTTAAGGAATTCGGCAGATTCCAATACATTACTTGAAAATAAATAAATTGCAGTTTAAACGGGTGACACGTGGGGACTCGCAGTATGCCACGGGTGAAACCGAGGCGGTTCAGCTAGTATGGTGTAAAACAATTACTGTAGAGTATGTCCACTAATGTGATTAAAGATAACATTGCTTCTAATCAAGCCTAGAAAGTTCAAGCGAACCACCGACATAAGTCTAGTTCCAAGATGTATAAAATAAAAATCATCCATTATATCGAAAGAGCTGAACACGCAATATGTATTTATAGAAATTATAATGTTTATGGCAAGAAAACAAAATTTCTAATAGTGATTCGCGTAATTGTGGAACTAATACTAAAACTGCTACTGTTACTAAATAACATGGTATGGATTGTAGAAGCCGGTCATATAACTAATAATAGCATATATTTTTATTTCTTGACTTTCTTCATTTTACAACTCGGTGGAATAGTTTCTATAGTATGCGGTATACTGAATACGTCTGCATATGAAAATTTGGTGACTAATCTGACAAATATTCACAATATCTACAGCCATGACATAAATTACAACAGAAGCCTACAACGATTGCTGCTTATTGTACTAAAGCATTTTATTGGCGTATACATCATATCAGTCTGTCTTTCCACAGTTAATATTGTTCATTATTTAGATGTTTTCGGAGACACTTATCTATTTAGTAATTTGGTAATGCAGTTCTCACTACTTCAAAGTCAGACATGTTTCATTTTGGAATTACTCGTGTTATACGCATTCTTATCTTTACTATCAATCTCATTGAAATTCGTAACTGGCACACTGTTTGAGATACAAGGACAAATACAAGAGAAGATTCATACAATGCATTTGGACAGAAATAAGGAGTGTGATTATTTAGCCCTCTTACAGCAGGTACAACAGTGGACTGAGGTGTACGATTATCTGGTGAATAGTGGGAAGCAGCTGTCAAATTGTTTTAGACATCAAGTAAATATTCATTGTTACAATATTCTTTTAACTATATAGGTCATTGTATGCTTTATGCATTTGTTACCTTTAGTTCCGTAAGATAATCATCTTGGAATTAAAAGTGATTTGTGGTCGGTGATGGTATTTGCTATAAGGCGGGTCTGTGCTGGGAATATTATCATGACATTCAAGTCTAACGAGCGTGGAGTGCCCAGTGTAGGCTTATAGGTAGGTGTCACGGCCTTGTGATTACACCTAAGAAATGCCATCTTAAGGTCGTAACAGATGACTTGCCTGTCAATTGT
The DNA here is from genome assembly GCA_949126895.1 of Eilema caniola. Lineage (NCBI taxonomy): Eukaryota > Metazoa > Arthropoda > Insecta > Lepidoptera > Erebidae > Eilema > Eilema caniola. Next base: position 5,383,626 of record OX421466.1, read on the forward strand.
GTCGTTCTCGGGGATGTTGAAGATCGTGTGAAGGGGCGAAGAAAAAGCAACATAAACATATAACTAATATATTTGATTGTTTCAGGTAGTATTTTCGATAATAATGAGTATATGGGAATACACATTTTTTCTATATTATATGTCTAGTTTCGTTATTCAAAAAGTAAGTAAATGAATATAACTCCTTTGAAGAAGAAATTGAAGTCAAATATAACTCCGGGTTTCCACGATGTGAGGTTTCACGAACGCGTACACAATCACGGACGTATTAGCTGCGTTTACACGTGCAGATCAGACCGAAGAATTCACCACGCGTCAGTTCAAACCGTCAGTTCGAAACGAATGTGTTCATAGATCGATCTGGCGGTCGGCGCGCACGCATTGCTTCACAGTTTCATCCACGGTTACATGTGAAGAATTCCATTTTAAGACAATAGAAACTTTAAAGATCGGCCGGTCCTTTTCCGCCGTCCAAACCGACAGATCTAACCGGCGGATTCGAACGCAGTCCCGATGCGCGATTAAAACTTTGAGTGTAAACTGCGCTTTTAATTAAGAACAACGTGTTTGCAGTATCACGGACGAGCCTTTTTCTACGGTGCGTGGTTCGTGAAATCGCACACGCGTCTGTAAAGTCGCGGATCGTGGAAAGCAGCCCTTAAAAATATACACAAATTTAATACACATTTTATTTATTTAACGTTTTTTTTTTCAGATGACAAGTCTTTATCTGTCCATGTTGTATATGGTATGGTTTTTGTTATCTGAACTGCTTGCGATTTTTTTGGTACTTTATGCTGGTCAACAGCTGCACAACAAAGTCAATATAATGAACAAGGCTATTAGTAAGTTATACAGCATATGTTCCATAAGTAAGTTTATTTCACAATTACACAATTATTCTTTTTCTTTCTTTCTATAATATGTTCTTGGTGTATAATAAGCGTATAAATTGTATTAACTATTACTTCTCTGTAGAGAGAAGTCAGAGAAATAATACTCTGGCCTTTATAAATATGTATTTTTGTTTAAGGTCCCGGAAGTCCCGAAATAACAATGATTAGAAGTTTATTAACTTTAACGGCAAAAAATAATGTTAAAGTAGAATTTAGTAAATTAACCTTAGGGATGTATCTTATTCCGATGTTTTTCTCTACGACTATCAATAATGTCATAATAGCGTTGCAGTTTAACAATGTAATTTAATATAACTGTAGGTATATTGTCAACCACAGTCCAAGACGCCAACATATATATTAATAACAATAATAATATACTAAAGATGGAGGCTAAAAGAAAGCTACATTTTACAACTATGCTTTTTGAAAAGCCTGTTTATATGTATGAAAAATATGTTTAAGAAAGATACACTATCCTTACTCTGTCAGGTCTACAACTACTATGATAGTGGTGCCACTACACTGGACCACAGCCTTCCAGGGTTGATTGAAGTATGCGGCGATGCGCATCTAGAATGATTTGCCTCCGCCTATTCGGGACCTGAAAACCAAATACAGCTTTAAAACAAGGTACAGGGCACTACTCCTTGTACATCAAAAGATTATGTGTTGAACTGCTACATTAATTTTGAATGCAAACACACAACATACTTATCTTGATGTTTTGGCCCCTAAGTTATATCATTCCGGACTCGCCTGCCGGTACTGTGGGCATCTGTTAGTGGCAACTTTTATTCAAAGATATACACATAACTGCACTAGCCAAACGTTTGGGTGTGGACCTGTGATGGGAGAGGTGGTGTTTTTATTTTATTTCGAATGTAGGTAGCTATATAATATACGCCTAAATCGGTGCCTGCCCAAGATTAACTGTCTGTAAATACCCATACATTAATGTTTTGTGTGGAAATGTATAGTGGTACCCAACAATATCTCTATTATGTCTAAAATATTTAAGAAATTATCTTTGTTAGTGTTGTTGTTGCACCGTGCCACGAATTCTAGGGCCACGTAGGACATCTTGTCACGTATATGTCATACGCCGCTTAATCTGCTCAGGCGGCGACCACAGATAAGAAATAAAAATATCTTTGCCGCAAAACCATAGAGAATAGATTATAGGAGAACCGTTTTTGAGTTCGAACATGGTCGCCTCCTGAGTTACTGCAGGTCCACCGATATTTTGGCATGGTGATATTGTTATAATTATTTTTTGTTTATTCTGATTTAGATGTTCCTTTAATGATATGTTCCTTTTCACTTCTCATGCTCTTAAAATGTTACTTTAGTCTTTGCATATCGGGACTAAAGTTCCTTATTAATATTGCTACGCCCGGCGTTTGGCCACTTCAATATATGGCCAAATTTCCATAGGAGTGAGCGAGACGGCACTGTAGAAAGAGACAGCATGCCTTGACGTCACTGTTCTAGAAGGAATGGAATGAATAGAACGAGACGTCAGGCTAGAAAGAGACAGCATGCCTTGACGTCACTGTTCTAGAAGGAATGGAACGAATAGAAAGAGACATAAGACCTAATAGAACCTCCCAGAAAGTTCCTGTCTTTTTCAGAACGTACCTGTCTTTTCTCGATCTTTCGCTACTCGGCCGCCCCTTATATAAAAGGCGAGCTAACAGCCGCTGCTCAAGTCAGTTTAAGACTAGTATTCGAAGCGAACAAAGCGATAAAGTGTGTGAAGCTATACAGTGCGATTATACAAGTGACGGTGTGTTGTGTAAGGAAGAGTTTTCGAATTTCTACGCGCTTTGCTGTAATTGAAGTGAAGCTGAATAAAGCCTGCCTTCAACGGTTGTCCTCGCATTTTCTATTTAAACCGATCCCCACGCTCGTAACAATATCTAGGGGGACTAAAGTTTTTTTTTAAATTTACTTTGAAAACTCCTAAACAGCCAATCACGGTGTTTTTGTATATAGAGATAACCTCAAAATGACATTTGAAAAAACTAAAAATTTCGTGAAACACGATTAAAGATATAAATTTAATTAATTATTATGTAAGTATTAAGGATTTATTCATTTTATTATGCATTTCCAATAAGTTTTAAATTATTTTTCAAGTTTGAATCTGTTGGCTAAATATGCAAGCATTTAAAGCGTACGTCACTTAACAAAAAAAACCGCGGGACAAATTTATTTGCAATTTGAATTTTGAATAGAACTTTTCTTAGGTTAGATTAACGAGTAATACTTAATTTGAAGAAACTTTGTTATTATTAATATTATAATTTTGGATAGAACGTCGTTTTTTTTCCTCGCATTCAAAATGAAAAGTAGAGTGTTTAACGTGGGACTAAACAAACGTTCCTTGTTGAAAAATCTACTATTTTATCCGAAATAATAAAAAAAAATCAATTTATTTCTTTCTTTATGCGCTTCCATTCTTCTTCATCCTAGCGTTAATCCCAGTCGCATCCGAAGCTTTTCAACTAGGAGTTTAGGGTCCGCTTTTTAACAGTCTGACTGCGGATTTGGCTAAACTTCGATATTTTCCGTGAAGCGACTGCCATATTACCTCCACAACCCAGAGGCGATATCGAAGTATTGCAGCTAGACCAGTTGTTGGATTTTTGAGGGCTCCAACTACCCGTAACGACTGCCATAGATGTTTGTATGACAACTGGGACCGACGGCTTAACGTGCTCTCCGAGGCACGACCAGACCAATGCAAATACCCATATTCATGCATACAAATATTTGCACTGAGCGAGGATCGAACCCGCGCCTCCTGCGCAGCGGCCGCGTTCACTACCGCTACGCCACGGAGGCGCTGACTGCGCTTCTATACAAGTCGTACTTATTAGCTGAAACAAAAGGAAGAAGGTCAGGTCAAAAGTACTCAGAACCGACGCGCTTGTATGAAAACGCTTATGAAAGTAGGAGAAGCGAAAAAGGTGTGTCAGGATCGTAGCAAGTGGAAAGAAGTGGTCTCTGCCTACCCCGATGGGAAAAAGGCGTGACCTTATGTATGTATGTACAAAAGGAAGAAAAGACTTCATGATTCTCTACCTCCGGCACTGAATGATTCTGTAGTCATTGATTACTCCATATTATAGAGTGGAGCAATTATTAAGTGTAAAAAATTTAGGCGTGCACATCGACTCCATGCTTGCCTGGTATGTTCACATCGCGGAAGTAAGCATACTGTTAATTTCAATCTCCCAAACATCTCCAGAAACTCCTACCTTTTTAGACTAAGTTACTTTCGCACAATCTCTTCTACTCTCGCCGTTAGATTATGCTGATGTCTGCTTTCTCGATGCATCGGAGGAACTGCTGAACAACCTTAAGCGCCTGCAAAATTTATACTCCGTTTTGTGTTTGGCCTACGAAAATACGACCATATCACGGAATATCGCAATAAACTAAAATGGCTCCCTATTCGGCAGCGCCGTAACCCTTCACATTCTAACTCTTCTCTATACTGTTCTTCACAATCCTAATGGTCTAACTTATTTCCGGGAACGCTTTGAGTATTTTATACCCAGTGGCAAACCCTGTCATCATTCTTCCTCTCTTCTGCTTCACACACCTGCACACACATCCAGCTGCTATGATTGATCCTTTACGGTACAAGCAGTACGTCTTTGGAACTCACTACATCACGCCATTCGCGGTAGTAATACTCTGGACATCTTCAGGAGAAGAACTAGGGAACGTTTTCTATTACAAAAATGTTATTTTGGTGGTGAAGCACAAAGTGAAGAGGTTTTTCACGCCGGAGCAGCGGTGTCTTTAGTACAAGACACAAAATCGCTCCTGCTGAGTGGAAACTAGTCTCATCTCTGGGATGGCTTCGCACAAAACCTGTTAGACGTTCGCGATAGATTGCGACGACGTGCACTTTGGAACCTCGGCATTTGCGTAGAGACATTGCTTCTCCGCCTCAATCACGGCGAGTGCTCTGAGGAGCTATTTTGACTCATCCCAACCTCTCCCTTCTTGCCCAGAACAACTCGTGCTGGCCTGCGGTGCAACGGTAGAATCCATACGATCTCGCACCAAACGGTTTGAGGCCTCCATCCTCTGCCACACGATAAAGAGCCGGGATGCTCTGCCCGCGCACTTATTCCAGTCCCGGGTCCTTTAAGCGAGGTGTGGAAAAGCATCTATCAAGGCCGTCAAGGTAGGGACCACCATTTTAAATTCAACAGTATCAGAAATGGTAGTCCGTATCTTCTGGACTGCACCTCAGTCTTTTACCATCTAGCGGGGGACAGTCACCTGACATAACAAATGTATAGGTACAAAAAAAAATATATCAGCTTCATTGCTTTTCCACTAAAATTTGTATTAAACTTCAAAATGTCAAAACTATCGAACCAATTTTCAAGTGTGTGACACAAGTCTTACTTCAAATCGCATCCACGACTTAGTATCAAGACAATAATAATACATACTGGATTTGAATATTTAGTTTGAGGCATTGTTAAATAATATGCTTCGTTGAGGTGGAAGCAATCAGGTATTTGACGGTCTAGTCAAATTAGCTACTTTTAATTAAACGTCAAAACAGTAAGTTCTAAGGAAACTTGTATGATATAAAAAAGTGTGACGTTTTATTAATGTATCAATATTGAAATGTCAATATTAATGTCGATAACCAACGGTAATTCATATCCCTGGAATAGTCTCTAGGTAGGTAGCTACACATTGTACAGGTGTGTGAATGCAGCGTGCCTTCTGCGCGCCCGCCGCACCCCGCCCCGCGGGCCCGCCGCGGCCATATTGTCCTTCTCATAAATCAGTGTACAACCGACTCCTGTGTACGGGCCTGTCCACCCACATCACCACGGCACGACGTCGTCGCCTTGGAACGGTGCGGTGCCGTGGCGTGGCGCGTTGCCGTGACGTGGGAATTTACGTTGCCGTACCGTAAAAATGTACGTCACTACGCCGCAATGCTACACGTCGCTTTTCCTTACATTTTCGGTATATTCTTCACCAAATACCAGATAAATAGCAGTCTAGTTGTTGATATGGACCGCACAAAATGTATTCTGTTTCTGTTGTTATTAAAAAGGCGGAGACAGAAGTTGGAAAAAATTGGAAAAAGATAGTACTGGGTGTACCCATATGTTTCAATTGATGGGAATCATTTCACTAGAAAATATGAGGCGTTGAAAACCTGTGACCAGAAATTTTACATTTATTTTAGAATGTCTCTATCAAGTTTTGAAGACTTACTAACAACATCAACTGATCGAGTGCATCGTACCCGCGACACCTGCTTATTACGCCGTCCGATGCACCATTCCACGGCGGCGTTGCCGTACCGTGCTAGTGCAAGGCACGGCAACGCGCCGCGCCCCGACACCGGACCGTTCTACGGTGACGACGTCGTGCCGTGGTGATGTGGACAGGCCCTATGTTTGACACGCCCCGCTAAAACTCAACAGTAAGTAGTTTTATGTCGTTCGTTAGTGGGTTGGTAGCTTTCATAAACATTCAAAACACGAGTCTCCAAGGGATTCTGGTTATTATGGCGCAGAGTTTCCACGATGCTGGGTGCACGGACACGGAAGCACACAGAGACGTATTTACTATGACAAACGTGTCAAGTATCACGGACGAGCATTTTTACACGATGCGTGGTCTGTGAAATCACGTATGTGTCTTTGAAATTTTGGATCGTGGAAAGCTACCCTAACACACTGTGCAAGTAAAATTAATCACCTGTCAATTATAAGACAATTACATGAACACAATTTATGTATTGCGGATGTGGCATAATGGCACATAGATGATTGAGTCATTGTTGTATCAGGACATTGGGCACGGACATTACGAATATATACCATAATTAGCAACAGCGATATTGAAATTATCTATTACAATTGTAGGTGTCTCGGCCTAGTCAGTCTCAGCCACGGAGGAAACTCAGCTTATATACAGACATATATTCACGCCAGTAAAGCCAGAGGTGTATTAAAACACCCATTCCGTCAACTATTATTGAGATGATGAAAACGTAGTTTTGGGATAGCCTATTATCACCAAGCAAGCACTTCGTCATGTGTATGATTGCTGTCGGATTCCCTGTTCGAATATTCGGAGACTGTAATTAGATTTGTTATGAAGGACTAAGGACACTTTTTGGAAGTCGGTTAAAAATATACGACTCTTTTATATTTTTGTTGCTAATATAATAATAATTATTGCCCTTACTTGATAATGGTTTGAGTGTTCATAAAAAAATATTTATTCTCTACTTTTGAACATCGCCGTTTCATAAAGTAAATTTTATTTTGTTATAGTTATTTATGATACAAGTGTGGTAAGCTGGTCATTACACTCGAGGTGATATTGCACAGCGCGCAGATTGGAGTGTAGGCACGAACAATTACGCTAAACAGCCAAAACGCAAAATGCAGAAAATCTAAATTTTACTTATTTATTAATTTGTTTTACGTTGATTTATTAATTGAAATATGCAAGTTGTTGAAAAGTTAAAAAATTTATTTTACAAAAATTGTGTAATTTTTAGTCTTATGATGAAACGAAACGTATCTAAGTCAAAACGTTTTCTGAGATTTAAAAATAAAACTATAACCCAGTTAAGTTAAGAGCAAATAGAATGCATATATAATATCTTTCAGCGAGGTACCAACTTAATTTGATGGAATATAAAATAAAACACTAGTGCGATCAAGAAAATAAAGCACAAGTGCTTAATACCATAGTTCATGAGTGTGAAAGCCATGTGATAAACACCAATTTATGAGTAAGGGTGTCGAAAAGTTTATTCCCATTCAGTTCCGAGGCACAGTGTTACTAGTTAGGAAAAAAATCCCAACATGTTAAACTGTTACTCGTAGTTCGAAAGGTATAAAAAATAATTAGATATTATGGAGTAGTTTTATTTTTTAAAGTCAAGATTATTTTTATCAGTGAAGACCAAACCAATTTAGCGTTACGAGATCCGCGGGGCTATTGCGTATCTTCAGAGTGATGATCAATTTGCAAAGTAACCGCAACTTATTTGTTGTACTATTTCACAACAGGGTTCTAAGTTGGCGCTTGAGAGCCCTCTGAAGTCGCCACGATTTCAGAGGGCAAACAAATCTGCAGCTCACACGCAAGTACGGAGCAACCACGAGCTGGAAACACGGAGCGAGAGATCCGCCGCTTGCAACAGCAGGGTAGAGGTTCTCCGACGACCGTCCCTTTGTCTTCCCAGCGCAATTCCAAGGCCAGACACACCTACTCACTGCCTACTCGTTGTTTAGCCGCAATTGTGACGTGCAGTACATGTTACCTGCTTACGCTTAAGTAGCTTTGTACCCTAATTCTAGTGCCTACTGTGTGTGTCCCTCTGCCTATATTTCTACTTTTCTTGTGACTTCATAATCTGTACTTCTTTCTGTCTGTCTACCTGTTTGCTTACTTATTTTTGTCTTAGCACTGTATCTACTCCACCTACCTAGGCTTTCTACCTTTATATAGCTTCACCATCTTTTTTCCAGGTCTTAATGGTGCGACAAAGGAAAGAGTCACCGAACCGCTTGGTTCTTGAAGGAATGTTCTGCACCGTATAGGGGTGACATCTAAGTCCTGCACGTGTCGTCCTGTATAGGAAGGGGGAGGGTGGGACTAATTGGAATAGCTCTTCAGAACATTCACCATGGTAGAGACGGTAAAAAACTGCCAAGGAAGCAACATCTCTACGCATGTGCAGAGACTCGAGGGTACTCGTGACCTCAGGATTTCCGATAATGCGGACTGCACGTCGCTGCAACCTTTGCGGATCCATCCCAGAGATGTGAGCAGTACTCCACGCAGGAACGAATTTGTGTCTTGTAAAGAAGACACCGTTGCTCCGGCGTGAAAAACCGTCTCACTCTGTTCAGGACTCCGAGTTTACGCGAGGCTGCTTTGATGATACTCTCGATGTAGTTTTTGTTGTTCAGTTTGCAGCGAACATCCATACCGAGGATATTGAGGTTGTCCTGCAGTGGCAGTGGCGTGCTCTGAAGAGTGGGAAGGGGAAGGAAAGAAGATACCTTTGCTGTAAACGCACATACCTGCGTCTTCTTGGCATTGAACTCAACCAAGTTCTCAGAGCCCCATTGGGAAATGTGATTCAGGATCCGGTCAAGCTCAGTGACAAGAAGCTGCCTTTTTTCCGCGATATGCGTCTGCTTATCCGCAGGACGTCCATGATAACTCCCGTGTAGGGTGCTATCATCCGCATAGCAATGAATGCTGCCGGTCGACAGCATGTCATTGATATGCAGAAGAAAGAGAGTTGGCGATAGGACAGATCCCTGCGGTACGCCGGCATCTACCTGCAAGAACTCCGAGGCTCGTCCATCACAAAGGACGCGAATACGGCGCTCCTGCAAAAAGCCGGCAACCCAGTCGCACAGTCTAGGAGGCAGACCAAAGGCTGGTAACTTGGAAAGAAGCGACTTGTGCCAAACTCTATCGAAAGCTTTGGCGATGTCAAGGCTAATTGCCAATGACTCGCCGTGCTTGTCCATAGCCTCACCCCAAATATGGTTAACATACGCCAGAAGATCACCCGCTGACCGTTTCGGCCTGAATCCATATTGCCGGTCATTAATTAGGGAGTGATCTTCAAGGTGACGCATGAGCTGTTTGTTAATAATGTGCTCGAACACCTTGCACAGCACTGAGGTGACGGCTATGGGTCGATAGTTGTTTGGGTCTGAGCGATCCCCCTTCTTGGGGATCGGCTGTACATTCGCCTCTTTCCAAGCCGAAGGCACTGTACCAGAGCTGTAGGACAGCCGGTACAGCCGCGCAAGCATTGGAAACAACTCCGCTGCACATTTTTGCAGAACCACCGCTGGAATACCGTCCGGACCACTGGCTTTCCGGACATCGAGTGACTGCAACACTGCTCGGATATCGCGTTGCCTGATACGAATATCAGGCATTGCATGGTCACTGACGGGCAGTGTCGGCGGCTCCATACCACAATCATCGACTCGGGAGTTGGCCGCAAAGAGATTAACCAGCAAATTTGCTTTCTCTTGCGGCTCATGGGCCAGGGATCCATCGGGATTGCGCAGCGGGGGCAGCGAAGGCTGGCAGAAGTTGGCTTGCACGGCTTTGGCCAGTCGCCAGTAGCCACGGCTGCCCGTGGGATGCTCTACTAGCTCCTGACCAAGCCGCGCTATGCGCTGGGCATCCGCTCTGACATAAGCCCTCTTGCAGGCCTTTGTGGCTCTGTTGTACGCCGCCTTGAAGTGGCCCACGTTGGGATCGCACGTAGCGCGCACCCTGATCCAAGCGCGGTACGCAGACTGTTTATGATTAACAGCCTCCGCGCACTCGCGCCCGAACCAGGGGCGCGCCCTGCGGACACCGGCGACATCAGTGTAGGGGATATATATTCTATGCCCAGGCTGATCCCACCGGCGACAGCAGTTGCGGCCTCAGATGGGTTCTTACCTTCAAAGCAGCGTTCAACCCACGGGATGGACGCAAAATAATCACGCAGTCCATCCCAGTCCGCTGACGAGTAGTGCCAAAGAGACGCCGCTTCCCCTGCACGGGACGTGGGGGCGCTAAAATGGGCACCTCGGAACGGACCAGACAATGGTCGAATTCACCTAAAGCGGCGCTCACCGAAACACTGTACTGGTCCGGGCGACTCGTAAGCAGAAGGTCTAGCAGAGAGGGCTCATGGTCCGACCTTTTTGGTATCCTAGTGACCTCGTGTACCAATTGGGTCAGGCCATGCGCCAGAGCAAATGCATGGGCGGCTCTTCCCGCGTGGGTTGTTTTGGCGGAGCCCAACCAGATCTCGTGGTGGGCGTTAAAATCCCCCAAAAACACCAGTTCAGCGTTCGGAAACCGCTCCTGCGCATCATCTGCCGCCTGACTCAGGTATTCAAAGAGTCGAGTTATCTCGGCATCTCCTGTATGGGAGCGGTAGAGGCACACATAGATCTGACTCGTAGAGCCATGGTCTATGTGTACCCAAAGGGTGGAAAAGGATGGGTCCTCTAGGCAGCGCAAACGGCGACAACAAACATCCGCCCTAACAAACACGCACACCCCGGCTTTTGCGCGGAAATTCTCCTCAAGGACATAGCCGGGGTAGAGTAAGTAGGTCGTGTCATCAGGGCGGCGTATTTGTGTCTCCGTAAGAAACAGCATTGCTGGTTTCGCCGTCTCCAGGTGTTGGTGGACGGCGTTGAGGTTTGTATGAAGCCCACAGATGTTCGTGGACTCCACCTCAAATAGCGAGCTCGAGGGAGAGTTTTTTGCCGCTGTGTAGACCAATCTACTGTAATTATGCGCTGCCATGAGGATGAAGAGGAGGGAAGGCGTGAAAAAAGAGGCGATTGTTGTCGCAGCACAGCGTGACAAAGCGTGAGATATTGGTTTTATCTATGAATGTGAGGTATGGCGAGAGCCGAAGCGCCAAACCGAAGGGCCCCCGTACCCCCCCGAGTATGGTCGCCGGGCTCCCTCGTCCGGTCACCAACCGGCACGACGAGCCATATCGGGATTATGCGCGACCTGGTAGGGCAGCCTCCCAGGGTGGTTAGTCCCGGTTGGGCCCCTGTACTATGCCGCGGGCGGCCAGCGGCACCACCGTTTCTACAGGTCTCCCTGTTCGGCGCGGCGCCCCGCGCCATCCCCCACTAGACTACGCCAAGACCCACCGGTCCCACTCGTGCTGCGACCTCAATCCCCCCTGCCCGTCTATTCACTTGCTGACCCCTGAACGCAATCCAACCGAGATTGGATTACTATGGAGGATTTTTCGCAAAAGTGCACGGTGGTACTCACCCGGTCGAAATTTGTGACAAATTTGTGCCATCAAATTTCTACCACCCTAGACTATCTCTGTGCTCTGTATTGTATCCTTCTAAATATATTATATGTGTGTACACCTTACGCGTTGTTTTCATTAGAGCCCTAACTTACCCGTGCACACACCTAACTAGCTCTGTAGGAACGCGCCCTGGGAAAGAGTTCTCTGTCAGCTCCTCTGAGTAAGCCGGTGAGTATCCAACTGACTAGTTCAGTGGTTACAACATTAAGTAAATATAACTTTGTATTTTTAAGTATGAATAGCCACATACTTACTATTATGGTCTATGATTTACTGTCCTAAGATTTATTTCTCAATTAAACTCGCACAACTTCACTCCAGCCGAGTTAGTCGAAATATGATTTGAGCACCAAAAATTGTTAAATACAAACATTTTGGTACTTAAGTTGTCACACATGTATTTATAAACCGTTCAAATTAAAAAGTAATGAGGTGATATACAACTCAGCCTCATAATGTCGATAAAATTATAGTGCTGTTTGGGCACATCGTTCGGTGTGACGATAGACATCGTTAGCCACCTTACGCTATAACTCACCACGATACGTAATACCAATGTAATACCAATGTCTATATAATCTCGGTTGACATCAAATCTCGGTGTACAACCAAACGTCGTTCGTCACTTCAAACGTCAAAGTTAGCCAATAGCCCCGCTGAAAGAATTCTATTATAAAACTGCGAGTGTATACTAGCGGGCATATCAGATTTCTTTGATGGATTTACGTCATAATACATTTTCTTTTGACAAATTTCATTCTAATGGCCCACATTCAGACTGTTTCCAAAGCCTACAATATACTCTCTTAAAGAATTTATTCAGTATTTCAATGTATCTGAAAGTTTAATGTAACTTTGGTATTTTCTAATTTGAGCCTGTGTAAATATAATTAGGAGTTCACTAATAAGATAATATATCTATATTTTTTCGTATAGACAGCTTCCGTGACCTAACGTTAGCGAACGCGGCCACTACGCAAGAGGCGCGGGTTCTATCCCCACCAAGTGCAAATATTTGTATGCATGAATGGGTATTTGCATTGGTCTCGTCGGGCCTCGGAGAGCACGTTAAGCCGTCGGTCCCGGTTGCCATACAAACATCTCTGGTAGTCGTTACGGGTAGTTGAAGCCCTCGAAAATTCAACAACTGGTCTAGCTGCAATGCTTCGATATCGCCTTTGGGTTGTGGAGGTAAGATGGCAGTCGCTTCACGGAAAATATCTAAGTTTAGGCAAATCCGAAGTTACACTAGTAAAAGCGGACCCCAGACTCCAAGTCGAAAAACGCTAGGCTGAAGACTATCTAACCAAGGCATTTGATTATGTGGATCACAAAATTTTATTGGATAAGCTATAATAATATGCCTATGGACTATGGAGTAAGGGGAAATGTGTTGGAATTGATAAAATCTTACCTAACTGACCGAATACAAACAATGCAGATTACTAGAATATGCTGCACTACTAAACAATTAACAGACTACTCGTCAGGGCAGAGAAAAATTACTTATGGAGTGCCTCAGGGTAGCGTGCTAGGACCGCTTTAATTTATTATTTACATAAATGACTTTCCAAGAATAATTAATTATAAGACTGTACTCTTTGCAGATGACAGTACAGTTGTATTTACTGGCAATAACAAAACACAAGTTGAACATGACATTAACAGTACTTTGGACAATTCTATCAAATGGTTGACAGCAAATAATTTGAAAATTAATTTAAATAAGACATGCATACATTTAAAAATAGGACTAATAAACTAACAAACTTGGACGTGCGATATAACGGAACACAAATATAACAAGTACAAAACACGAAATTTTTAGGACTAAATATAGATGACGAGCTGAATTGGAAAACTCATCTTGAGATATTATGCGCTAAAATTGACAGTACATCGACTACTATAACAGCGTACATATCCTTTCTAATGTTAAATTACGGTGTCATATTTTGGGGTAATTCAATTGACGTTGAAAATATATTTAAGGCTCAAAAGAATTGCATAAAAGCTATATGTGGGTTGAAAACTATTGACAGCTGTAGGCACAGTTTTATTAGCCTGCAAATTTTAACTTTGCCGTCCATTTATATTTTGGAGACCGTGTTATTTGTGAGAAAAAAGATGCAACACTGCAAAAGACATCACTTAAAGATATCTTGTCCCACAAATACGATAGCATATCTTAACAAAAGCATATTCTGCATGGCTCCTAGACTGTACAATCAGCTAACTAACTCTATTCTATAAACAACAAATTTTAATGAGTTGAAGGGCAAAATTAAACATTTATTGCTGGAGAAATGTTATTATTCAGTGGACAAATACATAAATGATAAATTATAGACAGAAATATGATTGTTTGTTCTTTTTTATGTATTATTTTTATTATTGTTTAATGAAACTTTACAATTCATCCACGATCAGTTTAAGTCTATTTATTTAGGTATTGTTTAATGACATTTTTTTTATTGACTATTGTTTTATGAATTTAATAATTCTATTATTATTGATAATTATAATTAATTTTAAATCATAATTTTAAGTCTATTTATTTTGATATTGTTTAGTTACTGTTAGAATGACTATTATTTTATGACTTTGATAATTTTATTATTAATGATAATTTTAATTAATTGTGTGTAATGCATGTTTATTCTCATGGATACAGTTGCATGCCGCAGGGCCAAATATAGTGATACTTGTAAGAAACAACTTTGTACCAACCCTTTACCTGTATTTGCAATATAAATTAAAAAAAAGAAAAAAAAATTATGCCGGATAAATGCATGGCATGCTTGCCAATGATATCTCTCAATGTTCTAGATCAATTGAAGAGGAGTAGTAAAAGTCAGAAGAGATCCTTGACTTTCGACTAGAAGCCTTGTATACCACCAAGATCATAATAACGATGATGATGATGAAATTTGAATAGAAAAACCTTTTTTGGGTTTTTTGGGTGTCTTTGAAGAATACCATGGGGTACTGTAGCGGTAGGGGAGCTCAAATCAATGTGGGAAACTCTACACTCTACAGGCAAACCAATTCCTAGCAACGGGTCCATTTAGTTTTAACCGCACTATGAATTATGACCGTTTTATATATATAACTAATCTGGCCATAAATACTGTTACTTTAAATCTTTCTTTAAAATAGGATCGCAGTGATCGCCTTGCTCAAAGTGGGTATGTAGCCGTCGCTCATATTCCAGATACTTCAAAAACTTGGTATCAGCCATATGTTCGTATATCGTACTATCAATAGATACAACAACACTTCGTCTGTCGAAGACCAGAAAAGATCGGGCCGGCTGCGTGCTGTTGTAGTACTACAAAGGCTATTGATGCTGTAAAAGCCAGAATCCGTCGAAACCCCATAAGGAAGCAGAAAATCTTATCACGAGAAATCAAGATTCCCGCTAAGACTCTGTCTGAAGCTCGTTGCTTATCGTCGATATACAGGAAATGCCCTAAATCAATATTTACGATTAAAGAGAGTGGATCGATCAAAGCGCCTTCTGCCGCGGTACGCAGTTGAAAGGCACAGAAATATTCTCTTCACCGATGAAAAAAAATTCATAATTGAAGAACACTACAATAAGCAAAATGATCAAGTAAACCTACGCTCATAGTTCTAAGGAAGCTGCTCAAGTGGTCGAAAAGGTACAACTTGGTTATCAGGGAGTCACAAAACTAATTTTTTGTGAAAAAAATAGTGAAAACTTCAGCCAAAGTGTATCAAGATACTATTTTGGATCATGTTGTGAAACCTCTCAGCAATACACTTTTTAAAAATATACCGTGGACTTTCCAGCAGGACTCTGCACCTGGTCACAAGGCACGAACTACCCAAGCCCGGCTAGAAACCAACGTTCCGGACTTTATAAGAACTAAAGACTGGCCCTCATCTAGCCAAGACCTCAACCTTTTAGACTACAAATTATGATCAGTTTTAGAGGACATGGCCTGCTCTAAACGACACGGCGACAATGAGTCTTTTAAAAATCTTTGAACTTGCTCCTAAGATTTTGTGTGCAAAATTTCCCTTGGAAACAGTGCGTAAGTCCATAGATTCGTGGCCAAAGAGATTAAAGGCCTGTATAAAAGCCAAACGTGGCCATTTCGAAAAAAAATATTAGTTTTATTTTTTGCTAAGGCTTTAATCAATATGTAGGTATAAATTTTAATAATATTACATTACTTTATTAGAATAAAAATGCATTTTCATTTGTAACAAAACTTATGGTTGGACTAGGTAGTTTAACATATAACTAGAATATAGTTAAACAGTTTAAAATATATTGTTTGCAGTACGTTGTGTACTATCCGTGAGGTAACGAAAGCATCGTGGATTTGATCCCAAATGAGTTTATATAAAGGGTCGTCGCATATTATAACAGCGACCCATCGAACCCTTGTCACTGGAAACTTTAATCTTTATCTGTATATGTGTTATCTTTGGCGTATGTTTGTGGTCGTGTAACTTCAATACTAGACCAAATACGGTTATATTCAAACCATATATTGGTTGTATATTAGTTACGTATAAACCTCTGTGGTGTGGCGGTAGTGAACGCGACGTCTACGCAGGAGGCAGTCGTTATAGGTAGTTGGAGCCCTCAAAAGCCCAACTAGTCTAACTACAGAACTTCGATATTGTCAATTAGTTGTGGGGAACAGATAAGAAGAGAAGCGACCTTCACAGAAAACATCGAAGTTCAGCCGCATCACAGTTTAAATGAAAAACCGAACCCAGCTAAGTTGGGAAAAGGTTCAGAGACTGATGAAAGATCACAATTAGTTCAAAAATTAAATCAAAACGATCCACAGTACAATAAATAAAAAATAATCAATACATCTCACACATTCATAACAATCAATTAGAATTAATATTAAATAAAATAATAATAATTTAAAGTCAATCAACTGTGCCTATATCCCGCGACCCTTGTGAACTCATTTAGCGTGCACGAAAATAAATCAACGCGGTCCGCGACCACATTGAGCGCACGAAGGAGGCGCGTGAGCGGCGCTCGCAGCAGCAGACTGACGCGCGCGCTCGGCACGGCCAGCAGACGTGCACAGCCCAACCGCCCGCAGGAAGGCAGGGTGTGTATGAAATCACGAAATACTTTAAAAACATAAGTGACTAAGGCCACTTCCCTTCTCACTTCCAACTTTACAACAAAAACTTTATGGCGTAGAAACAGAATGAATTTATATAGTTTTCGTTCTAACCTTAATTTATACTTCGCCTCGTATAAATTGCTGGAATTGCATTCTAGGTGGCTGGTCACTAATGCTTCGTATAGCGTTTTCAAAACCGCTATATTTGTGAGCTAACGATATGAGGTGAATATATCACATTAGAATCGTCCAAAACTGAACGGTGACACTACAGCCTGTGTAGCCGCGATCTCACGCTAAAACCAATCTAAGAATTCCTTTGTGTGAAATTGGGTAGCATTTTAATGACACATTTTACTAAAATTTCTGGTACCTGTAGATTTTTACGTGGCTCTAACAGAATCAACGGGTTCACGACCGAAGATCTTTATCACCGAAGAATAATAAGAAGGTAGCTTTATAATATAATTCATACATTAGGTAAATTTTGTTTCACTGAGTTGAAATATTGAATGTAATGTCTTAGAGTTATAACAATTTCATATAATTGTTTGTAGATACAATTCATGATCATTCAATATCAAGAAATGTGTCTATCTATATGAATATTATAAAGCTAAAGTGTTTGTTTGTCTGTTTGGTTAAACGCACTAATCTCACGAACTACTAGTTCGAATTGAAAAAAATATTTTTCTATTAAACAGTCCGTTTATTAAGAAAGGTAATAACATCATGCTATTGCTCAAGCGAGCGGAGCAGTAATCAAAAATGTTAAGAAATTAAGCAGATTCCCATACATTATTTGAAAATAAAAAAAATTGCGATTTAAACGAGTGACACGTGGGGTTCCGAAGTATGCCACGGGTGAAACTGAGGCGGCTCAGCTTGTATGGTGTAAAATAATTACTGTGGAGTATGTCCACTAATACGATTAAAAGATAACATTGCTTCTAATCAAGCCAGGAAGTTCAAGCGAGCCACCGACATAAGTCAAGTTCCAAGATGAATAAAATAAAAATTATCCGTTATATCGAAAGAGCTGAAAACATATTAAGTATTTATAGGAATTATAACGTTTATGGAAAGAAAACAAAATTTCTAATAATGATTCGCGTAATTGTGGAACTAATACTGAATTTGCTACTGTTGCGAAATAACATGGAATGGATTGTAGAAGCAGGTCAAGTTACTAATAATAGGAGATATTTTTATTTCATGACGTACTTCATTTTACAACTTGGTGGAATAGTTTCAGTAGTATGCGGTATAACGAATACGTCTGCATATGAAAATTTGGTGACTAATCTGACAAATATCCACAATATCTACAGCCATGACATAAATTACAACAGAAGCCTACAACGATTGCTGCTTAATGTACTAAAGCATTTTATTGGTGTATCCATCATATCAGTTTGTCTTTACATAGTAAATATTGTTCATAATTTTAATGTTTTCGGAAACACTCATATATTTAGTAATTTGGTAATGCAGTTCTCACTACTTCGAAGTCAGACATGTTTCATTTTGGAATTACTCGTGTTATACGCATTCTTATCATTACTATCAATCTCATTGAAATTCCTAACTGTTACATTGATTGAGATACAGGGACAAATACAAGAGAAGATAAATACAGTGCATTTGGAAAGAAATAAAGAGTGTGATTATTTAGACCTCTTACAGAAGGTGCAACAGTGGACTGAGGTGTACGATTATCTGGTGAATAGTGGGAAGCAGCTGTCAGATTGTTTTAAGCATCAAGTAAATGTTTATTGTTATAATTCTTTTAACTATATAGGGTATTGTACATTAAACACTAACGAATGCTTTATGTATTTGTTAACTTTAGTTCCGTAAGATAGTCTTTTCGGAATCGAAAATGATTTCTGGTCGGTGAATATACCAAGCCCTGGCGTACCTTATAACAGATACCTGTTATAAGGTAGGTCAGGGCTGGGTATATTATAATGTCCAGACCAGACTCCAGACTCCGAGGAGGGCCAGACCGAGAGGGATGGCCCTGGGTCAGCCAGGGCGCGAGGGATATGTCGCATGACAACCTCACCTTCGGCCTAGCACTACGACCCAGAGACGGCGTGCGGTTTAGTCAGTTCGAGTCCGACATAACCTCCCCCTCCGGCTTCGGAGGGGTGGGTATCCGTGGGGATTTCCTGCAATAAAAAAAAGATGGGTATATTGTAATGAGATTCCAGTCTAACGAGCATGGCGCCCTTCTTGTGTATGGAGTGCCCAGTTTAGGCATAAAGGTAGGTGTCACGGCCTTGTACACCCAAGAAATGCCATCTTAAGGTCGAAGAGGACGTGCGTGTCGATAGTGTTTTTTTCGGGGATGCAACATAAACATATAATTAATATATTTGATTGTTTCAGGTAGCATTTTCGGTAATAATGAGTATATGGGAATACACATTCCTTATATATTATATGTCAAGCATCGTTATTCAACGAGTAAGTAAATGAGTATAACTTTAGGTACTAAGAGGTGCGAGGTATTCCGGACGCGGACGCTGACACGGAATTCTCCATGCGTCATAGACGAATGTGCAAACGCTAGCGACGCGCCGGTAACGACAGATCGATCATGCTGTCGGTGCGCACGTATAGCTTCCCAGTTTGATCCACGGGGGTGCGCATTTTCTTACATAACTTTTCAACTCCTAACATCGGAGGTCCGAAAATGTTTCTCATACCATTTAAAATTATAATGATCGTTATTTATAAAAATTATTTAATCTAAATATGAAAAACCATAATCATTTAAATTCATAATATCACAAATTATACACTGACAGTCTTATTCATAAAAAATATTTATCGAAGGTTTATAGCGTACATTAGTCATTTAAAACGTCTCATAACGCTATCATACGTATTTTAAAATATTGTATTCATAACTGCTCTATAAACCTTCGATAACTATAGTGTCGCTATAAGAGATTAATAGATGAAAATGTTGCCACTTGGTTAAAAATTTCAGATATCATCCTGCATGCTGTGCATGCAGGGTAAAAATCATAGACAAATGTACTCAAACTGACAATAGATTTGGTTTGTTGTCATTGTCATAATTATGTCACTATTTCGTTAACGTCACACCGATTCCCGCCCCCGGTTAATCTATTCAAAATTCTTTCATATTGCAATTTTTTCCAAGCAAATATTAAATAAAAATGGAAGGAAAGCAACATGCAACGAGTGCCAAAAAAAGGCAGAGATGTGAAAATTGGTTAGACGAGGACAAGGTACGTTACTTTTCATAGTTACTAAAAGTTGTAGACTATCAAAATTTAACTGAAATTGAAATTATTAAGTCCTTTTTGCCTTGTTATTTGATGTGCCTGTTTATTCTGCATTACTAACGCTATGGTTATTTGCTTCATAAGATCATGTTTACAAGAACTGGTGAAAGAGCGGGTCGGTGTGCTGGAAAATAAAAACACCGACACGAACACTAACGCGAACAAGGTGGCGGCGTGGGCTAGTTTACACAATAGGTATTAAACTTGTTGGTAAACCTATAAGTGATTCATATACATAATTAAATACACATTTTTTTATTTCAGTTTCAATTGTATGTGTGTTGGGGCCCCACGAACCCTTGCCCAATTAAAAGCCCAGGGGGGTATTATTAAAGTGAACTTCAAAAAGCGATAAATTTACCACAAACTCCGTAAAGTAACTGACCTAGATTAGTAATAATAATAATAAAGGCTTGTCTGGAAACCAATCAGAGATATTCGAAATATATTAACAAAGCAACGATGCTATTCATGCTAGTATTAAACATCAAAGCCAAAGAGTGTATAAGAGTTTAATCAAAGCTTTCATCGATATTTTGAGAACAGCTGTCAAAGTAACATCAGCTGTTGCGCAGGTCGGCCATCTTTTCTCCTATTATTGCTATATGGCACGGCTACAAGTTATGGAAGGCAGGTACCTACTCCCGCCTTCCATAACTTAAATGAAGTTTATCGAGAGTTTATAGAGCATATTAGTGCTAAAATGCTGATATGAATACAATTTTTCGACGATCACCTTATAGCAGTCTTATAAACATCCCATAACTTTTTATGAATAAGACTGTTAGTTTTTACTATGTAAGTAATGTTTGTTTTAGTATATTTGTTTATACTAATTATCGAAAGTCATAATCATTTGAATAAGTAATTATATTAGATATATATAAATCTGGTTTATTCTAATATTTGTTTTTATACATTTCTTAATCATAATTGCTACCAGAAACGAGATGTCACCAGACAAATAGGTTAGGTTAGGTTAGAACTGTAACTAATTACAAAGTAACAATTTTTTGTTAGAAAAGTAGACCGAATTTATGCAAAAAGAGTTTTTTTAAATCGGTCCAGCCGTTATTGAGAAACACAGGTAACAGACGGACAGACGGACACAAGGAATTAATAGAACGCAATATGATAATTATCTGTTATAAAATAAGCTATTCTGAACAACGACGTTATGAGTTGTAGTATGTTCGTAGTAACAACATTATTAATAAAACAATATGATAATAGAATGTTATGAAGAAAAAAGATCAGAAAGAAAATAATATTATTTAAACTGATTCTTGGTAGTAACAGCATTATTGAAAAAAAAAAATCACTAACTGTTATGAGTTGCGATAATAGTAAAGAAAATGTAAAAAAATAAAATAAGTATGAAAAAGAAAAGACGGTTGCACTCTGGGAGTGCCGGCAGAAATGAAAACATTTTCTTTCTTTCTTCATTATATACATAGAAAAAGATAACAAGAACATACCATTCCATACAATACCATACCTATAATATAGCGCCAATCATAGAACCTA
Source organism: Eilema caniola (assembly GCA_949126895.1). Lineage (NCBI taxonomy): Eukaryota > Metazoa > Arthropoda > Insecta > Lepidoptera > Erebidae > Eilema > Eilema caniola. Next base: position 5,405,398 of record OX421466.1, read on the forward strand.
TCACAAATTTTCTGCTAATGATCTGACAGAAGAAATTAATAAATTACAAAAAGAAAAAATTATCACAAAAAGTAATAAATTATAATCACAAAAAGTGTCAGAAGGCCAGGTTTGAACCCGGTACTATCTGAAACCATAAGGACTTAAAGTCAACTACGATGCTATTAATCATATCTTGCAAAATAGACAGTCTATAGCTAATGTTCTATGACGTCAGTTGTCGGTTACGGTTCAAAGGTCAAGCGATCCTTACGCGAGTTTAACACTTTTCACCCATCCAACGCCGCTAAAGAAGTTTTCACTTCAATAAAATTATTAAGAGTGATGATTATGAACAAAAATCGGTAGTAAGAAAAATAATAGGATTAAAAATTTTATGTGAGCCAAATATGGACCCGATCCGCGGTCACATGTGTGGCATTGCATTATAAGACAACAGGAACGTTAAAGATCTACCGTACCGAACTTTTATCATATTTTAGTCGTAATATATCACCACAGCTCAATCCGCCGTTCAAAACGACAGATCGAACAGGTGGTTTGGAACGCAGTCCCGATACGCGGTCAAAACTGTACAAACTGTACGTATAAATGGCGCTATTTATTATGACAAAAGTGTCTGCAGTGCCACGTCAGTGGGCGAGCCTTTTTCTACGGTGCGTGTTTCGTGAAATCGCGCACGCGCCTGTAAAATCGAGAATCGTGGAAAGCGGCCCCAAATGATTCCACAAATATAATACACATATTATTAATTTAAAATTGGAATTTATCCAACGGTTTTTTTTCAGATGACAAATCTTTATCTGTCAATATTGTATATGGTATGGTTTTTGTTATCTGAACTGCTTGCGATTTTTTTGGTATTTTATGCAGGCCAACAGTTGCACAACAAAGTGAATACAATGTACAAGGCTATTAGTAAGTTGTACAGCATATGTTCCATACGTAAGTTTGTTTTACAATCAAATAATTATTCTTCTTCTTTCCTTCTTTCTATATCTCCTTGGTGGTTTACTATTGTTTGAAAAAAACACCTATGACAAACGATCATTTTACTAACAACATTAGGCCTGGGCTGCACTGCGGCTAAATCGCCGCGGTTTTAAACCGCCTGATTTTGTGACCAAAGGAAACATATGGAAGCGGCCGCACTGACGGTTTTTTACCGCGACTGATTTTAGAACCGCGAGCGGGAAAAAACTGCGACAAGATTTGTAATCTGGCACACATTTGACGCGGTAACCGCGAGCGGTTCTGTCATTAGTGTCATTATTCGGTACATTCGCAAATTCAAACTGAAAATATCGCGGTTTTTAACCGCGTAGTGTGTGCGTCTCGAGCGGTTCTGCGGTTTCGCGGTTTTACCGGTTGAAAAAACCGTATTGCGACCTAAGCCTTAGAAAAACTAATCATTTGACAAACTTTTATTTCGCAAACATATTACCTATACTACTATACTACATATTACCTATTATTATTTCCAAAAGAATCATTTGATAGATGAAGGCTTTGCAAATGTATCACTAAAGGTGCTTTTCCACCAGAGGGGCTAGGTGGGGCGAGGCGAGGACAGAATTGAAATCGCACTGACCCTTTTCCAGTAAAAATTGCCATCGCGAGCTCGCGCGTGACCGCCCCGCCCCGCCGCTCCAAAGGTGATTTGTACTCTAAATCGGAACCAATACGGTTTATTTTTGCACAAACAAAAATTTCAATACACGCCTCGCATATTCTCGTCAATCCACACTGTTTCCACCAAAGATATGCTGGGAGAGGATTGAAAATTTGCCATACAAATTTCAATTCTCTCCTTGCCTCGTCTCGTCTCGCCCCTCTGGTGGAAAATCACCTTTAGAATATTTTTTTTAAATTTTTAATTTAAAATTTTAAATAAAAAAAAATTCTCACTGTTTTTTCATTTATTTATATATTGATTTATTATTAAAAAAATATTGATATATATTATTAGAATTTGATCTCTCCCTCATAGACCATAAAGTCTGATTCGGCGAGGAAGGCAACCAATCGTAGATATGTAAAAGGGCTTGGCAGACTCGGCGATTTAGCAAGGCAAGGTGGATGGCCTAGTGCGGCGGTAGAGGGCGTACAGTTACCGTCGGCCAGACACATCATTCGACCTCTCCTCCAGTCGTAGCGGTCTTTCGTTTCACTGGGTTCAGGAGGGGGAAGACGAGTGTGTACGCCTGCGAATGCGCGAACGCTTGCGCTCCTCCAAATATCCTGCGGCTGCTCTTAGTGAAACTCATCTTGCCGATGAAGGAGAGCTGGTAGAAGAAGGCGGCGGCTATACTTTCTTTTGGAAAGGTTTTTTTATTTTTATACCACTTAGGTGGCAGACAAGCACACGGCCCACCTGATGGGAAGTGGTTACCGTGGCCTCCGAACTGCGACGTTCAGGCGTAGGGTTTGCCATCATGAATCGCGTAGCTAAGCAAATTGAGGAGCATCCTGTGCTTACTTCAGACCGCGTTATCACACTGCTGAGTGTCTATGCCCCTACGCTAGACAAGGCTGATGACATCGAGGATAAATTACACGAGGAACTATCGCGATGCCTTGACAGCGTAAACGCCAGAGAGCAGGTTATATTGCTAGGCGATTTCAATGCCAGAGTTGGACGGGACTATGAGGCTTGGCCTGGAGTCCTGGGTAGACACGGAGTTGGCAACATGAAATGCAATGGTCAGTTGCTACTCAGTCTCTATGCTCAATATGAGCTTGCAATATCGAACACCATGTTCAGACTTGCCGCTAAGCACAAGACAAGGTGGATGCACCCTCGATCCAAACACTGGCATTTGATCGATTATGCTATTGTCAGGCAGAGAGACACTGGTCAAGTTCAAGTCACTCGCGTCATGCGTGGTGCTCACTGTTGGACTGATCACCAAGTTGTTGTCACAAAGCTACGGCTCCGCCTCCGTCGACCTCGTAGATCCACACTTACAAAGCCTGCATCTTTGAACGTCGATAGGCTTAAGAATTTCTAGGTGAGGGAGAAATATGCTAAAGCTGTGCAGATAATGTAATGAAACAGGTGATGTTGGTGCGGTCTGGGGAACTTTTCTTCTCATCTTATGGAAGCAGCCTCAGCTACTTAAGGTATAAAAAGCCGTCGTAGTGAGGACTGGTTTGATGAGAATGACGGGGTTCTTAGGACAGCATTCAACAAACATCGAGACCTACTGCGGCAGTAATTGCGGTAGTTATAGACTCGCTATGACGATACAGCTTCCGCAATTCAAGGTCACTCGACCTTGAATTGCGGAAGCTATATCGTCAAGTAAAGGGCAAATGTTGGCAAGACAAAGTTCTATACATGCAGTGGCTTGCTAATACTAACAAGGTTTCGCTTTTGTCAGCCCTGGAAAGGCCCTTGCCAGAGTCCTTTTAAATCGCTTAAAGGCTCTGTCTGAAAAGATACTGCCAGAAACCCAGTTTGGATTCCGTCCTGAATGAGGCACCTATGAAGCAATCTTTTCTGTGCGTCAACTGCAAGGAAAAAACAGATAACAGGGTCGTCCGCTATATCTTTGCTTTATTGACCTGGAGAAGGTATTCGATAGTGTGCCTCGTAAAGCTCCTTGGATGGAGCTTAGGAAGCTAGGATGCACGGAAAAGTTTGTGAGACTTCTTAGACTCCTGCATGACGACATGCAATGCAGCGTCGGTGTCGATGGCGAACAATAAAATTTCTTTCCCGTTACCTGTGGGGTAAAACTTGGCGAACAGTGTGGGCGCTTGAACACACTCTGTGTTCAAGCGCCCACACTGTTCGCCAAGTACTTTGCAGTAGTAGTCAAGGATGATTTACAAGCTCTTTCTGAGGGAGACCGCATCCGCTTCCGCATAGATGGCATTCTTTTGAATTTGGCCAGAAATCATGTATGCTGACGACTTAAGCTTTGAGGTAGAATTCTCTGATGGCCTACAACAGCTAATGTCCAGTTTTCACTAAGCTAGCTGCAAGTTCGGCCTAAAAATCAGTGTCAAGAAGACGGAGGTGATGTCCCTAGACACACATGGTCACACAGCTAGGTCAGGACATGCTGAAGCAGGTTGATAGATAGCACTATAACATCCAAGTGTGACATTGATGATGAGATCAGCAGCAGGATCTGTGCCGCGGCTGCGGCATTTGGGAAACAGCGTTCCAAGGTTTTCACATGACCTTAAGCTGGCCACCATAATAACAGTTTTCATGGCAATTGTGCTGCCAAACCTCTATATTCCTCCGAGACATGGTGTGTGTATCGGCACCACATACGCACTCTGGATCGTTTCCACCTCAAGTGCCTACGTTCCATCATGAAGATCCGATGGTCCGACCGAGTGCGTAACACCAAGTTTTGCGACAAGCTAATGTTGGCGGCATTGAGGCTTACTTAAGGCGTCGGCAGCTTCGGCGGTGCGGTCACGTGTCACGTATGGTGGAGAGAGTGGTGAAACGCATCTTCTAATCTGAACTAGAGGAGGGCAAGCAGAAACATGGCAGCCAACTCCTCAGATTTAAAGATGTTCAGAAGCGTCATATGAAAAGATGCAACATTGAGCCGTCTCAATGGGAAGGTTTAGCAGCACAACGTCCAGAATGGCGCAGGGTAGTGCAAAGACGAGTAAGCGATTTCAGGGAACAGCGAAAGGCAGACCTCGACGCTAAACGCGATGAGCTGAAAGTCCGCCCACCCGCTGTCATTCAGTACCATTACGTAGGTGGTGTTCTCACGTGCCCTAGGTGTACACGAGAGTTTACCGCGAAGATCGGCTATCTTAGCCATCTTCGAGCGCATCAGCGCTGAACCGACTAGGAGTCGACGTAGTCCCCGGTCGGAGGCATCATCATCATATTATTTTTAATGTATAATATATATTTATACTAGTATATTTAAATTGTATTTATTTACTCTAGCTTTAAGCGATTTAGTTTATAACTTTTTTTGCTTTCCATCCTATGGTTGCCTGGAAAAGATTACCGCAGAGCCGTAAGGCCGCCAATTGTACGTACCTACCAATTTGTGTTATGTTTTATAATTGTTATATCCTTGGTGTTTAATAAAGACAATTATTCTTATTATAATTGAAGTTTAAAACTTGTTTTGCCAGCTAAAATGTAGGAAAACTAATCAATTTGTGAAATAATGTTTAGGCAAAATGAATTTTTTCCATGTAAATATTTTCTCTAAAGGGTAGTTTATTAAACAATAGTCTGTAAAATGATAAACGTTATTTGTCAAATGAAGATTCGGTATTCGTTTTTTGTCAAATGATTGCATACCGTACTTGGTGTATAACAAGCATATTAATTGTATTATCTATTGCTTCTTTGGTTTTTATAAAATATGTATTTTTGTTTTAGGTACTGGAAGCCCCGAAATTACAGTGATTAGAAGTTTATTAACTTTAACGACAAAAAATAAAATTATAGTAGAATTTGGTAAATTAACCTTAGGGATGTACCTTATTCCGATGTTATTATCTACGACTATCACGAATGTCATAATAGCGTTGCAGTTTAATAATGTAATTTAATATATCTGTAGGTATATTGTCAATCACACTCCAACCAGGCGCTTCCATACAAGCCGTATTAGCAAAAACAAAAGAAAGAATAGAAGCTAGCCAGATGCGATGTGGTGTTGTACCACGGAGGGTAGAATATTACCTTCTCCATATTATTATGTAGTACCTACATGAAGTGTCAGGTAAAATGCGTATGTCACCTTACATCTGACATTCGAGACTCGAGACGGCATGCGTTTTTAGATGATTCGAGTGTGATATAACTGTGTCTTTGGCATGGGAGGATATAAGACACGATAGTTCAATTAGCAGAGTTCAATTAGAACAGTCAGAGACATACTGCAACTATTATATTAGTTAAAAAAAAACAACCTAAACAATAAAGAGTATTGAATTATAGCAGCACTCTACTCGGGCGATATTTCGGACATCCCGCGTCCAAGTGGGCTGACACTATGGAAAGTAGACGGCAACTTATCATCGAGCTGGACCAGGCCCTGATTCGCATTTCCCAATGGGAATCAGAGAATCTGGTCGAACTTAATGCGAAAAAAATACAAGCGTGCACATTCACAGCCAAGACTTTTTTCATCCTTCTTCATTCTACTCTCCAGAACATAACGCTGGCACTTCAGAACCACATCAACATGATTGGAATGGATGTTCGCTGCAAACACAACAACAAGAACTACATTGAGAGCGTCATCACAACAGCATCACGCAAACTCAGAGTCCTGAACAAGGTGAAGAGGTTTTTCACGCCGAAGCAGTGGTCTCTTTTGTACAAGACAATTCTATGTGGAATACTGTTGTCGTCCCTGGGATGGCTCCGCACAATACCTCTTTAACCGTATTGTACCACCTATACCACGGCGAGTGCTCTGAGAAGCTATTTAAACTCAACCCACCCTCTGCCTTCCTGTCCAAAACAACTCGTGCTGGCCTGCGGTGCCACCCACACACGGTGGAATCCATACCATTTCGCATAAAACGGTTTGAGGCCTCCTTCCTCTGCCACGCGATAAAGAGCTGAAAGCCACTATTTTAGGTTCAACAGCATCGGAAATGGTAATCCATATCTTCTGAACTGCACCTCAGCTTTTTACCATCTAGCGGGGACAGTCAACTGACGGACCAAATATATAAAAAAAACATATATATCAGCTTCATTGCTTTCCCATTAAAATGTGTATTAAACTTCGACATATATTCGCATTGACTAGTACTTGTTGTCATTCGTAGCCACGACTCAGTATCAAGACAATAGTAATACACACTTTTTTTTTGTTACGGGCATACCAACGTTTCCGCCCATAATACACACTTAATTTGAATATTTAGTTTGACAGCAATTAGGTATTTGAGTGTCTAGTCAAATTAGATACTTTTAATTTAACGTCAAAACGGTAAGTTATAAGGAACCTTGTGTGATTGAATGAAATTTTGAAGCATTTACTATGCTAACTTTTCAAATCGATTAGGATAGGAAAAAGTGAATGCCCAAGTGGTCATGAAAAACAATGTTTAAAAATGATTGCAACATCATTCATTGTTTCCGATATTTCGTATGAATGTCGGTAGATGCCTCCCACCGTCGCCCTAAGACGGTAGTATAGGAGAATTTGGATAGCTTCAGGTGTGGCCCGGTGGCTCAGTGGTCAGAGCATTCCCCCTGTAAGGGAAAGATCGTGGGTTCGAGTCCCACCTGGGCATTCACTTTTTCCTATCTTAATCAACCTTGTGTGATATAAAAAAGTGTGACGTTATCTTAATTTTTTCAATATTACAGTCGACATCTATCGGAACTTAATATCCCTGGAATAGTCTCAAATGGGTTGCGGAAATACGTAATTAGCTTTGTGTCGTTCGTTAGTGGCTTAGTAGCTTTCATAAACGTTCAAAACACAAGTCTAAAAAGGATTCTTTTAATAACGGCCACTCAGTTTCCATGGTCCAAGTTTGCACGGATACGGAAGCACACACTGACGTATTTACTATGACAAACGTATCTGCAGTATCACGGACGAGCATATTTACACGATGCGTGGTCTGTATGTGTCTGTGAAATTTTGGATCGTGGAAAGCGGCCCTAACACACAGTGCAAGTAAAATTAGTCACCTGCCAATTATAAGACAATTACATGAACACAATTTATGTATTGCGGTTGTGGCATAATGGCGATTAGATGATTGAGTTATTGTTGTAACATTACATTGGACACGTACATTTCGAATGAGTACCATAATTAGCAACAGCGATAATGAAATTATCTATTACAATTTTAGCTAACTTGGCCTAGTCAGTCTCAGCTTATATACATACGTATATTCAAGACTGTAAAGGTAGAGGTACATTAACACACCACATTCCACCAACTTATTATTGAGATGATGAAAGCGTAGTTTTAGGATAGCCTTTTACACCAAGCAGGCAGTTAGTCAAGGGTACCATTACTGTCGGACACCCTGTTCGGATATTCGGAGACTTTAATTAGATTTGTCATGTACCTACCTAAATGTATTTCAAGAAAATATACCACTCTTTTTATATTTTTGTTGCTTATATATTAATTATATCACCCATACTTAATAATGCTTTGAGTGTTCATAATAAAATAATTATTATCTACTTTTGAACATGGCCGTTTTATAAAGTGAATGTTATTTTGTAACTATTCAGTTCTGTGGCACATTGTTACTAGTTGGAAAAAAAACCTAACATATTAAACTGTTACTCGTAGCTCGATAGGTAAACAATTAGATTTTATGGGTAGTTTTATTTTCTATAGTTAAGGTCATTATTTTCAGTGAAAAGCATACCAATTGAGCGTTAGAGATCTGAGAGAATTCTATTATAAAGCTGCGAGTGTATACTAGCAGATATATCAGATTACTTTGATAGATTTACGTCATAATACATTTTCTTTTAATAAATTTCATTCAAATTTCGATTGGAATTGGGAAGCATTTCTTATGACACATTTTACTGTAACTTCTGGTACCTGTAGATTCTTACGAGACTAATGGAGCAAACGGGTTCACCTCTGACGATCGTTTTCACCGAAGAAAACTAAGAAGATAGATAGCTTTGTAATAAAATACAAACTTTAGGTAAATCTTGTATCACGGAGTTGGAATATTTGATGTAATGTCTTAGAGTTATAACAATATTATGTAATTGTTTGTAGACAATTCAATTGATGATTATTCAATTTGAAAAGTGACTATCGATACTAATATTATTAAACTGAAGTGTTTGTTTGTCTGTTTAGTTGAACGCTATAATCTAAGGTAGTACTAGTTCGAATTACAGAATTATTTTTGTGTTGAACAGTCCGTTTATCGGGAAAGGTTTCATTAAGACTGTATCATGATACTACTGCCCAACGGAGCGGAGCAGTAATCATAAATGTTAAGAAATTTGGTAGATTCCAATATATTAATTAAAAATAAATAAGTTGCGGTTTAAACGGGTGACATGCGGGGTTTCGAAATAAGCCACGGGTGAAACTGAGGCGGGTCAGCTAGTATGGTGTAAGATAATTACTGCAGAGTATGTCCACTAATATGATTAAAAAGTAACATTGCTTCTAATCAAGCCTAAAAAGTTCAAGCGAGCCACCAACATAAGTCAAGTTCCAAGATGATTAAAATAAAAATCATCCGTTATATCGAAAGAGCTGAAAACATATTATGTATTTATAGAAATTATAAGGTTTATGGAAACGAAACAAAATTTCTAATAGTTATCCGAGTAATTGTGGAACTAATAATCATTGTGCTACTTTTACTAAATAACATGGTATGGATTGTAGAAGCAGGTCAAATAACTAGTAATGAGAAATATTTATATTTCATGACGTTCTTCGTTTTACAAGTCGGTGGAGTAGTTTCTATAGTATGCAGTATGCTGAATACGTCTGCATATGAAAGTTTGGTGACTAATCTGACAAATATTCACAATATCTACAGTCATGACATAAATTACAACCGAAGCATACAACGATTGCTGCTTATTGTACTAAAGCAATTTATTAGCGTGTACATCATATCAGTTTGTCTTATCATAGTAAATACCATTCATTATTTAGATTTTTTCGGAGACACTCATCTATTTAGTACTTTGGTAATGCAGTTCTCACTACTTCGAAGTCAGACATATTTCATTTTGGAATTACTCGTGTTATACGCATTCTTATCTTTACTATCAATCTCATTGAAATTCGTAACTGGTACATTGTTTGAGATAGAGGGACAAATACAAGAGAAGATAAATACAGTGCATTTGGATAGAAATAAAGAGTGTGATTATTTAGACCTCTTACTGCAGGTACAACAGTGGACTGAGGTGTACGATTATCTGGTGAATAGTGGGAAGCAGCTGTCAGATTGTTTTAAATATCAAGTAAATGTTTATTGTTATAATATTCCTTTAACTATGTAGGACATTGTGTAGTGAACACCAGCGAATGTTTTATGCATTTTTACTTTCATCTCATTTCTGTAAGATACTCATCTCGTCAATCGAAAATTATTTCTGGTCGCTGATGGTATCTGTTATAAGGTAGGTCGGGGCTGTGTATATTAATAACGTGATTCCAGTCTAACTAGCATGGCGCCCGTCTAATATAGTGAGTGCCCAGCTTAGGCATAAAGGTAGGTGTTACGGCCTTATGATGACATCCAAGAAATGCCATCTTAAGGTCGAAGAGATGACGTGCGTGTCAATAGTGTCATTCTCGGGGATGTTGAAGATCGTGTGAAGTGGCGAAGAAAAAGCAACGTAAACCTTTAACTTATATATTTGATTATTTCAGGTAGTATCTTCTCTAATATTGTGTATATGGGACTACACATTCCTTCTATATTATACGACAAGCATCGTTATTCAAAGAGTAAGTAAATTTATATAACTCCGGGTTTCCACGGTGCGAGGTATCACGGACACGGACGCAGGTAGACATCAACGTATTTACTATGCAGTATCACGGACGAGCGTCTGTAAAATCGCGGTTCGTGGAAAGTGGCCCTAAATAGAGTACACAAACATACAAATATAAACACAAAACACATGATAACATAAATATATAATATTTCAAAATTTGAGTTTGCCCAATGGTTTTTTTTTCAGATGGCAAGTCTTTATCTGTCCTTATTGTACATGGGATGGTGTTTGTCATATGAATTGCTTGCGATTTTTTTGGTATTTTATGCGGGTCAACAGTTGCACAACAAAGTGAATACAATGAACAAGGCTATTAGTAAGTTGTACAGTATATGTTCCATAAGTAAGTTTATTTCACAATCTCATGGTGTGTTATAAGCGTATGTACAGTATTATCTACTATTACTTCTGTAGTTTTTAAAAATATGTATTTTTGTTTAAGGTCCTGGAAGTCCCGAAATTACCATGATTAGAAATTTATTAACTTTAACGAAAAAAAATAAGATTAACGTAGAATTTGGCAAATTAACCTTAGGGATGTACCTTATTCCGATGTTATTATCTACGACTATCAAGAATGTCATAATAGCGTTGCAGTTTAACAATGTAATTTAATAAACCTATAGGTATATTGTGTACCAACCTCCAACCAGGCACTACCATAAGAGAAGAACAGAAGCAAGCCAGCTCCGATGTGGTTTAGTACCTACATTATCTTTAGAATAGATAGTCTCCGGTGAAATGCGTACTATGCCATCATACACCCCTACATTCGAGACCCGAGACGGCATGCGGTTTTCAACGGTTCGAGTCTGATATAACTGCGCCTGGCAAGGGGGGAGATAAGACAAGATAGTTGAAATTAGAGCTGTCAGAGATGCACTACAACTTTTATATTGGTTAAAAATTTTAAACTTACGGTGTGAATGTTACACAATAATAGTACATTATGGTCAATTGGCGTTGAGGTTCCCGGTATAGAATAGGACCACTCCATCTCTTCTCGTGGATGTCGTAAGAGGCGACTAAGGGAACACCAAAGGATGGGCAACGGCGTCCTTTGTGATGCATCCTCTCCTCATATAATATCGCGCTCGCCAACCCGTTTGCCAAGCGTGGCGAGTATGGCAAAACCTCTTATGAACGGAGAGAAAAGATCAGGCCCCTAGTCGTCGGTAGCCCCGCTATTCATTTAATTTATCTATGAAGTTGCATGAAATGAGCAAGTAATAGGTATATTTATTTATTTGTACTATTGAACACGATCTTTTTTGTATCGAACATCGCCGTTTTATAAAGTAAATTTTAGTTTATGAGCTTATTCCTCGGAGAACAGAATGTTATTAAGTAGCGATTTCACAGTCAAATTTCTCTTTTGAAAAACGCTTTACCAAATGCGGGTGGCAAGGGTGACGCGGGGGCATAACGTCATACCACGTCCACCGCCACTATATAGTGCGGTATAGTGAAATCAAACATAAACAGGGCATGCAATTTTCATTGTAATTTCACTACTCGCCACTAAGCGCTACACAGAAATCTAGAATAATCTATAATAAAGGAAATCAATTTAAAAAGTAAGTCTTTCGGATTACAGCAAAATCATTTAAACCCCCTAAATGATTTGACCTTATACCGACAGATAGCCTAATTAATTTATTTTGTAGCCTTGTGGTATGGGTTATGGACTGCTGAGACGAGGTCTCGGGTTCGATCCCAGGTTTTACCATGGCGCACACCAATGAATTTTCGATGCTTTTCGAAGTTATGTGTGCATTTATCGTAGCTTTATAAGTGCCCGGCTCGCCCCCTATTACATTGGGACCTAAACATAAACTGGCGAAATGTGGGTGCTATCACCTCTGCCTACCCCTTCGGGGATATAGGCGTGAGTTTATGTTATGTTATGTAAATTTTAAATTTTAGCCAAATATACTATTTAATAAATAAAATAAAAATATACCCAGGCAAGATTGTTGTGGTGAAATTTGCATAAATTAGATTGAGTTATAATTACAACTATTATACGTGTAAAACAAGGTTCTTATTTTTCTCTACGCTAGATAGTTCCATAAAGATTTTATTTTCAAAAAAAACTAAATAAAATATATCGGACTATATCGATATCTGGTATATCTATACCAGATTGCTTTGATGGAGTTACGTTATAATAAATATTATTTTAACGAAATTCATTCGAATGGCCCTGGATGTTTGCAATCCAACAATATACTCTCTTAAAGAATTTTTTCAGTCTCCTTCTTCATCCTAGGGTTAATCTCAGTTGCATCCGAAGTTTTTCAACTTGGAGTTTGGGGACCGCTTAGAAGTCTAACTGCGGATTTGGCTCCACAGCCCAAAGCTAGACCAGTTACTGCATTTTTGAGGGCTCCAACTATCCGTAACGACTGCCATGGATAGTTGTATGGCAACCGGAACCGAAGGCTTAACGTGCTCTCCGAGGCACGACCAGACCAATGCAAACACCCATATTCATGCATACATATATTTGCACTGAGCGGGGATCGAACCCGCGCCTCCTGCGTAGCGGCCGCGTTCACTACAGCTACTCCACGGAGGCTGTCAGAATTTATTCAGTATTTCAATTTATCTGAACGTATTATGTGACTGCGGTATTTTTTTTCTATTTTCAGTCTGTATAAATTTAATTAGGAGTTAGTGAGAGTTAGGAGTCATTATTACGTAGAACTAAGTGTAATAATTTATGCCAAATAAACGCACGACATAGTTGCTAATGGTCTGACTATCACAGATGTTCTAGATCATTTAAAGTGGAGGAATAAAAGCCGGAATCCGAACCCCGGACTCTCGACTAGAGGCCTTGGATACTACCGATACCATAATGATAACGATGATGATGAAATTTGAATATAAAATACCTATTTGCTCTCTTTCAAAAAGACAAGATTGCTAAAAATGGTGATCTAAAGCTTCGAGCGGTAATGGATATAGTGACCGGCATATATCCTGATCACCGTTTTTTTTTGTTTTTTTTTTTTGGTGTCTTTTGAGGATAGTATTAATGTCGGAAACTCTACACTCTGCAGGCAAACCAACTCTTAGAAATGGGTCCATTTGGTTTTAATCGAACTATGGATTGTCACCGTTTAATACCTATATGCAGTTTGATATATATAACTACAATATCGTTAAACAGTTTAAAATTTATTGTTTGCAGTAAGTTGTGTAATCTCTCTCGTATAGCGTTTTCAAAACTTTTCTAATGGTTTGTGTGCCTCAGCATAAAGCCAAGATTGCGATACGCTTCTGTCGGATCTTCTATCGGATCTGATACGAACACCTAATACCTAAACCTCACTAACACGCTGTAAATGTGCCTCTCCATTTGGAACTGGAAGGGACTGAGGTTATGCGATCGGCTAAAATATAACACAGAGCATTCGGCTATATTAAAATAAAGCTTTGGCACCATCTTACAACACGATCTATATCCTCTTGCAACATGCCTGTGAGATTTCTTTAACTAATTAAAGATCATTGCAAAAAGTAACAGTGTCGAGTTCATAACTACTTCAGGTAAGCTATTCATCATAAAGATGAAAAGAAGAGGACCTAAATTAAACCCCTAGCTAAATCCGTTGAAAAATTTTAGGCACCAAAATTCGAGGGCTAAAGTGAACTGAACCATGTCCGTTTTTCTGACTTCTTTCGCATTGGTCGGCAAAGGCCACTGAGTTCAAAACTTTTACCTTATTACTAGTACCTGTACCATACTAGTAACTGTATAAAACATAAGTACCTACTTCTCTAAATTACCAGCATTGTAAAGGCATTCCAAGAGAAATATGTTTTGCTTAATCTATTAACCTTTTCACAGTGAGGGCATAATCTGTTCTAAGTCCAAGTGATTAACTGTAATCAAGTTAACCCTTAATGGACTACGTCTTTATACATTAAGACCTTATCTAATTAATTTCTTACTATTTCGTTTTATAAGGCTATCAGCTAACGAGTGCCCTTACAGCGCCGCGAGCAATTGTGGTCTAAACGGGCGAACTAAAATAGAATTTAATTATTTAACTTCGCGGAACAAGTTGGTTAGCTCAGCTTTTAATTAAATTTTGATTTTTGAGATGAGAGTTTTTCGTAGCTGCGTCGTGATGTTTAATCTTTTCAAAATTATGCCACCAGTACAGACGATGACTTCTAATTAGGTACTTCTGAGTACCTGGTGAGAGCTTTTTCTTACATTAAATGTGACAAGTAAACGGCCACTTGGCGGCAAACTTGTGATACATTTTATGCTCATAGAACGTGTAGCGTGCATAAAGGAATTAAACAAGACTGTTCATTTGGGTCGGCCAGTCAGATGATAATCTGACCCTACAAACAATGAAATTGACGTGCTTTGAATTGATGCTCTCGACAGTGTACCATTGAACTAGATCAAGTACCTCTAAGTTCAAACGCCATGGTATAACTCAGGGGTGTAGCAAGAAATAATACAGCATGAATTTAATATACATGCATTATATTAGGGTAATATAACCTATTACAATAGGAGTTGCATTAACCTAGAACGGCATTACTGAATTAATGTTATGAACAAAAAAAACACGCACAGTTAAATTTATATATAAGATGAATACTCTTTATTGTACACCAAATATAGAATATATACAGAGGATACTTACATCCCATATATATATATCCCATCCCATCCCATATAGTGAATTACACATCGAAGCGATATGAAGCTAAGTTAGTGCAAAAGAAAGAAATACGGACATTTATAAAACGGGATACGAGATACGGGCTTATCACAGGCATTGTCCGCGCACACGATAAGACTTTGGTCAAAGATTTATTATTTGAATCATTCACGTGAAAATTGGTATTGATATGTAAAATCAGGCGCGCCAGTTACTTGCGCGCAGCCGTTGGAAGCATGGACCCTCAAGCCCACGCCATCACGGCGCATGATGGGAAAAATATCACTGCCAATGGCGAGTGCGATGAATTCTGCCTTGCCTGGGATACGCCGCCAAACAGGCCATCAACATCACGGGCCGATGCCAACGGATCCCCGCAGCGAGCTGCCGCCGCGCCGCGCCGCCATCAAAATATATCCTGTCTTCTAAAATCTATATTGTGATGATTTTTTCTTCACTAATGTTGTCCGTCGTCATGAATGTCATCTGTCATTTATTGTCAATTGCTTGTCGATAGATGCGTTGAGTATTGTTCCAACCTAATCTATCATTTATCAACCCTATCCCTTAGTGACCTACTAGACCTTTAAACCAGTTCTGCGCAGCTAGAGTACATTATTATAGATGGCAATATATATCTAAAAGCGAACCAAATTCATCATCATTATTGCATTAGTCCCGGTCGCATTCGGGGCGTTCACCTCGGAATCGAAGGTTCGCTGATGTGTCTTTAGTAGCATGGCATCGCAATATGAGCGATCACTCTTCCAATTGGCAACCGCACATGTATAAATAAAGCCACTGGCGTTTAACCGAATAGTGAGTGCACCTGGTCAAGAGCGCAGGCCACGAAACGTAGATATATCATTATTACGAGTTTCCAGATTTTTTTGGTAATAATATTTTGTAAGCTTGACTATTCGTATCATACGAATAATGTCAGTGGAGCTTAAGTTGGCATTGAATTTGAGACGCGATCAACGCGTATATATAATGGATCAATAGGGCTACATCGTCCTGGAATATAAAAGAGCTTTGATGTTTGTATTCTAAAGGCGTTCGAACAAAATATGAAATACGTCGGCTGTAGTCTTTAAATATATCATTTGGGTTCGCAGAAAATGCCGATTTGGTATCGGAATAAATTCTTGTTCATCTTATTTATAACCAATGGCTAGCACCAATTTATCACGTGTATTTGGGTACCAGCTTTATATATACAACTAGCTGATACCCGCGGCTTCTGTTCCCGGTCCTGGAATCCATAGGAATTCCAAGGATAAAGAGTGAAAAGGCTATATGATATCCATGAATATAATTACATGATTCAAAATTTCAGCCAAATCCGTCCAGACGTTAGAACGTTAGAACTTTCACATTTCAACTATTAGACGGAAGTAGAATCTATAAAACAGAAGATAATTCTATAAATAAATGTTTATTAACTTTATCATATAACTTGCTGTTGCCCGTGGCTCCGCCCGCGTGGATGTCAGTTATCGCTGAGTTTCGAACCGACGCTATTGAGCATTAAATTCGTCTCTCTACTCAACTTTTGTCCTCGACTATTTACTCGTCTCTGTTCTCGACTTTCTACTCGCCTCTGTATTCGACTCATCCGAAGTTCTACTCGCCTCTCTGCTTTAATCTGTACACGAGTCTCTACTTGCTTGTCTCCTCCCCTCCCTACGCGACTCTGTACTCTCTTCTCCATTGGCCTCTCTACTCGCATCTCCACTCGAACATCCGCTCAACTCTCTTTTCGCCTCTCTACTGGACTCTCTCCATTCACTTCTTTACTCGCCTCCCCACTCACCTATCTACTCGCCTCTCTACTGGACTCTATTTCATTCTATACTCCTTTCTCCACTAGCTTCTCTAGTCGCATATCTATTCGACTCTATTGGACTTTCTATTCGATCTGTACACGTCTTTCCACTCGCCCTATAACGATCTCTACTCGCCTTTCTATTCACCTCTATATTTGGCTAGCTAATCGACCGTATCAGTATTGACAATGACAGTGACAGTGTCCGTTCCCAAGCTCTTATCCATCTCTGTATCTAATTTGTTCAGGATGTCTTCAAAAATGACAAACTTGAATCCCCTATTTCCTCTCCCTTAAACCCCCATTCTCGCGATAAAAGGTAGCCTATTTCCGTTCTCAAGCTTTAGTCCACCTCTGTACCAAATTTCATCAAGATCAGTTCAGTGGTTTAGTTACAGACAGACAGGCAGGATTACTTTCGCATTTAAAATATTAGTATGGATTTATGTTTTCAATCCCAGTTTGAATTCTGAATTAGTTCCCGTAAGTCATGGGAACCTATTTAATCTATAAGAAGTCAATTTATAAAATAAAAAAATTACTCGATAAGTCAATAAATCAATAAACGTTAGAAATTGCATCAAATACTACTATAGACGATAAAAAACTTTTTGATGGAAATACATAAAGTATCTACACTTTTTTCACATAACCTCAAATATATCTGAAATATATTTGAAATGTATAAAATATATATGAAAATCAGCCAAAAGTTAGTTATTAAAAATATATTTACGATATACATTTTAAATACATTTATATATTTTTTAAAGATTTTTAATATATTTTTTATGTATTTTGAAATATTTTTTTCCATGGGAGTAACTAAATTTGTTTGTGCAAAACACAGGAGATTATTATTTTTTAATCTTGTACTAAAATATAGTTCAATTTTAATCTTTACGTTATGTTACGTTAAGCATACTATTTTTTAAAGAAAATATTACTATTTTTATGTTTGAGTTAATTTAAACAGATAAAAATAGAGATAGTATTTACCTTCCTATGCAGATTCGAACAGTTTTCTTTTTTTTTAAGTAAACTTGTAACATGTAATCTTACGTTTTTCGAGTAATTAAAGTGTAAATTTTAATAAATGGCTCAAAATTGTATATAATAATTAAAAAAGAAATTTCGAATTCGAGTCTCTTTCGATTTTTGGCATTTTCTGAGAAGATTTACTATTGTAACATTTTTTTTTTTTTCACCATCGGAAAGTAGAGATTTATATACCAACTTTTTGATAAAAGCTGATATTTTGACGGGTGAATTTTCGATTGAAAATTAGGGTGATTTTTCGATATTAATTCAAAATAAGGTGCAAAAATAATTATTTCTAATCAAATAAATTACAGCGTATTTGGGACATAAAGAGGTAAGTTTTCACCAAATTTCATGAAAAAAGAAATTTATTTGAAAAAGATAAAAATAAAAAACCAAAATCTTGGTTTTTTGAATTTTTCATATACATTTTGAGGTTATGTGAAAAAAGTGTAAATACAAAGGTTTTAGATCTTTTTATTACCTACAACTTTGCCATTTGACTTTTTTCCATAGGACTTTTAGTTTTGCCGGAAATCGAGAAAAACCGTTTTTTGCCCTTAAAACTCACCCCCATCACCTTCCCAACCTCAGATCGACCGTAATTTATTTTTCCTTTCATTTTTATAATATTCCCCTCCTTTTCTAATGGATTTCATCCTACTATTTTTTATTTTCACTTTTTATTGTTTTTAAAGGCTTCTACCCTGGTCTACTCGTGCATAGCTTGCTTATTGATTATATTACCGAATCACTGGACATTATCTTTAAAGTCATATTTAAATTTAATTATATTTTAAGAAATATGTACCTGTTTAGTTTTTGTCTTTAACTTGGATATCAGTTTATTTTTAAGCTTTTGGTGTATTTTTCGATTTTATTACAAAGGAAAACTACGGGTACCATGTTTTTAAGCTCCTGCCGAACCATAGATAGAATCAAACCCATTAAAATGTACCGTTACAGCAGCCTATTGCTGTGTATATTCCCGGCATACTTGCCCTAGAAAGGAAGTCACACACAAAAATAACCTCAAATGCCTTTCCGTATTTGTATTTTATAATATATTTGTAAAATCTGTGTTTTGTAGATATTTGGACACGTGCGTTTTGACCTAAAGTTACTTGTGACTGGAAAACCGGGAAATTATTGCACATTAAAACAACGAAATAAGAAATATTTTTTATTTAAAGATAAGCAAATTATAACAGAAAAACCATTTCACACATTTTGTCGAGTTCTTGGCATTGTATCCTAAAATGCACACGACCAAATTAACTTTACTATATACATAGCCTGTCAATATGCATTTAAAGATAAAAAAAGAAAAATGCTTACAATTGGCGAACAAAATATATTTTTTAATGTCAAATTGAAATTAAAACCGTAAGTTAAAGTACTCAAGTGTACAATGAAATTTCTACCTTAATGCCAAACAAGTAAATTATACAATTATTGTAAGTTACTACCTTGAGTCTCGTAATCGCACGAGAATGATCCACAGTCTTGCATGCCACTGTCAAATAGTGTTGCCAGAATGCTACAATATATTTTTTGATAGAAAGTTTGGATGTTATACTATCATTTTAATTAAAACAGACAGTTGAAAATGAGCGATACTACTAGCAATGTTTTTTTTAAAACAAAATGTGCATTATTAGATACGCTGCCAAGTTTAGGGTTAAGGAGTTCTGTTGTCTGCCACTTTAATTTAAGACTAGGCAATTCCAGCACGTTCTTGACTTGTCCTAAAACCATCTAAAAAGCAATAATCTTAAATTTCCTACTTGACTTTTAAGGAGTTTTCTGATGTGTTGAAAAATTTGAATTAAAAAAAACACAATAAAAACTACTGTAAGAAATTATATAAAAAATTTTTGGGAACAAATGTAAGCTATTCTGCATCTAATAAAAAATCACGTAAATCGGATCTTCAATCTCAGAGTAACCGATGTAGTACGTGAAAAAAATATTCATCAAATTGAGAACCTCCTTCTTTTTGAAGTCGGTTAAAAATAGCGCTGTACATTATATAGTGACGAGCAGTTTTCATGCTGATGGTTACTTTTTGAAGCATTTCTATATTTACCCGGCTGCTAACAAGGGTTATTTATCTTTGTTAAATGTATGGCTGGTTTTTTCATGCTTCGCTAAACTAGAATTCGTCAAACTATAACCAATTTATAATCTCACTCAGAAATCCATTACAACACATCACGTAACGAATTCAATTTGGATCTCAGAAAACTTCGAAACGAGTCTGTACTACGTGAACCGACTAAGTTATAATTTATTCGTTTTCATAAAAGTTAATTGCTAAATTATTCATATTTGTGCTCAAAAACATCGAATTGGATTAGTTATGGTTTGTGGTGTTCATCGTATAAAAGTTTTTATACTGTTTTTTATATGTACGTAGTTACATTGTTAATGGCAAAGCTGTGTTGGAAACATTGTGCCAGTGAATGAAAAGTTGTTGAGAAGCGAAAGTAAAGTACGAGAAAATTTAAAGTTATGTTTTTTGAATAGAAAGAATATACCAGTCTACTAAATTGTATTAGAAATAATAAATTATTGTTAATAATTCAAAGGTATACAGGGTGGAAGATTTTAACCTTACCTGGAGGTAAGGTTAAAATCTTCCATCTTCCAAGTCCTTGAATAATGGATATAACGAATTTCACTCTAAAGAAACATTCCTTTATTAAAAAAAAATACAAAACTGCCTTAAAGATTTTTGCAAACTCGCTTGCCATACCCGGTACCTAATCGAACCGACTAAAATCCCCAAAAAGTAACACTCTATATTTTTATGTCATCATTCGACAGTGTCAATCATAGGGATAAAATCTCTCTAAGAAATATGGTAAATTGAATAAAAGGAAATTCATAAAATCTTAACTTATAAACTCAGTGCCAGCAGATACAGCATTTTTACTCAAGGTG
Organism: Eilema caniola; assembly: GCA_949126895.1. Lineage (NCBI taxonomy): Eukaryota > Metazoa > Arthropoda > Insecta > Lepidoptera > Erebidae > Eilema > Eilema caniola. Next base: position 5,426,393 of record OX421466.1, read on the forward strand.
TCATCAGAAACCTAATCAACAATAAAGTTATCTTTGAAGCCAAATATTTATTAAAATGAGTAGATACTAAATGACTGAACTTTATTGGGCAACTGCACGAGGTATTTAGGTAGGGTAGTTAGTAATTTAGGATGCTTGCTTGGGAACCTGCACGCGGCGTACCTTGGGCAACGGGGATGACGAAAGAATTGCCATATTGGTGGTGACTTACTTCTCTTTCATCTTAGTTTTAATCCTAGTCGCACGCTTTTACCTCGGTAACTGGGGTTAACTTTTATAGTCTAAAATTCGCTACCTCCAGTATTTAGAGTACTTCCCCTCCAGGTAAGGTTAAAGTCTTCCACCCTGTATACGAAGCAAATAATATACGTTGGGAGCTACTATTATGTCTAGCAGTATTATTTTAGTCTTACTTTGTGACTGTTATGTTGTATGTAAATCAGGCCATCAGCGTCCGTCAGGACACTCAGAATACTAGTGTTATATCAAAACGTTTGCCAGTGAATGAAATTATTGGTAGCGTAACTGAAGTATGAGGAGAGATGAATGTTATGTTTAGAATAAGAAAGGTTTCAAATATGTAAGTTGCAAGTAAAGGTAGTCTTATGAGTAAAGCAAGGAGTAACGACATTTGACAGGACCGTATGGAAGATAATGTTGTACACGTCCATAGGCCACGGTAACCATTTTCCATCAGGTGGGCCATGTGCTTGTCTGCCATTTAAGTGGTATAAAAAATGATATGTTGCGCGGAATGATTGAAAAGAGGGTAGACAGATAAAAGACCGGGAAAAATGAGAATTACTCATCATCCTTGCGGTCATCGTGATTGCATTCGAAGTTTCCACCCTGAAGTAATGGGTATACCCTCCTACTCTTTCACTTCCTAATGTGGCTCATTTAACAGAAATCGCTCAAAGTAATAAGGCCGCCCATTATACTGTTTATAGTTTTTATAGTTTTTTAGATTTTTATAATGTGTTTTTAACTTTAACATAACATATAACAAACTCCATAGTAATTGTTTCATAAAGTATTCATTAATATTAAAAGTTTGCTAATTGAATGATCACTGTATTGAATTGATGTACCTACAAAATGTATTGTTCGAAGCCATCAACTATACTTATAATACTATAATTGATTGATTGATTGATACTGGACAAAAGTATATAACTATATACTTTTGTCCAGTATCAATCAATCAATCAATTAGTCCTCTGCAGTCCACTGCTGGACATGGGCCTCTCCCAATGTGCACCAATTCGTCCGATGATTCATCAGTACAGGATCGGCAGCACGAGTTTGACTCCTCTGGTGTTGTACACGTACATAGGCCACGGTAACCACTTTCCATAAAGTGGGCCGCGTGTCTGGCACATCAGTGGTATAAAAAAATGAACAAATGAACAAAACTTTACACAGTGAACTCAAACGAAAGCTAGATAATTCATGTAGAATATACTGCTTCCGGGCTGATTGGCCGTGGTCCATGTGAAACTTGCGTTCCAGACGTTTCCTCGAACACTGCGGTCGACATCTTCAGTGGCGCAGGGCCGGGCGACGACAACTTCGGAGACCTTGCCTCGCCGGCGGCTGACGTGCGACTGTCGCGTTGGGTTGAGTCACGGCTGTATTTATAGGCACGGTCGGAGCGGGGAATCGACTCATTCGATTCTGATTGGCCAAGCGCTGTGGCGCGGACGTAGTCGATCCGCGCCACAGCGCCGGAAGCAGTATATTCTACATGCAACGCCGGCCGTGAAAGCCTGAAGACTAGATAATACAGTTTAGTTTGATTTTTTCGCAATTTTATTTATTTTCACTAATGAAATCCTACCGTGCTTTTAGAATTAATCACATTACGGTACATTTCCGTGAATTTTCCAAACTATAATGATGTTATTTCCTAGCTTTCATGATGGAGAAGATAGAAGGCGACCCAAAAAGCTTTTTGTCAGCGCGCAGTCAATGTGAATTTACGTGCATCTTCCATTAAACGAAACGCAAGAGTTAGGTTGCTGGCACACAGGTCCGTTTGACAGTTGGATTTAGTACATACGTTTTAAAAATATGTTTTACCTACCCATTTGTTTTGTAGATATCTACTAAACAAAAAGAAACCTTTCACGTTTAGTAAAATTTTGATTCCAACGTATCAATACACTTCTTTACTTTGAGGAAAAACTTCTGTTGTTCAAGAATCCTACTAATATTATAAAGGCAAAAGTTTGTAAGTGTGGATGAATGAATGGATGGATGTTTGTTACTCTTTCACGTCTAAACTACTGTAAGGATTTTAATGAAATTTTGCCATAATATAGCTTATACATCAGAATAACACATAGGCCACAATTTATAACGAGAAACGGGCAAACCTCGTAAATGTAATCGTAAAAAATTAGTACTTTTAATCTATTTACCAGTTTTACCAGTATCTCCTCCAGCTAAACTAAATTGCTTGTGTCAGGAGTGGGTTCACGTCGGGAATGATAATAAATAGTATACAATAAGAATACATACTATTATTTAAATTGAACAAAAAATAATAAAGGACAGTCTGTGTGTTTGCAACTTTATTTCTCTGTGCTCTCGGTACAGCATTTACATGTTATAATTATGACCGTGCCTGGTGTGCATAAACAAAATTACAATAAAGTTGTAAGACTTATTCAAAATTGCATCCTTGAAAAGTATTATATTTTCATACCGTAATTTTACATGCAACCATACGACTTCTGATTGAAATAAACATGTTAAAACACGTGTCAAACCATACATTCTTTATTCTATTCTAGTTACGTTAAGAGGGACTGCAGCCCAAAAATTCTACAGCTTTCAGAGATTTTTAATAATAGAATAGTTAGTGTAAGACTTTAGGGACCGAACGACCTGCATGCCGGTACACCTGCGGGATTGAAAGATCAGATGGCAATCGCTCCAGTAAAAACCGTATAAAACAAATAAAAAGGGGCAGAAGCAGTCAGCGGAACTCTACGGTTGTAGTTCCAATTTTAAATCATTTCATGGAACCTACTTCTTCCAATTTTAAATTCACAAAATTCAAAATGACAAGTAGTGTTGCTAATATTATCAATGATATTCAGTTGATGAATGTTGAAATTCAGATATTTCAAAATGGTTCGACAACAGTGGCGTGGCGGGACAGCATTTGACTTTTGTATTCGTGAAACGCGAAAGTTTGTACGGGAAAGATTTTTTTTTCTGTGAGCAGCGTAGTCGCTTGAGTGGCCTCTAACATTTCAGATGTCTACGCCAGGTTGTTGAAAAGAAAGTTTTTGGCTGGCTTCTTATCTATCATACCAACGACAAAATTGCTTCAGTAAGCAAAAAAAGTACATTTTATAACATCTTTATTATTTATATTCGATTCTTAAACGTTTCCACATCACACGAGTAACAAACTGAAAATCAAAAACGAAGTCATAACAAGAGTTCAACTAGCTTATGGACTTCCTTCAGGGACTTACAGGCGTGAATGTATGTATATGTTTGTACGTGATGTCAACGTCGATGTGAAATACCTATTTATGTTTGAACAATAATTTAAATAACTGAAGCCCATATTGACACTGTATACTTTTAATAAAACTAACAAAAGCAAACGATGTTTATCATTCAAATTATTTCAAATGACCTAACAAAGACAAGGTGTCCTTAAAGCTTCGTATCCACTAAGCAACAATGCGCAACAAGTGACGCTCAAAAAGATCGGCAATGTTGCACAACGGCCAACATCTTACGTGCGCTGACACGTTGTCTTATGTCAGCGATGCGAGGCTACGCGACAAGTGCGAATTCAAGTCAATCGGCGATTGACTGGTTTTCTTTTCTCAAACGCCATTGACCTGTCCCCGTACTCGTACGAACTTGCGAGCCACCATTAAGTTTGGTTCCAGGTATTGACCACATAAGGAACAACGACTACTTGATATTTTCGATGTCTGATACACCTTACAAAAATCAATTGGCGTATCGCAGGTGATTTACACCTCTGTCTACACCTTTAGGGATATGCAAGCGTGAGTATAATAATATGGAATTTTAAGTTCTAAGTTTGACCTATGTCAAACAGTAAGCTACGATGAGTTAATTGAATAATCGATTCGAAGTCACTTTTTTAATAGTGAAAATGTAGGAATGATTGATTTGATGAAAAGAAATTCTTTTCACATCAATTTGTCAAGATTCGATTCTTTGATAATATTGACGATTAGTAGTTACGTACTTACGAAATCAGGTAAGAACTTGGATGCTTCTCTTGGTAGTACGCAGAAGATTCTGAATTCTTCATGTGATATTTTCCCGAATATAAGCCTTTTTTACAATGCGGGAATCCCCTTGGATACCCCTCGGCTAGGACCGATGGTTTTATTGTCAGACCCGAACCGACTAGAACCCCATGCTATCTTTTATCATCTCAGTTGCCAGAGTCGCGATTGCCACTGGTTATTCTCTCATACCTCGGCTGATCCAGGGCTATCTCCATTAATAGATAACCGTATGGTATCATTTACCGTGTTACATGTATGGAAATTCCTTTGAAATTATTAGAATTCACCTAGCACGGGAAATCGTTAGGACTAAAAGTTACGGAGTTTGAAATGAAAATAAATCATTTGCGTCTTAATAATAGTCAGAGATCTTTGACATTATCGTCCCTCTTTTAATGGAATTCGTGGGAAGTTCTCCCTTGGCTATGAATGATTCTCATTTCAAGTCCTCATATATACATTGCGTGGCGTGCAAATGAATGTATGGCAACTGAGGGATTACCCTCGGAGTAGTACTCTACGCAATGAAAAGAAAAAGGAATTTATTATTTTTTATTTAGGTTTTATAAACACTGCTAGTTTTTCTTCATTTGAAATTAAATGAAAAATTAAATACCTAATTCCTCACAAAAAATTCTTCTTCTTTCGCGTGGTTCCCGGTTACATAGGGTACACTACATACATACGAAAAACTTTATTTCAAAAGTCACAATAACGAATTTCATAATTCCAGATGATTCGAATTTTGAATAATACGATTATCAGAATTTGAAATTTCAAGATACCAAGCCATTACAATTCCGAATGAATAATAATCCGAAATACGAATCCCGATAATCAAAATTCCCCACAATGGAACGCCTTGTAAACTTGTTTGTTGTTTTGAAAAAGGATGTATATATTTTCGGGGTGCACGAACAAAAAAACATGAAAATTACATTGAATAGTCTAAAATACAATAAATGTATGCATGCTTGCATACAGGCAAGCCTGGACGCAGGCAAGGATGCAGGCTAGTATGCCGGCTAGCATGTAGGCAAGCATGCCAGCAAGCCTGCAAACAGCAATTTGTATATGAAGTAATTTGATTGTTATTAATTAATTAATAAAGAATCATTGATTACCTGCGTCTTCGTGCGTGACTTGGCAAATCAATTCTAACCTTTATCTATTAATACTAATTTTCAATTTAAGCAATGAATTTTCGGGCTAATAACACTACGGATTTTTAATTATTTGTACAAGTGAAATTCGGCAGAATAAGCATTCGCATTTATGACTTTCGGAAAAATAACTATCGTGTTAATGAACATTCGGAGTTTTGTTTCTTAGGAATTATAAATATTCGGAATTCGAAAATCGGAACATTGAAATTCGCAATTAAATATTTCGTAATTTTTGAGTGTTCCCTTGTTACATGTATCCATTCTCCCACTGATTTCCTTATGTCTGCCGCCTTACTACCACCATTTCGACTTCTTCTGCGTGGATCCCGTTTGCATGGATCCATTCTGCCAACGATTTCTTTATGTCTGCCGCCTTTCAACCACCATTTCTTCTTTTTCCGTGTGGATCCCGGTTATATGGATCCATTCTCCCACTGATTCCCTTATTTCTGCCCCCTTTAAAGACTGACCAAAGAAATTTGAATCTTCTAGGGAGAACTTTTCCCGCAAAGTAAAAGACCAAAAGGAGTTGAAAGACAGTAACGCAGTCTTTACAACTTTTCATCAAAACTTATTGCCAGATTTTATCAAACAACATTATTAAACTGCAATACCAATATCACATAAGTAATTATAATAGAGAGAATTGCTGGAATGAAACACATTCCCATAACTTCGTTCCCGAATTCCGCTCTGATTGTATTCCTGTTTACTAATGACAATAGGTTTTTGATAGCTTTTGTTTCAGAAGCACCAGGATCTGAAAAACAAAAAGTAATAGATAGCGATATCATATTATTATAACTGTTCATTCTTGCAATAGACTCAGTTCTATCTGAGGCGTTTATTTCAGAGGCAGGGATCAGCTTATTAAAAAAAAATATATATATTAAGTTTGTTAAATAACGGGGTGTATCATTTGCTGCTGAAAAGTTCGATGCTTTCTTGCGATTACTCATAAATCACGGGTATTTAGTTATGTCCCCCTTCCGGAGGGCACGGAGGGGGACACCATAGTGCCCACACCCGAGGGGGCTTTATCAAAAACGGAGATGGCCCATCAGCTAGGGTTGGGAGGGATATGTCTTAGGCAATTCCACACCCCCGGCAACTGAAAACCTAAGATGGTTCACGGGTTTAGTAACCGACTAAACATTACCGTTAGAGACTAATATGTTGATTGGAATTGTCAAGATAATACGCCTCTTAACTTGATTTAGTAGCGTAACCCGATGAAGCAAACCCTTACTGACTGAGAATAGAATAGAATAGAATAGAATAGAATAGAATAGAATAGAATAGAATAGAATAGAATAGAATAGAATAGAATAGAAGTCTTTATTTGCATGACACTATAACACTTACGTATCGATAGAACGTGGTAAATTTTTGTTATAGTTATCTTTGTAGTAGTCATTGTATTGTAAAGATTTTGACTGGCATAAAATACCATCAGCATAGATAACACGTAACACATTAACAGCCAATAGATATCCAACATGTCAATATGCTCGTAGAGCGTCTGGAATAAATAGTCATTTTAGTTACACAATCTAATGGGTTACTACTACTAAAATATTTTTTCCAGGATATGGCAGTCGATGCATATTACGATAACATTACCTATATCAAATTAGAGTGTAGGCTACTTACATATTATACTTACTTGATGCGTTTGCTAATTTAAAAAATAATAATTTAAAAGAGATACGAAACATACAATATGTAGGTGAGTATTTACCTTCGCTGATTTAATTGTTTCGAATATGTTGTAAATTAAATAAGTATAACCCCATAAAGACATTGTAAGTGAATATATCATCTGGAATAAAAGTCCAAATTTAGTGCTTAAGTTATAAATATAATTTATTCGGTATAAAATTATTATATAATCTTAGAGGTAAACTTTTAGCAACGCTTGTTAATGCCAAGCTAAGCTGTTTCCTTAAGATTGGTTCAAACTTATAATAATTTCATTAATTCAATTCAATTCAATATCTCTTTATTATATGACGACACAAACAAGCCGCGTCTTGTCGAGGAGTTGCGGATACCAGCTCGTGATACCATACCATGATACACAAAGAGAGAATACATTACAATATATGGTACTATTTATATAATTATTTACCTGAAATTTGAAGCACATTGTCAGCTGTTTACTACAATTCACTAAGAATTCATACTTTTCACCCCATGGTTTTAATTGCTGTACCAAATCAAAGTCACATCCTTGATATTTTTGTAAATACAATATACTGTACCCAGTAGTCAATTGCTTATGTATCACAAATAGGCTACCATTTAAGCACTTCAGTAAATTGGATAATACGAACAAGTACGTGTATAAAGATAAATATAGTAAAATAAAATTTGTTCCATGCCACAATACTGTGATAGAAACCATTATAATAACTACAATAGAAGTAATACCAAAGCGCACAACCTCGGTTAATATCTTCATAACTATTATAGAAAAAGCTATGAAGGCAAGCACACAAAAACATACCAGAAATGTTATTTCTAACCGTTTTAAGTTTTTCTTATAACTTGTTTCATTTTTGTAGACGTAATGAATAATAACAAGATTGGTTAGGAAGGTTTTATAAGAATCTGTGGTAAAAATACTGCTCAATACAAACATTGCATCGCTGAGAAAAATACTGAAATAAAGTAATATATATACATATTCCCAATTGTTATTAATATTCAGCATTCCATGAATCCAGTAACAGTTGCAAGTAAAACGGAACACGTAGATTAGAAGATGAAAAACTATCCGAACAAGTATAACTGTTTTATTTCTTCTGCTACAGAAGATGTAGTTTCTATAAATACACATAACATTTTCTATTCTCAAAATTGAATTAATAACTTTAATATTTATCATTTTCAAGTTTTATATAACATAAACGTCTCGAAACTACAATACAAAACAATGTACTGTTGTTGTATGCATATAATTTTATGATACACTTTGCTTAAATTGCTTCTCTAAAGGTGTGTTATAAGCTCATAAACATACCCGTATAGTGTTAATATAATTACAATATTTACTATTTCTCCAGATGCAAAAACAAGCAGAGCAAAGGAAAAGTCTATGGAATTTGATCAATCAAAAAGGTTGGAGATGAGATCTCGATAACAGCTATTGTAAAATAGATTTTGTTTAAAATTTGTTTAATATCTACTTAATACGAGCATAAGTAACAGCACAGTCTGAGCCTTTTTTTAACTCAATTTCGATATTTTTCATGAAGCGACTGCATAATCCTGATTGGCGATATCGAAGTCTTGTAGTTAGACTAGTCGGACTTCTTAGGGCTCCAACTAACGATAACGATTCCCATAGATATTCCTGTCACAATATATAACTTAAAAGTATGTGATGACTCAAATTATAATCCATGTTTGTGCAAACAGCTTTACTTTTACTTTTTAAAATATAAAGTTTATCTATCTTGGCATCTTACTTGTCTATCGTATAAGTTATTAGAATGTCATGTTTTGATTAATTATTGTTTCTTAGAATTGTATATTTAACTTTTTTCATTAGTTAACCATTAATTGTACAGTTAATAAATAAACGATGACATATGATTAAATCCATTTTATTACAAGTTTCTGAGCTCTAAAGAAAGATCTAAATGGTTACAGGCCAATTTGTATTAAATAACATTATTCATTTGCAAAATAACAATCACATGTGATACCGAAAATGCGAATATGACAGGTACTAAGGACATACTTACTTTTAGTTTGGCGAATTCTATAATAGGTGCTTTTATTTTCGCCAAACTTATGAAATCATTAACCAACGTTATTTCTACAGTATTTGGATCTGAAAATATAAATAAAAGATATATTTTAAAACCAGTTGCTAAAAAACAATGAACTTAATTTCATTTAGGTTAAGGACTTACCTAAGGACAGTAAACAGTATAATTTTGATAAAGCTCTTTTTGTAATTATGGTTTCAGTTAACAGTTTTTGACTTGCATACACGACCATTATTATAGAAAACAGAAAGCATAATACGGTATAAGAGTCGCAAATAACTAACTTCCAATTAGGGTGCTGGAAATAAATTATTAATGATTTAAATTAAATAAATTAATTTTAAACAAAGAGTTAAACTTTAAAATATGATAATTTCAATAGACATAGTATTGTAAATACATATAACTAAATAAGAAAACCTGTACCTATACCAATGGATGTTAGTTTGAGCATATATAGAACCGAAGTAAAATACTCTTATGAATAACTTGTATTCCAACATTTTTTTTTAAATATGATTACATGACAATACTAGCACATTCACATTTGCACTAAAACAGGCAGTCATTAAAAATATCAAAAATTAAGCTAGAACAAAATCAATTCACAACAATTATTTGTCTAACGATTAGAAGGAGAGACATACTAATTATAAAGAAGCCAACCTTGCTTAGCAAAGTCACGGATGTTATGCTTAAGATAAAAAGTATATGCACAGATGACATCAGGAATGTACATAATACCTGAAAGAATATTTAAAATTAACTTTTTATAGGTGTCAACCAAATATATTAAAGGCTACAGTAGGTAGTTTTCAAATAACTTACTTGATTCTTAAAACAAGATGTTAGCAATTTGCTGGAATTTTCTAAGAGTTGGTGTATTTTAACAAATTCATTCAATTGATTTACCATAAATGAGGCTTTAAATATTGTCAGATAACTATTGTCATTCAGTTCCGTCTCCGTAACTTTTATTTGAATTTGAGATATAGATTTATTTAAGCATTTCAGTAAATTGTACAATATTGTAATGAATGTGTATAATATCAAATATTCTATTACGAATCTCATATCAACCCATGCCTCAGTAATGATCAATGTAAATATCCATAAGCCATTTTTTGTATCAAAAATAGTGATCACGTCATGTACTTTTTTCAGTGTCAAACATAATCTGATGAACACTATAATAATTAAACTAGTTACTGTAGTTAAACTCAAAATGTTTAATCTTTTATTGTAATTTCGTTCATTCTCATATATTTCGTGTAAAAACATAAGGTTATTTAAAAATATCTTATAGCGTTGTGTATAAAGGATGCCACATATAACGAAAATTATGTCACTGCTAAATTTGAATACATAAAATGCAATGAACATATTAGTAGCATGCTTACTTATACTTGCAGATCCCAACATACGATCTTGAACCTTTAAAACTGCTCCACAGTTACTGATTAAGGCAGCGATAAAAACAGATAAATCCACTATAATTCTGATTATGATAATTTTTTTGCAGTAATTTCTACAAAAAATGTAATTTCTATAAATACACACAACATTTTCAATTTTTGTTAAAGTATCAATCACTTTAATTCCGGGCATGTCCTTGGATCCCGGGTCTCACCTCAGTACCTCGATTATAATAATAATGTTGTAAATGAAGGATATAAAATGAAACAATTCTACATTTGGATATAAATTTCTATATTTCTACGTAAATATTATTGTTTGTAACATAATCCACTTTGAAGCACTTCAATCGTCGATCTAATTCAATTACGATTAATATATTTATCAATTAACAATTTGAAAGAGAAAGAAGAAAGAAAACTGCTTTTATTGGGGATCACACACATACACATGAGGAATTCATAAAATAAAAAAAAAATTAACGAAAATACAAACTTGGTTATTAAAATAGTACCTAATGTTATATATACGACTTGAGAATAATTTTAAACTATACAAACGACTATTATATAACCAGATAATTAGACTTCGAAGTCCAAGGTTGTTGTGAATGACTTATCATTATATCATTTTCAAATGACATTATTGAATTGCAACGCTATTATTACATACGTGCTTACTGTAGACAGAAGCTTTGGAATTACATACATTTCTATAGATATTTTAACAAACTCAACTCTAATTACACTTGTTTTTGTTAAAGTAACCAGATTTTTAATTGCCACAACTTCATTATTATCCGTACCTGAAACACAAAAATATTATCAAACGGAAAAAATGAAACCATGACATTGTTTTCTTTTCATATGTTATTATCAAAAACCTTCACCAAAGCTACCAATTTAATCTCGGATTGAAATAATAAATAACAAAATATTTCTGTATTATGAGGACTCTTGATGACTATTAACATAACGAATTGAAATAAACAAAAAAAACATCTACTCAGAGTAATGTCTCGTGTCAAAAATATAGGTTGTCTAAAAAAGGGTTGCTCTAACTATTGCATATTATTATTCAACTTCTTGGTCGTACAGTTATATTAGTTTAAGTTTGTATGTGTGAATTAAAACTAATGTAAAAAAATATACTTGCCAATGGAAGACAGACTATACAATTTAGTAACAGCTTTGTTCATTATAGATATTTCAGTTTGCAAGCTTTGCCCTGCTGTAAATAACAAATATATTGACAGCACGTCACAAATCAAAAAACAAAATATGTCTACCGCAGCTTCTAGAAGACCTAACTCCTGTAAAAATAAATATCAGTATAAAAGACGTCAAAGACGATAAAAAAACTATTTGGGATTTAAATTAGATAGATAGATACCTTGGTGAGGAATGTGCATATTATGTAATATAATATAAAAGTATACCCTCCCATGCCGACTATTAGCCAATATATACCCTGAAAAAGTAAATTTATTTAAGATTTCTAAGATAAATTGATATCAAAGTCTTTAGACCAAGCCACATGACAAAACTAGCGTAATATGTGGTGTGGATAAAAATAATATGATTATTATCATCTTATAAGTCTTCAGGCTTTCACGGCCGGCGTTGCATGTAGAATATACTGCTTCCGGGCTGTTTGGCCGTGGTCCATGTGAAACTTGTGTTCCAGACGTTTCGTCGATCACTGCGGTCGACATCTTCAGTGGCGCAGGTCATCATCTTAGTTTTATTTTTGGTAGTTCTTCAGTATTATGAATGAGGTACGATCAAAGTAGACTAAAATAGTGATATTTATATCAATATTTACTTGATACTTAAATAACTTTGTCAGCTGTTTACTACTATTAACTAAGCATACATATAGATCAGCCCACTGTTTCATCTTTTCTACCAGACTCAAATCACCGCATTCTCTATTTGTTTCTGGACGCATAGTAGCGTTGTTCTCTTCCAGTTGCTCTTGTATCTCAAATATAGTGGTATTTAAACATTTTAGGGATATTGATAGTATAAATAGAAATGTGTAAAGCACCATAAATTCTATGATAAAAATTAATTTATTTCGAATTACTCCAAAATTCACCAGAATAGTTACAAGTAAATTACTATTACTTAGAGAATTTGTACTGTAAAACATATCAACTACTATTAAACTGAGTGTTATGATCAAAAATAGAATGGAACATGTCAAGAAAGTAATTTGCAATTGTTTCAGATTTTTATTATAATTCATATTCTTGCTATAGACATCATGAATTGACATTAAATTAGATATCAAGACATTGTACGTCATTGTATTCAAGACGGAACTACTAATGGCAAAAAATGCATCACCAAAAAATAGGAAATCATAAACTATAGCATATAAATATTGTGTATTATCAGTAGTTTTCGCTACTTCAATTATCCATACAAAGTTGTTTAGCAGTAGTATTATATGAAAAACCAGTTCTGTAACTATGCGAACCAGTATTATTCTTTTACTTTTAGGTGTATAAATAAAGTAATTTTTATAAACACACATAATATTTTCAGATCTTTCAATGTAACGGATGACATTAATTTTATTCATTGTGTTAGAAATGAAATATTTGGAAGGCACGCTAACCCTCTTCAATATAAATAAATATAATAATTTAATGATACCGGTTGACTGGTGATGATTGATGATAATGAGTTAGCATAGTTAACACAAATGTTTTATGGTAACATCGATTATTCAAATGAATGTGTACCTAACACATAAAACTTATTTGAAATATAATGAATTAAACTTACATAGTTTAGTCAATTATTTGAATATAATATAAATATAACCTTTGTCTGTAACTAAGTAAATGCATTGCCACAATGTTAAACTAGTGATTTTGACGTAATGGACAGATGTTGTAAATGGTTTTTAAACGCTTTATTCAGTTTGATATGCTTGATAATTGGTTTCCCCTTCCTGTTTATCGATCTGCTACATACCTTTATTTCAAGTTTGTGTCTGATATTTAACTACAATGTAATTGCCATTTCCCGCATAATAAGATGTACTCGTACATCTTATTATACTGCATTAACAAATATAATTGTATATTTCAGCAATTCTCACAATATTATGCCTTGGGATACATTCCTTTAAAAATTTTCTAAAAGCTCCTTGTGCCTGCTACATAATGAGTTTATTCTGGTCCTAAAATCTTAAGTTCAAAAATATATGTAAAGAATTTTATCTTAACTCATACCGGCAGTAGCTTGTGTGCCTAGAAAATTTATTAATGTGATTTTTGTTTGATTTTTAGTATCAAGTTATAATATAAATTTTTCACAGCCATTGTGACAATTTATACTTATATATAACTTTATCCATTTATTACTCTGTGTCGTGATCTTTTTTCTTACAAATTTCATCGGATAACCTATATGGACCACAGAAATAATGGTATAGATAGTTCAGCTATGAACTAATAACTGATTGCTAATATTGTTCGTTACTTTTCTTATATTCATAAACAAAAAAGTTAGATTTGAACCTCCAGATCTTCTGTCTTCCACCGAATTTTTAACCTTCTCCTTCAGCCTTGAAGAGGTAAGCAAGAAGAAAGTGTAGGAGAGAAAGAAGAAAAATCTCAATAAAAGCAATCGCTGAATTTTACTTACTTATTTCATAATAGTTAATAAACTATTTTAATGCTTGTAAAAATTGTATCCGACTGCGGCTGAAACACCACCAATTTAAATATATTTTATTTAAAACAGCACAGTGGAATGTCGTAAATATTTTGCAAAAAATTGTAAATCAAAATAAATATCCACTTTTGATAACTTTCTCGAAGCGATAAATTAACAGATCTAGAATACACATATTACATTTATTAACAAGTTACGGATTTAAATTTTATTCTATATTATATTCTGCCTCTCTAGACAAGTAGCAATTCGCTAGCTGATGTTTGGTGGAATACAATGACGAATATATGGGATTTGACGTATATGACAGTCGTTAACGCATGTCAAATACGTCAAATCCCAAACATTCGTCATTCTATCCCATCAAACGCCGGTTAGCGAATTACCACTTGTCTAGAGGGTCTGATATTCTATTTAATAAATGTATACCTGTATACGTTTGATGGGTCGTCATGAATAATTGTTAGTCTAAAATTGTTTATACGTAAATTAATTTTGTAAAATAAATTTTATTTCTGGGTAAATAAAACTTAAATTACATTATGGAACTGAACATTATTATTACATACGTGCTTATTATAGACAGAAACATTGCAATAAAATACATTCCTATAGATATAATATTTTGACAAATTTAACTCTGATTTTTCTTGTTTTCATCAAAGTCAGTAACTTTTTGACTATTGCCACTTCAGAAGCTCTTTAACCTAAAATAAAAATATGCAAATAATAAAATGGTGCTAACACCAGTTAAAAGTATTTTTATGTTTTAGTGTAATTGTAAGTAATGTACAACTTTTCCTCATTCCCGGTCCCTTACCCTTACGCGACATCGAATACTATTTATAATGATCAGTTAGCTCAAGCGATCATACCGCACGGACGCTAAAGGAGGCTATTATAAGAGGTTGAACATGACGATATTTCCGTCCAATTGAGCAGTCTGACTGGGGAAGTACCTCTACCTTACTGAAACTGCGGCCATAATAACCTCGTGTTGTGTTCCCGGCGGTGAGTATGGTAGCCAGAGCTCACTGGGGAGTTTTTGTGCAGTCAGTGGGATGACCAAAGGTTATTCCTGCTATGTCTTCTACAGTAACAGCACAGAAGCTCCCTGTGTTTACAAGGTCTACAGCACGAGTCTGACTCCCCTGGTGTTGCACATGTCTATAGGCCACGGTAACCTCTTGCAATCAGGTGGGCCGTGAGGTTGTCTGCCACCTGAGTGGTAATAAATAAACATTCTCGCGTCATCTGCCGCCGATACCTATTGAGTGATAAACAGTTTACTCAAGCAATCACACCGCACAAACGTTCGCACCATCTGCCACCGGTAACTACTAAGAGGGCCCCCTCCCTGCTGGACAGGGAAGCAGATCAGGTGAACGTGCCAGCCTTTATACTATCATGTTCCACACCTTTTATATATTTTTATAATATGCGTCACTTGAACTGAAATTAGAGTAGACCCCGTAACATATATTTTGGTCCATGTTTTGGTTTACACGAGCCAGATTAAATACCAAATGGAATACATAAAATTATATCATCAAATTTCTCAAGGGAACTTCAGCGTCATTATTTCTGTAGTAATAAAGATGTTAAAGTTCCCTATGATACTTGAAATGTTATAAAAAATTGTCTAAGTTTTGATGTTGATGTTCCGTACCTTAAAAGGAAAAAAGCTGAACCAACCCTTATAGGATCAATTCTTTATCTGTCTGTCTGTCTGTCAAGACTTTTTTCTCGAGAATGTGTAGATGGACAAAGTTGAAATTAATACCAAATACTCAAGTTTGTAACCTTTTACAGCTGTGAAATCAAACTTCTAGGTGAACATAATAAAGATATCGCTATTTTGTTGTAACGTCAGTTCATCCCTCAATATTTCGTTCCATACGGGACCCTTATTGCGTGACTCCGACTTGCACTTGACCGGTTTTTTAACACCCTTCTTGGTCAAGTAGCAATTTTTTTATTGAAAGGGTGTAAAAAACTTACTCATCATCAAACAATACAGTTTAGTAACAGCTCTCGACAATGTACTTGTTTCGTTATGTAATCTTTCACCAGCTATAAATACCAAGTAAATTGATAATACATCGCAAATCAAAAAAAGCAGTTTAAGTCTAGTCCAGATGATAAAAGATTTGCCTCAAGAAATAAGACAAGATTTTAAAAATGTCTATGTATATAAAATTATTATTTAATGTCTGCTCATATTTCGATTTTTATTTACTTTTGTGATTAGGGTACTAGTTATGTAATATAATATGAATGTGAACCTCACAATACTGACTATCAGCGAATATACAATCAAAAATTTAAGAAAAAAAAAGTAAGTCATCAGAATTTTTATACCTACCGTACCTGTTTCTGATATTGCCGATTGTTATAATCTAGAAAATATGCTTAAAATACCAACAGAAAATAAGCATATACAAATGGACAGAGTGAACGATAAATTTGTTTCCTAAAAGTATGAAAAATAATCTGAAAAATAATTATGAAGCATCAATTAATTTATGGTTATACCTATTAATAGTATATACAATAATTTACTTGATGTTTAAATAGAGCTGAAAGCTGATGACTACTATTTACTAAGAATTGGTATAGCTCAGCACACTGATTCACCTTCTCCGCTATCCTCAAACATTATACTCTTTTTCTTTTTCTGTTGCTCATGTATCTCGAACACAGTAGTATTTAAACACTTCGTTGAGATTGACAGCGTAGATAAAAATATGTAAAATACCAAATATTCCAAGATAAAACTTGTTTCATTCCTAAGAAATGCAAAATTCTATAATATAATAAGTAAAAGTAAAGTATTATATATATATAATAAGTTTTAAAATATAACATACAAATATCTTTTATTATTAATAACTTTCGTGAATTCGAAAATCCAAATTAAATTATTTATTAATAATATTAGGAGACAGAAAAGATCTACGACTATTCGAATCACTATTAAACTTTTCTTTTTAGTTGTAAAAAAAAGAATAATTTCTATAAATGGACAATATATTTTCAGCTTTTTCAATGTGGTCAATGACTTTATCAAAATTTATAATGATCTATTCATTTTACAAGAATTGAATCACTTTGGTGGCACGCTGACGTTCTTGATGTTTCAATCAAGTATACTATTGAATCAAACATTATTATGATATTAATAAACATAGAAAGTGTAATGAATGGCTAACATTATTGAAATGAGTAAATAATAATAATAATAATGGTTTAAACGTTTGCCGTCTTGCGGTCTCCAGTCTAAAGGTGTTTACATAGAGAAGTGGTTTACCCGCGCGATCCTCGATTGTTCACCACGATTCATCACACAAACTTGTTAACATGATGATGTTGAATCGTGGTGAACGATCGATGATTGCGTCAGGCAAATCAAAGGTACCTATGTACGTACCTGTTATTTCTGTTATCCAAAAAAAAGAAGAACTCGTTTGCTCCAACGGCCATGCATATGAACTGCTCTTCAGCCCACTGCCACATCTGATTGCTTATTTTGTAAGTTATGTCGCTAACTTTAGTTCCTTCCTCGTTCTGATTTCAATCCTTCAAACAAAAATTTGTGAAAAAAACAGCCAAGAAAGTTAACAGTGCAAAGTATTTTTAATATTTTCTGCAAGACATTTTCAAAATCCTTGTCATTCATACCTAAATAATTCATAATTATACGAAATAATTATAGTCCATAGTCCTTTACATTCAAAATATTTTAATTAGTATACAACTAGTTGAAGATGTTGAAAATTCTATATGGCATTGTGTCAGAAATGGTTGAAGGAGTTGTACTATAGTGTTTAATTTACTGTAGTGTACGTATACATGCCAAAATGTAGACTACATCCACATCCTCAGAAACTCAACGGGTGTTTTTGATCTATTTGTAAACATGTTTACATATTATATTAATACTGTCTTTTTGAGCAGCATGTAGAGTAAACCGTTTAATTTTGAACTTGTTTCTCGTCCAAATATTTTGCATTTTATACAGCCTTATTGCCAAAGTTAAGTTTTGTTTAGGCTGTTATATTTATCAATAGGTAAAGAATCTTACTTCGTATAGGTGCTTATCGTAGAAGCATACAACAATACTTGACAAGCAATGTAATAAATAATGATGATAGGATCATTATTTTAATATAAGACCTTATGTGTAAGATGTGTGGTTGTCGTGACGTTACATGTTTTCCTAACTGACAAACATATTATAAAATAACATAGTTGAGTGACAAGTGGTTGCAACAAACAAACATTAATTGTTTGACGTCATTTTCATAGAGCAATTAAACGAATACATGGAATTAATCCCATTAACCACCATTACACTCAGCCTAGCATAAATATTTATCGACATTCGTACTACTCAACGCGTTTATTTAAATGAGGAATTTTCTAGAAAGTCGTCTAAATGGGAACATCAATAAAAGAAATAATTACCATAATTTATTAGTCAATGCCTAAGTATGGTGTTTGGGAGTATTACCAAGATCTTTGAGGTGTATGCCAACCTCACCTGCTAGCTGGTTTATTGTTAATTAACGGACGATATTCTAGAGCAGACTTTAGTGTTGAGTTGTGAGGATTAAATCGGATGGCAATCGTTTCCACAAAAGCAAACAATATAAGATGTAATATTTTATACAGGTAATGGGACGGTAAGATAAGATGATGATGAAGATCACATGGTAGGTTGACATAGACAAAAGAATTAGACTTAAATACATTTTAAAAGATGTGCTGACGAATTTTACTTTAAAATCTTTTTTACATTAATTTTCTGCACTTCTTTTGAACAGGAGGATTTTCTTTTTATGTTGCAAGTGTACCACCTCCAACTTTACTATAGATCATAGTAAATAAATTGTCATGAAATACTTTGGATACATACTACTTATACTAGTGATTCCATTACTTAATATTTAATCAGGAATGTTGAAGGTTTTGATTTTTAGATTTTGGGAAGAGAAGGAAAATGATCTATCAACACGTTGGCGTTGGTCATCGCGCGGCAATGCTGGGCCACGTGTATAGGCGCTTTAAGTACACACACCCGCAGAATTAGCGGAACATAAAATAAAGGTGCTTTTCCACCAGAGGGGCGAGACGAGACGAGGCGAGAAGAGAATTGAAATCGCACTGACCCTTTTCCACTAAAAATTGCCATCGCGAGCTCGCGCGTGACCGCCGCCTGTTTGTTATACAAATTTCAATTCTCTCCTCGCCTCGCCCCGCCTAGCCACTCTGGTGGGAAATCACCTTGAAGGTGATTTATACTCTATATCGGAACCATATACGGTTCATTTTTGCACAAACAAATATTTCAATTCACGCCTCGCATATTCTCGTCAATCCACACTGTTTCCACCAAAGATACGCTGGGAGAGGATTGAAAATTTGCCATACAAATTTCAATTCTCTCCTCGCCTCGTCTCGTCTCGCCCCTCTGGTGGAAAATCACCTTTATGGTATAAGGAGGGATATGTTTAGAAGCTCGTACGTAGTTAGTGGTAGTCGACGGCGGAAATCTGACCGGTATCTGGATCGGTATATCAGGGAGATTTTAGAGGAACATGTTGTGCCATTTGCCTCATTTATTGGTAACGATTTCATTTTAATGCAGGATAATGCTCGGGCTTAAAGTGCTCGCTTAGCACAGGCATACCTAAACCATGTTGGTGTTACGGTGATGGCGTGGCCAGTACGGGTCCCGGATATGAATCCGATTGAACACGTTTGGTACTTGCTAAAGAGGAGTGTCAAATCAAAATGCCACCTCCTAACAATCTGGACGAACTGCGAAACACGTTAGTTGAAGAATGGCAGCGGTTGCCTCAAAGAATCATTGACAACATCATTCGCAGCATGCCCAGATGGATGGAAACCTTAATCAGGGAACGAGGGGGAAACACTCGTTATTAAACATGTTGTTTTTTTTAATGTTTAATTATTATTTGTTTAAAAATAAAGCTAACTATTTTATACTCTCCTTTTTTGTGTTCTGCTAATTCTGGCGGTGTGTGTATCTTAGATAATTTTCACAACAGCAAATATTGTTTTCGATATTAATATATCTGACACTTAATGTTATTCGTAATAAAAGTATGACTCAATTTTTACTTATATTTATTATTCAATATACATAAATGAAACATTATTGTTATAAATAGAACTTGATTGTAGAATCATTTCGAACCACATAAAGTATTTAGGACGTTGTAAATAATTGTAACCAGTAAATAAAGTAAACTGAATTTTTAATTTTACTCACTGATATAAAATTAAATCTTAAATAACATTATTGAACTGTAGCGTGGCGGTAGTGAACGCGGCCGCTACGCAGGAGGCGCGGGTTCGATCCCCGCTCAGTGCAAATATTTGTATGCATGAATATGGATATTTGCATTGGTCTGGGTGTTTCTATGTATAATATGTATGTATTTACAACAAAAAGTATCTAAGTATGTATATCTGCATTCTAGATTCCATAACACAAGCTAGTTAAGCTATGCTTACCATGGATCTAGATAGCGTTGTGTGAAATGTTGTGGAATATTTATTTATTATTTATTATTATTTATAACACTATTATTACATACGTGCTTGTTATAGACAGAAACAATAGAATTAAATACATTCCTAGAGTTATGTGGGCGAACTCAACCCTAATAACACTTGTTTTCGTTAATATCAAAAAAAAATAACAGGTGTTACTTCAGAACCTTTAGAATCTAAAATAAGTTTACCTAACATGTATGAAAACTGAAAACAAACTTTAATTTCCACCGAATTCCTAGCTAGTTCTAAAATCCAATAGAAGAAAGTTATTAATAGCATTAATTGAAATAAAAGATTTGCAGCAATGTGAATTTATTATTAAAAGTTTACTTGTATTTGCATAAATTAAGTTATTATTATAAATACTCATACCATTATCAACTTTTTCGAGGTATTGTATGAATTAAATTTTATCCATTTTATAGAAATTCCATTATATACTTTGAAGGTACAATGAAGGTCAAATTATTGTGGATAATCCAATTGAATACAAATATACAAACAATATTTTAATAACATTAGTTAATTCACTTAACCTAATTGTTTTCTGATATTCAAAAACGGATTTATGTATTGAGGGTAATTGAATAGTAGTATAATATATTTTAAGGGTAAAAACATAAAGAAGCTGCAGTAGTTTTTTTTTTTTTTTTTTTTTTTTTTTTTTTTTTTTTGCTCCCAACTATAATTAAATTAAAAATATATACAAGTTTACTAAGCTAATTATATGTACAATAATACTGAGTAATATCCATCACCTACCAGTGTGAGTGTTATCCTCAATATTCAAGCAGCATTAACCACATTAACACCACTAATATGGAACACATGCAAGAGTCTCTGTGTGATCTGAAGAAGATGTTCCATGAGGGTCTTGCAAAATTTGAGACAAGATTGCAGAAAGTCACTGGTGCATCGGGGGTGGATGACACAGCAGGTATTGCAGCGGACTTTAGTGTGTTTAAAACATTCACATTAAGGGCTCTAAACCTACTGCAGCATCAAGTGGAGAAGATTCACCATCAGGTTGATAGCATAGAAATGCGTGGACGCCGAAAAATTCTTCTTTTTCATGGAGTGACTAAGCTGGAGTCCGAGGTAACTGTTTCTGTAGTTAACGAACTAGTGAAGCACAAAATTAAAATGGCCAACTTCGTTGCTTCTGATATCAGGCGGTGTCATAGAATGGGACGACCATCAGCTGCAAACAAACCAAGGCCCATCCTAGTAAAGTTCGAGAAGGTAGAGATTAGGGACAGGGTCTGGTTCTCTAAAAGTACACTGAAGAGCACTGGTGTGACTGTCTCCGAGTTCCTTACAAAGCCGCGACATGAGGCTTTCCTGGCTGCGCGTGAAAGATTCGGAGTCAGTAAATGTTGGACGCGTGAGGGTTATGTCCACATGATAGGTCCCAACGATAAGCGTCATCGTATTACTTCGATCCATGAGCTCAACAGTATAAAGGATGTGTCCGGAAAGCAGCCTGAACCCCCGAAGAGTACTAGTACTACAGCAACTTCCACTAGTACAAGTTCCACTTGTACTAGTTCCAAAACTAGACGTACTGCTGTAACAAAAAAGTAGCTTGTCTTGTTTTATGTTTCTGTTTCAAATTGCTGCATAATTCGGGTAGTTATATACACATTTTATATTCAGATTTCACCCTCTTTAAGGAACTGATAACTGTAGGTACCAGCACTAGTAAATTAAAAATTCAACGTAATATTATGTAACGATATCTTGTAGAATTATTTGCCATATTTGCCTATAAATGTCACAATCCCAAAGTGTCAAGACATCAAAACAGAATACGTTCCGTTCGATGTTTGGCATTAAGATCGGATACATATCACATTTAGTTTATAAAGTAAGTTTTGTTACGACTTTTTTACCTATCCGATTGGTATTTTGATATTTTCTTATTGCTCAGTTCCATATTTCTATTGGTGTTTTCATTTGTTTTCTTTTTTATGTTATTTAATCTTTTTTTATTTTTATTGTGTGTTTTTTTTTATGGCTTAGCGCCTGTGGTAATTTATAAACATCAATCTCTGACACTCAACTGGCGGGTGGATGGAAATGGTGTTGAATTTGATACACTATTTGTATGCGCTTTATATTATTGTACACTATTATTTATATATTATATATATATACATATTTATATATATAAATATTTGACTTTGAGCATAAAATATTATATATTATTATTAATGACTGAATTGGCCGATACCGATCATAGTAGTGAATGTGATAGTACTCAGTCTGTATCTAGCCTCGATGATAGTTGTGTGAGCGGTCCTTCACTTGCAGACACTTTGCGTGCTCAGTTCTCTGATGTTCCTAGAAATTTTAATGTAGTCCACTTTAATGCTCAGAGTATTCCCGCCCATTTCCCTGATATGCTGGCGTGTTTCGACTGCAAGAATATCCATGCGATACTTATATCTGAGTCTTGGCTACGGCCAAGTCACCCAAGTACCGCCTACTCTCTTCCAGGATTTAATTTAATTAGAAATGATCGCGATGATGGTCGTGTTGGTGGTGGCGTTGCAGTTTACCTGCGTACGCAAATTCCTTTTCGCATTATCGATATATCAGCACAACCACCACCCGTAAATGGGGGCGAACATATGTTTTTAGAATTGGACCTGTATCATAGCAAGGTTCTACTGGGTGTGTACTACTGTCCTTCATCAGGTATAAATTTTTTCTCATCATTTGAACGCATTCTGGAAAACTTAACACCCAACTACAGTCACACAATTGTCATGGGAGACTTCAACACCTGCCTGCTAAAAAATGATTCCCGCACTTCTTCTTTTCGGCGCTCAGCTCTATCCTGCAACCTGTCCATTCTTACTCTAAATGCTACACATCACTATCCTAACTGTATTCCAACCCTTATCGATCTTATCCTAGTATCATCCTTGCAACATGTCGCTAAGCATGGTCAATATCATGCCGACATGTTCTCCTATCACGACCTTATATTTCTTTCCTATGAACTTCAACCTCCTAGAGCCAAGGCAAAAATTCTTAAGCAGCGCAATTTTCGTGGCGTGAATGTTGATGCGCTTCGTGGGGACGCTGACGACATTGACTGGGGACCACTACTTGCGTCGGATTGTGTTGATGACAAAGTTGGTATTTTTGTTGGGAACTTAGTCAAACTTTTTGACAAGCATGCACCAGTGCGAGCAATTAAAATGAAACATCCACCAGCTCCGTGGCTCACCGATGCAATTAAGATCTTAATCGCCAAGAAAGCTGCGGCCAAATGCAAATATAAGTACCGACCATCTACCGCCAATTTGGAAAGATATGTTGCTATACGAAATCACTGCAATAAGGTGTGCGCACAACGCCAATATATCCATGTCTCCATTGAAGGTGGTGAACCATCAAAAGTATGGAAATTTCTGAGAACGATAGGAGTTGGAAAGTCCAAAGAAAATATCACTCAAAACGTTAACATCGAAGCACTAAATCAGCATTTCTCATCTTCGTCCGTTTTTGGAGGGACTGCTAAGGTAAATACGCTTAACTATCTTTCGTCACTTCCGGCTCCTAACTTTTCTCCCTTCGTCTTTAATCAATTCACTGATTGTGATGTTAAGAAGAGCATAATGTCTATAACATCAAATGCCATCGGAAATGACTGTGTTAGCCGTAACATGATTGTGCCAATTCTGGACCAGATCCTTCCCATTATAACTCATCTTCTCAACTTCTCTGTCTCTAGCGGCCTCTTCCCAACTGCGTGGAAAGAAGCACAAATTATACCTTTTCCAAAAAAACGCAATCCTTCTTCTTTTTCCCAGTACCGACCTATATCTATATTACCGTTCCTGTCTAAAGTACTTGAGCGCCTTGTCCACACACAGCTTAGTAATTTTCTTGTAAGAAACTCGCTACTGAATCCATATCAATCTGGTTTCCGCCCTGGTCATAGTACGGTTACAGCCCTGGTGAATGTGACGGATGACATAAGACTAGGCATGGAGAAGGGAAATCTAACAGTACTTACACTGCTGGATTTCAGTAATGCTTTTAACACAGTGGATTTCGAAATCCTACTAGGTATACTACGCTCTATTAACATATCTCCAACGGTGATTGATTGGTTTCACAGTTACCTGTCTGGCCGCCGGCAACGTACGCGCATAGAGGACTCCTTTTCCTCATGGTGCGATATAACAGTCGGTGTGCCGCAGGGTGGCGTTCTATCCCCATTACTTTTCGCGGTTTTTATAAACTCAATCTCAAAACAATTACTTTCATCCTACCACCTTTATGCAGATGATCTTCAAATTTACACTCAAGCGCCTCTGAGTCAACTGGCCGAAGCATTGAACACTCTAAACAAGGACTTGGAACGTGTATGTGAATGGAGCCATAACTATGGACTTCAGGTAAATCCAGCTAAGACGCAAGTCATTGTTGTGGGAAGCCCTTGGATCATGTCACGCATTAATTTTACGCACTATCCCCAAATTGTATTCAATGGTACTGCTCTCGAAATAAGTAGTCACGTAAGGAACTTGGGTATTTACATAGATAGCACTTTGTCCTGGGATTATCAAATACAGGAAGTCAACCGCAAGCTGTTCGCAGCGGCGGGGTCCTTGCGTAAATTGCGAGGCTTACTTCCGACTGCTACCAAAGTTGCACTTGCGCAAACTCTTTTACTCCCACTTCTTGACTACGCCGACGTCAGCTATCTAGATCTCACTGAGGAGCAACTCGACAAGCTTGAGCGTCTTCAAAATTTTTGTATTAGATTTATATTTGGCTTACGCAAATATGATCACGTGTCCGAATTCCGTAACAAACTCAAGTGGCTCCCAATTCGTCTTCGTCGGAATACTCATATACTTTCTTTATTGTACAGCGTACTGTTTAATCCTTGTACTCCCCAGTATCTCAAAGAACGATTTAGGTTCCTTGGTGACACACATACAAGATTTCTGAGATCATCGGAGAATTTGAGACTAGCAATGCCACTGCACTGTACGAGTTTCTATGACAAATCGTTCACTATACAGGCGGTTCGTCTGTGGAATCTTCTGCCACTACAAATAAAAAGAGCACAGTCACTGGAGTCTTTTAAACAAATGTTAAAAGAGCATTATTTATCTTCCCTGGCTTGAGTACTTTGTTATTTTGTGTATTTATAATGTTGTGTAGTATAATATGGATATATGTGTATATGTATTGTATTATGTATATATTTTAAATATGACTGATATTTATCTCGTTTATACATCTAATCTATTATTTTGTCATTTTCACTTCTTTTATAATAATTGTACGCTACCCTGTCATCTCTTCTGCTTCTATCCATCCAAAGGTTGCCTGGAAGAAATCGCTGTTAGCGATAAGGCCGCCCATTGTACATTATATATAAACTTTAAATTGTTATCGTATTATACTGTTATGGTGTACAATAAAGAATATCTTATCTTATCTTATCTTATCTATGTATACCGTTCGAAAATCACCCCATTCGTCAACATTATCTACAAACCAATCATCTGTTTATACTGTGGATCCATGACACTTGCTGGAACTTGCTTCATATATTGAATAAGACACTTATAGGTACTTTTCCACAGTATTGACCTTTTAGAGTGCTATGAGGCGAAAATAAAACAGACAGACAGTAAAGGTTACGTGTATACAGAAACAGTGTAGATTCAATATAACCACCGCCACAATATGGCGTGTGTTTAGAGCCTTCAATATGAATCTCGAATATAAAAGTGTGACTAGTTAAATTAAAAAAAAAAACTTATTCAAGATGGCCACATTTCATTTTGTTCCAACCCAATGCCTATTACTGAAGTAACCTTAATTTGAATAATGGATATCAAATGAAAAGGATTCATAAGTTGGCTATTTTCTATATATAACTCATTTAGAAAACATTGAGTTTAAATAGAAAATATTTAAAAAATTAAAGGTTTTTTGGAGAAGAAAGATATAATCAAAATCGATCTGACGCTGACTGTACAAGTCATCAGACTAATCAGCTCATTAATCTTGCGCATTAATCGGAAGCAAAATAAAATTATGAAGTCCAGCGTAACGTAAGTTATGTTATATCTATAATGTTTGCAATTTTTGTAATTGTGTACTTGAAAAAAACCTACTTTTTAGATAAGATAAGATAAGATTTATTTATTTTATTTGTCAGAATATTGTATAAAATTCTTACAAAATAGAGTTCCATAATATTCTACTATTCGTACAAATATTGAAAGGTTTTGATCTTAATTTAAATAATTTCAGCATATAATAATAATCTTTCCTCGTTTAAATCCATACTAATATTATAAATGCGAAAGTTACTCTGTCTGTCTGTCTAAATGTTACGCTTTCACGCCTAATCCACTGAACCGATCTTGATGAAATTTGGTACAGAGATGGATTACAGCTTGGGAACGGACATGGGCTATGTTTGGTCGCGATATTCGACATCCACGCGGGCGGAGCCGCGGGCAAAAGCTAGTAATTAATAAAGTCTTAATAAAAGTTATACAATGAAAAGATGTCAAACTATATGTTATACAAGTCAAAGTTCACAGGATATGTCCGTTTTGGAATCAAAACGTTCACTTAGGAAGTCTCACATAGAATAGTAACATTTATTCAGAAGGAATTGGAATAATTTACATTTTAATGTCTTAAACTTTAGAGTCTTAAACTGAACAGGTAGTTTATTATAAATTCGAATTGCCATGCAATATACATTATTAGAAAATATTTAAAGATTTACCTTAGCCATATGTAACTTGTGACTCCATCCATCTTCCATCATTCTATATAAGTCACACGGCAAGTTCACTTGCGTTAAATGGCATTTTCCCTCTTATACTGAATTTAAATTTATATACATCTAGCTTCCCTTGTTGTAAATACATAATAATTATAAGGTTGTTAATTGCACAAGTTGTTAGTGCAACGAGTCGATTGCAAATACCTCATGAAAGACCAGTACTTAGAAGAGACTTAGAGGATCAGATCTTCGTCTTCCATATCTACTATTTCGAATCAACATGTTTCCTCTCGGATTGGTAAATATTAACAGGATATTTTATGAAGTGGATTAATTATAAAACCCAATATTGTTGTGTGATAAATTGTCATTAAACATTATTAATACCTACTTTCATGAAGGCGTGCCTGACAGTGAGCGTTACAATGAGTGACATCGAGGTTATCATTTTAATTGAAAAGGCAGAAAATTTAATATGTATTTATAGGAATTATGGCTTCTTTGTTTATAAAAGTAAAATATGGATATTGATCCATTTTATTATGCAATTCTCTTTCTATGTTGTACTACTTTTAAATAATTGTTATTTTGTTACTGAAGTACTGGAAATCAATACTAATATAAAATATGTATATTTTCTTACATTTTTTTCCTTGTTCATTGGTGATATATTTTTCTTGTCATGTGGTATTTACCAATCGGAGCCGTATAAAATCTTCATTGAAAATTTCACTGCTATTCACAATATCTACAACTTAAACCCTAATTATAAGAAGAATATCAATAAATTGTTAGTTATTCTTGCAACAGGCCTCACCGCGTTGATAATTTTCGCAGTTGGATTTACAGCTAGAAATATCTTTCATTACATCTCTATATTTGGGAATAATTATGTAGCGAATGTTACTTTATTATTTATTTCACTATGTTGTAATGAAATGATACTAATTTTAGAGTATTTAGTACTATACGCTTTTATATCTTTACTGACCGACTTATTGAAATGTCTGAATAGTACATTGTTTGAGATAATGGTGCAGTTGAATAAAAAGGAAAATAAATTACTATTAGAAAGAAATGAAGAATATTATGCATCTAATTTTGTTCAGAAAATAAAGCATTGGACCGAACAATATGAATATTTGGTCAATTGTAGCAAGCAGTTGTCAGCATGCTTCAAATATCAAGTAAATATTACAATAAAGTAGATATCGCTCGTTTACAACTACAGCGTGTCACAGTGGAATAATTCGGTTTTGAGTTATTACCATCATTTTTTTCACCGTACCCGAATCTATTTAATGCAAAAACGTGGTGTAATTAAAACCAATACTGACAAAATTATGAAGAAAAGAGAGAGCATGTCACGATGTAGCGGTGTCCCGTTCGGCAGCTAAGCTTATTTCAGTGTGACAGTGCAGTGTGCGAGAGTAGTTGCTCGCGGTTTAAGACAACAACACGGCCTGCATGACACCTTTTTGGAGTAAAGGTAAGTTATTTTATTAGTTATTTATTTTACTCTTTAATGTGTCACAGTTGATATGTCGCACTTCAGCATTAAAAAAATAATTGATTGTACTTGGTCATCACTTTAATAGCACGTAGTTCATTTAAAAATAAAAAAGACGGGTTGCACTCTGGAAGTGCCGGCAGAAGTGAAAACATTTTCTTTCTTTCTTTCTTCGTTATATACATAGAAGAAGATAAAAAGAACATAGAACCTATCACTAATTTTCCGGTAATTTTCTGTCAGAAGAAATTAATAAATTACAAAAGAAAAAATAATCACAAAAAGTAATAAATTACAAAAAGAAAAAATAAACACAAAAATTAATAAATTAAAAAGGAAAAAATAATCACAAAAAGTATCAGATGGCCAGGTTTGAACCCGGTACTATCTGAAATCAGAAGGACTTAAAGTCGACTACGATGCTATTTATCGTATCTTGCAAAATAGACAGTCTATAGCTTATATTGTATGACGTCAATCGTCGGTTACGGTCCAAAGGTCAAGCGATCCTGACGCGAGTTTAACACTTTTCACCCATCCAACGCCGCTAAAGAAGTTTTCACTTCAAAATTGGCTTGTGTTAGCATGTCACGTTGTATGCAATAAACTTTGATACTTATTTAAATTCACGCTTCGTTTATAACAGGCTGTCGCGGTACATCTTTTAAATATTGTTATTAAATTAATGAATTCATCGTTTTGTCACAATGTTTATCATAATATTTCACAAATAAAGCTTTTTCTTTCAAGATGGGGTCACGAATAGTAGAAATGGCGAATGATTATTATCATCAAGACGAGGAAAATCAAGCAAAGCGTCGGCGTAGTAATGCTTCTAGCAGCTCCAGCTCATCTGGAAGCTCAGCTGAGGTATCCTTCATCGAAGATAGCGACGATTCCGTTAGAGACCCGAATTTCACCGTCAACAAAGTAATTGAAGAAAGTTCAGATCATGAAGAAGCTTACACCTTGACAACACTGACTACAGTACCTCTAAACGAATTGTCACAAGACTTAATAAATAGTGCAGGCATAGAAAATTGTGTTTCCAGCTCTATAGACCAATTCATAGCTACATCTGAAGATCCTATTGTTGCGGGTTTAATATGCAATCAGAAAGAAAATGCAAACACACCACAGGATGAGGCTCGTGAAGACGTCATGGCAAAGAACACTGAAAATAAAACAAATGAAATTACTCCGACAAAGAAGGGGATGAAGAAACAAAGACGAGAAGAAAAGTGGAAGAAAAATAGCGCGAAAGAACTAAGAAACACCGGAAAATCCTACACTTCCATCAGGACTACGAAAGTTGTGCCAGAAAGCAAGGATAATTGTTCATTTAAATGTCAAATTAGTTTTACCTTAGAAAAGCGAAAAAATTAAACGAAGATTACTGGAATTTGGGAGACAGCTCTGAAGAAAAAAAAACAATAGAAACATTGCTACAATGAAGGATAAGCATGGATCACATAGGAAGCAACCAAAAATTAATGACGATTTGAAGGCTGGCGTATTATCTTTTATTAACGCTATACCTAAAAAAAAATCGCATTACACCCGAGCTAATACGATCAAACAGAACATTGATGGTAGCAAATCTGTAGCAGATCTGCATAGAGATTACGTTGAATTATGTAAATTAAACAATGCTCCTTACACGAGATATGCCATTTTCTATCGCACTTTTAATCAGGACTTTAATATATCTTTTAATAATTTTTCTTTACGCCCAAAAAAGGACCTTTGTGATACCTGCGAAGCTTATAAAAAATGCTCCGATGAAGAAAAAATACTTATGAATGAATCCTATGATAAGTACATTCGAGAAAAACAACTTTTCCGAATCGAAGGAGAATGACAAGAAGAAAACTGAAACAGTGGTTGCTGTGTTTCAATGTCCAAAAAGAGAAATATCCGTATTTTCTGAACCTAACAATCTATGACATATAGCAAAACCAAGTTAAAGGCTTTGTTTGGAACGAATCCAATGCGCACATGGGTACAATAACAGAGGAGTGAATGAAATAGGAACTTTTGTCTTTAACTATCTGGAAAAGGTTTGTGGAGCAGGTAAGAATTTAGACGTAATTTTTTATTCTGAAAATGACATTGGCCAGGAAATAAAAAAATTCATCGTGGTTAAAATCAATCACACATAAGTTTCTCATAAAAGGACACAGGCAGAATGAAGGCGATTCTGCACATTCTCGAATTGAAGGCAGGTGAAAAGACAATTGAGAAATGGACCCATGTACACTCCAGATACGTTTATAGCTGCAATAAAAACTTTTAGAAAAAAAAAACTTTCCTATTCACGTTACAGAAATGTGTTATTCAGATATTTATAATTGGAAGGATGTCTGTAGTCAAATGAATTTGGCTATCAACAAAGATGAGAAGAACAAATCTGTTAAATTGGCAGGTCTTATAGTTATCATGGTTCAAAAGTCTGAACCACGAGCTATTTATTTTCAAAACATCATTATGAAGAAATAGAATTTCAGAAAGCGCCTGTGATAAAAAGGAAGTAGGATATAGACGTAGAAGTTAAAAGAGCTTATACTAATAAGCCAGGATTAGCTGACAGAAAATAGTGATCTTATAGATTTAGTTATCAAGAAAATGAGACCGTCCTATTATAGGGCATTTTACGAAGCACTTTAATTTTTTGATATTTTTTTTAATTTTGTTATTGTTTTTTGGAGTTTGAGAATTTGAAATTTATCTAATGTTTATGAAAAGTACTTTCTAAAATAGAAATTCATGCATGACATATCATGCATATTTAAAAAAAAAGGTTACCCACCTACTTCTAAAGTTAATTTTGAGACTGATACTGTAATAAATGGAAGTGAGATTGAAATTAGTAAGTACCTAGTTCTGTTCCTCAAATAAGATTGATTGTGGTATTTCTTAGATTTGTTATAGGTTTTCAAATAGTCAATATACCTAAGTCATTATGGTTATTGTAAAAGAAGTACCTTACTAATTATAAGTAGGTATAAACTATGTACAGAAACAGCCTTTATAAACTGTTTTATGATTAAGTAAGTATTATAAAAATAGTTAACGTTACCTAAGTACATTGTGATACTTTAGCAGTACCCTTCTGTTCAAACTTTTGTTTTGTAACAAATTTTGTCGTATACGACACTATAATTAATCTTTCTATAATTCGTAATACCAGTTTTAATTTTATTTATTTATTTTATTTAAACTATCATTTTTGGACGAAGGATTGTTTAGACTGATAATTAAGGTTTCAATTTAGGTACAAAAGACGCTACTTACTTATTTTTGTATTATTTGTTTGTTTAACACTGATTATAAAACTTGTAAGTTACACTTCAACTAATTATTTTTTTTCAATAAATACTGTTATTATAATTTCAACACAGTGTTATTATTCTGTACCCCATTCTAAAATATCTTTATTTTATTACCTATTCCGTGATATACCCCTATATCAGTCAGTACCTACGTTCATTATTTTGATAGGAAGAACGTGACATGAAAGGACTTTTTTTTAAACTATAATTCCATTAAAAAAATATGCATAAATCAATGACATTTTCAGTGAGATCGATAGTTTATTAGTGAAATTTAAAATAGGCATAAAATCTTTTTTGTAGCTGTCTTACTTTAAAAGTTATAAGAATAAAAAAGTCTCAAAGTCGTTTTCCCAAAATTCTAGTTTTTCGTTGTGCCACTTTGTAGTTTTAAATGAGCGATATATTTCCAGTTAAGACTGTTCGAAAAGAATTTTCAAACGTTATTAGGTTGCTATTTTTTCTCATTTTTTCTCCAGGTCTTTTTTTATGACGAGTTGTTCAGCATGCCACCCACCATCAAGCCATTGGAATAACCTATTAGAAATATATTTTCTTTATCAGCGCTATCCTGTATATGCGCAGCGTTGGCAGTCAGAATAGCAGGATGATTAATGGTTTTTGTTAAATCAATATATATGAACGAATCCACTGATGGCCAAATATACCAGTTTGAAGCCAACCTTATTAGATCGGATCAATCAAAAATTATTGAAAAAAAAAATACAGACTGCTATCCAATTTTTTCACTATGCTTTTATTTTTCTTTGCAAACATTAATTATTTTCGTTGTGGTTGCCGTAATTACTTCTCACAGAAAGACATTGTACCAAAATACAAATTTATGGTGTCACTACACTGAAAATGACGGTAACGCGAAATAAAACTTATTCAAATTTAATAACGCTAATAATTCTTGTGTTTTAGGTTTTGTTTTCGCAAACAGCATGTGTGTGGGCATATACATATGTATTATATTACATATTTTGCATTATTATAACAAAGGTAAATATAATAAATAACTGTGTATTTCTGCTTTACAAGTTTCGTTTCTCCTAAATGGTTGCTAACCAAGAAGAAACAGGACCCATTTTAAAACCATTTAAAAAAAGAATTTGTTAAAAAAGAGTTCATGTGTATGATAGTGATTGATAATTGGCTCCTGTTTAACGATTGCATCCAGTGGAGGGGTGTCTGATGGATCTAAAACTCATAATGATTGTTTTATTTTTTCAATTTATACCAAAAGCGTTTAAAAGAGAAGGATATAATTCACGGATCACCTTATCTGCTCATCTATTAGACAACTTCCTTAGTTTAGGTGCCAAACATGATGATGCTACTGTTGTTGCTGTATTGGAGTACACAGCCAGTCTAAAGTCTATCACTCAATCATCTCCTACCATCTTTATTCAACCCTATCACCTGCTATATTTTTATGATTTTTTTCAGAACACACAGTTTTACCTATCTATTGTAGACATGGCTTGGTTTTTAACTTGTGACATATTTTCGATGTTGGTGGTATTTTACGCAGGGCAAAAGTTATGCAACGAAACTGTGGTCATGAATAGAGCTGTTGCAAAACTGAATAGTATGTGGTATGTAAGTAAGTATATTATTCAATTTTCAAGGAGATATAAGGTATAATGTGGACCTTTGCAGTGTAAATATTTTTATGCATGTGTTTGCAAAAAAATGTATATTTATACTGTTTATGGAACACATTGCAAGTGGGGTTTAGATTATTCTGTCTAAATCCTACAATATTTTTTTCACTTTAAACAAATATGTACATGAGACCTAGAAAAGTCTGAATTTAAAGGTTACCTAACTGACAATTGCTATTATGGGTAAATGACCTTATTTCTGACGGACACCCAAGGTTTTGAACATTGCATTTATACGTCATTATGCTTAATATGATGTTTGTTTTCCAGATGGCGGAACTTCTAAAATAACTACTGTTAAGAATCTATTAAACGTAACAAGGACTAACGCAATCAAATTTGGTTTTGCCAAAGAAACTATGGGAATGCACTTAATTCCAATGTTGTTATCTACAATAATAACATACGTCATAATAGCTTTACAATTTAATAATATAATATGAATAAGAAAAGATGTTACAAGGAAAGGATAAGTGTAAGAAATGGCTTCCGCATAAGATTGGATTTTTCTTCTATGTATGAAATATTTTGTTTGAGGTATAATAAACTTTATTTATATTCTCGTAAATATTTATTTATTCTAGTAAAAGAAAACGGACCCTGATCTCTAAGGGGAAAGTGACTTCGAATGCAACCGGGACTAACACATACATTTATTAACAATACAATATATCAATAGGGTCTAACATCTTACGACACTGCCAGTGGGGTGTTTAAAGCCACGCAGCGGGCTATGGTGTGAGCTGAGCTTAGAGTCTCTATGATGGATATAGTTCGCAACGCAGTCATCCGAAAAAGCTCGCCGAATAAGAAAGCTGAATTGGCACCGGATTGACCACATTTTCTGTTGTGAGTGGAGACCGCTGGAAGGTAATCGGACGCCCCCTAGCCAGGTGGATTAACGACCTGAAAAAGGTAACTGGGACAGACTGGATGCGATGGGCGGAGGACCGGGAGTAATGCATATTGGGAAAGGCCCATGTGCAGTAGCGGTCTGCATTAAGCTAATTCATTGATTGAAATAAAATATTCATTGATGATTAATAAATTAATTATTGTGGAGTTTGCTGACTAACACATTACAAAGACACATTGAATTTCCTGATATTTAGGCCTAAAGTGTTTATGAGTACACTTTAAATCTCTCAAAAAATGAATAAAAATGATGATATTCCATACATTGAAATGGCTGAAAATTTAGTATGTATTTATAGTAGCTAGGTATTTCTTTTGCGGCGAGATATCTAATAAAAATAATCAGACTGGTGTCATCGAATCTTCATTATATATATATATATATATGGATTGTTGAAGTAGCAAATCTAACTAATTATACGAAGTTCTTCTACTACCAAATCTTAAAAGTCTTTCTGACGTTATTTCAGTTGTATGTGGTATAATTCGAAACCGCGGCATATGAAATCTTTCTAACAAATATTATGATTTAAGGTCAGGTGTGTGAAAATCAGTTATAAAAAAAAAACTTACTACTAAATACTTTCTTGGCAGGTTATTCAGTTTACCATATCACTCTATTTTACTGCAGACCATATCTGTCATAATTTGACCTCCCTTGGTAATGGTAGACCATTTGTTATAAATTTGAACATTGCCTCCCTATTATAACACATTTACAAAAGTAATTAGAGCGTATAATCATACGAATCTAGTAAAGAAGATGAAATAGTGGGCAGAGCTTTAGAAATACTGAGTGAAAAGTAGCAAGCAGCTGTCAGCGTGTAATTAATATTAGTATTTAGTTGGATTAATAATATCACTAATAGTTTCTACTTTTTTTTTAATAACACTTAGGTGGCAGATAAGCAGGCGGCCCACCTGATGGAAAGTGGTTACCGTGGCCTATGGACGTGTGCAACACCAGGGGCGTCATATTCGCGCTGCCAATCCTGTTAGAACAGAGAGTTTCTGTGGCGTCGGTGTAGAAGATAAAGCAGGACAAGCCTTTGTTCTTCCCACTGACAGCACAACATAAACTCTCCAGTGAGCTTTGGCTACCCAAGTCACTGCCGGGAACACAACACGAGTTGGACTACTCAATTGGACGTAAATACCGTCGTGTCCTACCTCCTATGAAATGTTGTTAGGTAGTGTAGTTTTAATCGAAGTGAACAATACCACATACCAATTTTGTCTCGGGAGCATTATTCTCTGGAATCTGAGTATACCCTAATACTTTGTTTATACAATCCCCCCCCCCCTGCCGCCGGAGCCGACGCGGGAGGTTATGTCGGACTCGAACCAACTAAAACGTCGTCTGTGAGCCGCAGTGCAAGGCCGACGGTGAGGTTGGCAGCGCAAATTCCGAGAAGGGCCGGATCGAGAGAGAGAGACCCAGGGTCGTCTCTCTCGATCTGGCCCTCCTCGGAGCCTGATACTAGTCTATTGATTTTACTGTAACTGTTCTGCAAAATCGACAGACTTTCTGCAAATACCGTGACCTGCACTGGCTGTTAATCGTTTCCATTTAAAGATTTGGAACTAGTCAATATATTTCTCTTTAAACTGGTATTCATGATGGCCAGCGGATGCTTAGCGACTTCCTGAGGACGGTGCACCTTTTTCGGGACTACAATTTTGAAATTGGAACTATAGATTAGTATCAAACAAATCTCAGTTCATTTTGCTAGGCTACCGCTTTCCTTTCATCTTTCTTTTACCGCTAAGAAAAAAATCTAAACTATGGCAATTTTAACCGTTCTGTACTTGCATCAGGTGAAATTGAAGTCAAACGTTAGCCTCATCAGGATTATTATCCACCTGCTCTTGTCCCAATTATTTGGGGTCGTCGCAACATATTAATTTACTTCCATAAATTCCTGTCAGATGTTATGTTCTCAGTTACTCATTTCTTTGCATTGGTTCACGCAATCCAGCTATCTTTTCTTGCACCTATCCTCTTCTATCTCTAAAGCATTCTACATTCATACTTTGAACCTTTATTACAATATTTTTTTCACCTCTTCTCATATTTCTTCTATGGGATTTGACGTTTATGACATGCGAAAACGGCTGTCACAAACGTCAAATCCCAAACATTCGTCATTCTATTCCATCAAACGCTGGCAAGCGAATTGCCACTTGTCTAGAGGGGCAGACGTGGTTTCGATGTTGCCAGCATTAGATGCACTATAAAAGTTACAAAACAGTTCTGTTACTCAATTGTATAGCATGTGTGTTCGATAGGTAAGTATCATCGCACCGCACGATATAGGCAGGAAACTCATCCTCGTACGTTGCCACCGGAAATGTGCGGTATGAAAAGAACTTCTCGCGCACACTCAGGCTGTAGAATCATCTCCTTGCTGTGTTTTTCCTAACGACTTAAATATACAGTTCTTTATGAAGGGCATTAGAAGATCCCTACAGGGTTGGCAGCACGAATATGACACTCCTGGTGTTGTATCGTCCATGACCACTTTCCATCAAGTGGACCGTATGCTGGACAAAAGGTAACACTAGCTACTATTGCTGATAAAATAGATTTTCTTCTTCTTCATCCTAGCGTTAATTCCTATCGCCTTCAAAGCTTTCACCTCGGAGTCTGGGGTCCGCTTTACCAGTCTAATTGAAGATTTGCCTGAGCTTCGATAATGAATTGGATTAACCTATCTAATAACAAAATATAAAAGAAATCCGTGAAAAAAAAAAAATATTGTTATTATTAAACACGACTATCCTTTGAAACTGATCTCTTACCAAGTTCATTTTCTAGTGATTTACTTTTAATAATAAATTTTGTTTTAGGTAATGAATCATGTGAAATGAAAATCTTCAAAAACTTATAAACTATGACATCTGCGTGTACAATCAAGGTTGAATTAAATTCCAATGTTAGAAACATTGGAATTAAATTCAACCTATAATATAACTAAATATAACTAAAATTTATAAATTTCACTATACTACTACTACTGCGTTTGAAACACTCTGACTATCCTGCTCTCAAGGATGTAAAACACAACATCCAATTACAAAAAAAAGACGGGTTTTACTCTGGGAGTGCCGGCAGAAGTGAAAACATTTTCTTTATTTCTTTCTTCGTTATATACATAGAAAAAGATAAAAAGAACATACCATACCATATCT
Organism: Eilema caniola; assembly: GCA_949126895.1. Taxonomy (NCBI): domain Eukaryota; kingdom Metazoa; phylum Arthropoda; class Insecta; order Lepidoptera; family Erebidae; genus Eilema; species Eilema caniola. The sequence continues at coordinate 5,464,726 of OX421466.1, forward strand.
ATAATATAGCGCCAATCATAGAACCTATCACTAATTTTCTGTCAGAAGAAATTAATAAATTACAAAAAGAAAAGATAATCACAAAAAGTAATAAAAATCACAAAAAGTAATAAATTACAAAAAGAAAAAACAATCACATAAAATCCCTGAAGGCCAGGTGGTTTGAACCCGATACTATCTGAAACTATAAGGACTTACAGTCGAAGTGCTTACCGTTTAAGCTATGACGCTATCTATCGTAACTTGGAAAATAGATAGTCTGTACCTAATCGTGTATGACGTCAGTCGCCGGTTACGGTTCAAAGGTCAACTAATCCTGACGCTTCCTTAACATTTTACACCCATCCAACGCCGCTAAAGAAGTTTTCACTTCAAAAATCACTGACAATGAATCTGAAAAATGAAGAAGAGTCAAAATATTTTCTGGTTTTGAAGATTAATTAATTTAAAAACTGTATTAATATCCATTTCCATTTGGTTGATTATATACATACCTACTTGTATATTCTAGTAATTAGTGATGAGTATGTTAACTAATATGATTAAAATATTTTTATATTCATCATTCAATTTTGATAGTACCACAGTGTGCGTTTTAAAGAATTCAAGTTACAACATGAACAAAATAAAAATCATTCACTATGTCCACATGGCTGAAAATTTTCTGTGTATCTACAGAAACTATGACTTTTACGAAAAAAGAATTAAACCTTTTATATTAGTCCGCATAGTGATCGAATTTTTATTGCATGTACTGATTTTTATAAATAATCTAAATTGGTCTATAGACTTATCAAGCTTAGCAGACGCTACAAAATATGTTCATTGCCAAGTTTATTCCTATGTATTAGTTTGTGATGTGTTGTTTACTATGTGCAGTTTATCCAAAACGGCGGCACATAAAATCTTCATAACCAGTATTACGGCGGTTCACAACTTTTATAGCAAGGATATAAATTATAAAAGAAACCTGAAACAATTGAAGACTATATTTTTATTAAGCTTTTCATCATTTTTCATCATTGGCGCCTGTATGAACATAGCGAATATTTTTCATAATTTAACAACCTCTGAGATTAGGGATACACTAGTTATTGCTTTGGCAAATTCTTCTATGTTCCGGAATCAATTAATAGGCATAATAGAATATTTTGCATTAAGCATTTTTTTACTTTTACTATCCAATTTAGTAAATTGTTTAAATAGAACATTGCATGAGATAGAGATGCAACTACTGAAGAATAAATATACAAATCTGGTCGAGAAGGTGAAACAGTGGACTGAGCTGTACGAATATTTAGTGAATAGTAGTAAGCAGCTACAAGAATGTTTTAAGCATCAAGTACATGTCAATTTTTATTATCTAATTAGTTACAACTTTAATTTCAATAGTTATTTGTAAGTGGAACCGACCAAAATCACACTGTGTCTCGAAATCTTATATCTTTGTAGAAACTGACGCTTTCAGAGGAGAGAAGCCCGTTAAGAACTACCACTAATTTCCATTAATGAGGTTAAATGTTTCCATTAAGGTTGATTGGACTGATTGTGTTCTGTTGTTATGCCATTATTTTAACCGTCTGAAGGAAACAAGGCCATTAAAAAATTTGAATCTTACTATGATCTTCTTGAATAGCCTCATATTGAACTAATGAACCTCGTACTATACAATACATGCTGGGTCTGTAGTATTACTATGTAATGGCTAAAGAAATTCAATCGAATTTGGAACAAAGGAGTAACTGGTATTCTATGAAATTGTTCATTCCAAAAAGAAAAAAATGCGAGTACATAAAACCCATAGTCAGATAATACACTTTCCATATATTGAGAACACTTGTACTTTTTCCACAGTATTTATTATTAGGTCTGACCGGTTTCGCCTTCCAGCATTTTCAAAATGTTCAGCAACAGCAAATTCAGCATTGTCAGATTCATAAATAAATACTGTGGAAAAAGTACAAGTGTTCTCAATATGTGTGACAACAAATTCCACCAAGTGCCATCAATCAATAGTATAACTTGTAATAAAGTTTCTGTTTTAGATGATATTTACGTTGACAATGAGTGTATGGGGTTACGCATATTTATTATACTATATATTTACTCAAATTATAACACAGGTAAAGATACATATAAAGGCTGTAAAAATAATAATATATACCAGCTGATTTTATGCCCGTTTTGGAGGGAAAGTTTTTGGGCACAATTTCGATAACATAATCGTCTGGAAATATCATATATACATATTTTTTTCTTCACATTAATACTTCCAGACCATTTCACTATAGAAACTGGGTCTAAAATATTATGAAAATCAGCCGGTACGAAGTGGTGTGAAAGATATAAATACTGAAAGTATAAAATGTCGAATTACAAAAGTCCGTAGTTCAAAATTCAGAAAATTAGACTTATTGACTAATTTTGTTTGGTTTGTTATAAAAAAAAATAACCACGAAGATTAATGCGGGATCCCCGCTCCGCTTCACTACCGCTTTCTAGCCTAATCTATCCAAGTCGTATTGCCCGGGGTGGATACTGCGTGCCTCGATATAGATACGTATAGGTTAGAAGGGTATGCGGACACCTTCGTCATACCCTTCGTGTTAGATTACTTGTGATAATACATGGAGCTACATAAAAATAAAACTACCTCCGTTGTAAAAAGTAACTATAAAAATTTAAATAGCCCGCCTCGGTAATGCATCAAAATTTAATTTTCGGGATTTTGAACTTTCGGGATTATGAACTTCGGTATTTCGTATATTCGGGATTCTGAAATTTGAGATTTTGAACTTCGGGATTGGTAATGGAGAATGTTACTAGGTGTGCAAAATCACTTGAAAGTTTATTACAGTATAGCTCTTATACATATAAATACACCAGTTATATAATATACTTGCTATACACCGGCATAGGAGATGCCAGTCATCATCATCGACATCATAAAATAAAAAACAAATTGATATCTGTATACACATCAATTTCTTTTTATTTTACTATCGATTTGGGGTAACTTTAAGGCGACAACCTTTGCATCAATTGGTATATTAGGTATGTATTAAAAAGAAAACTTTTATTTTACAGAAATCAAATCAATTCATGCCAATAAAAGATTTATTGTGGGTTTTTTTCTCTGGAGCGTTTATGACATTGATGGTATTTTATGCAGGTCAAAAATTATGTAGCGAAGTATGTACAATGAATAGAACTGCCACTAAGTTGTACAGCTTGTGTTCAATACGTAAGTATTTATTTGGCACAGTATTCTTAAGAATGAACCGAAACTACATTGAAAGATTTTAATAACGTAATTCTTATTTGAAATCTGAGACAGGTAGAATCAAGAATCTGTTGAAGGTTAATTTTTTAAACTATTTTTGACTGCTATAATTAACGGTTTTGACTTGAACAGATTTTCGTAAATTTTAATATTACGATGAACAGTTTTCGTATCGATATATCATTCGGGCCAAAGGTTTTCTGTTCTAATTTTTTATGTACACATCTAAAAAATAATTATTTTGTGAATATGACTGTGAGATGTCACTTACACATCAAATAACGTACAAATAAAAAGTATTGTTTAACATAAAGAATAGCATAAAATAATAAATATTTTGACTCTCAGCAAAAGGGTATTTCGTTTGTATGTATATTTTAGACAGGGAACAAAATTATGAGTCTTAGGTTTAATTGTAATATAATTTATTCAGTTCTCATATGTTTTAGGTACAGGCACTCCTGAAATTGCAGCTATTAAAAATTTGATAACTCTAACAACTACCAGTGAGCTTAAAGTTGAATTTGGATGCCAACCATTGGGGATGGATCTAGTTCCATTCTTAATGTCTACGTCAATCTCTTATACGATAATTGCATTGCAGTTCAATAATGTAATATAGAAATTGGTGTCAGCGTCCTATGACCCTTAGTTACGGCAGAGGATGTCTACAGATGTGCTAAGGTTGATCACGGTTCTTCATACATTGTGGAGTTTTAAAATTTATCAATCAAAAATACATAAAAAGTAAATGATAATAAACAGCTTTTGGAGCAATTTAATTTGATACTAATAAAAATTGATATTGAGCCTTTATTTATACGAATAACAGGTATATTAAGGTGCTTTTCCACCAGAGGGGCGAGACGAGACGAGGCGAGAAGAGAATTGAAATCGCACTGACCCTTTTCCACCAAAAATTGCCATCGCGAGCTTGCGCGTTTCCGCCGCGCCCCGCCGCCCGTATGCTTCATTTATAAATGTATTTTAGACAGCTCACACACAATGCTCGATATAACTTTATTCTAGCGTCAATGCCGAAAACTCCGAACAAAAATTAGGCGTCAATATTCTCGTCAATCCACACTGTTTTCACCAAAGATGCAGTGGGAGAGGATTGAAAATTTGTTATACAAATTTCAATTCTCTCCTCGCCTC